>JAOTQQ010000003.1:23245711-23266690 GCA_026546715.1 Gallinago undulata | reverse complement strand
ACCAGGCAAGGGGCTCTCTGGACCCACCATCGAGGGAGAACTTCTCAGTGAACTTTCTAATTTATATGGAATGTGACGTTCGTGGTGTGAAATAACCATGTTGGCAGCTTGGGTCTCGCTCCTCCTCGTCCCTGCACCTGGAGAGCTCAAAAACACTGAGGCCTTGAATCCCACAGAGCCTACCTGCCTATAAAGCAAATGTTTTCACACAGTCAGACAGTAAGGTCTTCCAAAAGTGACCCTTCCCCAAGCATCAGAAGAAAAGTTAGTCCTGTGTTGTTCAATGCAACAAAAGTTGCTTTGTTTCCATGAATCACTGCCCTGAGTTACTTGCTAACTGTATTGTGGACAAGAGGGGAGACATGCACACACTCCATTGTAGCAACCTCCTCTAGCTGAAGATGTCCCTGCTCATTGCAGGAGCATTGGACTAGCTGACCTCTAAGGCTCCCTTTCAACCTAAAGTATTCTAATGACTCTATAATTTCCTGAAGAAGCAAAGGCTGAAAAACAACCTTGACTTGTTTTCTGAAAACCACTAGAAATAACTAGACGGGAGGAGTTTTCTTAGTCTTGTTTTGCCCTTCAGAAGTTTATTAAAACTGTTAAAGATGCCAAACTCCCAGTAATTGAGGGTGGGTGCCGTAAGGAGAGCTGCAGCCTGTGGTGACAGTATGTGTCCTGCAGAGATGCTGATCTGTTTCGCTGGAGTGATCCCATAGAGCTGGAGGAGGGTTGCTGGACCAGAGCAACCAGGGCTGGGAAAGCCCTGGGTCCTGCTGGAGCAGGGCTCTGGAGGGGCAGTGCTCTTCTGTGCCCCGCTGCCAGCCTGCCAAAATAGAGCGAGCTGTGTTATTTATAGTGCTGTGGGAGTGCTATTGGACAAGCTGGAGAGGTGGACTCCTGTGAACCTCATGAAGTTCAAGAAGGCCAAGTGCAAGGTCCTGCATGTGGGTTGGGACAATCCCAAGCACAAATCCAGGCTGGACGGGAGAGCAGCCCTGAGGAGAAGGACTTAGGTGTGTTTGTTGATGGTGGCAATGTGCCCCTGCACCCTGGGCTGCATCCCCAGCAGTGTGACCAGAAGGGCAAGGGGAGTTGATTCTGCCCCTCTGCTCCAGTCTGGGGAGACACCCTGGCCTCCAGCTCTGGGGCCACCAACAGCAGAAGGACACAGACCTGTTGGAGTGGGGCCAGAGGAGGCCATGGAGATGCTGGAAGGGCTGGAGCCCCTCTGCTGGGAGGGTGGGCTGAGAGAGTTGGGGAGGTTCAGCCTGGAGAAGAGAAGGCTCTGGGGAGACCTTCCAGGCCCTTCCAGTCCCTCAAGGGGCTCCAGGAGAGATGGGGAGGGACTCTTGATGAGGGAGGGGAGCCACAGGACAAGGGGGAAGGTTTTGACACTGAAAGAGGGGAGATTGAGATGAGCTGTGGGGAAGAACTTGTTTGGTGTGAGGGTGGTGAGAGCATGGCCCAGGTTGTCCCAAGAAGCTGTGGCTGCCCCATCCCTGGAGGGGTTCAAGGGGTTGGAGGGGGCTTGGAGCAACCTGGTCATTGCAGGAGGTGTCCCAGCTCATTGCAGGAGGTGGAAGTAGATGGTCTTTAAGGTCCCTTCCAACCCAAACCATTCTACGAATTCAGGCAACAAAGAACAGGTTTGTGCAGTAAGGGGTGGGTGTAGTGTAGTACTGTAGTGAGGGTGCAGTGGAGTGCATTTTAAAGTAATTTAAGGCCTTTTTAAAGCCTGTTTAAAGTAATTTCCCAGTCTGCATGAATTAAGTAAAAACTACTTGTTTATCATAGTTGCATCAATTCTGAACAACATTTATTCAGTTTTTCCATCTACAGTTTTGCTTGTATTTTTCTCAGAGGATACATATTTAAGGGTCAGAATGAACTGTAATCTGTGACAAAGCAGTGTTTAATTGTGTGAATGGAAAAATGGAAGGACTGGTTTAACTAGAAGATCTTAAACATACTTAAAGACAGAGAGATGAGTAATTGCCCATGATAGCCTAGGTGTTTTAATAAGCTCGTTTAAAAGAAGAAAAAAAAAGCTGCATACTACCTCTTAGGTGCTGGTGTACCAAAGTTTTAAAATCCCTGAGCCAAAGTTTATGCTTTTGTTTCAACAAGCATTATATGCAGTCTGTGCTTTATTTTGAAGTGATAACATTCCCAGAGCAACAGCTTTTATTCTTAGGTCTGCCCAAAGTTTCCATGCAAATTTACCTAGTTTTAAAATAATTCCTTGCACTAATAGTGTTGATAGTGGGTCTCAAGAGTGATACTTCTTTTGCAAGATTAAAATGTACAAACAATTATTTTTTAATTGAAGAGACATAATGAAAGCAACTCTATGAAGTATTCAGCAGCGGCACTATGTAAACCTGTATCAGACCTATAATTTCCATAAAGGAAAACACAATGCAATCAGCATATTTGTAAATACATATATATTTCCCGACACATCTAGAGGGTCAGTGGTTCAGTTGATTGACTTCTCCTTAACTGTAGATATGGAGGGGAAAATATATGCTCAGATGTTTCTCTTGGTTTTCAGAGAAAAATCCGGTGATTCTCCCTTTCTTTAAGAAACCACCCCACCTTCTGGGTTCCTTTTCTAGTGTGAAGGCTTGTTAAATGGCTGACATGATACGGCTGGCAACAATGCTGCAAGAGGGTGGGGAATTCATTTAAGAAATGCAGTGTTGTGATTTGATTTAGATTACTGTGCCTGTTGAGTTTACCTCTTGAGTTGCTGTTGACTTTGATATTTATGGCAAATGTTTACTCTTTGCTTGGTCTTATTGCATATCCATAAGATGGATGTGAGAGTTACCTTTAAAAAAAACACAAGCAAGCAATAGAAATCATAATAAAGAGGATAAAATATTTGTATAGGTGAGATAAATACAAGAATCTAAAATTGTTAATGTCCTCTTAAATTTAGCAACTATTAAATAAGATCATCACAATGAGTATTATTCTTTGTTGAAAGGCTCTTTAAAGTATGCAGGTTTTTAAAATTAATTGCAGTATGTGATGCTCTTAATTGTAGTGGTGCAGAATATATAATGTATTTCTCATAGGCAAAGCATGCCCGAATGATTTAAAAAAAAAAAAAGGTGTCTTTAGTTTGTGAATTCTTGGCTTTTGTCTTTAAAAAAGCACCTGGAGTGGTTCAGGTGGATTGTAAATTTGTTAGGTAGGGTTCTACCTAAACCTTGCTTTTACAAATATTTTAACTGTTTCTTTATACTGCAGCTGATACATCAACTTTCTCTTGAATACAGTGTACAAGATGGCAATGGTCATGTGCTGCCATACCATAAGAAGCTAGAAAGCTGAGAAATTCTGTCTTGAAAATGAAATTGCAGCTCCAAGGAAGGCTGGGCTAAAACTTTTGTTTTGTTGTAGTCAATAAATTATTTTTAGAATTTCTAATTTTCAAAATTTCTGGAAACCAAGCTTTAAAATATTTAAACTTTGACTCACAAGAAGTTTTTCTTCGGTCTTAAAAATGCTCTGCTGTTTTTGTAGGGGTTAATAATCCGTATCTAGATTTTGAAGTTTTATTATTATTAATTTTGTTTATGATATTCAAACCATTGAGTTCTCTGGAAATTGGGTGAATCTGCTGACAAGCCCAATCCAGCCTTCTCCTGCAAGAAGTGCTTTGCTGAATACTCCTGAGCAACCTTTTGTGAGGTAACCAGAATTTAACTACAGCTCCTTGGAACCTCTTGGAGCTCCATAGACTAAAAATTAATTTTTCAAGGTAAAATTTAGCCTTTTAGACTGAAAATACATCTTTTTGGAAAAAGAATGATATTTGCAGTATATTGAATAATATTTGAGAGCGTTAACATAAAAGGAGTGGTCTTTGAAAACTTTCTCCTCTAGAGCTTGATGAAAAAGTGAAAGGCTCAGCACGGTCTGCCAATGGCCGTTAACTCTCGGGGAAGCTGCCCACCGCTCGCCTTCTATGTGCTGCGGTAGAGAAACGCCACAGATTATCTCTACAGCCAGGTTAATTGAAGGAGCAGAAGGGGGTAAGGAGAAATTTTCTGGATTTAAGTGTCTTGGGAGAAAGGGGGGTGATGAGAAAAATTTCTTTAGCCAGCCTTGTCTCAGTTTTCAGGCAGAAAATTCCCAGACTGAGTTTTTCCCACTCCAGAAAAGGCTACATGTATTTAAACACAGTTAAGAAATTACCCTAGAGTTGTGTTTTTTTCATTTTCCTTTCAAAGTTCAATAGGAAAGGATGTTTTATTTCCTGTGCTTGCATTTTCCGGTTCCTTTCAGAAGCTGCAGATGAGCTGCTCTATTCCCACGGCAGCCTCCTTAGGTGAAAGGCAGAAATATCAAACCCTTTTCCAGGCTCTTTGAAAAGTTTGGTTGTGTGTGTTCAAGCTGCTAAATCTTACCTCTATGTGAAATATCTTAATATTACAGTGTGTGGACTTAGTGCTTCTTTTTGTCTCCTTTCTGCCTTACCTGCTGGTGCTGAAGGCTTGTGTCGGGCAGGACCCTGCTGGCAGCGAGCCGCCCGGGGGCTTTGAGTCTGTCACAGCAGGACCAGGGGCTGCCCTTGGTCAACCGTGGGGTGGAAAACTGGGAGATTTGTGAATTGAATCTGTAGGCCAAACCTCTGCTGACGTCTTTATTTCCTATCCTATTTCTGTCTCTTACATATGAAACCGTTTTTATTCGGGATAATGTTCTGGAGGACTTAATGTAGTTAATAGACGCTAAAAAAAAAACTAGCAACCAAAACCAAAACATCCTATTGGGGATGAAAGGTCATCACAGAGCTTTTAATTTGAAGTCTGACCGAAAAGATGTGGTATTTAATCCATCTTTCCCTGGAAGAGCAGCCAACACAAAAAAAAGCCGTAATAAGAAAATTGTTAGTTACATCCTCTTCTCAGTCTAACTGAACATCCTCTGAACTGAAACATGCGGGTCTGTGGTGGCTTCCTCGACGTGTGGCTTCTTTTTGTTTTGTTTTGATTTTCTTTTAGGTTTCTAGTAAATAGTGAGAGGATGTCCTGGTTTACCTAGGATGTCTAGCTGTGCTTCATCTGTTTATTTCCAGCTAGTTATTCTTCCACATGGGTATTCCTATTGTCAAGGGACCCCAATTTACTAATTTCACAGAAAATATTTACATTGTATTACCTGAATTCTGAAAAGACCTATTCCTATAATTTTTTCCAAGTCCTATTTCAAGCTAGTTAAGCTCTGTTGAGTTATTTGAATTAAGAAAATGTTTTGGTTCTGGATTTACATGCATACCTTTTTTTTTTTTTTTTAAGCGAGCATATGTATTTTCTGCATGTTTTTCACATCTTTTTTAGATTGAAACATTCCTCAGTTTCTTTCTCAAGAGCCTGCAAATTTAATTGGGTGAAGAAATAGTTTCTTCACTTTACATAATAAATTAAATAAGTTATTATGTCTCATAATAACTTAAATAAATGATTGTGTCTCAAACTTTTACTATAAAGAAAACAAAGCACGTAATAATACTTGGCTGTGTGATATACTTCTCTACAGATAATGAAAAATATTCTGTATGAAATTAAAAATATGAAAAAAAAAACCCTGAATAGATTCTTTTATGATAAAAATACAACAGTATTTCTCAGCTTTCGCAAATGCGGAGAGATTGGCTTTGGAGGAATTTGGTCAGGTACCTTTTTTCAGCTATCTTTTATGTCCTTTGCTCTTCTGCTGGCCCAGGTAAGCTGGTGACCCCGGTTTGGGAACAGGGAAGCCTAATGCAGCCTCTGTGAGAAGCCAGCTCCAGGGTTTGCTGCCGCGGGGCTACTTCTTGCCCCTCTGGGAATTGTTCTGCAGAGGTTGTTCCTCTTGGTGGGCAGGCTTGGAGAGCATGGCCACATCTGGCACTAAGGCAAGGCAGTGCTTCACAGGGGTGAGTTCCTGATGTTCCTTCCTCTCAAAATTGCTGGCAGCGGACATGGGAAAACGTGGTTAAAGCTGCTATTGGAGAGGTTTGTCTACATGCAGAGGTACGGGTCGGTAATGTGGACGTACAGGACGAGCAGTGCCGTGGTCTGTGAGCAAATTGTAGGGCAGCTGCAATGTGCCCGGTGGGGAAAGGCAGGTTCAGCATCCAACAGCAACACACAAGGCGAGGAGATGTGATTATTCCAGATGTTCTTTGTTTGTTTGATCTCCAAATGTTCGTATAATATTGACTACTCACTCTGTAGGCACAGCAGAGGGAAAAAGTAATTCAGGAAGGAGTTAATTAAGGTCTCTAGATGAGTGAGCCGTGCAAGTGGCACTGCCTCCGGCACACACCGAGGGCTTTCTTGCCCTGCTGGCTTGCCCATGGGTGGGTCATCCTCATGGGCTAGACCTTGAACCTGATACACACCCAGCTGGTGGCAGGGGAAATGTGGCCACTTGTGGAAATCACCTTGCGCTGATCAGGTGTTTGGTTTTGTGTTTTTCCCAGGAGTTAAGGAGGGAATAACGTAGTGTCAGCGCAGCAGAAAATGGAGAAGGCACACCAAGTGTTTTCCACGAGAAGATAAACTGTGTGAACGGAGTCTTGGAAGAGGGCTGATTTGGGGACACAGCAGGGCACAGGGCGGGGAGAGGAATGAGGGGTTTGGGCTTGCAGCCCAGAAAGCCAACTGTGTCCTGGGCTGCATCGAGAGAACTGTGGCTGGCAGGTTGAGGGAGGTGATTCTGCCCCTCTATCCTGCTCTTGTGAGACCCCCCTGCAGTGCTGCCTCCAGCTCTGGTGCCACCAACATCAGAAGGACATGGACCTGTTGGACTGAGTCCAGAGGAGGCCACAAAGTTGATCAGGGGATTAGAGCCCCTCTGCTGTGAGGACAGGCTGAGAGAGTTGGGGTTGTTTAGCCTGGAGAAGAGAAGACCAGGAGGTCCTGGAGAAGGGAGACCTTAGAGCAGCTTTCCAGTATCTGAAGGGGCCCTACAAGAAAGCTGGAGAGGGACTTTTTACAAGGGCATGTAGTGACGGGGATGAGGGGTAAGGGCTTCAATCTGGAAGAGTGGAGATTTAGATTAGATATTGGGAAGAAATTTTTCACTCTGAGGGTGGTGAGAGCCTGGCCCAGGTTGCCCGGAGAAGCTGTGGCTGCCCCATCCCTGGAGGGGTTCAAGGGCAGGTTGGAGGGGTCTTGGAGCAACCTGGTATGGTGGGAGGTGTCCCTGCCCAGGGCAGGGGGTGGCACTGGATGGGATTTAAGGTCACTTCCAACCCAAACCATTCTATGATTCTATGAAATGGGGATGGGCGGTTGTGGAGGAGAAGTCCAGGGGCTGGGAATGTTGGACATTGTGCAGTCAGAGCAGGGGATGCCTCCCTGTCCCCCCTCTTGAGATAGTCAGAATCCTGTCCTTGCTCCTTCACCTGTGCTGGAGCTGGTTTGGTTCTTTAGTGTGAACAGAGGCTTGGAGGATTTCTTCCCCCCGGGTAATGTTTTGACTTAATCACTGTGTCTCATTGCCTGTGCATTACAGTTGCCATCACTCATGGCAAAGCTCTGAGCCCTCCTCTCTGGCGTGGCACAGGATCTGTGCTGCTCTGCAGCCATCTTTCTGAGCAGCACCTTTTCTGTCTTGGCTCGTGGCAGGAGCTGAATGCAGACATCTCGACCCAAAGCAGCCATGCTGGGGGGAGAAACGCAAATGCAGGAGGCTGAGGTTGCCAAAATGTATGGCTTTGAGCACAGGCACTGGGAAAGGAGGATGCCCCGATCCGAACGATCAGCACAATCCCCTCTGAGGTTGGTTTAGGAGAGCATCTAATTGGGTTGTAGGAGCCTCTTCAAACCTTTCTGGAAAACTGTTTCTATTTAAAGATTAATATCCAGAGTACTGCAGTGCCTACAGGCTTTTCTGGATTTTTCCTAATTAGGATGCCCTGTCCCATGGTTCTAAGGCAGAGTGAGTGCACTGAGAGGTTTTCCAGAAAATGGATTAGAGCAGCATTGTGTTCCGGATCCCACAGGTAAACTAAACCAACAGCTCAAAGCTTGAACAGTCATATTAACCACAACTGGTGGCTGACCATTGAAATGCTGTCTCTTTTTCAGATTTAACATTAATTAGGAATCTGTGAAACAAGTACTGAGTCTGCTCTTCCCAAAAGTGGGGATATGTTCCCCAACCTCCCAGTCGTGCAGAGATCTAGTGTATGTGGCTGGTGATGAGAGATGGTTTGTCCAGTCTGGGGAGGAGGTGACTGAGATAAAGATATTGAAGATAAAGATATTTGAAGAATAGTAAAAAATAGTAGAAAAAAACCCCCAATTCCTATGTAAAGGAGTTGAATAAATGATTTGTCACACCCACTATGTAGAGGCAAATAATTAATTGCCCTTTAATTAATTAATGGGCTCCCTTAAACTAGGGAGATGTATGTTGGACAAAAGGGAGAACTTTCCAACTAAAAGCAGTTAGGTATTGACAGATATTCCCTAGGGACGCTCACTGGAGCTGGTTGACACGTCTGCAAGGAATAATTCAGAAATCCTTGCTCATTTTGGAGCAAGGGTGTAGACTAGTGATATTGCCTGGGGACTTCTAGACCCACTTGCTGTGATTCTTTTATTCTATGCTGTGGCATTGGTCACATATTCCGGGTTATGAGATTTGCATTTGTATTGATTTTCTGAGTCTTGTGAGCACTGTTATTTTAATCAGTTCATGGTTTATGTAAGTTTGGTTTAGTTTGGGGAGGAGCCAAGCTAAACTGAACAGTCATAAGTCATCTTTAAATTGAGCTGTTGGCAAATTATATTTGCATTTATTTAATTAAGAGCACATTAAACTTGTTTCAGATCATGCAAGGATTATGGTGCAACTTCAAATAATATCCCAGCCAACAAAAATTGTCCCCATTTCACGTAGAGAGGACTGAAGCACTGAAGAGCAGCAGTGACTTGGCTGGGTGCAGAGACTACCCTTGTAGTTGTGGTCACCGTCTTCAAGAAGATGTCACCTAGGGGCACCAGAGCGACTACATGAGTGGAGAACCCTGCTTATAAAGTCAGGCTAGACTTTAGCTGGGTTCGCCTGGCAAACCAGGAAGGGATGGAAGAGCCCTGGGGAAAGGCAAAGGGAGGGAAAGCTCCTGAAAAGGAAGGGGGCTATGAAGGCAAAGGGGTAAAGCTGGCTCAGGAAGCACTGTATCTCAGTCAGCCTGGAGTAAACTAAACAAAGAGGAGTAATAAGGTTTTTGCACAGCTTTGCTTTAGGAATGGCATGACAAGAATTCCAATTGTTGTAAGATGAAGGTTGCTGAATTTATGAACAAGATTATCAGGCATGTCCTGCGGTTGACCTCAGGAGTTCTTAAGTAGGAGGCTTCCAGAAGAAGAAACTCTTCCTGCTAAGAGCTTGAGCTATTGATTGTCTTCCCCCCCCTCAAAATTGGGAGCCTTATTTTCAAACTTTTCAGGTTTCATCCAACAGAAGCAGTGTACTGGAGCAATGCTAAAACTTCAACAAGAGGAACATTAAAAAAAAGGAAAAGCTTTCATTTGGAAATACTTTTTTTTTTTTTTTAAGTGCTCATATTGCTTCTGAATTGCTGGTTTTGATTATTTTGTTTTAAAGATCTGTTGTATCCTGAAGTTAGGTCATTTTGCAACTACGTGAATCATTGGGTTTTGAACATACCGGTAAAAATAAAGTTTTCCAGGCAGTACTTCCTATTTTAAAAAGCAAGAAGAAAGGCTCTCATTCTTTTCATGAGCCATGAGGCCTCTCATGTTATGCATTTACACTTCTGTTTATAAATTTGATTTTTTATTGGAGTTACTGGCAATGACTGGAAGCTCAGGGTCAGAAAACTATCCCCAGTGTCTGAGGCCAGTGGAGCCTTGAACTTGAGAGCAGGGATAAATTGATGTCACCCGATGGTTGCTTGTCCGGCACGGGACAGTTTTTAAGCAAGATGTTGTTTCGTGCAGGTGAAGTGCTGGGCTTTCTCAGCGCGCAGAGACAGTGACGGTGCTTCAGCAGTAGGACACTCAGAGCAGAGGAGCAGCAAGGGCAGCATCGCTGCACGGCCCCGCTCCCCGTCTCTCGTTGTCACCCGGGGCTTACCTTCCATCCCAAAGTGGTGAGGTTGTACATGAGCTAATTTTGTCATTCTTACTTTCCCAAGCTTAAGTTTTATGGCTGTAGAAGTTGTGGTAGAGTGTTCCCTGCAGATGTTGCCATCTCCTGCTGTCTTTCTGATTTTGTTTTAAATAGCCTACTTGTGTCAATTCTTTTCCCTCTTTTTCTGTTTTTCTTTTTTAAATGACAGAATTGGAAAAGGGTTTTCAGTCGGTGTTTCTACGACTTAACTTGAAAGGGTAAGTGCACATCGTACGGCAAGCTTGTGGAACGAAGGAGCTTTTTCTTGACCCTTTCTGGAAATGCTGAGTTGTGAGCACTTCCCAAGGTCACTGTTTGTAAGGACACGGCTTTCCTGAGGGCAGTGTATCAAGTGTCTTGCTGGATTCTGCTCGGTGTAATCTGAAAATTTAGAGCTGGTGCCTATACCACCAGAACATACATGGTAGGTTTAGGTCATAGTAGAGGAAAAAGCACAATGCTTAAATCTCAAATGCAGTGAAGCATTAATGTATGATTTTTGGCAAGGGCATACACACTGAAGCTAAGGCTGGTTTTCCACAAAGCCTCATGCTGGGTGCATATTTAGTGAAGCAACCAAGTAAATAGACTAGAAGAAATCATTGGTTATTAACTTAAGGTTGGTTAAGAGAGACAATAGTAATAACAAAAGAGAAATTAATCTGATTTGTTATAGTGGAAAATCAGCTCTGAATTGGTTACTGTAGTATCTTTATGTGGAAGGGCTTTTTTTTGTGAAATAGTAACACTTTATTGGAAAGATTATTGCTGTTTTTAACTAGGTGTGGTTTTAACACACAGTTATTGTTTCTCTAAGGACACAAAATGAGTGTGTGTTTGCCCTTCCCCCTTCCTGTCGTTCCCTCAAAGTTATAGGATTGCTTTTCTTCCTTCTAAAGCCTTGAGATGGTGCAAAAATCAACTGGAAATGGTGTTTCTGTTGTGACAGAGGTTTATGTTTGTGAGCCATCTCATCAATCACACCTGCTTTCCTTCCAACGCTTCCCATGGCAAGAGCATCTGTTGAGGAGAATAGCACCGTTCCCTATGGGATGATTTTCCATATGCTCCCATTTCAGGATAGAATTAAACCAATGGACCTTGACAGTGTTTTCTTAACCAAAAATGGGTCCTTGTGCTTCTGTTAACAGAACATGAATAGTATTATTTAATAACAGCATGAATCACTTCCACTAGTGCTCTTCTGGAGGGTAATACATTGTCTATGTGACTTGAACCGTTCTTTTGCATGGGAAAGCAGATGGTGTTAAACAAGTCAGGTAAGTGTCACATGTCCAATCTGGTGCTTCCTGGCGCACTAACAGGCTGATGATTTATAGGATGGAGAGCTTGGAGGTATGGTTACCACCAGGAGGAAGAAAACAGAGCTCCTTTATGCTTTCCCGCAGGACGAGTAGAGCTGTTGAGTGCCCAGGTTTCATAGAATCATTTCAGTTGGAAAAGACCCTTGGGATCATCGAGTCCAACCATCAACCCTGCTCTACAAGGTTCTCCCCTACGCCATATCCCCCAGCACCTCATCTAAATGACTCTTTCCTTGGGTATCTCCCCCTTTCTGAGTCTATGAATTTTTGTCTTGGAAGTAGAGGGCTCAAGCACCCAATGTCTAGGGGTTTGAGGCAAGTGGCCAGTCTGTGTTCAGATTAACTCTCAAGTGGGTGGGTGTTAGTCAGGCTGTAGTGAGCAATAAATCCAACGTATCCTGGAGGGCCAGGCTTGCGGGGTGGGCTCTGGGCAGCTGCGCTGCGTGTATGGGGAGATCCTCTGTGGAAATCTTGCTGAAAAGCTCAGCCCAAATGAGTTCAGAGTGGCTGTGATCTCTCCCTGGATCTCTCTCATCCTGCAAAATGGTGACCTGGCAAAATTAGCATCTGTAAAACACTTTGTGGTCCTTGTGTGGTTGGGAAATGAACACTAATGCGCTGCATGGTATTTATAAATAAAGCTTTCATTTTGAAGGCTCAGAAATCCCTTGCAGCTTTCTTGAGAGTGAAGCCCATTGACAGAGAGCTGTGTGTGCACACTAGGATAAACAGCTGCCAAGCTCCATAGTGATTTGTATTTTTTTTAATGTGTTTTCTGAACTTGTTTTGTACCTCTCACCCTGGCATACACATCAGCGGGAGCTGAAAGTAAAAGTGCAAACTGCAGGCAGTGGGGAGGACTGAAACTGCAGCCTGTGCTTTGAACTTGTGCACAGCCAATTGCCAGGGAGTGCCTGGCCTCAGATTGTAACGTGCCAATGAGTTTTAAAGACAGCCCTGCCCTCTTATGTAAGCTTCTAAGGTATTTTCATGCCTTGTTTGTGCTATTTATCATGGTATCTTGCCTGAATTTACCATGCAAGTATATGTAAAGGGTATGTTGGGAGGGTTTGGGAGGAATCGGGCGAGTTATTGGGGAAGAATCGACGACAAGACGTTTCTGGTCACTCCACTAATGAGTTAAATTAGACTCACAGACTTAAACTCCTCTGTCCTCTCTCAGTCTGCTGTACCTTGCATTAAGCCAGGTTTTGCTGAAATTTCTATCTGTGTAAAGAGATAAACTAGAAGAGAATTAATTCAAACATGAAGCAGGATTTTGAATACTTCATTTAAAGGGATGCAAATGTTAAAGTTGAGACCCATGAATGCACATGCAGAGGCTCTGGAAGTGCCGTTTCACAGAGGAGAGACTGTGTCCCGCCAGAAATCCTGAGCCAAAAGCATTTTATGCAGAACACGTACCTCACCATTTTCTTTGATCTCCCCAGGAAACTTTTAAAATTATTCTTAAAATCATTCTCAGCTGAAGCCTCGATTGGTTGCATCCGTAGCCGCTCATGACCTACTCTTCCACACGCCATCCCTGGAGGTGTTTAAAAGCCGGGCGGATGTGGTGCTGAGCGACATGGGTGTGTCAGTGTTGGGTTGATGGTTGGACTCGAAAGGTCTCTTCCCACCTCAGCATTTCCACGAGCGTGGTGGCTCCGTGTGCCCAGGCGCTGAGGTGCGGTGCCACGTTGGTGGCTGCGAGCTGGGGGAGGGCAAAGCTGAGTGAGCGTTATGGCAGTGGTGCTCTACAGAAACAAGGATTTTGTTGAGAAAAAGGGAAATAGAATAATTTGAGAATCTGTTTTGCATTTAATTTCAGTAACAGTCTTGAGCATTTTACTGCAAGGATATATTCTACAATATTTCTTTGTCTCAGGGTAGGGCAATTCCCAGTGATGTCCTGTGATACATGGTCTACTCTGCAGACATCTGTGCTTTCTTTTTTCTGTGTGAATGCCGTGCTCCCCATGGCTGAACAAGAACTTGTTGACCGATGGAGCCCTTCTGTGTACTCACCTGTCACTTGTCCTGGGGATTGTGGGAAGCACAGTTCCAGGATTTACGTTCTTCAGAGCGAGCATCCATTACTGCTGGTGATTAAAAAATATCTTCCTCAAATTGCTGGTTCTCCTTCACTAGTAATTAAGCTGTTGTTTCATACTAGGAAAAAGCTTTCATGCTATGCAAGCCGCAGGGACTTCAGAGAGACCAGCATTTGCAATCTTAAAAAGGCATATTGATTGGTCTTTATTAATAGGAAAATCTCTAAGGAGAGATGAAATACCTGAATTTTGAAAAGTTTAAAGCATAACTGTATAAAGCGTTTTAAAATAATATGAAAACTAGGCAGAGTTCCCAAGTAATTTTTTCTAACTTCTAGTCGAGTTCTCACTATACTTTTTGTCTTTTATAGGCAGTTAGCTTTTACTGACCAGCGATCCATCTTTGAAAAAAAAAAAAATATTCTTTATAACTCCTTAATGAAAGTCTTTAGCAGTAGTATTTTTTGTATATTGAATACAGAACCATTTTTTATAATATGCATTGAACCAACTAGATCTTCAGTCCTAGGTTTTGCAGGCAATGTGACTTGTCTTTGGAAAAAAAACGAACCGCAAGCAATCAAACCAGGTGCTGTCACTCAGATGAATATGGTATTTCTATGCACTATTGGGTTTTTTATTTAGTAGTTTAATTTGAAGAGTTTTTAGTCTTTTTTTTTACTGAAATTAATAGAGGAGGGCAACCACTTCTGTTGGGTTACTTCTCTGTGGGCGGGTTCTTCAGCTCTGTAGTAACCTGAAGTGAAACACTAGCCAAACTGGAAAGAGATTTTATTTGTTTTGTGTAGGTACAGATCATTACCAAGTGCTAGATAGCCAAGAATAGCCTCATCTTTGTGTACCCCCTTCTTAAGGGAGTTCATGCAGTAAAGCTGGCTTTTGCATTTTTTCCTGTCTGCAGAGCATTTTGGGGGAGGGAGAAAGAACAGAGATTTCTGTATGTTTTTCTAACTAGTACTGGGTTTTATGAATGTAGGAAATAATACGCAATTAAACAAACAAGCCTTTTTTGGCAAATGGCTCTGTCGACAGTAACTTCTCCTTTCACTACTCAATGAAATCTGAGTGTGAAGCCCAAATTACCAGGCCATTCTTTCCTAAAACCTATTTTTCCCATTTGAAAGTCTTTTAAGTATCCTTAAGCCCCCTGCATCCTGGGCTGCATCCCCAGCAGCATGGCAGTGCGACCAAGATGCTATGAGGACAGGCTGAGAGAGTTGTGGGGGTTCAGCCTGAAGAAGAGAGGGCTCCGGGGAGACCTTAGAGCCCCTTCCAGTCCTTAAAGGGGCTCCAGGAGAGATGGGGAGGGACTCTGGATCAGGGAGGGGAGCCACAGGACAAGGGGGAAGGGTTTGACACTGAAAGAGGGGAGATTGAGATGAGCTTTGGGGAAGAACTTGTTTGGTGTGAGGGTGGTGAGAGCCTGGCCCAGGTTGTCCCAAGAAGCTGTGACTGCCCCATCCCTGGAGGGTTTCAAGGCCAGGTTGGAGGGGTCTTGGAGCAACGTGGTGTGGTGGGAGGTGTCCCAACTCATTGCAGGTGGGTTGGACTAGATGACCTTTAAAGGTCCCTTCCAACCCAAACTATTTTATGATTCTGTTCTTGAAATCTTTCATAAAATTATATCTAGTGTATTGTCCTCATAGTTTTCTGATTAATATTGCTTTCTGTAGAGACTCTGAATGTCTGTTGCTGTTTGTCAGACAGTATATGGAACATTTCTTTCATCTCGTTATAAAATCTAAACTTCTGTGGCCTAGAGATTTTAGCTTATTAAAGAGCTGTCATCGAGGGGTCTGAACACACTGACTCGTAAGAAATGTATCTGTGCCCAACGCTGGTGAATCTGCCAGTGCAAGATACAGTTTTTGTTTTGGTTGGGGTTATTTTTTGCTTATCCATTTTTCAAACTCCTGTCATGACAAGCTGCAGGAACCTCTATCACTGAGAATCACTCACATTTGTTTAGATTCGGTGCTGCTGACTTCATGTTTTCATAGGTCCTGTCTAGCCAAGAGTTGAACTGTCTTGTTTGCATTTGATAACCAGCATTCGAATCCGTGTTCCAGGACCTCAGCCAGGGACACGTGTCTTATAAGACAGTTGTGGCTGTAGCATAACTGTGGCACAGGATTCAAGTCAGAAAGTACCAGTGTGGTCATCTAACTGAATCTCCTGCATACCTTTGTTCCTGAGAGCTTCTTGGGTGAATCTCTGGTAATCCCTTGTCTCTGAGATCCTCTGCAGACTGGCCCCTCAGCCGTGGCCTCATCCTTTTAAAGGTGTAAAAAAAATACAAACCACTTCATTAGAGCAAAACCTAAGCCCTGCAGAGCCTCTTGAAAATCCTCATGGATGTGTATTTTTATATGTGCAACATATTTTGTGACCGATCACTTACCCTTTTTTTAACAAATTTATGTAAATGGTTGTTTTCCGTTTCACCCTTACTCTTTCTTAATGTGAAGCATATGCATTGCAGAGTCTGAGTTTATTATGTCAATGCTATTATCTTTATCAACCCAAACATATAATCTCATTGGAAAGCGGCCAAGATCTGTTTCTCATAGAGCCGTGTTGGTGTTACCCTTTCATGCTTTGCTGTTCAAGGGGTGGGAAGTTAAATTTTTAGCTGTTAGTATGTTTTAGCTGACAAGTGTTTTTCTTTTGGACAGGACTATAGAATGTCAAGCTTTGCAGGAGGGAAAAGAAAGAAAAAGAAAAAAGAAATATTTTGTTACAAATGTGATGCTTTCAGCTTAATTCTTAACCATTATGGGAGACACTGATTAATGTATCCTGGCCGGGAGTGCAGCGTTTGCCTTTTGGTGTTTTCTAACAGGTTGTCAAGTGGTGTTAGGAATGCATGAAAAGTGACGGCTCTTTTCAGCATTTAAGAAGGTTCCCAAGTAAGACGTTTCTAAACTCCAGCGAAATCACTGCAGCGGTGTTCAGGAGCTGGGGTACCCCAATCTGCAAAGTGTCTTTGTGGCCGTGAAAGGTCCGTGTCCCTACTTTCCAAGGCTTTTGCCAAGGACTACAGGGAATGCTTGTTTTCATTCTCCAAGTTGTTATGGCAGAAAAGTGGACTCTTGGATTTTTCCTTTGTGTTTGCACTGTATCCTTCCCAGGTATCTTCTCTTTTGAATCCGATTTCTGGCAGCAGCAGGGCGTTGGTCCTCGCTGGGGTGCTGTGCTGTGGAGCAGGGCTGAGCAGAGGGGGCCTGGGTCAGCTCTGAGACTCTTGACTGTCCGGTTGCAGGAGGTTAAGTTGGGTATAAGCAATGGGCATGGCCCTCTGCAAGGATTTTACTTTTCAAAACAGAAAGAGCAAGGCATGTTAAAGGACTCTTTCCCTATGTTCTCTTCCAGTGAAGCTTCCCTCTGGGAGGTCCCTCGCCAAAACCAAGTGAGTTGGGAGGAGGAGGGGTTCACGATACTGTTGGTTATGGTGCTGCTTATCCAAAGATCTCCAGGGTGTACCGGGGAACTCCTTACTGGCTTTGTGTGTCCCAGAGGTGCAAAATGTAGGCGCAGAAGAACTAAATGATTAGGTGTAGGTGGCTCAGCAGGTCACAATGTGAGGGAAGTTTCTCTCCAGGCTCCATCAAGCCACTATCAGAGTTTAAATAAAGGTTTGTGCAAAGACCCATCACTTTTCTGTTGTCTAGCTATTTGATATTCCTTTCCCTCAATATAATAAGTTCAGCGTATGTGTACATGGACACACTTGTTTGGTCTTACTTGTTTTGTGAAAACAAAGATGTGAGAAGTTGTAAGATGCTGATTGCAGGCAGTGTGGGGAAATTTTTCTTGCTCATCTGGCATCTGCTCCAAGACAGCTCTTCTCCGGGAAGAAAATAAAATCCTCCCAGCTAAATAAAGGCTGTGGTCACTGGGGTGATAAGAAGATAAAAGGAGCAAGTTGTTCTCCTGCATGGAGAGCTCAGGGCAGCTGCTGCAGCCGCAGCCAGCAAGACCAAGAGGATGTCCTGATGTTCTTGGTGCTCTCCTTGGCTCAGCTCTGCTTTGCTGCTGTGTTTTAAGGTCTTCAAGTATTATGTTAAATTGGATGGACAGGAACAAGTGAGAAATGGCTTTTAACTCTGCTTTTACCTGGCACGAGGCACATTTTATGAGAGGAGTGGTTAAATGAAGGGTGTATTCATCACTGAACTTAAGAACTCTGAAAATATCTCCTACAGCCTGCTACAGGCAGGGCTGTTAAGTGGTTGCTAGTCCAGCTGCCTGGTTCAGTGGGGAGTCTTGGTGTGTTTTGTGGTTTTGAGATGGTTTTTTTACTAACTTGAAAATTTTTGAGGTATTTTCCTAATTAAAGTCTAAGTCTGATGGCCTGTTGAGTGGGTATCTTCTAGGACTCGTAAAGCTGCCTAACCTGTGGTTGGCTAGCAAATCCACCACAGTTCAAAGGCTTAGTTTTGGAGGCAGAAAATGTATGTTCTGGCTTGATTGATCTCCATTACGAATGTGATAATATATTTCCTGTTAGTGCATTTCTGCTTAAATTAAAGTTCCAAAGGGAATGGTTTGTTTTAAGTGACTTTTTAAAATTGGCATATTTCATGAATGATAAAAATGAATATGAAGTGAAAACATATTAAAAGTCATTGTATAAATGGTCACATTTATTTTTTTCCATTTATAACGTGTCAAAAGACACAAAGGCACAAAGGTGACTCTAATCACTTACAAAGTATTTTACTGAAACTGTAAAGCCATGCAGACATTTTTGCTCGGTCTTCAGAGATTTACCATTTTGACAGATTTTACCATTCAAAACACCCATAGAAGGTCCATGTTACACGGCTGCGCTCCAGTTACAGCAAAACAGTTTTATTGTTCCTGGATGTTTGTGACTGATTGAGCGCCCTATTCCCTACTTTGGGATACTGGATACTGGTGGATTATAGTTACTTCACAGTTCAAACTGGAGTATGGAATTGCTAGGTTATAGCAAGATGGGAAGGGGTAGCAGTAATGGGGTGAAAATGAAATTTACCTGTTCAAAAGGCAGGATTGGATGCTGCCTGAGACACACTCATAATAAATTTGCCAGGGCAAAGTAAAACTTGCCTTGTTCTGCTAATTCTTTGTGCTGCGTTAATTTTGGCTGGCAAAGCTTATTGGCCAGATGAGGATTAGCATTTGCTCGCTGAGTGGGGTAAATTGGGATGTTTTCAGTTCATCTGGGGGGCAGGTTGTGCTCCCCGGCTGGTCCCCCCACCTCCTTTGCTGGTGTCCCCAGCAGGTGTGGGGTGGCAGCCCCTTTCTTGCAGGAACGACATTGCTTCTGCTGCACGAGTACACTGCAGAGAAACTGAAGGTGGTTTCATACCATAAAATAAGTTAATTTGAATATTACCTTAGTGTAAGGAGAGAAGCTGAAAGAAGAACAAGAAGCAGATGGCTTCTCTCTGTGTGCAAGCGCCTGGTCCTGAGATGGGTTTGGTTGTACCCGTGCGATATCGGGCAACACAAGCCCTCCGAGGACCTCCCCTCTTCCCCCCACACCTTTTCAGCTCTCTGAAGATGACTTGTAGGAAGCGGCACTCATGTGTCCCTTTCCACTCCTGCTGTGGCCCAGGCCAGAGGCTCCAAGGGGTGGCTGGAGCCATCTCCTGCTCCTCTGGCTGTGTGGTATGGACAGGTCCAGCACCAACTCAGGGGTAATTCGTAACCACAGTGATTGTAACTGCAAAGAATCATGGAATCATCTCTGTTGGAAAAGACCCTTGGGATCATCGAGTCCAACCATCTACCCTACTCTACAAAGTTCTCCCCTACACCATATCCCCAAACACCACATCTAAATGACTCTTAAACACATCTGAGGATGGTAACTCAACCACCTCCCTGGGCAGCCTGTTCCAGGGTCTAACCACTCTTTCTGTGAAGATTTTTTTCCTAATGTCCAGTCTAAACCTACTCTGCTGGAGCTTGAATCCATTCCCTCTTGTTCTTTTGCTAATTACCTGTGAGAAGAGACCAGCACCAACCTCTCTCCAATGTCCTTTCAAGTAGTTGTAAAGAGTATCAGCCGTTGTACTTGACGGTATTTGTACCTTTTCCTGAGTCTTCCAGCCTGCGACTCGTGCTCTTCCAGACCCCTTAGGAAAGAGGACAGAAGTGGGAGACAGGACCCGGGTCACGGGAACGTCAGCATTTGGCTTCATTTCTTTGAGGCATTATGTCTCAGTGCTAGATGTTTTACATGCCCAAATACTGTGTTTATGGATGATAGGATATATATGAAGCAAAATGCTTTTTAAAAACAGAACAAACTGTTGCATGAACTTTATCAAAAACTTAAGGTTCAGAAGTGAATTCCAGAAAATACCAAATTTTCATGCCATGTCTAAAAAGTTTTTTGGGTGATTTGTTTTTGTTATTTCTGTGTGAGTAGAAGGGAATCTGGAGTCTCGGGACAAAATGTCCAGCTGGACAAATGTCCAGCTTTTTTCACACATTGATTTCAGTTTCCTTTGAAAAAGTCATTTTCTGAGGCAAGCCTGAGCTGTTTCTGGTATTTCATCTAAAATTACAAGCTTATATGGAACCTGTGAAGTACTGGTAATTAAGAGAGTTAATGGGGTGCTGCCTGCAATTAATTCAATTGCTTGTGACAAGAACTTTTTTGTTTAACTGCAGGTTATCATAGTGCAGTTGTGCTGGGAGATTTTCACCTGTAAAATGCAGTCTCTTACCCATTCTGTTGTGTTTCTTATGTATTTTCATGGCTCTTGCACTGACATCTGTGATCTGAGATGTCGATTCCTTTTCCTCCTGTATCTTGCAGAATGAGCTTTTAATTTCTGATGTTCAGTAGAAGACACGAATCTCATCGTTCCTCTGCCGAAAGACTTTGATGTATCCCTTAAGCAATTTAAAAAGTAACAAGCTGTACTTGGTCCAGCAAAAAAGCAAGCTCAGCCTTTTCTACAGTGCCAGATTTAGCCATCAAGATCCAAATTCAGCTCCTAATTTTCTGCAGATTTCTAGCAATGACTCAGGCAAATAAGTACATCGCTCTCAGCCTGTTCTGCAGCTCCTGTTCATTGGATCGCGAGGATCCTTGGGGGCAAGGGCTGATTTTTATGCATTCGGAAAATGAGTTACCACTGGGAAACCTCACTGTGCTTCACTAATACGGCTTACAAATTGCAGGCTGTAACTTTATCAAGGGTGACTTAGCGAGGAAGAATCTTGGCTGAATGCTGATATGTAACAAAGCTGTACAGTTTTTTTTTTCCTTGATTTGCAAGTTGCATAATGGCATCTGCTGTTTGAAAGGGGGTTTTCTCCTTTAGGATCTCCTTGAATCACAGGATTATATGGGGTTGGAAGGGACCTCTGGAGATCATCCAGTCCAACCCCCTGCCAGAGCAGGGCCACCCAGAGCAGGTTGC
>JAOTQQ010000003.1:23212233-23245611 GCA_026546715.1 Gallinago undulata | reverse complement strand
TCCAGTTTGTGCCTGTTACCTCTTGTCCTGTCCCTGGGCACCACTGAAAAAAGACTGGCCCCATCCTCCTGACACCCTCCCTTTATAAGCGTTGATCAGATCCCCCCTCAGCCTTCTCTTCTCCAGACTAAAAAGACCCAAGTCCCTCAGCCTTTCCTTGTATGAGAGATGCTCCATGCCTTTAATCACCTTTGTAGCCCTCTGCTGTCCCCTCTCCAGCAGTTCCCTGCCCTTCTTGAACTGGGGAGCCCAGAACTGGAAACAGTGCTCCAGATGGGACCATGTGATATGTGCTTATAATTGAATGTACAGGGAATAAAAGGTCCTGAATGCTATTAAAAATATATAGCATAGGTGTAATAATAAGAAAGGCATAGAGCTGGGACATGAGAGCAGCTGCTTCAGTAATATCTTGAGCTCTTCACCCTCTGAACTGCTGCCTGTCTGAGCCTGTGTTTGCTCCTAGTTATGTCTTCAGGAGAAATCCCAGATGCATCTTATAGTGGATTAGACAAGTCGTAATGTGAAATGCAAAAGGTGATTGCACTAAATGAGTGAAGTTTTAATTTTAGATAAAAAATTGTTTTTACTTTTTTCTTCTAAAATGTGTTATAGTTCACCTTTATTTTTAAAGGCCTTTGAATGTTTAAAATTTAAAAACTTTCACAAAATTGTGACGTTTCCCTGAAGAAGCAGTACTAATGATGCAGAATTTAATGAATTAATAGTCACATGCAGATAGCAAGTAACACGTCTCGGGTTCACTGTAGGAGCAAAGCAAGTTCTTGGCTTACACAGGAGGTCTGGGAAGGCTGCTGTCCGTTCCCACCAGGTTGAGTGTCTCGCTCTCGAACCGGTGACTGTGGGGCAGGCCAGAACTGCACTTCTGCTCAGAAATCCACAATAAACCAACGGACAGCTGTGTTGGAGACAGCTGTCAACGGATCTCACTGCTGATTTGGTGTCTCAGGGTGATCTCTGATTAGAAGAGTAGCTGTGGGATGTGAGCAAGTGCACAGGTTTGTCACACAAATGTGAAAAAGTAATGGTGTGAACAGATATTCATTGATTTGCTGATCAAGTTATTTGATTTCTACTCCTGTGTCAGAAGTGCCTCTTCACTTTCCTTTGCTCCATGACTGGTACGAGCAGGAGATGTTACAGCTTCTGCGTTACAGAGGTGAGCCCGTCCCTCATTTGCTGACCTACCGCCCCTCCTTGCTTCACCAGACAGACATCTGTTCCATCTTCACCATCTTCACCAGACACAGCTGTTCCAAAATCAATACTTTGCCCTGTTAGGCAAAATTAAGTAACCGTCAGTCAGTACAGCTATGTAAGTTTAAGCACTTAAAAGAAAAAAAAAAACAAACCAAACCCAAACCCCAACCAAAACAGCAGCAGAAATCCCTAGGCCAAGATGTCTAGGTAAGATAGCCAAGTTGTGTGCCAGGGGAGGCTATGTGCTCGTACAAATGTGTGGGCAGGAGAGGAGAGGGCTTTCAGGTGTCCTTCATGAGGCTACAACCTACTAAAGGGACATCTGGAACTGCCAGGGCTGGGAAGGGCTCCCGAAACAGCGAGGGGTCTCGTCAGAGTGAGTCGGGAGAGCTTCTGGCTGGCTGGAACCAGCGGTGCTGCAGCCCCAGCTCCCTTGCTAGCAAGCATGAGTTTATTCTTACGTCTTTGCCACTTATACAGTGTTTAAAGCAGTTTAATTATTTTTACTGAAAATTCAAGACTTTGAAAGGAGGAACTTAAAAAACCACGGTGAAACCACCAAGCAGCACAACTTTCTAATTTGGTGAGAGCTGTGCTTCCCACTCTGCTCTTACATGGGTATAGGCATTGCTGAGCTAGCAGTATTTCTTTGTGTGCTCTTACTTTTATTTCTTGCATTTGATCCATTTTCCTCATGGGGTAAGGATGTAGTTTATTCCCAAATCTGTTAGCCCCTCACAGGTAAGTAGGCAAGAAGCTCGACCTCAGTTGTTAGTCTTTCTTAGAACTCTTCTAAAGGCTCAGGTGGAAGCCAGTTTCTTGCCTGTGTAACTTTCAAAATCTTAGTCAGAGCCCATATGTTACAACCTGGAGGAAATGATGCTTGGGGATGACTAAAAGAACATGGTCCTGCTGTTAATTTGGGTGCCATTCCAGAAATTTAATTCGTAAGCTTTCCCTTTCATTTTGTTAACACATTTACTTACTAATCCCAGTCTTTGCTGCTGTTCCCCACTAGGGAACTTAATGAAGGGATAAATCTTATATTAACCAAGAGAGGTACTTGTTCACACTGTGACGAGTAGGGAGATGCAGAAAGCATACGTGTGTTAGATTAGCAGAAATATGATTTATGGATTGCAAATTCACTTTAATGTAGCTTCCTGCCGCAAACATAGTTTTACTCCAGTCTCTCTGAATGGATGTGTAATTTACCAAGAGCGAGGCTATAAAGTGCTAATTGGGAATTATTTCTAAAAAGAAGTGAATAGCTTTCAGTGGTTTAATGCTTAAAACTGACCATGCAGTTATAATCTGATTTGCAAGAGGAAAGCCAGGAAAATTAATGAAGGAAATGTAGATTACAATTTATAACCTCCTCTTACCACTTGTTTAATATCTGTCTGTTAGATTGCCCTTCACAGTGAAGGATGTGTTGTATAAGCCAATAATGCCTATTTATATAAGGATAAGCATTGTAATAACACAAGTAATAGTTATTTATCTCTCGGGAAGGTGAAGTCCTGGAGCTGCATGCCAAGCAGGTTGTCTGTGGGACCAGGGGGTGTCTGCAGTGGGCGGTGCTGTGCCTGGGGTGCACCATGAGCGCTGGCTGGGGTGGCTCCTTCCCCCAGAGCCACGGAGCCGGGAGCAGCTGCAACCATAAACCACCAAATTCTCCACAGAGGGTTAAGGCAGCTGAGCAGGGACTGGTGTGGTGGCCATGTACCGACTCCGTACTGAAGCCTCTTGAGCTGGCTAGTGTTCACACTTTATTAAGATGGAGAAACAAGTTAGATTTACCGATCCTTTCCTAGCGGTCACACAAACCGAGCGGCTGTCTCACTTCTTGCTTGGGTCTGTTTAACTTCAGTTTCCCTGGAAAATTTGAACCCGCACAGTGCGATTGCTGTGGACTTTTGAAGGTTGAAGTTTATTTTAGAAACCTTGGTGCTAAGTAGTAGGCTTGAGAAGCTTTCAATTATTTGAAATGGAATTACAGTCTTGCCTCCTGAGCCAAGACCTTGTGAAAGAGCCAAGAAGTGTGAAAGCCTTACAAGGAGAGGAAGCATGTAGATTTCTGCGAACTAATACTGGTATCTCCCGCATCACATGGAGGAGAAGGTTTTCCAAGTTCGAAGTCTCGTGTCTTGATGCAGCTGAGAATAGCAGTAATGCCATAAATGCAGCAGAGCAGAATGAGCAAGGAGCTTGTCAACTCGCTCTGCCTCCTGGCACCCTCAGCCCCCTTGGTCAGCTCTGCCAGGCTGGAAAGATCTGCTGCTGCAGAGAGCAAGATGCTTGGTGACTCCTTGGGCCAATCTGGCAACTTGCTTCTTTCCCCCAGATTTTGATACATTTGGGTTATGCGAAGTGATGCCTTAATTCCAGTTAAGTGGATTACCTTTTTTTGGCATGACCTTTCCAAAGCATCCTGCTCCCCATTTCAAAATTTGGTGTCCCAAGGTTGCTCCAGGCCTGCCTTCAGCATAAGGGCATTTTACCTTGTGCAGATTGTAGGATTGGGAGTAAGTGTCTGTGACCCCAGTGAAGGTTTTTTGGGTTTGGATTAAACCCTGAGTGAGTCACGCTGTTAAATGGGTGTTTTTGCTGCTTCAGAGTAGAAAATAAGCCCTTTCAGAAACAGCTTTTGCTTTGACCAACAACTCCTGTGTTGGGTTCAGCCTGCAGGAATTTCGAAAAGGTTGTTCGAGCCCCATGGTGGGGAGTGTGGCACTGCCTGGCCTCCCCTGCCCTCGTCCCCTGCCTGTGCTGGACCCAGGCTGCCTCCCTGGAAAGATGCTCAGCTATCATTCTCATGGAAAAAAAATAAATAAATATCCAGATTCTCTCTGTTGTAGTTATAGATAAAACACTTATTTGTCTTCTAGAATTGTTTTGTTGCAGCTGCCCAGCTTGCTGTCTTAGCACTTTGAATTCAGACAGCAGCACACATGGGCCGGCGCTCAGAATATGGAGAATATACAGAATACAACTGTCTGCAACGTCTGAAGGGTATTTTTAAAAGTTACCCTTAAAGTAGCAGTGGAAAATTTCTCACAGTGCTTAGAAATCTGGAAATATGAGTCAAGGGGTACCATATTAGTTCTTTTTATTTTTTTTATTTTTTTAATTAGAGGCTTTTAAAAGAGCTGCTGGATCTTTGTCGCCGCCTTTTCCTTTCTCTGCTAGTCCACACTCTGCTTTTCCCATCTCACACAAGGACTTTTTCCTTTTCCTCCATAATAGTGGATCTGATTTATTCTACAGGGTTTAAATTAAGAGGAAACTCAGCGGTAGGGGAAGAAGTGATGGATTTGAAAGCAATTCTCAGGCTCTTCTGTCCGGCCTCATTAGACAGCCTGCAGTTATGGGGTTGTTTTTTTTTTATTTTCTCTTCTTTTATAACTTACAAAACCCGCATGGTCCAGAGCAGCAGGAATGCTGCCTTGCTCTGGGTGGTGGGTGCTGAGGGTGTTGCTGGGCGCGGAGTGCCTTCTGGCTGCCCCTGGGGACCCAGCCGCCGGTCCCCCCAGGCACCCGCTGCACCAGACCAGATGGCTGCCGTTGCTCGGGGCAACGTTAGCTCTGATGCTGCTCCCTAAAACGTAAAGAAAAAGCGAGAAACCTCAGCAGCAGCAGCAGTGTACAATGGAAATGCTCCGTGCATGCGGGCACGCTGCTGGGGAAGCAGGTATTTTGTCTTCCGAGAAGAGCTGCATCATCATCGTTTCAACCTGGTTCTCCTCTCGTGAAGCCTCTGTGTAAAGGCGACTTGTTTGTAGCCATGGAAATTCTCATTCCCGTGTGGAGTTCTGTGCGATGGCAGATGAGGTGCCAATTTAATTCATTATGTATGTGCTCTTATAAACATGCCTAAGTGAACCGAGAAAAGGAGAATGTCGGAGGTTAAAATACGAACTAATTAGTCTTAGTGATTTGTGAGCCTTTGCTTCTGTAAGTAAGAACAGTTACACAATTGTGTCTTTTAAAGAACAAAAAAGCTTCGTTTCTAGGGCAGCATCAGGAAGCGCTCCCAGCCTGACCAGCTGGCCAGGGGAGGCAAACCAGGCAGTGATGGTGTGGTCTTCACTAAAACTCCAGTTTTGCCCTTTTACGTTGTCTCAAGAGTCTGGAGCGTCTGAGCTGCTTGTTGTCAATCTGCTTGCTTGAGCAGTTGGTAGCTGCTTGCTACCGACATCCAGGCAGCCTGGTTGGCTTCTCCTGCTGGATGGGGAGGAGGAAATGGGCCCTGTGTGCTCCTTGCAGGGGCACTTCACAGCCTGGGGGTTATGGCAAGCGCTTCTAAATTTCTCCGGGAAAACAAGAGAAGTAGAACATGACATTCCTCCCATTTCTAATCTAAAAGAATAGGTATTGCCATGTGGCCAGTGTGCACCTCCAAAAAAGGCCAAAGGACAGCTCTAAATGTTGCTTTCCTCAACTTTAAAGAGAGGTCTGTAGAACTAGGGAAACCAACAAACAAATAGAAAAATTATTGTGTTTGGTTTCTTGAGGTTGGTGGTGTTTTTATTTGTCCCTCAAGAAATAGGAAGGGTGGTACAGTCCAGGAAGGTTCCTGGGAGACCTCACCTGGTGGTCACCACCATAACTTCAGAGGAGCAGCCCTGGAAGGCGGTGAGCAGTCACCTTAGCTGGGATGAGCTTCGGACCTGGAGATGAAATCCTGTGGGTGTTAATCTCTTGGATAACGAGCCTCACAAAACCAAACCAAGATGTAGGTAGCCGTGTGGTGGTCCATCGAGCCATGGGTGTGTTTACATTGCCTGAAATATTAATGCTGTCTTGTAGCATAGTGTAGCACAGACATCTCTTTGTTCCAAGGTGAGTCTTTGTCTTCTTGACACTGCATTCAAGGCGAGTGCCCTAGTTCATACATGCTGCTCATCTCTTACAGAAAAGATTTTATAATCGCTCTTGATATAAACATAAAACAAGCCTAAAATTTGGAATACTTTGGCAATGCAGTGCCTTTATTTTACTTTAGTCCGTTCACTACTAATAATGTCTTATTTTGGATTATAGGACAGAAAACTCACAAAAGTAGAGAGGCAGAGATTTAAAGAGGAAGCAGAAATGTTGAAAGGTCTACAGCATCCAAACATTGTGAGATTTTATGACTTCTGGGAATCCTGTGTGAAAGGCAAAAGATGCATTGTGCTGGTTACTGAATTGATGACCTCTGGAACACTGAAGACGTAAGTACTGTGCTCCTGGTGAGGAGACTAAGAATAGCCATGGAAATTTTTAGAAAAATCCTACTTTCATATTCTGAAAAAAGGCACCTCCAGATAAAAGAAAAAAAAATGGAGCTGTTCTCTGGTGTCTGTCATTTGTCCCTGTGTTTGAACTGCATTGATTTGACAGGAAGAATTTTGGCCTCCATCTCTCTTTCCCTGCTCTCCTGTTCCACTTATGCAACTATAAGCGGCTCTCTGGTGACGTTCTGCTTGTGACGTTTGAATTTGTCATGGTGTGTTTTTGTGATTGCTTCTGTGCTCGTACTTGCATGTTTTGTTAGAAAATTCACATAGAATAGCACTCAAATGGAAGAATCTCTATTTGAAGCAGAAGGTGCTCTAGGTTATCTGCTAAACAATAGTAATTAATAGCTTTTGGTACTGACAGTCTTGTTAAGGTTGATATAAAACAGTTGGCATGAATTCTGGAACAGATTTTCAGCAGGATTCATCACTGCGTATATCCAGTGTGCTGCTTTGCCAGTGCATTAGCAGCTTTTACGGTTCTCCAAAATGTACCCTCCCAATCAGAGTTTTAGGTAAATGGAAAAAATGCAGAGGCACGGTACAGAGGTCAAAGTCTTGTGGTTAAAATTAAACTTCAGTATTCTTCTGATTTGAATATATGAAACATATTCTAAAGCTGTTCTCTGCATGAAGTGAATTGCTCTACTATTAGACTTGCAAATATTTGGTTGTATTTGCACCAAAAATGCTTATTATCTTCCTCCCTAAAAACGAATGCTCTAATTCCTCCTTTGGAAAATATCTATTCCTTTCAATTTTGTTATATTTCTGAGCTGCTATTACAGCATCTAATAAGGGGCTTTTATCCAGACTGGAGTTTCAGCTGTTAAAGCCCCTGGAATCTCTAATAATGCTTCATTTTCCTTATGTCCATTTCTGTGTGTGTTTGTGCTCTAGGTATCTGAAGAGATTTAAAGTGATGAAACCAAAAGTCCTGCGGAGTTGGTGCCGGCAAATCTTGAAAGGTCTTCTTTTCTTGCACACAAGAACTCCACCCATAATTCACAGAGACTTAAAATGTGACAATATTTTTATTACTGGACCAACTGGATCTGTGAAAATAGGAGACTTGGGTCTGGCAACCCTCAAGAGAGCTTCGTTTGCCAAAAGTGTAATAGGTAATCCTTCTCTTCTCCTTGGCTTTCAGCTGTTGGTGTGGTGGTTGTCTTTTTAATATCTCTCTTTCACATTTTGAATTCATGTTTTTTTCACTTGTAGGCTGGTAGTAGAGAATAAAGTGTTTTTGTGACTGTTCCCTTTATGCCTCTATAAAATTCTCAGTCAGTAGGAAATGGTATAATGACTGCCTCTTCTCCTTCCTTCTGTTTCACAGTGGTAAAATGCTCTTTTTGTTTGTTTTTTACTTGAAATATTATGTGGTATCCACAAACGCTTCCCCTCTCTTCTTCAAAAGGGGCAGCAAGGGTTCTCAGCAGCTTGTGGGCATCATCCTCCTTAGAAAGGCTCAGTGCCTGCTGCCCCGGGGGGAAAAGAGGAGGAGAGGGCAGAGAAAGGATGTGCTGCACAAGCCTGGGAAAGCCCCCAGGAAGTCTTCTTCTGCTTCCAGGGATGCTGGGAGAGGGACGGGAGAGGCAGCAGAGCCCCGCAGAGCTGGGCTTCTCTGCCATGCAAAGAGGTCACAGGGCTGGAACACCTCACACCCCTTTCCTGGGCATCAGCAGAACAGGCTGCTTCTGCTCAGCCCTGCCCTGGCACCATCCTGGCACAGTTCTGCTGAAACAACATCTGCGATTTATTAATAATCAGTAGGTATGAAATCAAAAGAAATTTCCATTAGGATACACGGTAGCTGGTGCCCTTAGATAGGGCCCATGTGAGGAGTGTTACAGCTTGGGCTTGCTTGAACTGGGAGGATGTTTTCGGAATGACTGTCAAGGACACTGTTTCCTTGAAAAAGTTACACTTAATGTTTTCTGCATAAATGTAATGTTTTTCTAAAATCTCTAACATTTTCTGGTTTTGCCCAAGATTCTGTAGCAAAACTCCCTTGGGTCAGATCTGTAGGTGATGGTTCTGGGAAGCTGCACATTCCTGAGAAATGGTACTAAAAGTGGGGAAAGTTATCACACGTGTAGTTGTATTTCAGCTTACCATATAAATGGAAATTAGATTCTAGGTAATTACAGAGTTAGAAAACTGATAGTGACAACCACTGTTGGCTTCCTATATATGAAAATAGCATCCTGTCTTTCAAGCAGTAGTTGCTTAAATAATTATTTCAGCACCTCAAATTTTCAGAGATTATAGTTCTTTACAATTATTTGTACAAAAGTATTGACCTTAATGCTTAGGCAGCCCAGTATCATTGAAGTCAAAATAATAGAAACTTTGGATATGCGCTTGGCTACTCTGGGTCTGCTTAACCTTGTTGATTTCAGTGAAATCATGTTGATTTATATCTCTTAAGTTTCTGTAGTTATTAACTTCTAATAATTGGTGGGGAATTTTTCTGTTGGGGGTCAGTATTTCTTTACATATTTTTTTTCCAATATAAAAATTGTCCGTGGGACATAATGGAATCGTATCAGTAATACCAATATAAGTTTTTCTAAAATCAAAGCACGCTTGTGTCTAAAAGAAATTCAATACTGAAAGGGCTGCAGGTTGCTGGCAAGGTGTCTGCATTCATTTTGGCAATATCACTGAGCTTATCTTTTTCAAGAGCAGTGCTGCTCCAAGGAAAGAATTAGGAGGGCTTGGGAACGCTGGTGAGATGAATAATTCTGCCCTCTCCGTAGACGTAGCAGCTTTAAAGGAATATTAGTAGCTGCAATTTTACATCAACTTGAACAAAATGAAGTCAGCACGGCTGAGGTCCAGTTTTTCCCTTGCTGTGTCTGTGCCATCACTGATGCTCGTCTGACCTTGCGGTGTATCTCTGCAGGGAGCCACGCCAAGACACAGCTCCTTCTGCCAAGAGGAGCTGGATAGATGCTGAGTGGCTTTACATTGAGGTGCTCTGTTTTTTTTAGGGGTACTTGTATGTATTCCTTCCCAACCCCAAGGGAAGGGGGGAAATGTCATTTTCATGCTATTATGGAATGGTGTCAAGAATTTCATTTGCTACATAGACTATTGCTATCACTTCTTCAGATTTGCTTTAAATGCTCCATAATTCATGAGATTCACTCCCGCCTCTGAGTTTTGTTCCTTCTAAAACAAGGTAGCAGCTCCAAAAAACATTCTCTATGGCAATGGTTAACCATTTCAGAGCCTGTGGGACAGCTGGCAGAAGAACCCTAAGAGCAGGTACTAAGTTAAGCTTTCACGACATGGGTCCGGCTGATGTTTAAATGCTGAAGGAAGGAGTGTCTGAGGTGGAAGGAACATAAACAATGGGAGAGACTGATTCCAAATTTGCAAAATGAATTTTACACAGATGCTTTTGCTGAGGCTTGTTTTGTCAGCTAGGCCAAGTTTCCTTCAGAAAATGTGCAAAAGCAGACAGACCTGAATTATGAGAGATGTCGTTTATGTTGCCATTAAAAACAAGCTTATGTCAAGTCCCCAAACATATATGAGAACTATTTTTTTACAGGTATTACTTGGGAATCATAGAATGATAGAATAATTTGGGTTGGAAGGGACCTTTAAAGGTCATCTAGTCCAACCCACCTTCAATGACCTGGGACACCTCCCACCACACCAGGTTGCTCCAAGCCCCCTCCAACTTGCCGTTGAACCCCTCCAGGGATGGGGCAGCCACAGCTTCTCTGGGCAACCTGGGCCAGGCTCTCACCACCCTCACAGCAAACAAGTCCTCCCTGAGATCTCAGCTCCATCTCCCCTCTTTCACTGTCAAACCCTTCCCCCTCCTCCTGTGGCTCCCCTCCCTGATCCAGAGTCCCTCTCCAGCTTTCCTGGAGCCCCTTGAGGGACTGGAAGGGGCTCTAAGTTCTCCCTCCCTCTAAGGTCTCTCCAGGCTGAGCCCCCCCAACTCTCTCAGCCTGTCCTCCAGCCCTCCCAGCATCTCTGTGGCCTCCTCTGGCTCCACTCCAACAGGTCTGTGTTCTGCTGTTGGTGGCCCCAGAGCTGGAGGCAGCACTGGGGGGTGTCTCCCCAGAGCAGAGGGGCAGAATCCCCCCTCTAATTACAGTTGTGTCTTTGCTGATACAGAGATGCCATAACAGAAATTTGCAGGGACCCAGCAGGCTGCTGTGGGGCTCTGGAGGCAAAAAAGGAAATAAATTAGTCTTGACAAATAAATTGTGCTATGAGTTACAGTTCCTGGTGTAAATGATCTAAGTGTTATTTTTTCCTTTTGCTTTATAAAGCCACACTTTTCAGAGTAGTTTGCTGTGCAAACGTTCTAAGTCGCCACTTGTCATAAAGCTGCAATTTCCCGTTACGCAGCAGTAATACAGTGCTTCACTTAATATTTATCCAGTTGACTCGGATTTCTGATATCCTAATCCCTGTTGAGTAGGACCTGATTCTGTGAGTAGCCTCATTGATTTGTCCCACTAAACCAGTGTCCAGGGTTGAGAGACACAGGACTAACTTTTCTTCTAATACTGGGGAAAATTGCACTTCTAGAAGACTCTAGTGTCTGAATTTGTGAAAATATTTACTGTATAGCCAGCCCGGCTCTGTGGGATTCAAGGTCTTAGTGGTTTCGAGCCTTGCCAGGCGCAGGGACATCTGACCCAGGCTGGCCAACAGGATTATTTCATACCATGAACGTCACATTCAACGTCAGTTAGAAAAGTTTGCTGCGTAGCTCTCTCTGCCTTGATTGCGGCGGGTCCAGAGAACATCTTGCCCCAGTGCCAGACCCCTGAGGCCTTCCCTTCCTCCTGAGGCCATTGCTCTGGCCGTGTCTGCCATTTGCTGTCCCTGCTGGGAGTGCACATCTTCCTGCTGAGAGAATGGTCTTAGTAGAATTCCTGTATATCTTATATCAATATTGGGATTAATACTGGTTCTTTAGTATTATTGTTAATTATCTAGTCTTAGTCTATTAAATCTATTTATATTTCAACCCTTGTATTTCTTTCGGTTCCCCAATTCCCTTTTCTGGGTGGGGAGGGGTCACCGGGTGATAAAATAATTGTCTAAACGACAGTATATTGTTATGGGTTTTCTCAAACCATAACAACCAGTGACAGAATTATGTTTAATGTTTTGTGCGTTACTAAAGGAGATTTGTGATACTACTTGCTTTCAAAGTGCTGTCTGTCTGCTGGGCGGTTGCTATGTGTCTCTAGAGGAAAAAAAAAGAAAAGGAAATTTGCATTGATAAAAACAAGAGTGAAGGTTCTTGTTTCTTCTCTCCTTTTTGCCTCCACAAACCTGTAGAGATCCCTCTCTCCACCCAGGAAAGGAGCCATTTCATGACTTCCAGTATGCTCAGGCAATGTGCTGTATTCCATTCTCTTGCTAATTTTTGAAATTTCAAGAGTTTTTCTTATTTTTTTTTCCTTTCTTCTTGTTTTTTTCTTTTCTCCCTCTTCTCCCTTGAATCATTACCATAGGTCCATAGGTAATGTGGTGTATATATACCATGGGTATGTAAGTGTGTGAGTTGACTTTGGGTTTCTTCCCTGTTGGACGCTTGTGTTTATTCTAGTTACTTCCCTCTTTTGAACTAAGCTTGCATGCCCCCTTACACAGCTGTAATGGTCATACTGCTTATAGGTGAAAAGAAATGGTGGTTAAAGGCATTTAGATTTTATGAAAAATTTATGTTTTTTGTGTGTGTCTGTGTAGGTACACCAGAATTTATGGCCCCGGAAATGTATGAGGAACACTACGATGAATCTGTGGATGTCTATGCTTTTGGAATGTGCATGTTGGAAATGGCTACCTCAGAATACCCTTACTCAGAATGCCAGAATGCTGCTCAAATTTACCGGAAAGTAACCTGTGTGAGTAAACCTCCTTAATTTGTATTGACATTTTGTGATTTGAAGGTTAAAATTGTATTTCAATGAGGTGTTGAACATGCAGTGTTGTAGAAGTTGAGGCATCTGAGCTCTGGGTTATGCAGACCTGTTGCAGGTTTATTTTAAGCTTACAGTTCCATGGTTGGATTGTGTTTGACAGTATGGCAGCCGCATAAAATATTTTCAGTAATCTTTGCTGCTGATTTTGTCTCCATCAGCCAAAAATACATAAAACTTGGGAAGTATGAGCAGGGAAAAATCTTCACTCTAGTCTTTCCTCCTAAATGAGGACTCCTCAGACTTGATCAAGTTTCCCACAAAAGTAAAAGAGCTAACTTTTAAATTGCAGCCTAAATACTTATTTATACAATGGAGGATATTTGGTTCAGATTTCCAGCACAGATTCTTTCTGTTTATATGTGTAACAAATTATTTGAGGATATAAACAGAAAAAAATAGCAATATTTAGTTTTGGAGTCAGTCTGAGGCCTTTATTATCTGCATTTTGGAACTCTGCAGGGTCTGGCAATCCCCAGACAGGAACCATGGAAATGGGTATTTTCGGTTAAGGTTAGGCTGGAGGAGAAGCCAATCTCTATTGGAATCTGAAGTAATCTCTATACTGAATAAAATGCCCTCTTCAGCACTCTCACCCCCGGGTGACAAATGTATTTGTCTACATGAGCTGGATGGTGAATGCCTGAAAAAAACTCCTCAGTCTGTAAGATGCTGTCAGGTTGCAAATCAGTGACCGCAGAGAAACGAGACTTGCCAAAGGCTTTGGCAGCTGGGATTATGTCCTGTTCTACTTGGTTAAATGAAACCAAGATTTACAGGAGGGTTTTTTGGGATAGATTATGTTAAATGGGCTGGTTTGTCAAAAGATTTTCCCGGATACTTCTTTCCGTCTGGTTGCTACAAAAGAAGACAGTGATCTATGGAGTTTGGTCCTCATGCATCACCAAAAGATGCAGTCTGCACACTCAGGGTGTGGAAAGGATAATCCTCCACAGAATGCGGCGCTTCAACTAGATTAGATTGCTCAGAGCCCTGTCCAATCTGACCGTGAGACTCACCACACCTGGAGTATTGTGTCCAGTTCTGGGCACCTCAACACAACAGAGACATCAAGGTGCTGGAGCAAGTGGAAGAAAGCTGGTGAAGAGCCTGGAGAATCGAATAAAGAGCAGTTGAATGAGCTGGGGCTGTTTAGTTTGAGGAAGAGGAGGCTGAGGGGAGACCTCATCACTCTCTACAACTACTTGAAAGGACGCTGTAGAGAGGTTGCTGCTCGTCTCTTCTTGCAGGTAATTAGTGAAAGAATGAGAGGGAATGGCTTCAAGCTCCAACAGGTTAGGTTTAGACTAAACATAAGAAAAGAATTTTTCACAAAAAGAGTGGTCGGGCGTTGGAATAGGCTGCCCAGGGAGATGGGCAGGGCATCATCCCTGGACGTGTTTAAGAGTCATTTAGATGTGGTGTTGGGGGATATGGTGTAGGGGAAAACTTTGTAGAGTAGGGTAGATGGTTCGACTCGATGATCCCAAGGGTCTTTTCCAACCAAAATGATTCTATGATTCACTGATTCTATGAATGTCTCCAGGGATGGGGCCTCCACCACTTCTCTGGGCAGCCTGTTCCAGTGTCTCACCACCCTCAGTGTAAAAAACTTCTTCCTAATTTCTCATCTAAACCTACCCTGCTCAAGTTTAAACCATTGCCCTTTGTCCTATCTCTACATGCCCTTGCAAACAGTCCATCCCCAGCTTTCCTGTAGGCCCCCTTCAGGGACTGGAAGGACTACAAGGAAAAGGTTATTTTTTTTTGGCACAATGACTTGCTGGCTTCATTCAATCCTTCAGATGTGCCCTAAATGCCATCTTCATAGGTACTTAGGAGGTATCTCCTTGGGCTCTAAAGCTTCACATGGTGACAAGAGGAGTCTCTCCTCATTTTAGGCTCCTGGGCCTTGTCTCCTGAACATGATACTGGTTTTGTAACCCCAGATACAAAATGGCTTTCATGAGAAGTGTGGGGTGTCTTCCCTGCCTCCTTGGGCGTGAGCAGTGGTCTCGTGTGTGTGTGGATCTGCCACCACAGTCACCTTGATGTTACAGCGACCTGGGTATGTGGGCATGCGTTTAGAGCCACAAATAATATCCATGTCTCCCATTGCTCCACATACCCAGAAAAACTCTGTGTACGGCTCTTAGCCATCTGGAATATTGGTAATTAAGACTTTGTAAGACTCCTAAGCCTCATTTGTCAAAGCAGTATCCAAGATGGCAAAGAATAATGATTAATTGGAGGATTCCTAATTAGATGTTACATTTCAATTTGCAGAGTTAAGTAGTCATTTTTTTAAACACTGATGAAAGCCTGAGCCAACTAATTTTCTGTGGCAATAACCTTTACATAGCTGAGGATTATACCATAAATTAGTATAACTTTATAAAACTGGTCTTGTACTAGCAGCTTTAGAGAGATGGGAAATAATGTTTATCACAAAGGACAAGGAATGGCAGAGAAGCTGTTGGTAGGTCACTTTATTACTTGTAAGCGGTATTTTTGAAACAGGGCTGTCCAGCAGGAAAAGGTGGTGCAGAAACATTTGATAGAGACATGGAGGGTGTGTTTACTTCTATTTTCAGTAGAACTTGGAGCAGTAGTGGTGGGAGCAATGGCACCTGGATTCCTTAGATGGAAAAAATGGCATTACTGTTGTTCCAAGGAAAGGGTTAACCAGCTCCTGGTGGAGAGGGAAAAAGCCCTGTCAAATGCCATGAGCTGCATGAACTGTCAGGCAGGAGGAGGAGCAGGGGGTGGACCTCTTGGAGAGGGTGCCAGAGGAGAAGCAGATGCCCTGAGGGGGATCCCTGGTCCCAGAAGGAACCTCTCTTCTAGACTCAACAGCTTCTCTAGAAGAGCTGCGCCCCTGGAAGAGCTGGCGACAGCAAGGGACCCCGCTTGGATCCGCGTGAGTGCCCAGTGGTGCGTGGGGAGGGACAAAGCTGCTCTTGGGGTGTAGGCACTGCGGGTGGGGGGTCTCTCCAATTGTCCCGAGCCATCACCAAACGGTGGGAGCTGCCCTGGTAGCTGGGATGATAGTGACTTAACAGACAGAAAAATCACTATAAAATCACTTCTTGTGACGAGTTAGGGTTGGTCATGCAGTGGCTAATGCTAGCTTTGGGTTTTACTAGACTGAAATATAATGTAGAAATGGAGCATAGACAACCCAAGAGGCTGAATTGCCTTGTTTTGTTCAGCATTAGATGAGGTTTGGGGTTCTCACTGGAGCAGAAGGTTGCCCCAAGGCCCTCAGATAGAGGGGGTCACCAGTGAAGAGCTCCTGAACGCTGTCACCTATTTCAGCTCGTCAGTGCTTAATTTTTTATGAAATTAGTTTTTTTCCCCAGAAATGTAAACACTATTTTTAGTGTTTTAAATTGAGGGTCAATGTAATGTAAAAATCTGATTGCTGCGTCTGGCTTTCCAACGCTTTTATTTTAAAAATATAGAATAGCTCACTTTTCCTGCCTTGAACTCAGCACGGTGGCGTCAGCTGGTGGAGGTGCTGATAGCATCCGAAGGGGTTGGAGCTGCTTGCTGCTGTTGGCATGGAGCAAGCGTTGCTCGCAGTGAGGGTGCAGTACCCCCCCTGTTCTTTAGACTGCCTCGAAGCTCACTTTGGGTTGCGCTGGGCTGCACGGTGCCTCCGCTGCCCACCACGACCACTGTATTGCTCCGGTTTTGCCTTTATAATATTTTTTTCAATTGTTTCTACACTGTGTCCTAACAACAACCTATCACACTCTTGCTTGCTTTCACATCTGTGTAGCTGTGTGTATATAACAGTGTGGGATGAAGTGGCAGTCATTTCCCAGGGTTACAGAGGGGCTCACCTCTTTGTCAGATGAGCCATACTTGTCACCTTTCTCTCCCCCCTTTCAGCCTGAATTATGGAGTGCAAACATAAAAAAAGTGGATATGTAACATAAATGGCAAATACATATTTTTCAAGTGACAGGTCCAAGCCACATTTACTGCAGTCAGCCTTGAAGCAATTTCCTGGTCAGCATATTTTCAGTGACCTTCATTCTGATGCCATAATCTCATTTTTCATGCATAACTTGATGTTTTTTCTTAGTCAGATTTTTTTTTTGTGTTTAATCATTCTGCCAAGTGATTTTGATGTAGACAGTAGGCATATTTAGTGATGAAACATCAGGGTCCGTGACCTTCCCATGCAGCTCTGGTCCAATATTTTCTTACTGTTGCGCTGCAGAATGCAGAGCAGCCCAGCTGTATCTGCTGGGGGTTCATGGGGACTTCGCTGGGTTTAGCAGCACAAAGCTCTACCTTAAAACAATCCACGTGTGTATAGTGATTGGGTTGGTGTTTTATGTTTTCGTACTGTTTCTTTTTTACAAATGTATTGCATTTTTCTTGGCACTCGCAGGCTATATTCTATATTGCTTATACAGACAGAGTAAATACTGTAGCTGTAACACAACAACAACAGCCAAATAATGTTATAAATGTCATTGCGTAGACTTTTTGTGTGTTTCAGATATCTCCTTAGATCTGCAGATAATCTTCTTAGATTAATATTAGGATTAAGTACAATTTTGGAGTGAAATAGAGATGGGTTTATAATTGCATACAGCAATCTCGCTGCTGAATGTTGGGGAACAAAATCCTGACAAAAATGAGAACTTCTCTTCATTGTCTTTAAAGTGTGTGTGGTAGGGTGGAATTTCAATTGGAAACATGGTTTCAGCTTTTTTGGAAGAAGTTTTTTTTTCATTTCTGGGAACTACATGAGTCTAGACCTTCTACCTTCAGGTAGAAGATGGAGTTTTAGTCCAAAGCAGACTGTATCTAGATGAGGAGGGCACCTCCTAGGAGAAAGGAAAGCCTTCAGAGAAATGACTGGCTGACCAGGGTCAAGCTTAACATTGACTTGTCTGCCATAAACCGTGCGTCTTGGAAAGCACACAAAAGTGTGCTCTGCTGATGGAAAAATGACAAGCAGCTGCTTTTGGACCTCTGAAAAACAAACTTCACCTTTTTGCCCCCAACACAAAGATTTAAAATTTTAATGTCCTGTATGTACCTGACTGTAGATTCAAATATCATACACTGGAGCGCAATTTATTTCAAACCTCATCACTTCAGAGGAAGGTGAGAAGACTAAGTGGTGGTGAGGGATTCATGATTAATCATCCTGTCCGAGAATTTGTATGAAAATACCCTCCTGCACCTTATGGGAACCAGTTAGCCCCGTGTTTCAGACGCAGTGGTGTTGAATTGACTTTTGTTTAAAATGCAGCTGTAGAGTTTACAAACTGCCAGGGACAGGGACAAACTGCCAGGGACAATTCCTTAGCTAATATACTTTGAATTTTGGTGCCGTGTTTCCTAGGGAATGCTCAGAAATGACAGATGGCTTTTGTATTAATGAATGAGATGAGTCCTTTGATTGCAAATAGAAACGTGCCCCTTGCATAAAGCCCCGTCAGCATCGGGAGCTGGTGGGCAGTGGGGCCAGAGGGAGGGTTCTCAGTGTCACAGTGAGACAGCCTTGGAGGAGGTTTTCACGGAGAGGAAGGAGCAGAAGCAGATTATAGCATATGGGCTTCGAGAAAACACTTTGGCAAAGCAGCTCCGTGCAGTGCTTCACTCTGCATATTTTGTCCTTGTTTGTTTTAGTCATCTCTTCATAGCTTAGCTGTTCAGCAGACTAATACAATAGGTGTTCAGGGAGGAGTCAGTGTTCCTTCCAAAGATGTTGAAAGGAAAATGGTGTTTGAAGGAGTTGTGTTTTTTGTTATTTTTTAAGGAAGCAATTTGTAAGGTTAAAAATAAAGGTCAGTTGCCAGGGATCTGTATAAAGGACCACTTTCAGGCAAACCTAGTTTCCAGATGCACAACACATCCTGCCCTGCTCCATCCCAGTCATGTCAGAATTCCCATCGAACTGTGTAAACGAGGATTTTTTGTGATTTCTGGATCATAAAATTAAATAGAGAATTATTGTGATATGCCTTGTGCTATTTGTGTCTCTCATATGTTCAGTTTGTGTTAAGACACCCTCAAGGTTCCCTTGACCACGTAAATATATGCGGAATATATTCCTCTAAATCATTGAAAACTCTTCAGGGAGTATGGTGAAAGTTGCTTCTACTACTTTGTTGGGGATTTTTTTTGGTGTTTTTTGGTGTTTTGTTTGTGGTAGGTATTTTTTCCCCAGTTAAATTGATACTGATGCATGTTTGGGGGTTATTTTTCAGTAAATGTTAAGCTATAGCAGAAGGTGCTCTTTATTACCTATTCTTCCTGATAAGTGTCACAAATGTGGAAATCAATGGTTTCCTATAGCAAACTGGAGTTTTAGAAAATATAGATATTTGTCCTATTATTTTCCAGTGTGAATTACTGCAGGTTTCTTCAAACTACTCCTCAGCTGAGAATCCAATAGGCTCCTGTACCTTTGGGGTGTATTAGAGTATAGAGGATTTATGCTAAAAATGTCTTTTTGATACTTCTTTGTTTTCTTTCATTTCTAATTCAGGTATTGGAGCTCCTTTAAGAAACACTTGACACACTGTGGTGTGCTTTTGCTTGTTTTGAGCAAGCCTGGGCTTTGGTAGGCTGGGCACCCTATTGTTTTGACACATTTTTCTAATATACAAAATTTGAACCCTCATCCCATAAGTAAGATTTAGGTTTGCTTAAGCAAATAATTCTTTTTAGTGGGTCACAGCCCCACTCACATGTAGGGATTATTTTGCTTTGTTTCCATAAGAATGTTTTTTTTGGATCTCAGCAGTTCTCTGGGAGGCAAAACTGGGAAGCTGAGTCTTTGGATGACTATTCTGTCTTTTTTTTTTTTTTTCTTTCTCATTTCCAAAATTTATGAATTGTGTATTTCACTTTTGAAATTTAACACAAAAAGGGAGTAGTTGACATGAAATAAATAAATCCAAGTTAAAAGTCAAAGCTGAAGCTAGAATGGTAACAGAATGTTAATAAAAAGATAAAAATGTAATCTCATGCTGGAATATTCAGAAATTCTCAGAGGTGCCAGCTCTCACTGAAATTCATCCATAAAATTTATTCAAGACTGAATTTAGGTGACATGCTTGCAGAAACTTTCTGAAATACATATTTTTTCAGTGTCAGGTGAGCCAAAAGTCCACTCTTCAGGACTTCAAGCCTCCTTATCTGCCACTGCATGATCCATTATTTTACTGTTCTTTCTGGGTGAAACTTTAAAAGGATTTGAATGGAGTTAAATGTCCAATGCCTATTCAGTTATGTTCTTAATCAGATTCTGGGTTTTTTAGATAAAGGCAATAACGTTTCCTTTTTATTCTGCTTATTGGATTCACTGGAAACACTTAGGTCCTTAAGTAATAGAGTCTAACTGCAGAATCTATTCCCAAATTAATTTTGTCAAGTTTTCATCCATATCTCGTTTTAGTTTAGAGATGTTACATGCTTTTAAAAAGGAATCTTTTTTTGTTTGTTATTTAAGCTGACCATCACAAATAAAAAGGGTAACTTCTTGCACTGCCACTCTTGTCATCTATAGCTGAATATATACATGAAAAGTATTCATGGGAAATCTTCAGTTGAAGTAAACAGAATGAGTTATCCGCGTTAGAGGTTCGGTATCTGTTGTTGTTTGACGAGGAGAGCAGTGGGGTGGCCAACGTTCTGTTGGAACATCCCTTCCTCCCTGTCTGCAGCCCGGCATCAGAAGCAGCTGTGAGCCGGGCTTTGGAAATGCACCACTCCACATGTGCCTTAACTGTGCGGTGTTACCAGCAAGGATTTGTTCAGTATGTTTTCATTGCGTGTACAGAAAGATGACATAATGTATAAACTGTTATTCAGCCTGAGAACCCGCATACCACTTCTTCTACAGTGTGTCTTTATGTTGCTGAGATTTATGTTAATTTAATAAAGAGGCTGTATACCCTAAGGAGGATCGTGCTGAGTGAAGATCTTAGTCCAGAAATATTAGAAAGTTTGGAGAGATGACTGGTGACTGCCCAAAAAGTGCCCAAAAATCATCTCCAGCTTAAAACAACCCCAAACTGTTCCCGTTGCACCCATATGGAGCCAGAGCTCCCTGTGTGGAGACGCTGATTCTGCAATGAACAGTTGGGGTTCCTCCTTGAAGGGCCACACTGAGGTTTGCCGTTGCCAGTCTAGAACTGAATGCTGTTCCCAGTCAAAATGTTAATGTTTGACAGAAATTTAATTTGATTTATAGGTTACACCTGCTCTGCCACTCATCCCCCATGGGATTCTAAGAATGTGCTGGGAAAATGCAATAGCAGCACACAGCTCTTCTCCTCCTCCCCTGCTTGGTTTTGGGGTGTTTTGGGGTATTTTCTTGGGAGTGGGGGTGTTGGAGATTTAGAAAAGCAAAAGATTTGTGGGGTACAGGAATATGAAATATACCAAGGTATTTTTGCCTTGTTCTTGAAACTGGCTATCTGAAGAAAAACATGATTATTTGTCTTAATTCATTTAACATTATGAAACTTAATATTTAAGGAAAAAAAAATAAAAAGAATAATTTCAGAAAAGAGTAATTTTGAAAGTTTAAAATTGGCTGTTTCTTGAATATTAACTTCAGAGTCCACAGGTTGTAAAGGTAAAGTTTGCAAATGTTAGTAAAGAAAAAGGGAGACTTGCCCTGTGTATGGCTGAGTACACGTACAAACTAGTGTGCTTATTTTGAAGTGCAAATGGTACTTAGATATAGGTAGCCCTAAATCTTCAATTCAATTTAGCATTAAGACTAGCAGCTTTAAAGTATTAGTTATTCCAAGGGTTGAATTGACTGTAAATGTAGGGGAAACGTCCTTAATTAAAAGATATAATTTAATTATTTTTCAAACTAAATTGTTTTTTCTTTGTTCTTTTAGGGTATAAAGCCAGCAAGCTTTGAGAAAGTTACTGATCCTGAAATTAAGGAGATAATTGGGGAGTGCATTTGCAAAAATAAAGAAGAAAGGTTTGTTTCAAATAATCAAGTTTTGTATTAAATCATGTGTATGCAGGGATTTCAAAGCTGTGTAGATTTTTGTTCTGCCCTCTGGATATATCTGTCATAATGTCAGGATAATTGAATAAATGCCGTTACTGTGTCTCTTGACCTCTCAGCTTCAAAGAATAAGGTCAGAAAGCATCGTTGTGAACATGTGAGCTGGGTATTCTCGCACATTCAGGCACAACTGTCCATAAAATCTTGCTCAGGAGGTGCTGCGTGGATCACCGAGTGTGGTGGACGTCGACCACAAACACAACATTCACCGCAAGCTGCTGGAGCAGATTCCATTGGCTCATTAGCCTCTGGATACGTAGACAAATTGTGCCTTGTTTCCAGCTTTGGTTTTAAACCTAATCTTCTCACACTGGCCTCTCCTAGTGTCTCTACTGTTAAGTATTTCATAACTTTCACAAATACAGTTTTTAGGGACCTGTACTGGCTACCTAGAGGGAACCTCTTTTTTAGTATTGATTAAACTCAGATATTCAAGAAACATTGAGCAAAGCTATAATCTGCGGTTCAGTATGTGCTTATGGTGTATGAATATTGCTGAACCTTTGTGAAATAGAAAACACCAGTTTTTCAGCAGTCCTCAATAACACTGAAAACACCGTGTCTTTTTGCTAAGAACACAAATTTGTTATGGATGAACACCAAACATACTATAAATGTTCTCACCTTTAACAGCGGTTTTATGTCACAAACATCTTTGAAAATGCTTGAGACTTGCAGTACTTAAATTTTTTTTATATCCATTGCAGATATGAAATTAAAGATTTATTAAGCCATGCCTTTTTTGCTGAAGATACTGGGGTAAGAGTGGAACTTGCAGAAGAAGACCATGGTAGGAAATCCTCTATTGCCTTAAGACTGTGGGTAGAAGATCCTAAGAAACTGAAAGGAAAACCCAAAGATAATGGAGCCATTGAGTTTACTTTTGATCTGGAAAAGGAAACTCCTGATGATGTTGCACAAGAAATGGTAAAATAAACTTCTCCTGGCAAAAATGTATATTTATAAAGTAGTGCGTAAATCTCAAAGGAGAGCAGGAGTGAGTCTGGTAAAGTAATTTGTAGTTAAACCCTTCCAGGTGTCGAGTTTAAGAAGTTTGCATTGATTCTAGAATGAATGCTACAAGAAAAGGGGAAACAGAGAAGAACTAGTAACTAAAAAATATTGTTTGCCAAGTATGAAAACAGGTGCATGAAATCGCAGTTCAAATAGCTTAGGGACCAGAGGGGAGGTCTCTTCTGCTTCTGTGTTTTTTCAAAACACTCCGTAAATGTCTTTGAAATCTCTTTAGTTTCAGACAGCAGCTTGAAATAAATTAGAGGAGTTTGATCACAAAATATTCTGTGCTGAATTCTTCAAAACACTTCTTTCCGTCTTTTCTGTCAGTGTTACCAGGAGGGATGTGGATGAGGAAAGTTGTGGTCAGCCACTCTGTCACCAAACGTTAATAGGGGTCTAGATTCAAGTCCACTGCACTGAATTAGGAATAAGCTTTGGATTTTTTGACAAATAAGTTTAACTTGGTGAATTTCTGTATGGTTATAACTTGTAGGGTTTTGTTAGAGAAACTACTTTGTGTTCCACTTTCATTATATAGTCCTTGAACTTGTGTTTTAGTGATGCCTTTACTGGAGTTTTTAGGTTTTCTAACGTCATGGAAACATAGAATCAGTAAGCACTTAGTCAGGGGTCGGAATTTTCTTCTGCTTGCAGAACTATTCCTATTATATCCTAAATCCCAAGGGATCCCATTTAATGATGTTGTCATCACCACTCCTGTTCTGCTCGGAGAACATTTTGACAATATTACTTCACTATGATTGGACCCATCACCATGTACCCCAAATTTAGCAGAAAAAATTCAGGCTCCTCTGTCGTCTTGCCGTTAGTTTGCAGTAGGTCCAATATTTTTTGAACAATGTATTGTTACAGATCTCAGTTAATTTAAAAATTGCTCTGGCATAGTTACTTTCTGTTATATTTTACATTTAAATATCTATGGAAATATTTGAAGTTTTGAAGTTCTGTGGGTTACTTCGCCCATAGTTGTAAGTTTTATTTAAAAGGTCCCTCCCAAACTACTGTCATATTATTCCCTTTCCCAAATTAGCAAAACACTGTTTTTTAATATTATATTAACAGTTATCTGAGTGACTGCATATGAAATGAGGCTATTGAGGGGGGCAGCAAAGGAGGACATTCATTCCTAAATGTCTTTTGTAGCCCTTATGAATTGTGGAATACCAAAGCTATCTGCTTTCATTAATTTGTGTTACTTTATGTGTTGTGGAAGAGAAGAATGTGGGAGACCTTCTGAGTATAGGGAATTATTTATCATTATTGATGGGTTTTCAGTAGTCAGCGTTCCAGCCTGTCCAAATGATGTGGGCAAAAGGAACCTGAAACGTTCTGGTGGGTTTGCAACCTAAGTTACATTTCACAACCAGAGGGTACTGTAAAATAGCATGTCGTCATTAAACTCTAACCGTTATCTATATAGAGATGTAGGAATAAGAATTGTTTTTAAAAATATTGCTGATGTGGTAGCTTTTCAGTGCCTTCCTATTTGTCGCGAAGAATCTACTGGGCATGTTAGTTAATACCATACAAGGTTCTCTGGACCCGTGTGGTGGTTCTCTCAGGTAACTCCCTTCCATCAATAGCATTTGCTGGATCAGGAATGTCAGTAAGGTCTGAGGGCACAGGCAGTGGAAAATGCCTATATCCATCTGCAGCTGTGTTTTAAGCTGCTTTGCACCTATTCGCTTTAAACAGCGAAAATCTAAGCTGTAAAACTGTCTCGTGTTTGGGTAAGGGCAAAGAAGGAAAAAGTCTAGATTTCCTCCATGTAGATAAGTGCCTCCAAATTTGTAGGATATGCATGTTAAGAATGTAGGGAGAGCAGGTGAATCTCTGGTAAGTCATTACTAAACTAAAATTCATACCCTATGCTGTAGGAGATTATGCAAATAAACAGCACAAAGATGAATTTCCATTTATCTGTTGAGCAGTTGAATTCTGAGAAATTCTGGTCCCCTTTGCGGTAAAATGTGAACAGTCTGCATATGACTCAATGATAGGCTTTTTCTTTATAAAAGTCAATCAATACTGACTGACATTACCATTTAAGAGAAGTTAATTTGAGACAAAATTCTGTTACCGTCTTGTCCTTGATGACGTGCTCTGGTATCAAGTGTATACTGCAAAGGTTAAGGCAATAAATTCTGACTTAGGAGTAGTATATTTCACTCCAGTGGCATTATTCAAAGAGCATTTTTCAAAGATGTTTCTTTCCTCTTTTGAATATTCTGCTGGTCTTTCAAAAAAAAAAAACAACAAAAAAACCCAAACACAGGGAACCCATCTATAGTTAGACTTGTTCTCTTCTTCTTGATGGATGGTAATTGGTAAATAAATTGAACCAATATATGTTCAGGTCTTAGAAATTACCTGTTGTTGTTTAAAAATGCATTAGGGATAGAAGTTTTATTCAAAAAAAACCCATTAAGCTCTTGAGTTCCTGTTCTTGTGAGGAATAGATATGATATTCATGTTGTTTCAGACTGATGTTTTCTCTGTCAGGAAGAGATCAGAGTAATCTGCGTGTGCACACGTGCGCGTGTCCCTCCGCGTGCCCATGGTCTCACTAAGTTTGTGCCTCCTCTGTAGATTGACTCTGGATTTTTTCATGAAAGTGATCTCAAGATAGTAGCGAAGTCAATACGTGACAGAGTAGCATTAATACTATGGAGAAGAGAGAGAATTTGGCCTAGGATGCAGTCCGAGGAACGTCGGGACTCTGAGTGTCTGGAGAAGTTGAAGACGCCTCATGCGCAGCAGGTCCAGGTCACCTACCTTTCCCACACCGGTCACCATGTCCTGTCCGAGTCGGAGGAGCCCGAGGCTGACCAGCACCCCTTCCAGCAAAACCTGCCCACCAGCGTCACTTCTGTCGCATGTAAGTCTTGGCTGGGGGTTGTGTGCGTGAGCGTGATCAGTACCCCAGGGGAAGAGTCAACGACAGTCTGAGCTGCTGTGTGCACAGTAGCTCAACGAACGCAGGCATCTCAGAGGGACGTGCAAACTTTGAAAGAAATAGACTTTCAAGAAAAAGTATTTTATCTAGAGATAGCTCCTTCTTCAGTAGCAGTAAATGCGGAAAACATAATATGTTTGTAAAGAGAAATGCAAGGAGACCTGCTGCTAGACACAAAAAATACATGTTTTCTGTGCTAGATAGTGGGATTAACATTAAGTTCATGTGAAACTCCATTTCAGAGCCTGCAGAAGTTGAATTGGCACCAAACCGGTCAGAGCAACTGGTGGCTTTTTCAAATGTTGGTGGCGATGTGGGGAGGTTTGTTCAAAAGCAGACCTTGCTGAAGCCAAAGTGCTGCGGTTTCTTGTGCTTTGTGAGTCAATCTTGATGGCTTGTGTGAAGTTTTTTGTGAAGCTGTGCAAAGGTCTACAGCAAGAAAAAACAAAATCAGTCTCTGATTTTCCATGATGTAATTCAAGATTTCCCTGTTTTGTGGGAAATATCAGCTGTGGTTTGATTACACATGTTGGGAGCAGCAGACCTTGTGAGCTGATGCTGTCATTATCACTGGGTTCTTAGGTGATGATGCAGGTGCTCTTGTTCCTCCAGGCTCTGTTTTGTCCTGAGTTTGTGGCCTCAAAGCAAGGGGGTGGCTTATCCCTGCTACAGCAGGGCAGAGTAGGTGGTTGTTCTCCTCGTCCAGGCCCTGGTAGCTACTCTTCACGTTCAGCTGGGGCTGATTCAAGGGTGATGGCTGGGCTGTTTCTAGACAGATGGATTTACATCTCCTGTTTTAATTCCCAGCAGTGATTTTGGTCTGTCTCTGAAGAAGAAACTGCCTGGCTTTGCTTGCAGAGCTGGTTGTTTCTTCGTTTTATTTCTGAGCACCAGACTCATCTCCAGCCCATAGCAAGGCATGAGGAAGTAGTGCTTTTATTTCCCTGAAGTAAGTTGTCCTGTCTCTGTCCCCTAAAATCACCCTTTGTTACCAAGTCAAGCTCTGGTATTGAAATCTCAATTTATTTATACTTTTAAATGTCTTGAAGGGAATGTTGCCAGGTATTTTTAGCTTGGAAGATATGAAATTTTATGAGAGTCCTTTTTTGTCTAGTTAGTTTTTCTGATAAAATCTGATGTACATATTTTGCTACTAAACTATTATCATAATGCTTCTGTTTTACTCTTCTGGACTTTTATGTAAGCATGTTTAAGTTAAAGATGCATTATCTTTAGCAAAGAGACAGCTGCTGCTTTAATTCAGGTATTGTATAAAACCTCTATACAGAGGTCTGCTTTGAATACTAAAATAACCAAGCATGCCTCTACAAGAAAATAAACCTTTAAAAGATAGGAGAAATGGCCATATTTGCATAACTCTCAGAATACTGCAGTATTTACAAAGCTTTTTTTCTGAAGCTAAATGGATCTCATTTCATTTTTTTTGATCTTATACTTAATTCATGCTATCTAATTCCTTTGAGAAACACTGTAATTATGGCTGGTTTTGTTTGCAGAAGTACAATGAGGCTCCTTGTGCTTCCCATGATTCTGTTGGACATGAGTTGGCAGAATTTTATGCTAAATATAAACCCCCCAGTTTATTTCCTACTCCTCATATTTTAATGAATGCTTGGTATTATTTGACAGTTTGCTATCAGCTGTCTTTGAACATTTTCTTAGTGATGTTAGATCTAAAACCCCTATAAATTACTGTTCTACCAATTCATAATCTGAGGTCAAATGTAAAAATGTAAATTAATACCTTAATGTGTGTAATGCATGTTGTTCTATAAAAATCTGAGACTGACTCACAGCTTTTACTTTAGCATTTGACCATAATACTTTTTTTTTCTTTATTTTTTTTTCCTTTGAGGTCTTAAGTAATTGTTTGCAATAAAATGGAAGTGTGTATGTGGCAGAAATCCCTGCCACTTTAGAGTACAACCATGATGACAGCTGGGAGAATAGTTTGTGAATACTGAGGAAGAATGTCATCTCTGGTGCTATTAAAAAATGACTTGTTTTTTAAAAAGCCAAATAAGTAAAACCTTATTTGGAATATGGAAAAAAGAGAAGATGGAAAGTGTCGGAAAAAGAAATAGCATTTAAACTTAGCTGTAACGTAAGCCATTTTTTTGTTACCGTGATGCAGTTTTCTTTCAGTTTTGACTTTTAAATCTCTGTTACAATCTATTTGTCTTTTGAGTCTTTTGTCTTACAGCTACAGTTTTGATTGTCTCATTTTATTTCTGCAATGAAGAAAACAGTAGCTTATGCTCAGGAAGAACTGGGCACATGTACTTTACAGACTTCAAAATTCATGAAAAGACATTTTGAAATCTGTAATACCCAATGGTGCAGTTAAGATTTATTTCTGTGTGAGAAAAGATACAGTGCTTGCCCAGTCTCCGTAGCTGCACAGTTCTGCAGTTTAGCTGAACAGATTCACTGCACGAGAAACTCTGACAGAGCTCTGAGGGGTACTCCTAAATAGCTGCAAACCTGCTAATTATTTTGTTATCCGCTCTTCATCTCAAGGTATTGCTACATTTTCAAATAGGGTATGGTTTGCCAAACTAATAAAACATACAATATAGAGAATTTTGTAATTTTCAGTGCTACTAATTAAAAAAAGGTGTTAAAATTGTGCATCCCTGGGAGATCTAACTCTAAAAGGCTCCATGATCTGCTATGAACGTTACAATTGGGATTTCCTTTCCTTTCATCCTACAAAATCTATAACCGTCTGCATTTCTTAATGTCAACCTTATGTCCTTTAAAGGAAATATCAATGTGCCTAAAATATCATCATGCACAGAAATCCATGGGGATGGGTTTTGGCTTAAGAGCAGCAGTATGTGCCTTTTGGAGAGTATAACATTAGTGTTGTGTAAATTATTTATATAATGGAAAGGGCAGGGTAGTAAAAATGCTAATTATATAAACCAGTGTGGACCGTGCTCTAAAATCATTACTTGAACATTTGGAGGTGTTGAGCTTTTAATAAAAAACATTGTTCTTTCAGCCGACAGCACATTTGACAGTGGCCAGGGCTCCACTGTTTATTCAGACTCCCAAAGCAGCCAGCAAAGTGTCATCTACTCGTCTCTGCCGGACCCGGTGCCTCCTGCTCTCCAGCGGGTGTACAGCCCCCCTCTGAGCGAAAGCCAGGCTGTGCCCCACGGCCTTCAGCAGCTGGGTCACTACCAGCAGCCCTCTGGGGTAAGTCTAAAGCTTTTCATGTCCTAGATCCTACTTTAGGACTCGTTTATACTTGTTTGCCATAGGTATGGATTCCAGGATTCGTGTATTCCTCACTCATCTCTGTTGATGGTGACGTGCTTAGTAATACATCTCTAGTTGGTCTGAAATGTGCGCTCAGTAGATGGTGTCTGGCTGTGTTTGCTGTTCTGAAGAGATCACAGAATCTTCATGGTTGGAAGGGACCTTTGAGGTCATCGAGTCCAACTATACAAAAAAAAACCAAACAAAAACCCCCCAAAACCAACACACGACACCAAACGCAAAACAAAACACCCAACCCAACAATCTCAGGCACTAGAGCATACCCTGAAGTGCCAGTTTACACGTTTCTTAAATACCTCCAGGGATGGTGACTCCACCACCTCCCTGGGCAGGCTGTTCCAGTGCCTGACCACACTCTCAGTAAAGTAATTTTTCCTCATATCTAATCTCAACCTCCCCTGCCCCAACTTCAGACCATTTCCTCTGATCCTGTCATTATTCCCTTGGGAGAAGAGGCCAACCCCTATCTCTTCACACCCTCCTTTCAGGTAGTTGTAGGGGGCAAGGAGGTCTCCCCTCAGCCTCCTCTTCTCCAAACTAAACATGCCCAGTTCCCTCAGCCTCTCCTTGTATGCATTGTTCTCTAGATCCCTCACCAGCTTGGTGGCTCTCCAAATGAGATGCTTTGCTGGCAGCTGTCAGACTTTCAGTAAAAAAACTCCTTTCAGTCCACTGCCACTAAACTGCATTGGTAGCTTTGCAGTTATTAGTTTCAAACTCATGCCCGCATTTGAGAACACTTTTGCTTGGTTTTGTTCACTGTGGCTATAGCCACATCGTATTGTTCCTTCATTTGTTCAGGAGCCTCTTGTTTCTGATACTTCTTCCAGTTGTGGCAAAGATCACACATCCAGTCACTGCCTTTCTGGTTTTGGGCTTGGATTTAATCTTGCACAGATTTGGCAACGTTTCTGGGGGTACAAAGTCAGGCACTGGTAGACCAGACAGACTTGCTCCTGTTTTCATGCTGTTGTGACCAAAAGCAATTAATGGAACTACCAGTGCAAGAGCAAACACATGTGAGTGAACATAAATCTTCAGGTGCTTCCAGAGCACCACATGAGTGCATTGTGTCCTTCAGAAGCTATGGCAGGACCCTGTTCCAGCCTGCACCCCTTATCCACAGCGGGCAGGGCTGGTACTTGCCCTGCTTTTTGCAGCCACAGTAGCCACGCCATGGCCTTGACCCCAAACATAACTCCAAGCTCCAAACATAACAAGGATCTGCAGGCTAGAGAAGAGGCAGCAGACGCATCACCTTTCATGGAATTGTCAGAGTGTGAAGGGACCTCTAGAGATCATCTAGTCCAACTCCCTTGCTAAAGCAGGTTTGCCCAGAGCACATCACTCAGGACGGCATCCAGGTGGGGCTTGAAGGTCTCCGGAGAAGGGGGCTCCACACCCTCCCTGAGCAGCCTCTGCCAGGGCTCTGCCACCCTCACCCCGAAGAAGTTTTTCCTTGTATTTGAATGGAACTTCCTATATTCCAGCTTGAGCCCATTGCCCCTTGTCCTATCCCTGGAAACCACTGAAAAGAGTCCAGCTCCAACATCCTTCAACCTACCCTTTAGATACTTATAAATATAAATAAGGTCTCCCCTCAGCCTTCACTTGTCCAGGCTAAAGAGTCCCAGCTCCTTGAGCCTTTCCTCTTTATAAAATTATAAAAATCTTCATGAAGATAAATTCATTTCTCACCCAGTTAATGGCTTGTTGTTGCGGTTGGTGCATTCTCTGTGTATGTGCTTCCAGTGGTTTTACTGGAGTACCAGAAGGAAACACAATGCAGTTTGTTTGTGTTGTTTGGAATTTGCTGACTGTTTTCTACATATTTAAAGTAACTTTTCATATTTTTTTTCCCTGTTGTGTTGAACCAGGTGCCCAGTAGACTATTCCCTTGCAGTGGCCGAGACCCTTGAGGTGTGGGTTTGCCCTTCTCTAACACCATCCTCTCCCTCCCTCCCGCAGGCTGGGCTCCCCGCTGTGCCGCCTGTGCCCGCCGTGATGGCCCCACGGCCCCAGCACTACCAGGAGCCGGCGATGCCCTTCCCTGTGGTCCAGCCCACCACCGTCGCCTCCCTGCAGCTGGGGCAGCCGCAGCCAGTGCTGGCTGGCCAGCAGGTGAGACAGAGCCCAACTTCTGCCCAGAAGTGCTTTTCTCCTCCCGTTTGTTGCCCGTGCTCTGCTCCAGCCCATATCTGCAGCGAGTTTGAGGGGTTTGAAACTGTGGAATTGGCACTTGGGAGACTTAGGGATGGGGCAAAGGGCTTTGGGTTTACGAGGGGGGAGAGTGAGGGGTTGAGGGCAATTGTTGTGTGGTACCTTGGAATGTCTTGATGTAAATTAAGACTTCTCTTCTGTTGTGCCTTAACAGCAGCAGCTTTGCACTGATTTCAGTGTCCTGTCTTGGTCCTTAGACATCCAAAAGTTTTTTATTGATTTTTGCATTGTTATTTGGCACCTCCTACCTTGAAGATTAGAAGGAGATTCCATTGACTGGTGTCACTTGTCTTTGAATCCTCAGCTCTGTGGCTGTTTGAGTTGTGCAGTTTGTGTGTTAACTACAGTTCAGTATCAGCCTCCAGCCAGAGCTTTCTCTTCAAAGAAGAGAGTTTGTCTCTGAATTATCTCCAAATAGTAATTCTCTGTGTGTTTTAAATTATCAAATTCCCCCCAAAACCTGTGTTCCTTATTTACAAAACGCCTCTGGAGCAGCTGTGGTGGCCTTCTTGCACAGAGGTGCCATCAGCCAGGGAGCAATGACCCCAGACTTGTCCGGTGAGGTAATTCAGGGCTCATTTCTGTGATTCTGCCAAAAGCTGGGCTTCCTTTGGTAGAAACCGTTGACGGGGTTGGGGAGTGTCTGTATACTTTGTGAGTGGCATATATCATACCTCTCCAAACCTTTTTAAGCACCAACTTTTATCTAACAGTATTCCTTTTTATTTTTTTAACATGGCCCCATTCTTCTGAAAGCATCAGTGTAGGAACAATGTAATTTGGTCTCCTTGAAAAACATATGCTTATGTGAAGTTTTGTCACATGACACCTTTTTTTTTTTTTTAATGGGCAGGGATATTCTCATGGTTTTCTCAGCCAAAAATTTTACGCTTATGCAAATTTATTACCTCACCAGTTGCACAGATCTCTTTAGTGGCCTCTGGTGCTTTATACGGAGAGTTCAATATCTGTTGTTTATTTTTCCCCATGAGTAAATGCTGGTTTGCACTAGGATATTTGCCCAACTTGCTCAATTTCTTTCACATGCCCTTTCCTCACGGCATTGCTGTCTCTTGAAATAATTCTATCCCTGATAGTAAAAGGATTTAATAGCTAGACTGTCTTTGTTTTCTAATCTTGCAATAAAAAACTGACTTTTTACAGTGTTATTATTAGAGAAATAGGTAAAATGATAAAGTGTCTGTGCAGAACTTCCCAGAGCATCTGTGTCCCTCAAAACCAGAAGTAGGTCTGGCGTTCCCAGAGTCCCCCGCTGTGATGCCATGAGCAGCGGAGATCTCCAGTCTTTTGTAAACGAAGGGGAGGGCAGGTCAACAGCAGAATAGGAGAGAAAAATTCATCTGCCTGGCAGAATGAAATGTATTGATTTTGTGTGAATATCCACTGATGGCTCAGACACATGGGATCAAGGCTGCATCTCCAGTTTGTTTTATTTTCCAATATGGGTATCTGGGTGCATTTATAATGTTAAGGTTACAATGAGGCAAAGTTGGCATAATTCATTTGGATATTTTCCCCTCCCCATGCCTCACCCAACTAACAAGCATTTTGTAAAACACAGGCTGAATTTGCAGTGTAAGCTTTAGGAAGCTGCTTCGTTCCAGGAGCACACTTCTGCTTTTAAGGCAGTGTCCTCTGGAGCCGAGGGTGGGGTGGCAGCCCGTGTCCTGTGCTCAATCCTCCGTGCCTGCGGGCAGCCTGTCTGAGCTGCGGATTAACCCCGTGCCCAGATACCTGAGCTGGCTTTGGGTACTTTTTTGGGGTGTATTAGCTCCAGCCCAGCATCATGTGAGTGCCCCGCTCCTGAGGCCGGGTCGGGTCTGGCAGGAGTTCCCTGTGTGGCAGAGCTCATGCTGTGGGACAAGTCGGGGCTTGAGTGGGGCCCCCCCACAACCTCAGCTGGGCTCCATCTCAGCCGCTTTGCTCTGTCTCATCACCAGTGCCAGCCCAGCTCCTGCCATTCCCTCAGTCTGGGATTTTAACTGGGTAAATGCCCCTGCTTTCCCAAAACCTGGAGTGCCAGAAACTGCAGTACAGAGCCGCATAACTGTTTGGGGATTTACTAATGTGGCAAGATGAATACTCACACAGGACTAATGCTATCCTGAGGTGCCGGAGCCCCTCTGCAGTGAGGACAGGCTGAGAGAGTTGGGGTTGTTCAGCCTGGAGAAGAGAAGGCTCCAGGGAGACATTAGAGCCCCTTCCAGTACCTGAGTGGCCTGCAGAAGAGATGGGGAGGGACTCTCGATCAGGGAGTGGAGCGACAGGACAAGGGGAAATGGTTTTACACTG
>JAOTQQ010000003.1:23173360-23212133 GCA_026546715.1 Gallinago undulata | reverse complement strand
GAGGGGTTCAAGGGCAGGTTGGAGGGGGCTTGGAGCAACGTGGTGTGGTGGGAGGTGTCCCTGCCCAGGGCAGGGGGATTGGAACTGGGTGGTCTTTCAGTTCTTTTCTAATCCAAACCATTCCATGATTCTAATAAACACGACAGGAGCTGAGCTGGTGCTGTGCAGAGTTACTCAATGCCGTCTCCAGCATGTCTTGCTCTGCTGGTGGCATTCCGTGCATTCAGCCCCAGACACTTGATACCGGTGACCAAACGCTCTTTTGTTCACTGATCCTTGTATTGGAAACTTACCAGCCGTGGTTGAATTTTAGCTATTTAAGGGTGGGTGCTATCTTGCTTCCTTGGTACAACTTCTATGGTTTTATTGTACCTAACAACTGGTTGAAGAATCCTGCCACAAAAAAGCACAGAGCAAAACATTACATATATGTGATTGCAGTGATTACAGTGGAACTGGTGAAGATGAAAGATTGTAACACTCGGCTCTTCATTTTAAAGTTACCTTTTGACGGCTGGATACAGCGTTAGGTTCTTTGTGCTGCAGAGCGTGGGTGAAGCAACTGTAGAATCACACAACCACAGGGTGGAAGGAACCTTGAGGGTCATCTGGTCCCACCTTTCTTGGCAAAAGCACGGTCTAGAGAAGGTACCCAGAAGGCCCAGTACCCCCTCCAGCTGAATTTTAGAAGTGTCCAATGATGGGGAATCCACTGCTTCCCTGGGAAGATTATTGATATGGCTGATTCTTCTCATTGTGAAATTGTTTTCTCTTGTTTCCAATCAGAATCTCCCCAGGAGAAACTTGTACTTATCACCCCAGTCAGTCCTGCAGTCCCCAGTAGGTCAGTCCAGAGCCAACGTGATGTCTCAGTCCCATGCTTCTGAAACAGATTTATTTTTTTTTTAAGTAATATCAGCATTCATTAGAGGAACCGAAGAAGGATATACTAGTAGCATGGAAAATATGGAAGTTGTTACTGATTATTTTCAGCTGCTTATTTCTGTTCTACTATGTGGCATCTGGCAGGCCAGTGGAACACGACTTTCCCTGGAAGGGTAAAAACTGCTATTTTGGCTGCCACATTGTTACTACAGCACCTCAGAAATATAACTGAGATCCAGCTGTTACTGTAATTATTGTGTTTTATTCATGTCTCAGATAATAAGTGTTGTATCTTTCAGTGCCTGCTACATGATGTAGTCAGCTGTTGAATGCCAAGATTATCTGGGTATAATCTGCGTAGTGGGAATCTTTGAAGCTAGTAGGTAGGGATTTTACAGGGCCAACTAGACCCTTCTCTGGGATTTAGTCTGAGTCATTACAAATAACCTTTCCAAGACAGTTAGAACTTGTCTTTTCAGGTAACGTATCTTGCATTTAAATGTGTTTCAAACATAGGCTCTTGGAAAGTGTTTGAATTCAGAGCATCCAACACTGCCCAGTCCACCACTAGCCCATGTCCCTCAGCACCATGTCTACCTGTCTTTTAAATCCCTCCAGGGATGGCGACTCCACCACTGCCCTGGGCAGCCTCTTCCAAGGCTTGATGACCTTTTTGGTGAAGAAATGTTTCCTAATGTCCATCCTAAAACTCCCCTGGTGCAACTTGAGACCATTTCCTCTTGTCCTATCACTTGTTACTTAGAAGAAATTTTATTACCTAGAAAACAACATGAGTTTTGTAAACTACCAATTTGTGTGTCAAGCAGGAGCCTGAAAAAGCCTTCAAGTGAGTCTTCAACTCACAGGTGCATGGGTTTAATGAAAAAACCCTGTTACCTAAAGCCAGCAAAGTGAAACCAAACCCGTGCTTGTGCTTATTTTCCCTGACAGATGTATTTAGTTAGGAATATCCACATGAAGTTTCATGCAGCTCCACCTAAACCTGGTTTAACTGAAGGTGACCTGCCAGCGGTGCATCCCTCAGCAGAGGAGAGGCACCAGCCACCCAGGTATCTCAGTGGTGGCAGAAAGAGCATGTACAGGCTGAGGCAGCCCTGTTCCACCACTGCTTTTCCTTGCTTTCTGCTGGATTTACTCCATCCATAGAGCTGTGCCCAGGCAGAAGTCGTAATATACAGCCTATAGCCCTTTTATATTCCTCTTTTTCTCTCCTAGCAGCCACCCATATCACAGCAAGCCTCCCTGCAGCAGGTGCTTGCTAGCCAGCCCGTGTGCCCCATCCAGCCTGCAGCCCACCTCCTGCCCCCCTACCAGCCCCAGACCTCACAAGTGGCCGCCAGCAGCACCCCGCTGAAACCCCTCCAGATCTCCACCGTGCCACAGATGCCACCCGTCGCCCCTTCCCAGGTAACACCCTTGAAAAAAAACACGTGTGTGAATACATCCATTTGAGTAAAGCTTTCTGGCTAATAATTAACATGATTTGTGGTTTTCTGTGTGGCTATTTTGAATGCATGCCAATTTAATTAGTCCATAAGAATATAGATTTTTTCCTAATTCCGTTGTTTTTCTTTACTGTTTGTTTTTGTTGGGTGAAGCAAAAAATCTCCTTTGTGAGTAATCCTGTGTCATGCCTAGAGAATCCAGTTGATGGCATTTACAAAATTGCAATAACTGCATTTTTTTTATTATTTTTTTTTTGCACTTTCCCCTCTGGCATACTCTCTTCCCCATCCCAGGCTTCAGAGCATGAGAAGTTGCCCATTTTTTTTTTCTTGTTTCTGAGCTCCTGACTTCACCACTGTCCCTGCCACCCACCTGCCCCCTCCCCAGCTCTCAGCCCCATTTCTGTTTCCGTCCTTGGCCTGGGAGGGTTTGCTGGTGCTGTGAGGGTGTTTGCTAGTGACAGCCATCCTCAGCTTGCGCCAAGGGGAAGAAGCTGCTCCCGTGATGCCAGGGGAGTTACAGTCTGGGAGCTGTGTCACTGGGAGATTTTGATTGTAAAAACCCTTTTGTGGGATCTTCCCTGCTGCCTCGGTTGCAGCCAGGCTGCTTAAAGACAAGGGTTTTAAATTGTATTACTGAATTTTGCATGAGAGAATTTTGCATTTTGTCTGGTCCGATTTTCATTTCCGTTAAAATGAAAGCACCTTTTAATTTAGTGTGTTGCCTGAAGGCTTCAAGCTAGTGTTAGAAATAGCTTTAAGCTTCTAAGGTATAAAAACATTCCCCCCAAATGATTTTTTTTTCCTCTTTTGCTAATGATTTATGCATAAATCGGTTTTTATTACTGTTTATAAACCTCAGGAAATGAATGGAAGTGATTAACAAACAGACATAATTATCATCATGGCACAGGTGATTTTTACATACTTGTATGGCAAATGAAACTACTTTGTACCATCAGTGAAAGCACTTGCAATTTATGTGATATTATATTTTTTTCAGATTCCTCAGTTTCCTGTCATTCCTGCAATTACTCCTCTGGCAGGACTTGACAACCTTCCTCCAAACCTCTCTGATATACCTGCTGCAAACGTGCCCCCCATCCCCGCTCCTTCTCAGTACTTTGCTCCGGCCGTGATTTTGCCCAGCCTCCCCATGAACCCCGCTCTGCCCATGGCCCCCAACTCCCCCGCCCTCCCCATGCAGGCGGTCAACCTTCCTCACACCACCGTGGCTTCTCTGGTCTTGCCCTGCCAAACAATAGTGCCAAATATGCCAGCTGCCACCATCCCCTTGCTTGCCGTGGCTCCGCCAGGGGTGCCAGCACTGCCACCTCACCCTGGGGTGCCCTCGCTCCCCCCGCAGCCGATGTACCCCACCACCTTCCAGCAGCTCCTCCAGAGCGAAGCGCCCTCTCCCCACCACGCGCAGGGCACGCCGGCAACATCCCAGCCGCAGCCGCCTCCACCTCCTCAGTCACTTCAGCCAAGCGTTGTCCATCCTGCAGACCAGGCTCTGTCTGCGCCCGGGGCTGGCCACCAGGTAATCCACCGTCGGGGGGGCCATGGCAAGCCAGAGCCCCAGGGCGCTCCTGGGGCTTGCTCCGCTGCCAGCAGGCAGTGGAGAGGTGGTTTTCTTTCCTTGCTCTTAAGATGCTTTGGTAACTTCTCCACCTTGGTCCTGGAGGTGGTTGCTAGAGCTGTGCAGTCTGGTGCAGCAGGGGAGGTCTTAACCCAGGCAGAGGTGAATATTGAAGAGGTAGGGACCGATCTAAGGAGCAGACAAGCACTTTTTGTACTCCCTCTTCCTTCTCCCATCTCAAACATGAGAGAAGTACAAGCTGTCGTTCTCCTGTGGTGAGAGAACAGCAGGCTGGAAGCCTGGCAGATGCCTACACCCCACCCTGTTGGGTGCTCCTGGTGAAATACGTTTGAGCTGACAGGAGCGATGGACTTGTTTTGGTGTAGAACTGCTTTAAAACAGCAAAGGGAAATGGCTGTTTGATAATGACTGCAGAAAACTGCATGGAAGAGGTCTATCAGACAAGAAAAAATTCTAGCTGCAGACCCTTTCCCCGTATCAAAGAAATGAAGCATAAAATGGAGCTTCCAATATTAACACTGTTTACAAGAGAAGTGGTTTGGGACTTGTTGACAGAGTCTGTAAATACTTCTATTGCCACGTCTGTGATATGACAACACGAAATGCCGTCTGGCCCGAGCAGGAGAGAACACTAAATCTGTTAGTAAGAGTGGTCTTGAAAATCTGTGTTCTGCTACATCTCTTTGCCCTAACATGCCAATTAAAATTCATAACATCCCATTGCAGCCTGCCATATCATGGCATCTCCAAAGTAGTTCATTATTTGGAAATTTCTCTTGCCAGCTGTATATTTGGTACAGAAATACCATTTGTGAAAACGTAGGCAACACAGAGCCCGAGACAATTACCACTGAGCTCATTAGCCAGAGTGGTGGCTTTAGGGGGTGGCTTTTAGGGGGGTCTTGAATCCAGCCCGTTACACGCAGCAAATGCCAAAACCAGAGCACCGATACTCCCCACCTGTCTTGACACAGTCATTAGCTATCCAATATGTGTGGAAGACTAGCATAGAAATATTTTTAGGATAAAAAATAGCTCTTACAAACAAAATGGGCAAGTGCAGAGGGATATTAAAAAATATATTGTTTCATGTTTTCAAGTACTTTTGATGGAGAGTATTTCTGTCAATAAAGGCTTTTCAAAGCAACGCTGTTTTGGGAGTCGATGTTTAGCCCCTCTGAGTTTAGTTTTGCCCAGGTAAATTATACATTAGAATATTTTGTGAGTTACTCTAGTTCTGTAAGATTGTAAAAAAAAATGAATTTCACCACTCTTCTGCAGCGTGCACCCCAGTTGCTATTCTAACAGCCTCACTTAGGCAGTCATGTAACTTGTGTTGCAAAGCACATCGCATCTTTACTTTTATCCATGTTAAAACTTGGAATAATAATTTCAGCTCGTATTTAGATTTTGCAGAGAGCATGCAGCAATGAAATTGTGTGGCCTAGTTCTCATCTGAGTCTTGATATTGTTCTTAATATGTTCTCTAAATATTCTAAATCTCTAGGTGACAATACTTTAAAAAAGTAAAAATTAGGCAGAGTTCTACCAAGTTCTAAACAGCCTTTCTTCTTCCACTTTTTCCTTTATATCCTTTTTTCCTCACTCTGCAACCCAGTCCCCTTGGAAAAATACATCATGTACCTAAAAGGAGAATGTTCTGTTCTTAAATATACAACTCAAAAGAGCTGTTATGCAGAATAACAGCATGGTCTCTAAGGTAGCTGGCATAGAATTACGGTCCAGTTCCCACCAAGCGCTTACGCACACAAGTTATTTTAATGCACTGAAGAAATCCACTGAGATGGAAATGAAACTTCTTCTGTGTGCGTAACACAAGGGAGCCTTCGCGGAATTGGGGCCTTGGTGCTCAGCATGTCAAGAGTTAACTTGTGTTTTAAATGTTTAAACTGAATGGAAAGCCATGTGTTCTGTGAAACACTGGTGTATATTCAGTGAAAAAGAGCTAATTGTGCAGTCTATACCAGCTACTGCTTCTACATATATAGCAGATTTTTAAAAAAATCCTAATTTAGATTATGAGTAGAGTATATTTTTCTTTGCATGGACATTGTGGTAGGCTCATTGAAAGCAGAGCAAACTATTCAAGACAAAGAATTCATAACCGGAAGTTTTAATTTTTTAGTGAAATTTGGCTTTGTTGTTACGAATTAAATAGTACCTGAGTAATACACACGTTGTTGTAATTATATAGGAAGAATCCTTAGGTTTTTATCTGGTCGTTTCAAAGCAAGTTTGAACTCTTCAGAAGTTACCTTTCCCAGGAGAGACCACACAAATGTGGGGTCACAGTCCTTTCTCCGGGGACTCCAGCGGCTCTAGACCTTGCCATGTGCATCACCCGCGCCCCGGGCAGCGACTTGTTTTAATAGCTGTGTGTTGTGTTGCAGCAGGTACCTGGCCACCCTCAGTACCCTCTGGAAGCTGGAGCCCAGGTGCCCGTGCTGCCTGTGCAACCTCCGATAGTCCTGTCTCCGCCTCTGCAACTGCAGCCGGAGCTGTTGCCTGCCCGTGGCGCCCCAGAAGGCGTTGCCCAGGTTCATGACAGCCTTGCCACGGCTAGTCCTCCTGTCCCCATAGACCACTGTCTGCCTCTTCAGCCTTCGGCTCTGCTGCAGCTCCAACCCGATCTTTCCCAGCCACTGGGTCAGCAGCTCCCAGCCCCCTCCTCAGCTCTCCAGGCAGTCGTGGACACATCTCAAGAGGTAGAGCTGTTTCCTCTGAAGTAACTCACCAGCTTCACCCTTAACCTTCTTACTTACTCCTTTGTGAAATAATGGGCTTATTTCACAAGGGAGATTATCCCCCCTCACCGTACAGAGCCATTTGTCCTAGATACTCACAACTCTGGGTCAGCAAATAATTGGCTATTTCAAATGAAGCTGGGAACTGCACGTTGTACCTTGTGAAATGTCTCCTTGAAGCAATGAGGCAGCAGGACTAAGTTCCTCTTTGTCCGTAGCTGAGCATGAACACAGAGCTAGGAATTACTTTAAGTGCCGTGGGTCAGCAAGAAGCTGTTGTGTAGAGTTCCATCCATGTTTTGTCCAGTCTTGTTTTAAATGTCTCAAGCACTTGTGCAACCAACCATCATTTGCCTTAAGAAACTGCTCCATACTCAGATTCTTCACTATGTGAAAGCTCTTCATGCTCCTCAGCTTGAGTCTTCTTCCCATTTCATCTAGCATTGTATCCTCCTACATTGCCTAAATTCTCGTCTAGCCCTGGGATTTTTGTTTCTTCAGATATTTGTAGCTGTTCCCAATTCGCAGTGGTCATATAAGCAAGATGCATTTTATTGGTTTTCTTTTTAGAACTGTCAGCTCCTCCTGTCTGCTATTTTGACTTTTCTTTCCACTCCCAGAATTGTTTAGCCATCAGCCTTGACAGAACGTCACAGAACATTTCCTTCTCTTCAAGTCTTTAATCCATAAGCAAAGCAAAACAAAGGTTTGGGCATTTGTACCAGATTTAGGTAGAGAAGTCTAATTTGGTCTCCACTTCTGAATGGAAATGTCCCTCAGCCATTCTCCTTTCAGAATTGCTCCTCTTGAGGCTCTCGCTCTCTCTTCTCAGCTACCTTTCCTCCCAAAGTAACAGTGTCCATCTTTTCAAACTAAATCTCTTTTGGCTTTCCCCACGTTTCCATACACTTGCCACGTGCCTCGGCTCACAGTCCAGCCTTGGACTCTCCTTAGAGGTACAGCTGAACTCCTGCTCCAGAAGGTGTTCAGGGAGGATGCTGCCAACACTAAAGTATATTCTAGCTCCCCGTTTTGCCTGTCTTTCTAGTGGCAGTGTAATTCTGGTCAAATGGCTATTCCTGATGTGATGTAGGATGTTTCCTGGTGAATTGCTGTATCCTGTAGGTTAGCTACAGGAGAAATGATAGAACCTGTCTGCAGTGCTTCACTTGCAGGATCCCCCAGTAAAGCCTGGCTGCGTTGGGCATATCCCTTACTTGAGGCATTTCTTTTCCAGCTGCCTCTCTTCTGTATGTGCAGCTCTTGCCAGAGCTACAGCCTTCAATACAGTGTCCATCCCATTAGAGATTCTGGGGACAGGAATAAACCTCATTGTTATTGTGCAGTGATGTGGGGGATACAAGTTGTCCTCTATCACTTGAGAAATCTGTGCCCACTGAGGTACATGTCTGTCCCATCGCTTTATCACAGCCCTAGGAGCGTTTAACCACTGTTTTGTTAACTCTTCTCATGTTTCATCTGGAATTTAACTCCCTTCTATCTTTCAATTTAAGAAATCAATTAAATATCAAGGGTTGGTCAAACTGATCAACATGCTCCCCATGATGATTTTATGACATATATTGCTAAGGTTTTCTGGGGTGTAAGAGGAGTTTCATGTCTCTGTATATTCAAAACACTGCTTTTTGTTGCTACTTTGCCACAGCATTTTTATCTCTTACTTTTTGTTTCAATGTGTGGCAGACTCACTTCCAAACCAATCAGGCAAACTAGATTTTGTAAGGCACTTGATTCAGTGCGTTACTAAAACGAGGATACATTATGTCTGTGTTCTCACTGTTCATTAATTTTGTGGTTTTATGGAAACTGCAGTCAAGCTTGGCATGGCCTATGTGTGGCAGTATCAGCAGCGAGTGGGGTTGACTGGTTAACCGCTGAGCTCCTAACTCCAGTCCACCAGCTGCTTTGGTGTAAGAAGATGTTGTGATGGTGGTCAAAGGGCTTGCCTCCAGCTGTGTGTCTATCGAAAGATTTTGTAGACATACATTTGTAAATATATACATAAATATATATGAAATTATATATATTTATGACTATATTTGGCGTGTGTGTATATACATGTGTAGTTATATACACACACAGGTGTGTGTGTCCGTGTACATACATGGTAAGTTCATTACTGCAGGACCAGGGGCATCGCCTTCACAAATTCTGTGAAAATGGGTCACTGTGGATGTCTGTCCTAGCATCGCAACTGGTGAAGAGAGAAGCTTTTGAGGAAAATTTCTATTGTATAGCGAGAAAGGGGACATGGTGTGAGGGGTGTGTTTTTAAATGATGAATTTTCATTATTTTTTTATAAGTTGCCCAGAATTTTTCCTAATAAGCCAAATAGTGAAAATACTTAACAAATTTCAGGAGGCTGTACAAAGTAATGAAGCAAATTAGCTTATACGTTATATCCATTCAAAAAATAAAATCAGGTAGGTACTGAGGCAGACTTGTCCTGTAGTCAGGTTTTCCCATTGTGGTGAGAACTGTTTCTTTCACCATCTCGTCTGCTTCAGAGACAACAGGGGGAACCAGCAGATCTGTGGCTCTGTCTTAGAAAGTGTTTGTGCACAGATACTGATGCTTTGGACAGAAGTAATGTCAGGAGGGTGAAATGGGACATTTATTTTTTTCTGAGTTTCAAAATTGGTTAAACAGAATGTTTTAGGATATACCCGTGTCTCAAGAGCAAAACCTTTCTTAAAGGTGTTTTTCATCTGACAATGCAATGCATTTACTTAAATGACTTTTTCTTACATTTTAGGAGCAGGCAATACAGGAAAAACTTCAATCTCTGTCACAGAGCTGTGAAAGGTATCATTATAATATCTTTGGCATAAGAAATGTTTTGTTTCTGGAGGCTGTTTTTCCTCTCTCTTTACAAGGCTGGGCCAAGTGCCTGCCCCTTGCCTGGGGGGAGAGAAGAGCATCAGGAACCGACCAGGAGAAGATGGAAAGGTGCACATCTAGGGAGAAAGCTGAGATGTTCTGTGTCCAGTGTGCCTATCTTGGCTCCTCCAACTCTTAATTCTTTAGTTTGGGTGGTGCCTTGATGTATGTACAACAGTTTTCATTTCAGCATGTAACTTCTCTTCTTGTTAAGATAAGTGGTACAGACCCTGATTTTGATGCTGTTGAATCTGTATAAAAACATGCTACGCTGGCATAATTGGGTAAATAGTGTATTCCTTTTTTCGGAATGAACTCTATCACCTTCTGTAGTGGTCATTCCTCAGGTATGTAATGGGGAGTGTTGTACTGGTGGGAGCTGTGTTGAGCCACCCAAAGCTGTGGTTACAAGTGTTGGAACACACAGCCCAAGCCCATTCTGTGGGTTTGCAGGACACGAGGCCGCACTCAGGCCCAATAATGCTAATGACAGAAGTAATGATAAATAATGCCCAAGCCAGTTCAGCCCTCCTCAGAACCAAAAGCAAATTTCAATTTCTGCCAGCCCTCAGCTGCCTCTTTCTGTACTGGGAAGCAGGAGGGGAAGCAGTGAGGAAGAACCGGGGAGACGAAGGCTCTCTGCTGGCTGGGGGCAGCAGCTGGGCTTTGGGGCAGGACTCCCCTCTGCAGGCATCTGCTGCTCCCCGGCCACAGCTCCTGCTTCTGCACCAGCAATAAGCTGGGTCTTTGAGCGTTTGGTCTGGATAAGGTAGATACCAGCAGCGTGTGTTTGTAAGCCTTGCCTATTGCAGGAACCCACACCAACTTCATCCTCACTGATTATAAGGCTTTGGAGTCAGGATTTCAGTGACTCTCTTCTGTTTTCCTGTATAAGATGTTAAGTTTATGAACTTCGAAGGCACTTCTCTCTGTTTTCGTGCTACCCCACCAAAAACATCAGCCTGATGCAAATCAGTGCAACCCCCCAACCTTACAGTGGAACCCTTTTTCCAAGAATTTGCTGCTTTTAAGTAACTACGTGGAAAGTGAAATATAATTTTTTGTGACCATACGTTACTTCTGTCTATAAATAAAGTAGACAAAATTAACTAATTTTATCTAGTCTGCTGTAGAAAGGCATGTCCAATTTTCAGTCATCTTTTGAATTCTAATTTGCCTGTTCCAGCATTGTGTTTGAAAAGCTGGCTGCGGTGACTGCAGCAGCAGGGGAGCCTGTTTCAGCCCGCGTCTGATAGCTGCAGGGGGACATCTCCTGATTCCAGGTGCATTGGTGACTGGGTGCTGGAGCTGAGCTCTGTTTTGGTAGTGGAGGGTAATGGCACATGAAGCAGAAGGCTGCCAGTTGCAGCAAAGATATTATCTAGAATATATCCTAGGCACAAAAAGCCTTCACTTTTCTAACACAGGGGTTACACATAGAAAGTAGCGTTAAAGGGAGTAGGAATAACCTGTTCTGCACAACTAGTGCAGAACAAGAAGTGATAGCCTTAAATTTAAGAAAGGGATCCAGAGGTTGGACTTGAATTCTTTTGTGCCTGTACGGCTAAATAAACACAGGAATAAATTGTGTAGGAAGGATATGAAATCTCATGGGAGCTTTGCAAAATTAGTTTAGACAAACCTCCATGAGGACTGGTTTAGGCAGAGCTGATCATACCTTGGGGTAATAAATAAGCCAGATGGCCTTACGAGGTTCCTTCCTGACATGGTTTTTATGAACCCCTGGAAATTTCCTGCAAATTACTTGGATGTCAATGTTTTCTGTACATGTCATATTACAACAAGGTTGTTAGCAGCTACTGTTTTGGCTGCTAAAATTAATACGCTGCTGCCAGCTGGTCATCTGGGATATTGCGGCATTAAACCTTCCTTCTGATCCTTGAGAACTGACAAGAGAGGGGAGGCAGTCTCTTACAGGATGCTGTACTGACTTCTCCCTCTTTTTCTTCGTCTCTGACAAACACAAACTGACCCCATTTAGACCTTCTGCTGTGAGTGCAGACAGGCAGGAGTTGAGAAAACTGGACCTTAGAAAAATAGGAACTTGTGCAATTCAGAGCAGGGCGGTAAGGGTGAAGGGAGTAGCGATATACTAAGAGTGCTGCAACTTTCCCCATGATATTGGCAGAAATGTTGATAGATCATTTCTCAGTAGGTGTGGTAGCCGGAGTGCAAGCTGACCTGGAGCAGTTCCCTCCCCTTACTGAGCATCTTTCAGTAGCTGGCTCAGTTTGGGCCAAAAGGGTGCAGATGTGCATTTATTTATTTATTACAATTATTGTTGTTGTGTATCTTACCTCTGTATAGCTTCAGTGTGTGTGTGACAATGGTTTCTTTTTTTTTTGGGGGGGGGGGGGTTGTTCTTCCTTTCTCTTACAAAGCTACATGAGTCCAGATATTGCTTCGGGTAAGGAGATGAGTGACAGCTTTGAAGGAGCAATAGGGAGTGGAAAACAAGAAGGAAAGTCTTCGAAGAAGCATAAGAAATCTACCCGTGCTCGTTCGCGCCAGGAGAAGTCCAGCAGACCCAAACTGACCATATTAAATGCAAGTACAACCTCTTTGGGGGTAACTGGGATTCCTTTGGCTTTGCCAGAAGTAACAGTTGTTAACGTTTGCCTGCAGGTTTGTAACACGGGAGATAAGATGGTAGAGTGCCAGCTGGAAACACACAATCACAAGATGGTGACTTTTAAGTTTGATTTGGATGGGGATGCGCCAGAGGAAATTGCTACTTACATGGTAAGACTCGGTGATATGGCTGCCTGCAGGCTCTGAAAGCACCAAGTTGTTTCAGCCAACGTATTCTCACCTGTGCTTGTTGACCGAGCTTACTGATAGCTGTGGAATTGGGCATTAATCAAAACATCACTGTTTTCCTCTTTATTTTGATGTGGTCTTATAGGTAGAGAATGAATTCATATTGCAGAGTGAAAAAGAAACATTTATTGAACAAATGAAAGATATTATTGATAAAGCAGAAGATATGCTTAGTGAAGATACAGAAGGAGAACGAAGTTCCGATCAGGGAACGAGTCCCCAACAAGATACTGATAGACTGGAAATGAATGAGGTAAGAAATGTTAAACAAAGATTTCTAGTTTGATTCCTTTTTCTTAACAACCGGTCGCTGTAAGCTAGTTTTACATCCTATGTTAAAAAAAAATATGTTTTCTAGATAGAAAAACAATGCTTTTACCCCATTAAGGCTTACAACATGAATGCTCCTTCGAATGATGCTCCTTTTGCGTCCATATGAGACAGCTAGTTCTTCAATTGCTTTGGTTTTGTTTTTCTACCAGGAGAAGCGGCAGTCTCAGATGAAGACACCCATGTATCAACAAAATGGTAAATGTGCCTTTGAATACAAAATTCATCTCAAGCTTTAAGGGAGTGATGAGTTTCTGCAGAATTTCGGTAGATTCAGGAGGAAATCTGCCAGTCACTGGTGGTTGGAGATAAATTTAGAAATATGAGTGCAACGGTGGTCCCTGCCGTTGGCAGCCTGGAAGATGGCAGGGATAACACAGATGAGCCTAACATCTGGGGACACTTAGGAAGGCCCTGAATTCCACACACTGGTCATCAGCGGTGGAAAAGTCAAGAAGCTACAGAGGGATATACTCTTTTCACAACAATAACTACGTTTGCAAGAGAAAGATAAAAGATTATGTTTGCATTGGTAATTTAATTGCAATTTCTAACCCAGACATTTTTTCAGCTACTTTGGTATTGCAGAGGGGATCTTGGCCTTCTGAACACAGTCATTTCGTATGGTTTTTACAGACAAACAGAATGGGGAAGGAACTGGCCTTGATTCCCTCTGTAATGCCTGCTGCTGGGGGACAATGAAACCTCTGCTGAAGGAAGCATCACTTCCAGAATTCTTGTTACTGCACGTGTATTTGCTCCGTGCTGAAAGGGGAAGAAGGGTAATTTAGAACTTCTTTGACAAGTGCAGAAACTGGGAATCCTCCAAACTAGGCTTCCTGCTCAAAACATCTGGTTTATCTTTTGCCTGTAAATGTCATGGAATTTTCTCAGTACACTTTTTAACATAACATTTGTCTTTCTACTAATGACAGTTACAAAGTATGTATGGTTCTGGTTTGCCATTTACATATGCCAGGCTTTGAGATGAGATGTGGAAGGAAATATTAGCTAGAAAACATCCAACAATGGAAAAGTTAAGCTGCATAAACTTTAGAAAATTAACAAATTTTTCGTTGTGAGAAAACTGTCCACAGTACTTAATAACATTTTCATGTATATAACTATTACCCTTCTAAAAGTATGAATGCTTGAAAATAAATTTTTAAATAGCTTAATATTTTTGGCAGAATCAGGAGGCATCACTGCCTCCCAGAAGGGATGAAAATCGAATTAGGAACCATTGATTTAATCTTGGCTACTACTGCAGAAGTTCTGATTTTCTTTCTAAACATGGAAATTAAGACTAGGTTTTGACAGATGACCTGGAATCAGTGGAAACTATTGTGTTTACTTTCTTTTTTTCTTGTCTAGTTTTGCATACTGGAAAAAGGTGGTTTATTATATGTCCTGTTGTGGAAAACCCTATTACTGATGCACCAGAATTTTCTCCACCAGTACCTCAGAGTACACAGCAGTCCGAGGGGCCAGGTATTTACAAATGTTTTAGAAAATCTTTTTTTCTCTGAAGCTGCTGTATCATCTCTCTGCTATTCTCACCTGTTTTAGTTGGGATTGTTTCACTTCATTTAGTCTGAGGAAGAAGAAGATGAATTTTGTTAAATCAGGCATATTAAGTGTGTTCCTAGTATTGAACCAAATTAGGAAAGTTTATTTAAGTTTCAGGAAAGTCTCAGTATTTTAACTCTGCCTTATGCTATAAGGTAGCTGAAGCTGTAGTGACTGCTGTTACAGAATCCCAGAATGTCAGGGGTTGGGAAGGACCTCTGGAGATCACCTAATCCAACCCCCTGCCAGAGCAGGTCCACCCAGAGCAGGTCGCACAGGAACATGTCCAGGAGGGGTTTGAATGTCTCCAGAGAAGACTGCCCCTCTCTGGGCAGCCTCTTCCAGGGCTCTGCCACTTTCACAGCAAAGAACTTTTTCCTCATGTGCAGATGGAATTTCCCATGTTCCAGTTTGTGCCCTTTGGCACCACTGAAAAGAGTCTGGCCCCATCGTCTTGCCCTTTAGCTATTGATCAGTGTTGATGAGGACCCCTCTCAGTCTGCTCTTCCCCAGGCTGAACAGCCTTAGGGCTCTCAGCCTTTCCTCATCACAGAGATGCTCCAGTCCCTCATCATCTTCATAGATTCCACTGTACCCTCTCCAGCAGTTCCCTGTCCTTCTGGAACTGGGGAGCCCAGAACTGGGCATAGTACTCCACAGAACTGCTGTTCTAATAAGCAGTGGTTTTGTCAGTGAATTTTTTTTCTTTGATAATCTGCAATTTTAGGTTCTAATTTGACTTGTATAACAGTGATTTTCTGACTGGGAGCACTAGTGGGTCACAGCTAGATGTGACTATCGCTGAAGCTATCCAGGAGGTCTTGCAGCGACTTTCTTTCATTCCATGCAGTTCATTAAAAGATTGAACTGATGTTTGTGCTCTTTCTAGACCCGGAGCGGTCAGACGATCAGCAAGTGAGCTCTGCGGTGATGGATCCCCCTGGTCTATTAGCTGGCCAGCAGCCCCCCCTCCAAGCCGGGCCGTGTGACAGCCCCATCGGAGCCTCTCCCCCTTTGGCACAAGTTCCTGCCACCGCACCTGCTGCTGGCTTACCGAGCCAGGCCGAGTTTCCAGCGCCGGCGCTGCTGGCATCGGCTCCAAATACCCTGGAGCCAGTGGCCACTAACAGGGCTCAGTATTCCCCACGGAAGGTGACGATGCCCGCCCCGCCGGCCACTCCTGCCCCCCACGCTGCCATGCTGGAGGAGCCACCCGAGGCTGCCCCCACTCCTCTGCACCGCCAGTCGCTGGCCGAGGAGGGCACGTGTGTCCCTGACGTGGAGATAGCGTGTTGCAGCGTCGGGCCACACCAGTCCGTCCCAGCAGAGCTCTGCCCGCTCCCTGTGCTCCCAGATGCCGTTGTTTTGGAGCGGCAGCCTGTGGCCCAGGTCCCTCACCTGCCCGAGGCCGGCCAGCCCGGCCTGCTGCAGCACTCCTTCCTGAGCCAGGCCTTCCCCGCCGCCGACCCGCTGGCTCTGGCGGGCTCGCAGCTCCAGAGCCCCACGCAGGGGCAGGGGGGGGTCGCCGCCTCCCAGCCACAGGCCCTGCTGTCCCAGGGGCAGCCGTCGGCCTGTCCTGGCCTGGGCATGGGCCTGCTGCAGCCCAGCACCGCCGAGTCGGACGGAGAGGGGCCGCCCCGGGTGGACTTCGTCGACAACACGATCAAAAGCCTTGATGAGAAATTGCGTAATTTGCTGTACCAGGAGTACGTTCCTACTTCTTCTGCATCAGCAGGGACTCCGGACACCTCCATCCCCTTAGAACAGGGCGATAGTGAATTTAATTTGCCGCCTTTTCCAGAAGACCAAGCTCCCACACTGGGGCTGGACGTGAGAGAGCCTGGCCATAGTGCCGCGGACACAGGCCAGGAGGTGAAAGCTGCTGCCGAGCCTCGCTCAGTGCTGCCCCTTCCCTCCGAGATGTGCTCCCCCCCAGCGCAGGTGAGTCCCACCCTGCCCTTCACACCCCCAAGCCCGCTGCTGGCGGCAGCGCCCGAGCGGAGCTCGGAGCCCGCGGGAGGACACGCACAGATCTTCTCACTTCTCCAGGCAGTTTAAGTTTCTCCTCTCGAGTGTGTTACCTTTTGGCTGTTGATTGCTTTCCAATGTGAAAGTTCACTTAAATTTTCACTTGTTCTCTTAGATTTTCACTTTCTCAGGTGCATTCTGACTTATTTTACACAAATTAGTGAAAGCCAATTGTTTTTCCTTTGGGTTTAAAAATGGTATAATAACTTGTTCTCCTCCTCCTTGTGTCTTCTTTCCAAAGCAGGCAGAAATGTGATTTTTTATTTATTTTTTATTTTTGTAGTTTAAGAGTGTAAAACACAAGGGTAAAAAACAAGTCATTCAAGTTCTGATGAAGACGATCATACTTCAATAGGCTTTTTCTTTTTAATATATCTAAATTGATGGCAGTGATTATAATGCCTGCCTTCCAAGTCAGTCTGAATAAAATAAACACTTAGGGAGCCTTTTCTTTGTTCAAGTGCAGCAGCCAAAGGAAGTCACTCCATAGGTACAAGCCTGCTCTGCTCACAGTAATGATTTCTTTTGTCTTCCCCTGAACTTGGCAGAGCAAGACTTCACTGGGAAGCATCTAGGGAAACCTGGAGCAGGTGGCCTGGGCCATTATTTGTTTCTCTGTTCTGCACCTGTGCTGCCTTCTTTCAGATAGAATCATGTTTATGAAATTCAACAGATTTGCAGCACTCTCTGCTAGAAAATAAGTGTCTATCTGACTTGAAAAGTAGTGTTTCTGAAGTTAATTACATCACCCTAGCAAGGATGAGGCTGTTCTGTGTAGTGTCAGCTGGATGAACTCTATCAACTGCTTGAAAGATGTTACAGGAAAGAGGGCTGCACTTGAGTAACTCTTTAGAGCGTGTTGTTTAAAATGATAAATTACTTCCTACAGCAGAGAAAATTCTCTCACCATGAAAGGTGTTGTGTCTCATCAGTAATTTGAATTTGTCCTATTAAAATCTGTGCCAGTAAGAAGAGAGAGATGTAGAATTTCTGCAAACACATACAGAACATAGAGTCTGGCTGGAAAAACAAACCAGAACAAAACTCCAAACTGATATATATGATGTTTTAATATATATATTATAAAATGTATTATAAAGATAATAAATAAATATAAATATAATAAATAAAACAGTATAGAAAATGCAGTATATAAATGCTTTTCAGCCTGTTTTTAATAACTTAGGCTGCAGTATCCTCTTTACCATTGCTACTGCTTTTTTAATTCCAAAGGAGGGAAAAAACATAGAGGAGTTAAAAGCAAGAAGACCACCTCCACAGTCAGTATAAAATAGCTTAGTATTTCACAATAGTGTGAAGGCAGAGAGGGAAGGAAGATGGATTGCCTTTCTGCTCTGTGCGCGAGACTGAAATTCTTTTTCTTTTTTCTTTCTATCAAACCTTTGAAAAGTTGGAGGTCACCGGCATTGGGGCTCATTCCTCAGAAGCAAGAGGTGGGTCAGCGGGCAGAAAAGGTAATGCTCCTTTTGGTGATGAACGGCAGTGATGCAGCTGTCCTTGTGTGTGGTCCTCTGCTCCAGTGTCCCCTTGCCGCTCACCCTTCGGGTTAACTGCAGGGCACTGCCCAGCATGGGCATTTTTGATCCTATTTTTAATATAACTAATATTAAATATCTCATTTCTGTCAAGCTTCCTAGAAAGAAACTGCATCAGAGGCAGATATATTTGAAACCATAAATATGTAATAGGTGGCTGTGGTGTGGGTATGGGGTGTTCTCATGGAAGCTTACATTCCCAATAATACATTTCCAGTGCCCTTAAAAAGTCCAAAGTCCCTCGGATTTCCTGGGTTTCATACAGTGTGTTGACAAAAATAATATGATTGAGGGTAGCCTGTCAGAGGGGAAGCCTGTAAGATTTTCAAAGAAGTCCCACAGAGAACTACTGAAGAGTACTTCTCTTTAGGTACTTGTAGATACAACAGCACTTTCCATAATGGCATAGTAGGAGCCACAGTAAGAAACTGGGTATTTATCATGCTTCATGTACTTGTCTTGCAAGTCATGGGAAGTTCTAAGGGCTGAGGAACCCAAAACTGATCCTACTGTCATGGGTGGGGTTGGAGAGGACTTATAATATATATTTTTTTTGAGATTGTCGTGGCAAAGCTGGCTACCAGGTTTATGCAACAGTGTAGACTATTCTTGTGCTGGTGGACATGGATCTTCCACTGCTCTTAGGTCAGCGGGAGAGGGGAAAGCTGTGGGCAGCCTGCATTCATCTGTCTCACCACAGATGAAGAGGAGAGGGTGCAAGTGGAATGTAGCACTGAGTTATAAAATTAATGTATCTTAGATACCACCAAGCAGTGATGCACTTCCCCATTTCAGAACTATGAAATGACAGATTTTTACCTTATGTTCACTCTGTGTAATGTGCCATAAGAAAGCAGCTTTCTGAAAAGCTTGCATTTATTGGTTTAACTTCAAAGCCAGTGTCCAGGTTGACAAATAATCATGTAATGATTACTGCCACTAGTGTTTTGCTTCTTGCATGCTTCTGTGGTCCAACTGGCCGTCTTTTGAGCTTATAATTTCCACTTTCAGCAATGTGCGTTGAACTTAATTTCAGGCACTTTTAGTTGTTGGTGTCAGTATCTGTGAAATGAATGGTGCGAAATACCAGTCTGCCCATGGCCAACTGCAGCTTTTTGTATGCATAGATAGCAGAGGCAGTTACTTTTTTGAGCCATCAAGAACACCCTAGTAATGCAGGCCCAATACACCATGCAGATTTCATTCTTCTTTTTGGTTTTCTCCTTCAAAATTTTCAACTGACTAATGAAATTCCACACTGCTGCTATTATTTGATTTCCCCAAATCGATAGATTGAAGAGGGTGCCTACCTGGAGATACTTTGTTGTCTTCGATGCTGCCTCCTGCATTATAGATCCTGTATTACAAAGATTGGATATTTAAATTATTCTTTAGTGCTACACTGTATCACACTTCAGTTTATTGCAATAGATACGTTGGCTTTTATTATACTAAAGCATTCCAGAAATGAATATATATTTTTTTTCCAACTTGTAAAACAGGTTCAGCTGCAAGCATCACTTCAGCTCCTGCTGCTGCAACAAAAGGCCTCCTTCAGGTAACCATAAACTAGGGGCGGTTTTATACTGGACTGTTACAGCTACTTCCAAAATTAATCTCCATTATTTTCTCCAGGTTGCACCTACATCATCAGGCATAACTAAACAGATGGAAACTTCTAAAAGGAGCGAGAAGGCAAAGACTATGACTTCGTCTGCACACACAGATAATATAACTCAGATCTCTACAGCAGATGGGGTGATACATAACCTTCAAAGGGATGACTCTCTAGACTCTGGTTCCTATGGAAAACAGGCTGAAACTCATGATAGCAGTACACCAGCCAAAACTATTGGCAGGTTTTCAGTAATCAGCACACAAGATGAATTAACTTTAACAGCACCACACTGCTTAAGGTTCTCAGCACCCCCAGATGTCTATTTGGATGAACTCCCTTCCAGCCCTGACCTGAAGACAGCGGTGCGACGGGTGCAGACAGCCTCTTCTGTCGACGTCCTCTGTGACCAGGGTTCGAGCGATTCTGCTGATGAGCCTTTCCATCGGCAGCCGGTGGCTGCTGCCCAGCTCTCCCCCCCGAGCAGTAGCGCAGCCACTGACTTAATTAAAAAAGCAGCTGCTTTTCTGCAAAGATCTGGCAAAGCGAGCTCGCCAGGCCTCGACACACCTAATGGGCAAGGAACGAAAATTCCCACCATCAATATAACGTCTTTCCACTCGCAGTCATCATACATGAGCAGTGACAATGACTCGGAATTTGAAGATGCAGATATGAAGAAAGAATTGCAGAACCTGAGAGAAAAGTATGTCAGGTTTGCAAACAAAACACTTGCGTTAAGATACCAAGGCAGCATCTCTGCGTAGGATGAGCCAATAGCTGTAATGAGTAAACTGGTTCTGGGCAAATTAGACATCACTAGGCATCACTAGGACCTTCCCCCAAATGTCATACTGCATCCTTCTATACGTCACTTTATTTGTCAGTTCCATTTAGAAGAATAATTCAATAATAACTTTTTTAGACCCCAAGACATTTGTACTGCGATGTCCAGTTCCCTCATGGAAAAGCTCATGTTGATATGGCGGCACATAAGAGCACTTGTGGTGTATGCGATTGGAGGTTCCCATGTGGATGCTACTTAAGGCAGCATAAAAAGTAATCTGGATGCCTGTGTAGACAGCTGCAGCAGTGTTCTCTTGGTGCCCTTCTCTGCAGGGGTGATTGAGACTACCAGCTCTACAGACCCATCGCTATTCCCAGACTCACTTTTATGGTAGATAACCGAGTATCCGTTAGGCAGGTAAGACCCTGGCTCTGCTTCCCATCGGGTTGCTCATAAAGTCATGGGTCCAGTCTCGGCTCGGTGGGCCTGGCAGGAGTCCATCATGCTGCCAATCCTGAGAGCTAGCTTCTTTAAATTTGAATATTTTCTTTCTTTCCTGGCAAGTGATGGGTAAAAAATAGTATTAGATGCTAGTTTAACCAAATGTTAAATTTTATCTTAAGGTATAGTGGTTTTGCTGAATGCAGATGATGCGTCTTTTTAAATCAGTAATACCTTTAAACTGACTTTACAGCATCATGAAATCTGCCTTATAAATAAGGTAATGATTCATGTGCTAATGGTGTATCTCGTGTCAAAATCAGCTGGTTTTACTGAGGATGTTGAATTCTGTTGAATATCATAAGTCAATATTTGATAAATCAGTCACCACATTTGCTGGGTAGATTGTTATAATTTCGCTTGCTTCTGGATGAGCAGTTGATTGTTTTATAACCAAAGACTGTTTTGTTTCTTTTTTTTGTAACTAATTATACCATCAAGATGTGGTGCTTTATCAAATATATTGCTAGCAGAGTTCTTTATTTTTTGTGCTTAGGCATATGAAAGAAATTGCTGAACTTCAGACTCAGCAGAAGAATGAGATAGAGGCACTGTATATTCGGTTAGGGAAGCCTCTTCCTCCCAACCTGGGGTTCCTTCACTCAGCCCCACCAAGCAGCCGTCGCCGAAGAACCAGCAAAAATAAATTGAAAGGTGGAAAACTGTTAAACCCTTTGGTCCAGCAGCTCAGGAGTGGAACATCAGGCACAAGTAGGTACACTCAGTTGCTTTCCATATGCCTGTTGTTTGTGGCAGTTGTGGTTCTGGTGTGTAATTGCATGGACTGCAGGAGAGGGACTCAATTTTTATTGTTTTCAATACTATAACTCAAGTTTGCATACTGTGAACTGGTTTTGAAGTGGGGTTTTCTTTGGGACAGGCTTATTACAGCTGCCCAGTGCTGAGCCATACATCCCTTCTCTGCATCAGTTACAATGCTTGGCAGAGAAACAATATTCCACTTCCATTTGGAACACAGCCTCGTTACATTGTCTCATTCTTCCTCCAAGTGCAATTTATCGATGTTTGTATTCACTTCTTTGGTGCTGTTATCCTCTATTGATTAGGTGCTGTATCTTTTTGCTGTTGTTTATTTTTTCTTACAAGGTACCATATAAATAAGATTGGGTTGCATTTGCTCCCCCAAAGGATGGGAGGTAAAAACAGTTATAAAACCGTGATGGATGCTTTGACCATCTGAAGTACTTTGAGATTTTTCATACAGTCATACAGTCTTTAGTCATTATCTCTTTGGAAAGTATAAAGATATAATTCAACTGGGAAATGTTGATATACGCCAGTACCTATTTCTTCAGCAAAATGTAGAAAAGAATATGAATAATTTTTCTTCAGCTTACAGTTCATGCTGTTATTTAGATGAGCAGCAGCACTTCCGGCATTAACCCTGTATTTCAAATCTAGTAGCTCCTGTTTTCAAGGTCACTGCATCATAAGGCCACTTCAAATTTCATTGCATCAGTCTTAATTATAGATAGACCGTGTGAGAGGATTTTGCTTTTAGTTAAGGATTTCAACTGAGATAGGAAAAGCAAAGATATTCAGAGGCAAGATGTTCTGTAATCCATCTTGCTTCTCAGTATTCTTGCCTTCGGGAACTGAAGCAATGCTCAGCAAATTACCTCTGTATTTGCTGCTTGGCTGACGTGCAGAGGTTTTACTTCCTTTCCTTGTGATGAGATGCTCTGAATGTCTGTTATCTGTGGTCCATTCATTTTCCAGTTTATTCTTGGGTTCTCTCTAGCCATGTCCCTCTCTGTTCACAAAACCCACATCTGTCTCCACTTGTGGATCTTGGCTCTCATATCAGCGTGTTACCCTCCTCCAAGGAATTTAACATTATTTCTGCATAAAATGCCCCCCACCTTTTTTTTACCTGTCACCTTCAGTTAGAGAACAGAAATCTACTCAGTCAGACTGCTCCTTGGGTGCATGCCTTCTTTCATGCATTTATTTTGCGTTATTTTCCAGTTTTTGAGGTACTGTGTACAGGTCACATTATCTTTGAGAATCTGTATTGGTGTCTGAGGCTTCTCATCCTTGACTATGTAGGTTACTCATTTTTGGCTGTCCTAGGTCCTTTCTTGGAGATAAAGGACAGGCAGTTTCTAGTATGGTTACTGACGTGATTGTCCTTTCCACTGTTAGATGCTTTTGCTGATAAATCCATGTAACAAATTATTACAAATGTATTCTTGTGGTAAAGCCTCTTTACCTGCATGTAGATAGAAATATAGACAGATATTTATATAAAGACACATATGTATCTATATACAGATAGCTAGAAATAAAAAATGCCTTATGTCTTTGCAGCAACTTTCCATTTGCTTACTTTCACTTTCATGTTTGGGAGCAAATCTGCATGTTCTGCTCAGCCGTCCCATGCGTTCATCCTCCTACTTAGGCCCTTCTGCAGCTCTCACTTAATCTCAGCAGTGCTCCTTGCGAGGTCCTGGCTCCAGCCTTTCTGAAAAATGCGGAAAAGAGTAAAAATCAAACCTTCTCCCTCAGCTTCTTGAAGAAACCGGATTTGCTGTTGCATGTGTTTTGCTTGTTTGCTCTTTCAGGTAATCTTTCAGACTCTAAAGACTCGCCCCACAAAGAAACATCTAAAGCTCAGCCTGGATCTCCCGAAGCAGCAGCAGCAGTAACCTCCCCTGCCCTGGCCACCTTTGGGAAGGCTGTTCAGACACAGCAGCCGTGCTCTGTCAAAGCCTCCTTGTCTTCTGACATCTGCTCCGGCTTAGGCCCTGAAGGAGGAGAAGCCAACGCAAGCTCTGGCCAAGGTGATTTTTTTCATACTGGCTGTTCGGCATGTCGTCCAGCACATGCTTCCCTTATGCTTGAATTTTTTAGGAGTGGATTTTACTTCTAGTGATATAGGAACAGGAACCTTTGGCAATCCAGACTGCTGGCTTACCTTTTAGAAAGATTGTTGCAGTAAAGTACCTTACCAAGTGTTAAGAGTAAACACTCAAGAAGGCATGCTAATTTTTAGGAAAGAAATACCTTTTATTTTTGCCAGCAGTGGCTTTATACTGACGCCTTGTCTGGAGTCTGCCTTACAGATTTCTGAGGAAAAAGAAAGGAAAACAAAAAAGGTATAGAAGGACAGGAGATTGTTTCCTTTCATTTGTGAGTTCCTCATTCTAAACTGCCAAACCATCTTGAGTGTGACGGGGAGAGGGGGGAAAAGAAAAGAAAAGGAAAGAAAAAACCCAACAAAAAGTCCAAACCAAAACAAGAGAACCAAGTTTTGTTTCCTTTATCTAAGGGGTGAACTTTGTGCATGATTTTGGAGTCCCAGCTAAATGACCGTGGATTGGCTGTGTTCCCCAGTCCCCACCTCTGGTACTTCTGTGTATTGCACACCTCTAGGCTTTGACTGATCTTGTTGCCATGCATATTGGAAGTTATAATGATGATTAAAATACCTTCCTCTCATTGCACATCCTGCCAAACTAATCTACAAAATATCTATCTGTTCTCTTCTGCTGTTATTGCATCCTTTGTGTATGGTCAATTAACTTACTCCTCTTTGGCAAAGTTAAAATGGAGATGTGGATGTTTAACTAACAAAGCTGATTTGACTGATGGTATAGGACATCTGATCACAGCTACTTGTACTTTATAAGTGTCTTTGTTTTCTTCCCTTTATATTCATTTGCAGGCTGGACGGTTTTCCACCAAACGTCTGAGAGAGTGACCTATAAATCTAGTAGCAAACCTCGTACCAGATTCCTCAGTGGACCTGTGTCTTTGTCCATCTGTTTGTATTTGTTCTTTTGTATTTTATCACAGTCCATCTTTCTTTTACCCCCTTTTTCCAATTCCATATTTTATACCTCTAATATGTTTGGCAGGATGCCCCTTTTTCTGAACCATCTTTTCTTTCTTTTTATCTTTGTTTTAAGTAATCATCATGAACACACCTTATTTATATTAATTTTTCATATGAAAGCTTTTTTTGCACTGCTTTTGGCTCGTGCCTGGGCACCAAAAGCATGTGTGGAAGATCTCATCATTTATTATATAGCCTTATGGTAAATTTTACCCTGGACTTATCAAAGCTTTTGTACTTTATGTGATTTATGTTGAAGTAATTTTATTTGCAATGTGGCAAATATACATGTCTGCTGTCACGGTTCCAGCGACAACAAAAAGAAATCCATCCTTCTGTAGACGAATGGTCTCTTTCACACATGTTTGGACTATGAAGACATGCATGTAGCAAGCTGATACAATACTAGAAGGTCACTGGAGGGTATAACTTCCATACAAGGGCTGTATTAACACAATATACAGTACTGTTTATATCCACTCTATTTTCTTTAATTTTTCCCACCGCTCTTTGCATGTGGAAATGCTGAGACAATAGTGCTCCAGCTAGTTCTTTCAAAATCTGTTTTCTAGGTGGGCTTTCCCCTGCGCATTCACTTTAATTACTTTAAGTGAGCAATTTTTTATATACTCGGACGCAGCAGGAAGATCTGGTTACTCCAAGGGAGAGTACCATCAACTTTTTTTGTGTAAACTGATCTGGCTGAAGCACTTTACTCAGTTTATTTTCTTATGACCTTATGTGACCTCAGAGATGAAGTCAATTAGCAGTTCATCAAATCATAAGTAAAAAGCGATATGGATTGCTAGGATCCAGTATGTTTTGTTTCAAATAATTGTGCACTTGCTATTTATACTCTATTTGTATGACTTCTAAAGTAATTGGCAATTCAACAAAATGATATCAAGCTAATTAAAAAATTAAGACCTTTTTACCCAATCATACACGCTGCTCTTTACGCAAACAGATTTTGCTTGTACAATAAAGATATGTTGTGCTGAACAGGTACTATAGGCCACTTACATATAACATTAGAAAGGCTAATAATGTTCTTGAGGAAATGTTTGGTTAACAAAATGTTCATTTGCATTAATATCAGATCTCCCCTTGGAGTTCTACATTGCTCATCATTATCCAAGTGGTACAGATCAAAGGCACAAGACCACTCGAATACACTCCTCCTAATTTTATGAATAAACAATATTTTAAAAAATAATCTTCTTTTTTTTTTTAAGTCCCTAAATGTCCAAGCACCCAGGTTGTTGAAAACTGACGTTTTCTGCTTAACATTCTGCATTTATTATCATGCAAGTTTTTAATGACTACTGAAGTCATTAAAAGTCAATTGAGACAATTTTGCATTCAGAGATTATTTTTCTGAGACCCTGAGGGGCGTTCTCGGTTCACAAATTTTCCCATTTGGTATTATAAGGGACATAGTAGTTTCTTCTTCTGCACATGTTATTCCCAGGAGTTGTTTCATTAATCTTTCACAGAATTACTATTCAGTAGGATGCAAAAAAGACTGGGTTATGGCAATTAAAAACCAGCATATTAAAAATGTTTGGGTGCATGGATATTGTGAATGAAACCGAGGGAATATGTAAATCCTTCAAATCGTGAAGTTTCCCAATGCTTAAATAACTTGGCACGACTAATTGCTTTCTGTTCTCAGCCCATATGCTCTCTTCTTGGATTCTTCTGGGCGCAGCATTTGGGGAGGAGGTTTGCACTCCCCCGTTTCTGAGTCATACCAGGAGATGGACTGAGTTTCAGGCACTTAACCCTGACACATCCATCTGAAGTCACTGCTGCTCGGAGAGTGCAGTGTAGTTACCGATACCCTCCATCACTTGAGTTGCTAGGCATTTTTCCACAGCTGAAGGACTGGTAGGTTTTGATGGGTTACTAGCTTATTTTAGTTTATTTTTGCAGTGAATCCAACAGATTGGTAGTGTGTGTGTGATGGGATGAAGATGGGGCTGCCTGCAGCCCTATGGTTCCCTGGGGGCAACTGGGGCTGCAACTACTTCTGGAGGGACAGTTTCCATCGAGCCAGTATCTAGAGTAGCCGTGACCATGGACCTGAGGAAAAAGAGTGCTAGACGATGATGATGGGAATGCCATCTGGCCCGTGCTCCTTCCCCTCTGGAAGGCATGTCCATTGACCCAGCATGGAGGCAAAGCCAAGCATTTGGACTAGGTGCTAACATCTTTGGCATCTTTGCTGTGTGCTTGAGCAAGGAGAGCGAGTGACAGGCTGGGATGGGGCAGTCCAGTGCAGGCAGCTCAGCCGGGCAGGTCAGGGTCCTGGTGCTGTTCCCCAAGTCCAGGTGTTCCTGAGATATTTTGTTGTTGTTTTTTGAGAGTTGTTGAGAAAAGTTGTGCTGGATTTGCAGCCTTCAGAGGGCTGGAGCCTCTCTGCTGTGAGGACAGGCTGAGAGGGTTGGGGGGGTTCAGCCTGGAGAAGAGAAGGCTCCGGGGAGACCTTAGAGCCCCTTCCAGTCCTAAAGGGGCTCCAGGAAAGCTGGGGAGGGACTCTGGATCAGGGAAGGGAGCCATAGGAGAAGAGGGAAAGGTTTTACACTGAAAGAGGGGAGATTGAGATGAGATGTGGGGAAGAACTTGTTGGTGTGAGGGTGGTGAGAGCCTGGCCCAGGTTGCCCAGAGAAGCTGTGGCTGCCCCATCCCTGGAGGGGTTCAAGGGCAGGTTGGAGAGGGCTTGGAGCAACCTGGTGTGGTGGGAGGTGTCCCTGCTCAGGGATGTTCTTTAAGGTCCCTTCCAACCCAAATCATTCCGTGATGATTCTGTGATTTTCAGAAATACTCTGAATCTCTACATTTGATTGAGGAAAAACAACCCTTTGGGGAGCTCGGATACTCCAGTGCCTCGGATACTCCAGTGCGAGGCCTGTTTTATTAGCACACAGATTAGCAGCACACTTAAAAACAAATGTTCAGATGCATTATAAGTGGTTTTACCAAATATCTTTCCCTGGTTACGAGCCTGAACACTTTCACAGTGTTCTCCCAGAACAGCTTTTTGATTTGTTCCCCATGTCCAACCGTCAGTTTTCCTTTGCCCTTTTCATGGAATAAAGTATTTTTGATGGGCTTCAGCATAATTTTAGCCTGAATTCCTTCCCTGGGTTAAATTGCCAGGATGTCTTAGGGAAGAGTTTATACTGATTGTGAGTGGAATTTTCAAACTCCGTTTGGCTTAGGCTTGTAATCTTGTGTAAAGCAATTTTTGTCAGGTCTTTAGTAATTAATATATTGTATGTATATATGTGATTATGGAAATGGCCAAATAATTTATTGCCCTTTCAATTTTATTTAGCTTTCAAGCTTTTTTGGCAGCTATTAGAGTGCAAATATAGGACAGTGGATTTTTTCTGTCCTGCATGATATAATAGCTACTTAATTTCTCAGATAAGAAATCTGCAATTGGAGTTAAAACACTCTGCTGAACCTTTGCAAGCTTAGATTAAATCTAAGATTTAATTATGATTCATCTCCTTAACTTTACAGGTATTAAACACCTTGATTTTCGAAGTAATACAATTAATCTGGTGAATTAGGTTTACCAACTGCATTTTTAATTGAATTTGAATTTAAAACCAATTGTAGCCAACAATTGTCAGTCCCTGTTTCAGGCAATATCACCACTTCAATAATGTTTCTCATCTCCCAAGCAATGTGCTGAGTGACAGAGTTTGGAAGAAACAGCTCTCTGTTTGGTGATTGACTCTCCTGTAATATTTTCGTGAACATTGGCTCTGCTCCTGCGGAGTTTTCTGAATCTGTCCAGTATCTCTGTTCTCTGTCGCTTCCCCACACGTATGGGGGCCCCAGGTTTGATTTGGCACCCAAGGTGCAGAGAAACTTGTGACTGGGTTTTCAGGAAGCCCAGGGGTTGGTGGTTAAACTTTTTGACATGCATTTGAGCACGTACTTTAGTCAGCTGCCTGCTTTTATTTTTCGCAGGCAATTGCTTTTCATTTGCATACGTATTGTGCCAAATATTACCTATTGCTACATGCAGCATAGTTAAGTAAATAGCATTCTAGTATTACTGCCACTGATATTTCTGTAATGGGAGTAGCTAACTTTGAGATAGGCAAGGTAAGGTACATCTGAGGGAAAAGAGAAGGAAAATATTAAAAATACAATGCAGATTGTTGAGTTGAGAATGTGACCTGTATTTGGTTATCTAGGCTTTGAGATGAGAAACTAAACTTGGTCATGCTTGCATAAGGCATTATTGTAGTCACGTCCTTTGGATTTTCCTGGAATAGAAAGCTCATTAAACTACATGAAAATATATGAAAATCTTTCTGAGCAATCCTCCTCTTCCTCCTCATGCCACCCACATCAAAACACAAACATTTCTCCTCCCTCTTTTCTTTGCTTTCTCTTCCTCAGTCTCTGACTGACATCTCTCCTTTCTCCTTTGAAGACTCATTCAGACCCAGACCAGGAATCTCTGAGTTTAAAGCTGCATTTCTGGCACAGTAACATAAAATACCGACACCTGTTTGCTGTAGAGAAAAAGCACATCCATCCCCTATCTTGCTTTTTGTCCCACACTCTGATTTTGCCCATGTTTTCAAGTGCTTCTTCACAATAAACTTGCCATGCCCCATGTCAGATATTCATCTCCTCCCATTCCATAATGATACTTTTCTTACCAAGTCCAAAATGCCTTTCAGGAAATTTGGCACTCAAATAGAAACAGTGCTTATGTCTGGCAAGATCTGACAGTCAATTAGGGTTCTCGGTACACTTCTGGCAGTCTGTCTGTCCAACAGAATATGTGAAATCATAATGAAGGATGTAATGAGATAATAATGAAAAAGCCACATAGTTTGGTTAAATGAAAACTCAGCTACTCTGCTGCCTTATTTTTCTGCACTTGGAAAAGACATAAGGGAAGCTCATTCATGGTTACTTTCAATTGAAGTTTAGAGTCTCACATTTAGACACAAATCCTCCTAATAAAGTATTTGGAAACAATTGGCCTCAGACCTGCAGAACAATGTATCTTTTTGGACTTGTAAAACAGGACTTTTAGGGTTGTTTTACAGCTTGTCTCTGCAGCCAGACTAGCTTGACTTGTTCCTGAAAGCATTTTTGGCCTACTATCACGAACCGAATTGACATCATTTCCTGCATAAATAGAGTAGAAAACAAAACCTCCTATTAGGAAGCCAAGGCAAAAAAAAAAAAAAAGAAAAAAAAAGAAAAGAAAAAAACCCAAAAACCAAAAAATCCCAACCAAATGCATCTTTAAGTCACAAGACCTTGCTTTTGGCATGCGATTGTACTTTCCAAAGCTTCTGAATGGCTGCACATTAAGAAAGGTTTGAGCTGTCCAGTTATTTAGACTTCCTTTACTCACCTGAACTGCTGACTTTGTCTGTCCTTTCTTGCATAATAACTACTTTTTGATTGCTTAAAAGTACAGAAGCTTGTCCGTCAGATTTGTTGTGTTTAGTCTTACCTAATTCTGTATGTCTTGTATTGTTTTACCTTGTAGGGTCCACCTTGAAACGACTATGTCTAGGCAAAGATCACAGTAGTAGTAACTATCCCATTTTTGTTTCTCAGTATTTCCTTCATGGCATGGGATGTTTTTTGCTTTTTTATTATTATTTTTTTTACTAAAAGCTAGTTGTGTAATAAATAGAGCTGATGCACTTATACTGATATGAAATTAGACTGTATAAATTGTGATACTTTCATAATAATGCATGTGCTGTGATGTCTTGGGAACCACGCATGCTGCAAGAGAGTCGTTGTATTCTTTGTGAGACTGTGCACGCATGTGGCCAGAAAACTGGATTCAGTGTTTGTCTTTCTGAAATACACACCTTTATATGACTGCAGTTCTCTGCTGGAGGAATTCCTAGCTTAAAATGATCTCGCTCCTTTTGGGCTGCATGAAATATTAAACACTAATTGAAGAGCTTTCCTGTCAAAATACTTATTTTTCTCACTGGTCCCTTTCCCCCAAGCAAAGGAAAAGGAAATGAGCAGTATTCACTTAGTTATGTTGCAGGTTGAATGCATGATCATTTAAAGGTTATTAACGTCTTTTATATAACCATAGGACTAAATAGTTTACTCTGTTTTATTGGCTGGTAACTGATTAACAGAAAAAAGAAGACTGAATGTTCATGTTTGCTTATGTAATAATTTTAGAACAGTTCTATGAACTTTTTGCTTGGAGAGATGGTCTTTAATTCAAATCTTTAGCTATATCAAATGTGTTAGCTGAAAAGTTAATTTGTATTTTCTGCTTTGGTTAAATTCAGGCACCTTCAGTTGCTGTTCCCTGCAACAAGTTCCCTGCTGATCTTGCTGTGTCAGACTTGTAGTTACCAACTACTACATAAAAAGGACACATCTTTTTTTCCCTAGTTCTTCTAGAAATGAGTGAACATGTAAAATTAAATCTCTTTCAATACTCCTTCTGTCTGCTTTTATCTATACCAAAAGTTCTGTACCTATATCTTTGTCTCAAAAACACCCACTATGTCCTCCTCTCTCCTCTTTCTTCTGTACATTCATAGTCCTGATGTTTTTTTTTCCCCAAAAAAATATGTAGATGGCAGAGTAAATGGTCCTAACATCACGGAGAGAGATTGTAGGTTACTGAACCCTTTGAGGCCAGCCCTACTTGTAACCTATGTAATAATTATGATTTTCCAGGAGGACAGTAAACTTATGCAAGTAAAATAAATGGTAAATTCTTTTTTTTTAAATGCATGCAGTTTTAGCAAGTAATACATCCTGCCTTCTTCTCTCTCATGGTAGTCTCCTCTGAAGAGACTTTGTAAGCTTTAGGATGTCAGTGTTCCTGGGACTACCTTCGTTTCTTCTCTCCGAGTCATTTATTTCACCTAGAGAGAAGTTGTGGGTGCAACAGCTAGTGGCTGAGGTAACATAATGTGATAGAAAATACAAACGCATCGCACTTGGACCATTTCTTTAAGCAAAGGTGTTCTGTAGAAAGGGGAGGGGGGGAAATAGGCTATTTAAAAATCCAAAAAGCCACTGTTTAAATTGCAGTAGATGAGAAACTGTTTGAGCTGCAAAGTGATGACACAGAGATGCCATCGTCAACTTTCTTTGTGTGTGATTTTTCAGGATCCTCCACAAACAGTCTCGTAACGTGTCCTGAGCCCCTCCCACAATCAGCCCTGCAGGTTCAGGCCAACAACAGTAACAACAAGAAGGGGACATTCACAGACGATCTTCACAAGCTGGTTGACCAGTGGACAAGCAAAACTGTTGGAGCTGCACAGACGAAACCTTCTTTAAACCAACTGAAGCAGAACCAAAAAAGGCAAGACATGGAGCCAAAGGCTAATCCCATGCAAACACAGAATGAGACATGTGGAGTAAGTGGCACTCCTTGAAGAACGTACCTTTTGCTATGTGTCTGAAAGCCTTTGCAGAGCTCAGATTTGGAGGACGACATAGACTAAAATTACTTCAGATAGATGCTTCCTATAAATGTCCATCTCCTTTCATTAAGTACTAAAACAGATTTTTTTTTTAAATTGTCTTTGGAAACAATCTTGAGGGATATATGGGCTGCAATATATATATATAAAATATATATTTTTAAATTGCAAATTGCTTATTAACAGCAATCTACAGCAATACTCATACCATTAACCATATGTTGCTCAACTGAAGTTTTAACTATTCCTAATTTTTTTTTTCTTTTTGATGTTTAATATTAATCTTCCTTAGGCAGAACAGAGGCTGGGTTCGTGGTGTGGTGGTAGGGAGCCTTTAGCAGGTACTGTGGTGAGATAGGAGACAGCTCGATGTGTTTCTGACCCGTGCTTCTTGTACTGAGCATCTTTGAGGCTTTCTGCTTGATGAAAATACCACCTTCAGAAATGCTGTGAAAGTAAACTACAACAAACTTGAAATTGGAAGTGCCCCCATTCATCCCCTCTTATTTTCAGTAGCAGGAAAAAAATATTGCGGTGGGCATTTGTGTCTGCATTCAGTGCTTGTTTTCATGGCTGAGTGACAATATGAAGGCAGGTACAAAAATGAATGAAGATGTATGCAGAATCCCAGTTTACCATTCTGTCCCACCCAGACGCTATTCCGCCTCTGCATGGTAGGATGCTTCTTAGGCTAATAATTTTTGCCAGAAGACTGGAAATTGAGCCAAGGTAGGGAAAAATAAATTAGTTTTAAAAGCAAAGAAATAGTGAAAACAAAACCAGTGAGGACTGCTTTGTAATTTCTTAAAAATGAGATAACTGGGTCTGGTTAGTAAACCATTCCAAAAGCCTTTTTGGAATGTTGACAGGAAAGGAAACGTGTGTGCAGCAGTGGCAGCTCTGCAGTTGTTTGGGAGGTGAGACCTGCCCAGGCAGGAACGGTGCTAAGGTGTCTGCTTTGGGGCTTGCTGGTCTCAGGGTTAGTAGGGTCCCAGGCTTCACAGGGAAAAAAAATCTGTCCAAACGTATTAAGCGATTTTATGTCAGTCCTTAATGAGCAAATACCAGAGAGTAAATCACCTTTCTGCATAGCGATGGTTTAACCAGTATAAATCCATTCTGGAGTAACAGAAGCAACATCTGCTTAAGGACCCTATTAGTTCTCACAAAATGAGTCAAGGAGGTGCCAGTAAACAAAAACTGAAGATTTCTAGCAAGTGATGGTAAAGACACCATTATTATTTTTTCTGTTAAGTCACTTCCTCCTTTCTTTTGATGCACTGTTTGGAGGTTTGGAGTTTGGAGACTCCTGCAACAGTTTAAAGTATTTAGTGGAGATGTTCTGCCCGCTTACAACTCTTGAAAAGATAGTGGTTATTTGGCCTATTTAAATAATGTATTAACACTGATTTAGGGTTAATTCTACCTTTTGCAGCGTTGGTGTCTCTGTTTCAGATCTTGTGAAGATACCAGAATATCGCTGCAAGAGAAACAAGAATGTCCCTGTCTTAATACCCTGATTTTTAGAGGGTTTATGTCTTTCTAGAATATGGCAGTTGTTCCAGGGAATTAGCAAGGACAATTGAAGTCTTTAGAATTAATTTAACAAGAGCTTGGAGAGTTTGGGGTTCCCTGCTCTCATTTCATGTCATTCCTTGTTGCTTGGAAGAGTGGCAGTCAGTTGGAGACCTTGCGAGCCCCGTGTGGTTTTATCCATAGAATCTTTGTAGTGCAGGTTGCAGAAGACATGCAAAAGTAGGTGGCAAATGGTTATTGTTGGGGTTTATTTGGCCATGAAGCGGTGATGGTGGCACTGCATGCCAGAGACGACAGAAAACAGGGCAGTGGATATGATTTAAAACACTTTTACAACAGCACAAGGGCTGTTCTGGGAGTTGGGCGTCATCCTGCTGATTGTACCTTTTGAAAATCACCCTATAGGGGAACCTGAAGTGAAGGGAGGAGAGAGTTTTGTGATGTTGGGAGAAAAATAGCCCAAAGACGAGGGAGGAAAGTGTGTGATAGGACCCATAACATCAGTTCTCGGAGCGATGAGTTACGTGGGGAGATGTTATACTGTGCTGAATCACAGTTGGGTCCACCTTTTAAAATGGTAGTGAAACTCAGGAAATCGCAATAAGGGTGGAAAAAATAGCATAATAACAGGGAGCATATAAAGCTCAGGCTGTGCTTCTTCAGTCCATCTGTTAACACCATCTTTTTGTCATCTTTTTCATCAAATACAAAAATGCCTTTGCAAGAAGAGAATAAGGACCACTAAACAGATTTCCAGCCCATCAGAGAAAGTTATAAATTATAATAAGGTTTTATGTTGGAAATAAAAATTAGATAAATTGGAAATGTAGTGATTCTTCCCCCCCCCCCTTTTTTTTTTTTTTCTGACTGGAACAAGCTAGCGTGAAACTGTTAGGGCAGGTTGTCTCATATCTTCAAACTGGCTGTTTTGTTTTAGGAGAAGCTCGTGTTGGTCCCGTGTGATGATGGGAAATGAGGGGCAGGAGGGAGGCAGTTTTCATACCTTCACTTCTAAATTTTCTCTGGAGGCTATTGGGCAGAAAGAGGTCTCCTTGAAGAGTTTTTAAACAGCAGTGGGAGTGATACGAGTTGTCCCATAGTTATCTGTTGGTTATAAGTCCCCTGGAATTGGCACCACACAGCTTTTGTACACAGGCCATGTAGGTGATGGACTTTCACTTTCGCCCCTCCTGGAGTGAAAGTGTAGGGCTTCTGTTATACAAGGTGTGACAAAGAAGGCATCAAAGCAAATGCCCCCCCTCTACTCTATGTTCTGTTTCTTTTTCTAATCTCTTAGGCCAAAGGAAAATCCTTATTGGTTAGGGGGAGAGTTACTTTATTTATTTTTTTAATGTATTATTTTCTCTTATTGTCCACCCACTGTTATTAATATGCAGGGTAGTTGTGGCTGATTCCAAGTCTTCTCTTTCACCCTGGAAACAGAGGACTGGCTTTCTGAGTTATCTTTTATCTTGAGTTTGCTGTGTGTGAATACAACATATTATTGGTACCTTTTTTTATCTAAGTGAAAGCTACTCTTTAAGGTTGGACATCAACTCCAAGGCCAAATTGGTGGTGTGTTTAATAAGAGTTAGTGGTTTTGTTTTCTTTGTCTTTATCATCAGAACTGTAGAAAGCAATACAATCATCGGGATGCAAAGGAAGACTTTAAATTCTGCTTTGTTTCTGTAGAAGTTACCTGGAGGTTTGGCTGCAGATCCTGGTTGGTGCATATTAGAAGTTTGTGGGGGAACCGTCAGGTGTCCAGTTGTGTCACAGGAGCACTGAAATATTCCTTTTCAAATGTTTTATTTAAACACGGAAATGCACATGTAATAGGATATACTAGGAAGAACTGATGTCAAGCTAATAATAGTTATTTCTCTTGTGCTCATCTGTGTTGAAGACATGATGAAATAATCCTTTTTTACAGGTGATTGTGGTTACCACTGGTCAAGGAATATGCCTAGGAACATGAGCTGCCTTGAGTGAATATTGTGTAGTTAAAGGTATATTTTGAAGATGCCTGGGAATAAAAGGGCTTACCAAAAATATGTTTTCTATTCTTCATGCTCTTACATAGCTCCGTGAGTTTTAAAGAAAAAACAATTGCACGCATTTCAGGTCCTGGCTGCCCAGGAAGCAGGCTTTCTGCAGGTAGTCACAGACATGAAAATGGAGCACAAGGACTATTAACACCTTCTACTGTGTCTTCCATCTCCATTGGATTGGAAGAATAATAAAAAATAGGATGACTCTGTGTTCGAAGCTATTCAACATCGCCTACTTGGTCTGAATGTCAGAATAGCTTTCCAGGAACCTGGAAGAGCCCAAACACAAATCTTCAGTAGCACCTAATAATTTTGGGTTTTCAGCAAACTGGAAAAGGGTGATAAAAAAGATGTATTAGCGTCCTTGCCCTGCTTGGGTTGGCAGCCAGCTCTAACCCTGTCCTGTGATTCAGATGGTTTTATTTCAGTGGTAGTTGGACCATACAGAAGTAACACAGTAATGCTAATAACATAGCCATCAAAATGTAGTTGGAAGAAAAAACAATCTAAAACCTGTATTTTTAGAATGGGTTGTGATAGTTGTGGTCAGCTTTCACAGCAGAATTACCCGGTTTCATCTCTCCTAATGTAAAAACATAAGTATTTATAGCGTTTATAATAAGTCCAGCACAACTATCAGCTATATACTTTCACGGTTCTCTAGCTTTGAATATTGTTAAAGTGGCACTTTAGATCTTGCTTGGTAAGGCATGATGACAAGGCAGAGAATTAAAAAAGAAGTCCAAAGAACAGATTTTTTCTTCACATAGCCTTGGTCCCGTGGTCTTTGTTTCATTTTTATGTATATTTTTGTTTATGTTCTTCTTCGTGTATATATTATTCATGTTTTCTAATGAATATGTATTATTATTGGGGGGAACTGGAATAAATGGCAGCAAGGGAAAGACAGGCAGCAAAAGGCAGGCATTTGGGGAAGCAGGAGCGAGAGGTGGCGAGTGCAGGAGAGAAGGTGGCATGAGCAGAGGGATGGATGCAGCTGGTGGAGACGTGGCCATAAGTGTTTGTTCACCAAGTATATTGCTCCTATGGAGGAGGCTAATTAAGATGCAGAGGGAAAGAGGAAGGGGGGAATTTCACATCCTTCCCGTACAACATAGGATACGTTTTAGGATGTCAACCCAGTCTTTCTTAAAAAAAAATAAAAATCCCTCTTAAATATCTCATATCTCTAGCAGGCAGACTTTACATGGTGATGACAGATGTAAATTTTGCAGTCCATTTTTTAAATTAATTAAGTTTGAGACTATGTCTACCTTATCAGGCTGCTTAAGGCCAGGGCAGCTGACTTGGCTAGGCTCTAGGCAGACAGCAGAACAAACAGAAGTAAATTAATGTTGTAATATTGAAAACGAAGTAACGCCATCAGCAGTTGGTGAGGTCAGTCTCATGCCTCATTGCTGGTGTTGCATCACCTAAAGTTGAATTAGGATGGAAAAAGAGCACTTCTGCTTCACACTCCTGCAGTATTTTAAATAAGTCCCGAACACTTGTCCTCTGTGACAAGACCTTTGGTTTCTTCAGTGATCTCTAAACCTTGGTTGCTTCAGCTGGAGGTGGGAATCAGTACCATTAGTTTGCAATTCCCAAGACAACTTCAGTACAAAAGAAAGGATTTGCACCTGTATCTTCAGGCTGTGGGTAGACCTCCAAAGCCCAGAATATGCGCTGGAAGCTGAAGCCTGGTCACTACTAGGATACAGCGTGCTGGAGATGATGCATGTTTTGGAAGCTTCTGAACAAACTGGCAAAAATGACAAGGTAGTAGCTAAGAGGAGAGGTCACCTGGGCAAGCAGGGACCTGCCAATAACAAACGTGTCCTTCCAGCCCTGAATTTGGCCAGCTTGTGAGTGACGGGAGAGCTTACGAGCTTGCTGCTTCACTGGGGAGCTTCAGCCCCCCCGGAAAGTGTAGGCCTTGTGCTCAGGAGTGAAATAGCCTTACGGGTGACGAGGCTTCTGGCTGTGCCACGCATCTCAGGGGCTTCCTTTGGTCTACCTCCATTAAAATACCTGCCTGATTGATTGAACTGCTGGGCTGGTTCTGTTTATAGCAGTGACTCTGACCCGAGTGTAGGTATACGCCTTGTCCATCACTACCTGAGTGACCATCTGTTTCTCTTCAGATTTTGTGAACAAAGTGACTTGTAGCCTCATGGCTCTCTGAGAGCTGGGAAATCCATAGCTCCTTGTGCTGTTTTGAGGGCTGTTCTGGTGCGTTTTGATATTTCGGTTGGCCCCTATATGCAGGAAGAAATGGATTGTTTCAGCTGCTGTCGGTGTTGGCTTGTAATAGCTCGTTAAAAGTAGATGGATAAAAACTGGCTTTGACTGAGATAACTGCCATCCAGGAGAAGGTGTAAGAGCTAGATGTCTTGTTGCCTCTTAAAGTGTGTGTTTTGCTCCCTTGAATCAGGCGACGAAGTTAGAGGAAGCAACCTTAATCGTTAACGTGCTTTTGTCACGACGTTAACAGGTTTTAACAGGTAGGTGTAAAGTTTGGAGCATGATGTGATTTCATTCCCGTTTGCACATATGTAGCCTTAAATACAGCCACTGTGTTACTGAGGAATTTAGCTGGGAATGAAGAAGATCGGGTAGAGGTGGATTCTTCAGCGTCTTAAAAAGAACTGAAAATAAGCTTTTTCAAGTTAGAATTTTTAAATAGGGCTACTTGCTAAAATGCCACCTGACATTTTTAGTGCTACTGTATAACCTATTGCTTGTGTAAGAAATTACATATTTTGGTCAGAGGAACCTGATGACATTCAACAAAGGCAAGTGCAGGGTGCTGCACCTGGGGAGGAATAACCCTCTGCACCAGGACAGGTTGGGGCTGACCTGCTGGGGAGCAGCTCTGAGGAGAAAGACCTGGGAGTCCTGATTGGCAATAGGGTGATCATGAGCCAGCAGTGGGCCCTTGTGGCCAAGAAGGCCAATGGCATCCTGGGGGGCATCAGGAAGAGTGTGACCAGCAGGTGGAGGGAGGT
>JAOTQQ010000003.1:23155227-23173260 GCA_026546715.1 Gallinago undulata | reverse complement strand
GCCCAGGGACAGGACAAGAGGTAACAGGCACAAACTGGAACATAAGAAGTTCCACCTAAACATGAGGAGGAACTTCTTTCCTGTAAGAGTGGCAGAGCCCTGGCAGAGGCTGCCCAGAGAGGTGGTGGAGACTCCTTCTCTGGAGACATTCAAACCCTGCCTGGACACGTTCCTGCTCTGGGTGGACCTGTTCTTGCAGGGGGTTGGACTGGATGATCTCCAGAGGTCCCTTCCAACCCTATAGCATTCTGTGATTCTGTTAGGTATGTTTAGAGGCCTCATCTGCTCATAGTTGTAGAGATTGGTGGAAAACATCATTTTCAGGATATTAAAACATGGATCTAAAGTTAAAGAAGTCTTTGGGTCTTAAAAATATGTCCTCAGTTCCTCTGTTGATTGTACTTTGGTTTCTGCAGTAAATTTTGGTGGATTTTTATACATTAATGATGTTAAGTTCATGATACCGAAGCAGATATTTCTCTTAGTTCAGTGTTCACCGCCAGATTCAGATTAGAACTGGAGACAGTGAAGAAGGATGTCAGATATTTCTGTATTTTTGTAAAATTGGCTTTGGAGCACAGATTAATGCCCCCAATCCCAGAGTGACATTGCCATTTTTACTTTTAATGGAGAAGAGACACTAAAATCAGAAGCCCAGAGAAAGTATTTCACACAGTCTTATATATATATTCATTTTTTTTCTGCTGAAATTTCACCTTCATACCAATTTTATCAATGTAATGTGAAATACCAAATTAACAGGAGATTCCTGGACTTAAATAATACCCTTGATTTGTTATGCTGTGAATAGGTGCTGGCTTGTTGGGATCCCCAGCAGGTAGCTGTAAATTCGATGAAATGAAAAACGTAATGAGAGGCTGCAAGCCCCGTCAGCAGCGAGGGCGGGCAGCCTTTGGGTAACGATTCTTTCCCTGGCATCGCGCACGACGGAGGGTAATTTGGGAAGCTCTGGCGTCCCAGTTTTTAGGAAGGAGAGCTCTGTCTCTGCCCCTCGCATGCAAAACCTGAATAATTGAAGTGGATCTTAATAGAATTTCAGAAAAATAGCCGGAATGGGTTCCAGCAGCGCCTGAGGCGGGAGCAGCTCCCGCTGCGTCCTTGCTGGTTTCCCTGCCCTGATCCCACCTCTGCTGGTATTGAACCGCTGTGGGAAATCTCTTCCCCTTCTGCAGTACCCTTGGCTCAGCGAGGCCAACCCATCCAGCGCAGAGTGTTTTACAGAAATATGTCCTAGAATTTTGAAAACCTGTTCTGAGGAAGGCTGTAAGAATTACCCATTTTCACAAATTTGGGTGTTGGCTTTTGGCGTTGGTTTTTTTCATTTGGGGTTTGGGTTTTTTTTGCAAAATTTGGGTTTGTTTGTTTTTTTTTTCAAGATTTGTTTTGAGATTTTTTGGCAAGACTTTGGGGTTTTTTTGTAATGATTTGCTTTAATTCTGCATTTAGCTTAATTTATTTACTGTTATGCACAAGACCAAGTGTAAAAGGTGCTTGGGTTACTTTGAACGTTTGAAGTTTTTCATGGCTCTTTTTTTGGCGTTCAGCTCTCACCTGTTCAGTGATGCTTCCCGCCTCCTTAAATAGTGAGATCGTATTCAGACAGCTTGCCCTTCCTTCCTGTATAACCCTTCCCTATCAATTGCCAATTTTTTGGGTCTTTAAGAAACAAACCAAAACAAAAAAGGAGGGAAAAAAAAAAAAAGTCCACCCCTCAGGCTCCGAGGACGCTGTGCATCCCTGTGCTTGCGGAGCCTGGCCGTGGATGCGGGGCAGGGATGCTGCTGGCACAGACATGGCTGGGGGAGCACTGGGGCCACGCTCCCGGCACGGACACGCGTGTCTTGGCACACTGGCACCGCCGCCCTTAATAGCCACCCTCTCTGTATTTTTCTTTTCGTAGGTTAATTCGGTAAGAACGGGATTGGGGAAAAAGTGCGTTCTTCCAGTGTCTTGCCCCATGCCGGCTGCGTTCGCTGCTGGAGCGCCGCCGTCCCTGCCAGTGCCCGTGCCGGGGCTCCGCTCTGCCGCGGTGACACCTTACGTGATGCCTCTTTGTCCCTACGGAGGAGTTTTCCCCGCGCCTGCCTATGGCCTGCCATGGCCGGGGCCGGCAGCGCAGCCCGGCACAGCTGGTGGTCCCGGCACGGCCCGCTTCTCGCCCCTGGGCAGCCCCTGCTTGCCGATGTACCCGGGGGGGCTGCAGCCTCCCCCCACGGAGCCCCCGGGCCCCCACCTGCGGCTGACGTAGCTGGGTCCCCGGGGCTCGGCGCGGGCTCCTGGAGGGGAGGATGCCAGAGCCCTGCCGCCAGCGCACAGCCATGCACCGCACCCAGCCATCACTGTGAGAGCGCTTCACGAGAGACAACCTGTTCGTTCTGGCAATATTTGCTTCTCTTTTATTGCTGAAGACACTTTATTCTGTTGTGTTCTGGTGTTTTACACTTGCGGTCCTTAAAGTCGATGTACTTGAATTGATGACTAGAAAATTGTACTAACCCCTGCAGGAGTACAGTGCCTTGAATTTCAGCTTTTCAGTTCCAGCTGGAAAGAGATGTAAAATTATTTAAAAGGTGTATTTTATTTACAATCTGCTTGCGAGTTGAAGGTGGGGTTTTTTTATTTATTTGCAAAGATATTGAAGGTTTACAGTCATCGGTTTCATTCTGCTGTAAATGCTTTTATTTTAATTCATGGGTTGAATTTTTGCTTCTGGAGCTTTTAAAAATATCAATAATAGTGAGGTGAGGTTTGTTTGAGATGCTGGTGAAAAAATTGTTTGTATTTGTACAAAGAGAAGTGTAATGCACATTTTAAAATAGGAGCATTTGCAGAGTGGTCCAAGTAAGTTGTACATATGGAGAGGTAATAGCTTTGGGCAGTGCAATTCATTCTCTCCCCCACTCTTGGGTTAAGCTGTTGTAGATGGCGACTCATTTCTCTAACAGGCAGGCAAATACTGTTCTCTTCTGGATCAGCAGCAAATTGGATTACATTTTCTTTCCCCTACTGGGCTTTTTAAATTTAGTTAAATTACAAATTCATGCATGTTTCATAAATGAAAAAAAAATCTAACTGAAACCTTGATTGTAGGAGAACACGTCTTCGGGTTACTCGTAAGTACGGCTCTCGCCTGTATTCTGGCTTCAGTTCACCCGCCGAGATTAAAAATGGTGTTTTGCCACTGACGTGCTAGCAGTATTTCATGCTGAAATGGAATAAAAATGTGAAGCTATTCTTTTTCATATCAGATACTTCAGTTCTGGAGTCTCACCACCTTTTGTTTGAAAATTTATTTTTTTATTTTTAAATATTTTTTTTTTTTTAGCTTTAATTAAGTTTGCTCTCTAGGTGACATGGACACCTCTCTCCTGTTTGAAAGTTGCTTTTTGCCCATTTTACTGTGCGTAGAATCTCCAACCTGCACCTCTCTGTCTAAAGGCACAAGACAACTGCTAAAACTGCTGTGCTGATGGTAAGTCTCCTTCCCCCTGAAGGCGCCAAGGGAGGGCACTCCCGGGGTGCAGGTCCCCAAGCACGTGGGCACACCTGGAGGCACGTTGCGCTGCATCTCTATTGCGATGACAATTTGTACTGTATGCTGAAGGGCAGAGATGCCTTGTGCTGCCAAGCTGTGAATTGTATAGTTCTATTGTACTTTCAGCATTATACCTGTCTAAATTATTTTGTTTGTATCCTTTGAATATATTATTCCATCAATTCAGTTAGAATTGAATTTTATAGACAATTATGCAGAGTCTTCTGCCTGGGCAAAATACTTACTGTAGTAAGAGATTTCTGTTCTCTGTAACATGTATCTTTAATTTGTTTGGGTTTTTTAGATTCATGTCTGTATGCTTCATGAGCAAACATGGAAAATATGTTCTCACACCAATTTTCCTTCGGCTTGCACTGAATCTTACAGTTTATGTCGCTATTGCCTGTTGTATAGTCCATCCCTTGTATACTGACAAAGTCAGTGGCACTAAAAACCACAGGAAATTGTATAGATTAAAAAGAAGAAAAATAAACATTTTGTGCTTGAAAATTGTGTGAAAAACACAGGGTATTTTTTCTAAAACATAGAATTGTGTCCATTCCCAGGTAACTCTAGTTCCCAGGTAACTCTGCATTTGTTTTCCAGACCCTTACCCCTTGACTTGTGTAGAAGGGGCAGATGGTAGAATCATAGAATGGTTTGGGTTGGAAGGGACCTTAAAAATCAGATTCTGCCCATAGCTTGCACGTCCCCACCTCCTGGCAGCTGTACAAGTGCCACGGTGCTCCCCAGTCCCATAGTGCCACCTCGCAGATCACCACCGTATTTCTGGCGCAGTGCTGCCACACAGCCAGGAGGGCTGGGAGGTTACCCGGGCTCCCGTAAGCAGATGGTGACCTCAGTACTGCTGGTGGCACACATGAGGACGCTAGAGCTTGGCAGGGGATGGCAGAGGCACATGGACTCCGTCTCTCCTAGAGAAGCCCTTTTGACTTCATCCTGGCATCGTTTAAATGTGAGAAAGTGGAGATAGGAGATTTGGCCCCAGTGCAAGCAGCCTCTTGGCTGTCCCTGTCGTTGCTGCAGGAGAAATTAGGGAAGGAGGTGCAGGAGGAGGTGCAGGAAGAGGTTTGAAACTTCTGCTTCTGTGTTGCTTTGCATCCTAGCCGTGCGGCTCTGCTGTCTGCGCTGCCTGCCTTGGAAAGCCTGCGCCTGTGTGACGGGTGGGATGTCCCCTCTCCTGGGATGGGCGGGATGTCCCCTGTCCCGGGACTGGGGCCGCGCCGTGTGACGGCTGGGATGTCCCCTGTCCCGGGCAGGGCGGGCAGCCTCTGCCAGCGGGGCTAAACTGCAGCTTCCAAACCTCTGGTGGGTGCGTCCCTAACTATCGCTGCTTTAGCTGGAGCTGGGGCCAACTGAAGGCTCCAGATTGATGTTTGCGTTTCAGTATTCAGGATTTTAATTTTCTGATCGCCATCTTGGCTGCAGTTCTTCTGACTATTAACTTCAAGCTACATTTTCTTACCCTCCATCCTGTCAAAGGGTGCTCTGACCCTCGGTGGCAATTAAGTAAATGCCATGAGATGAAATAAATGGGACAATGTCTTGAGCAAAAGAGTGAGGGCAACCTGAGGGTCTGCACCATCAGAGGTGGGGTCTGTACCCAAAGAGGCGTTCCTCTGCAGATCCCAGAACTGAATTAATTTTATTCCTGACTCTGAATATTGCTCTGATGTGCAGCAAACAGGGTGCAAGCCCTCAGGGCAGAATTCCCCACCTCGCCAGTTGCAGGTCAGCAGGCAGATCCCATAGCTCTGCCTCTCCCCCAGCGCTGCTCTGCTGGGGTGTGTGTGAAGTCAGTACGGATCCTCCACTTTAAATGCAAGGGTTTGATGGGAGAGTTCGCAGATCCTCCAATTTTCAATCTTTTAGAAGCTATAGAAACTTAATACAAATACCGAAAGGATGTTTTAAACTGCCAAGTCATGCACCCAGTAATTCGGAAATGCCAAATTAAGTTTACCCATATGCTGCTAATTTGGCTTTCTGATTGCCGTGCATCGTGATGGAGTATCTAAATGTGTAATCGCATCCTGTTTTCCCACCACATCCCTGGCTTGCTCGGAGCGGGGCTGGCCGGGAAGGAGAGCTGCTTCTCTGCTGCAGGGATGTGAACTGGGGAGCGGAGATGGCAGAGAGAAACATTTGGGACATTTTAAGGCTCTTCTGCAAATCCTGATTCAACCCCTCTGACATGGACTTAATTCAAAAGAAGGATGCAAAATTGTCCCTTGCAGGCTTTTGCTTGTGTAACTCTGCTCTCTGTTCCAGAACTTTAAAGAGGAGATATTATTTTACACCTATCTTCAAAGTGTTCCTTTTTTTGCTGTCTCCTGTATAGCTACTTTTCTCTGAAATACTTGACATTGGCTGGTATCAAATACGAGATGGGCCACATGTGGCAATTTCTTTGCTCCTACACAGATATTTGTGTTTGGGAATAGGGCACTCTCATGCTCAATGGCAGTTATTTCTGAAATGAACTTCTTAATCAAGTTGCAGGTTTTGCCATTTGATGTTTGTGGAAGGAAATCCCTCATGCTTTTGAATCAGTCATTAGTATAACTTGGCTTTGTCAATAGTTGCTCTTTCCCTTCAAGCGCTTTTTTCGTAGTCCCCGTGCACTATTTTCAATTCCAAAAACATAGAGAATTTTTCCAAATGAGCCCTGTGGACAACACTTGGTGGGTCCGTGTTGGTGTTGTTCGGTTAGTGTGTGTTTGAGTAGGAAAAACATCCATCGTCCTGCATTCTTGGGAAGTTGGCTTGGGAGAGTTGTAGCCAGAAGTCTCCCTTCTGAAATTATTTGACCTCACCATTGCCTTCCCTGTGATACCCCTAAATTAAGCAAAGGGTTCAAGTCTTTTTGAGTAAGATGTAAGTCTCAGATGTTAGCTAACATGGCAAAAGCCTACCTAATTTTCTGCCTTGCTGCCAACAAGCCCCCACTTAAGTGTTCCATGGATGCTGTTGAAAGTGTTGGCTTGGAGCCAGAAGTCACAAATGATTGTGTTTAATACCTCAGTGAGCTTTCCTTGTATTCTCTGGTTCTTCCTCTGCCCTTCTCAGCCCCCAAAGACATCTGCTGATGTTTGTGGAGAAGGGTGGCAGTGCTGCAGAGGTTGCTGAGTGCAGGCAGGGGCTCTACAGAGACAAGCAGGTAGTTCACACAGCCTTTGCCGTCACAGACGGATGAATATCTTGTTCTGGGATTGAATTTATGAAAGAACAAAAACCATAATCACATTTAATTTCTTGCTATGGTTGTTTATTGATTGAATCCCTGAGAAGCATTTCTTTGTTTTGTGCTGTTGGGCTGTGGTTGGCTGGTGCTTGGGCTGAGCTTCAGTTGCGTATTTGGGCAAGCTCTCTGGTGTGCTGAGCCTTGTGGTGTTTCTTCTGAAGAAACCTGGTAAATACAACTATTTTCCTGTCTATCCACTCTTGAAGTGAACCATCAGATGGGAATTGTATTGACTTACACATGTTGGTGACTTTTGGCTGGTGCGACATTTGCTTTTTCAGGTGGGTCTGGGTGTGGAGCCGTCCCCGCAGATGCAGCAGGAAGGTGAGGTCCCAGCCCTGCCCATGCTGGTTCTTTTATTAATGTAGATAAGCTCCAGAAGTGCAACATAATGTTGGACAAATTCTGCATCATGAAAGACTTTGTTGCTCAGAGGGATTTGGATGTACTATGATGGTGACGTGAGCCATGTCGGTAGATTACTTGTAACTGATTCATCTGAAACTCAGGCTTATAGCAGGAGGCAGCAACTTCTGTAAATTATTTGGTCCTTTCTGCTTTTTTTTTCGGAGTGATAGCTGTAGTGTACTATCAAGATTGTTGCTGTATACGCTTGGATCTATATTTGACTCTGAACCTTGTCCCTTGAAGTAACTTTCCCATGAGCAGTTTAGAGGCTGCGTAAATCAAGCTTTCAGCCTGACGTGCAAAGCCTCATTGAGCTTTAGATTTTGCTTGATGATGCATAGAAGAGAACCTACAGTTTTGATAAAGTATGTGTTATAACAGTGAAATTCTTGTGATGAATTCTTGGGTTTTCAGATTCTGTTAAGCAAAGGAAGCTTGGATTAATTTCTTTTGCTGTAGTACCACTGGAGGGATTTAGTGTGGTGGTGTGTTTGCACATTAATGGGGGAGAAGGAAAAGTTAGGATTTATATTTTTTCCCTTGGAAAGGAGCAGATTCCTGTACTTTGCCTTCCATTATTGAGACACCACTGAGTGCAGCTCTTGAGGATGGGCACTCTTGAGCTGCTCTTCTGGGGACTTTTTTGTGTCTGTCAGGGTTTCTTTCTTCTGGTATATTCAGAGCTTTGACACCTTGCAAAAAACTAGGAAATTTAAGAAGAAATAACTAGCTGCCAGGCCTTCTCAAGCAGGTGTTCTTTAGATCTGACATAAAATACTCGGCAAAAAAAGTATTTACTTGTGTGTTGTTGTTTTCTTAATTACTTATCAAAGAAGGTAAAAACTTCCTCAGTGTTCAGTTTTTGTTGATCAGGGTAGATAAACTGTATCTGATGCCATTGTCACCGTGAGTCAGCAGCTGTGAGATGCGCAATCACTGCCTTTTTCCCATGGTTCTCCCCAGCACAGAAAAGATGTTGAAGGTAGTTGAGCTCACTCATCTCTTCGGTGCTGTTGCCTTTTCGGTCTTTCGTTCAGGTGGACTTCAGAGTTGGAAGTCAGGAGGTTGTCCACAGGATGTAGACTAAGCATCTGCGAGGGTTCGTATGAAGAGCCAGCCGCTGGGAGAGCTTGCTCTGGCTTTGGCTTGATGGCTGATGGGTGGTATAACTGGGGGTCAGGCCCATTGTGGGCGTAAGGCTTTTCCCCATGACCTGAAGATCATTAATTTTTTCTTGTTTTGTCTTCCTGGATGAGCTTCTGTGCCAAATGTGAGAAGTTCTGTATCAATAGCGAGCTGATGTTGAGCAGAAGCTCAGGAAGGAATTTGCGATCACGACATGCTTGTACATCCTTTAGAAGTGATTCCTCCTATGAGGAGGAGCAAAAAAATACAGGAGGGGGAAAAACTGGGGAGCTTATTTAATAAAAGCAAAGCCTAGCATGTGGAGACTGACCAGGAGCTATGCCAAAACCAGATGTCTGTTTGCACAGTGTGCTTTTCCGCGATGTCCCTTGTCTTCCTTGCTGTTCTTAAAGACTGACAGCATTCTTTCTGAAAGCACGTAGCAAACTGTATGCTCTGTGGAACCCGTAGGTGCTCGCAGGTCCCGCCGCAGTGTGCATGCTGCCGTGCCGCAGAGCCAAGGGCTTCGGTGCATGTCGGTGTGAGCGCGTTGCCCGCCCAGCCGATGGGCACCAGTGGGGCACGTGCCGCAGGGTGTGGGGACGCCTGGTGGTACCCTGTGCTGCTGCTGCTTTGGCCTCGTGCTGTGCTCTGTTACTCTGGAACTGTCATTTCATGCCCTCGGCAGCTCTGTGCCCTGCGGTGTCCAGCTGGCCATCTCGCCCACGGTCTGCCAAGTGGTGGTGGAAGCTGATGGGTCCCACCCCTGCCTTGTGTTCTATTGGCATGGAGAATGGCATCCCTGCTTCCCGGGCAGGAGGAGGCTCCTAGGCTTGGCTCCGTTACTGTCGGACGGGGTGGGCTGCACCGCCGAGCCCGTAGGCACAGGAGAGCCATAGCCACAGCTTGCGCCGGCAGCCCCCCGTCCCTGCAGCAGCCTCTGCTGGCGCAGCCCCCTTTCCTCTCCCCTCCATATTCAGCCAGAGTCCCATAAACCAAGAGAAACGTGGGGCCTTTTTGCCAGCTTTCTCCGGTGCTGCCTCCTGGGAGATTCGCTCTTCCCCCGGGAGTGGGGACTTGGGAGATACTCCTCAAGGTGCTTGGGTTCTGCCACAAACATCAATTTGTTTGGGCTTCTAAGCTCTTGGTGTGACACGGGTGATGTCTGAACGGAGGATTTGGGTTTCTGTTGCCCTGTGGTACCCAAATCGCGCCCAGCGGCTGGCAGGCGCTGGCGGAAGCACCTTCTGTGAGCTCATGTGCCCCTTTTGGGTTTTGTTCGGGTTTTCCTATATATGAAATCCATATATGGATTTTTTTTTTTTAGATTCTGAAAATGAGATCGTCAGCAACTGACACGTGGCCCCCTCAGCTACGGCGCCAAGCGCGAGGCCCCGCCGCGGCTAAGGAGGAAGAAGAGGAAGATGGGAAGTGATTTATCATGTGTGAGAAATTCTGTGCTGTTCCGGTCCATTCGACGCAATTTTGTAACTTCTTTCTAATCATTTTTTTATTTATAGTTGGAAATACAAAAATGTTATGCAAAAAAAAAATAATAAAGGAGAATTATTTTGGGGGAAAAGGATTTTGTTCCAAATTGTTCCCTTCTGTTGTGAGCCAGGTTCCCGTGAGCAGCGGCTAGAAAAAAGGGAGGAGGAGGAGGAGGCACTCCTTCCAATACTTTTTGTTTCACACAGCTAATTGTCATTTACGTAATTTTCCAAAAGATAAGCTAGGCACGCATATTCAAATTCTAGTACAGGGAAGATAGTTCCAATTCCATTTAAATTTCTCGCAGATCTTTTGTAAAGATAATACTCTATTTTAAATTCCGCTTAAATCAAGCAAAGAAACTACAGAGACTTCACCGGAGAGTAAGTTTGTACTTGTCACTTCCCTTTTTACCTCTTTCTTTTTCTTACAGACCAGCCGCATTTTCTTGCCAGAGTTAAATACAGTTCTCAAGTCACTTCTAATTTTAAATGTAAGACTAAAATCCTTCTACAGACGAGTCGGTAATTGGAGCAATTTTTAAAAGACTTCAAAGTGCCTTCAACAAGCTAAAATTATGTAGTGGGAGATTTCTTTTTCTTGATTCACTGACAATGGCTTTCTGCTGTCTCCTGGGTTGAGGCGATGTACAAAGTTAGTTTGTAGCAATAATTTCATGAGTAGTCATTTATTAAAAAGGACTACTCAACCTTTTTTTTTTTAGAAAGATGGGGTTTAGCACTGTTCCTAAGGAGTGGGAAGGTGCTGCTCTTGCCATTATGTTTGGGCCCCAAACTCTTCTGCCCCTCTGCTGCTGTGCTGTGCACCCAAGGACTTCAGTTCCTTCCCCCTTAGACAATTCCAGACCATGATGTTCTCACCTTTTCACTCTTGTTTTTGATACCAGAAAAATAGGAATTTCTATTTGCCCATAAGCCTTTCAGTACCATCCTTTCTCGCAGCTGGAGCCTGGCGTATTGTTTTGTTGTTATCTGCCATGTCTGTCTCTTCCAAACCTCAGTTCTAAATAATAAATCTTATTTTGATGCTGTTGTTACCTATTTCCTTTCCACCCCGGCTTCTCTTGCCCGTCAGCGAGGGTGACGAGAGCGCGGGTGGATTTAGATATATTGCTGCAGCTCAAGAGCCGTGAAGCAAAGAACCACTCGGACACTTTGTAAATTCAGAGTTTTGAAGCCTCCGGGCCAAAATATATATCTTTGTGTTAACTTTATGCCTCTGTGGGGTGCCTCCTGCCCCATCTCTGTCTCAGGAAAAGGGACTGGTCTCCCACATGAGAGCAGGGGCCAGACAACTGGCAAAGGCTGAGGTGTTGCTTGCCTTGGCCTTTTCCGCTCATAGGAGGGACCAGATCCATTTCCCTTTTCAATGGGTGGGAGATGTGGGGTCCAACGAGCACTATGCCTTTCATTTTCTGTTGTGGTTGCTGCCATCTTCCTTCCCCCTGGCTTTGAATGCACTTCCCCCACCCTCCGGTCCTGCACCCGTCGCCGGGGCGAGGTGGTGGGTATGGGAGACAAGGGTGTCGCGCTCCTGTCTTGCTTCTCCAGGGGAGAGTGGCCATTCCAGTCATCAGGGCAACAAAACGCTGTGCCCTCACCTGGATTTTTATTCCCTAGCAGTTAAAAAGGCTGCTTTCTCCAGGGAAATCCCATGCCGGGTCTCCAGGGGTCTGGGTCTTCTTCAGCGTGGGCTTCTGAGGCCTGGCCCCATCACTCCTCCTGCAGACCCCTGTGCTCCTCCCTGGCCCCAGCCATGGCTGCAGGAAGCCAGTGGCCCTCTGTCTCCATGTAGTTTGAAAATAATCTATTAATATTCAGATTATATATAAGGATTAGTATCAGGATTAAAGATCAGGAGTGGAAATTGTGGCAAACCCTGGAGGGCGGTTGGTCACGACCGCTGCCAAGTCTGCCTAGCTTTAGATAATCTCTTTTCCAAAAGGCTGCCGCGTTTTGGGGTGTAGCCCATGTTTTATTGCTCACACTGCAGTTTGAACTGAAAGCCCTAGGAGGTGCTAAGAGTCCTTCAGCTCCTCCCGTATGAACTGGGATCCTCTGTGGAGACAGAGCTGGGCTTTGGGTGCTTTTCCTCCATCCCTGCTGTCTCCATTTTCTCTCTTCCTTGCAGAGCAGTAAGAAATGTTCTCCTCTCACTGTGACGCCAAGCTAACATTGTGCTGTAGAGTTTAATCAGAAATATTTTCTGCTGGCTGAAATCCAAAGCCCAAGCGGGTGAGTGTGACCATTACAAACTTAAACACAGCACGTAGGAGTGACGAGGAAGACTATGAAGATGTGGGCTGTAGCTTTGCTCTGAAATGTGATGCTGAGTCCCTGCTTCCATCAAGGTGCTGAGAGGCTGGATAGGCTCGTTCCAGTCCACACCTGCATTAACCTCAGCAGCGCACGGTGGGGACCAGGGGCAGGACCCGTGGGTGGACAACCCTGTCCACCTGCGAGCAAGCCTTTCTGTGATGGAGCCTCTTGGGCTGTGGGGAGCGAATAGTTTTCAGCCTCCTTTTTTTGCCGTGCAGGTTGATTTCTGCACAGCGGTGATGGGATGGGGTCTGTCCTGTCCCTGCTGGCTGGGCGAGCGGTGCTGAGCTGGGGGCACCTGGCACAGCTCTTCATTGCGCCCATGAATATTTCAAGGCGCTGGTAATGTCTCCAGCTCCATTTGTCTGCTCGGAGCATCTGGCAGTCTCGCTGTCTCCTCTGAACATCTCATATACATTTGCCATCCTAAAATGATTAACTCCACACTGAAGGTATAGCGGTGTTCCTGGATGGTGTCACTGCACGTGGCACCCGGAGCTTGCCCTCTGTAGCGCCGCCATTGCCTTTGCTGCTTGGCTCAAGTTCTCGGGACGCTCAGGAGGGTCCTCTGCCAACGTTGCTGCCCCTCAGGAAGTTGCTGACTAATGCTGAACCCTGAAAAAATCCTTCTCCCGTGCTACCTATGAGTCACTGCAGCTCAGACGGGCCTGTGCCACCTCTGGAAAGAACAGTTCTTTTAAAAAAAACACCCTCCAATTTGGGTGCTATGAAAGCAATACGGCTCATTTGGTTTGACCGCGAGCGTGCCTCTAAGAATGGGACTGCTGGGTGTTGGCTGGTTATTCTGAAATTACTTTGAATAGAAAAGAAATGCTTAAGGAAACAGAGTTCATTGCAATCCAGCTATTGGCAGCACAGTTATAAGGTTTATAGAGTTGTACAAGACAAAGGTAATACCCTGCTTCTCTTTAGCTAAATTGTAGACCAACTCCTAGAGGTCGGGCTCCCAATTTCTTTCATCCCCAAGAAGTGGATGTAAAGCCTTGGGGTAATTTTCAATAAAGATCTTCTGAATTGTTGATATAGGGTATCTTTATATATTCAAACCATCCTTGGGGATGCCCTAGGGTAGCACTTGGGCTTTAAGATTTTCTGTGATTTGTTAATCAGAGTCTAATCCTCCAGGAAAAACAGTTTGAGTTACCAGCTACCCCTCAGCCTTTGACAACAACTGGAGGAACAGCTGGTCTGGAAAGCCTTGGTGAGCATACTAACAGGCAGCCCCAAAACTACGTACAAGCTTAGTTATAAATGCACTGAATGTGATGCTTTCCTAGCTCTTAGCTGAGATGAGATGATGGCTCTCAACCCCGTGACAGCCTGGCTTTGGGTGTTGAAAGGCTGGAGAACTAGGGCTTCTCCACAACTAACCAAGCAGGTATATTTGGATAACAACTTCTGCGCTCTGACAAAGGAATCCAGAAGAACGATGAGGTTGATCTGTCAGATCCTTCTGAAATCTACCTGTAAAATGCAGAGTAAGTACCAAAATGTTCCTCGGTTGCAATATTTAGGGGACAGAGTGATTTGGACCATAGTTTTCTCCACTTGGACACACTGAGCTGCCACCAACACAGCACTGGGCAAAGCAAAGTGAGATTTTATGTCTGTCTGTGATCCAAATTCTGATCCACTCCACAGGGCCTCTGTGATGCATTATCCTAAAAGCAGTGGAGGCCGTGGATGCAGACGTGGCCATGCAGCTTCATTTGGGATGCGGTGTGCGGGCAGAGATGCATCTTGGCCACGGGGGCATCCCACCTCAGGAGGTGTACAGTCAGCCAGAATAGGGAAGGTGTCCTTTGTGTTTTGTGCACTTTCCTGAAATGATAGCTGTAGAGTTTTGGAAACAAGCTTGAGTTTCTTAAACTCATTTCCTTGCTCTTGGGCTACTTTTGTCCATCAAAGCCCTACGTGGCTGCTCTGCTAGCACAACCGAAAGCTGTGTGCCGAGGGGGAGAGCTTGGGCATGTGCTCAGGAAAATGGGAGCTTTGAGAGCTGGAGGAACAACTGGGGTAACTCTTGGTGTGTGAAGGGATGGAGCTGCCCGTGCCCATGCTGGAGCCCAGGCTGTTCTGCAGGAGGACCTACCTGTTGGCCATGGTGCCTCATCCCAGTGCTGGGTCCCAGCCGTTGTACTGAAGAAGCATCAGTGGGGATGCTGGGCATCTTTGGCAGCTGTGGGAGGGATGGGGTCTCTTGGGCTCTGTTGGGCAGGGACTATGACAAGCAGTATTGAAGTTTAGGGAAGAATTCTGCTTTTCTTCCCAGAAACGGGAGTTATTATTATTATTGAAGCAGTAAGTAAAAACACTTGCTATATTAGAACAGCTGTGCATTTAGAAAGAGAGACATTTTAATTTGTCAAATGGTATTTTTGTGGCAATATAAGGAAATAATTGCAAATGTTAAAAATGCAGCTTGCTTTCCTTCAACAGGGGAGCAGCAAAGTATTTTAGTAGGTACTGACTTGGGGGGGGCAGGAAAAAAAATTGAAAAGTTTTCAAATAATCTCTGGATTTGTATAGTTTCTGTGAGATTTAAGAGCATATTCAAATGGTTTATTTTCTGCCTTCAGTTTCTCAGTGCTTTAGTGCTGCGAGCAGGAGAATTTCTGGAAAGCAAAGGAGGAAAAAATTTGGTGAGATGCTGATTTGATGCTGGGGGCATATGAAGATATTTGAGGCTGTTAGATGTTTAACAAGGACACCAGGGGCTGTTAACATAGTCAAGGAAATGGGAGCCAGTTAAAAATGGCAAACATAACAAAATAATTTGCAATTTGCACGTGAGTGCTCGGCTGGCCGAGCCAGTTGGATGTGCCAGTTGGCTGCCAGCAGTGGTCCATTTGGTAAGGGCTTTTGACGAGTCCTTAGCCTTAAATATTGTATTTGGGGGGTGACTTCGGAAGGTAACCTGATTTTATTGTCCTTTTTAGATTGAAGTGTGTATTGGTTTAAAAAAAATCCCCATAACTTGGAGTCGGTGAAGCTCAGCATCGCTGCGCCTGCCCGTTGGCAGCAGAATGAGCCTTGGTTTCCATGGCCAGTACTGCCTTGGCACGTGGGGGGAGCGGGGATGGGAGAAGGTGGGGAGCAGCTGGGGAGAAGGCACCTTTCTTCTGCCACATCCACCTTGCTGAGACAATCCCAGTGGTTCTGCTCTTGCCGGTGTGAAGCAACAACCAACCTAAAAATTACTGGTGGTGTTGCATTTGCTCTTGCAGCAGGGTCCTAGAACATGTTTCTGTATGTTTTTTTCTGATGAACATTCACCACTGGGAGATGATTTGTCAGAGAGGTGGCAATTAGCAATGTGGGAGGAAAAATATTTCTCTTTACTGACCAGCGAAGATAAGCAAAAGGACAGACATCTTGTAGAGCACTCAGAGACTTCTATTCATGCTCTTTCCTTCCGTTATTCTTTGATGTTTTCTAATGTCTATTATTATAAAATCTTACTTTGTAACAAGTAAGATATTGTTCAAAAATTACCTGCCTCTCTGGTTCCTCAATGGGAAAATGTATTTGCTGGAAAGCAAACCCCAGATACTCTATTTTGGTTTGAACTGAGGCTGTTAACAGGTTTCCCGTGTCCAGCTCCAGCTAAACTGGAAGTGATTCTGGGCTGGGCTGTCCCACCCCCTGAGAAACGGGACCATCCTGGGGGGGAGCCTTTGCTCCACCACTTTTTTAATAAGCTCTGGGATGCTTTTCAGTTGCTTCCTTTGTCCCAAGCGCCTCAGCCACGCTGGGAGCGCTGTTTCTACAGGGGGGATGAATTGATGACATCTCTTTCAGGCAGGGCTGTTCATTTTCTTTATTTTCCCTTTCTGGTCAAACTTTTTGCTGTGCTAAGTGTCAGAGGAGCTCGGGGTGAGATAATAAACGAGTGTCAACAGGATCGATGGAGCCCTGTGAGAGGGCAGTGCGGGGCGGCTGCGTGGGCGTGGGCGATGGAAACTTGGAAAAGCAAAGCCCCCCGGCTCCTTCCCTCCACTCCATCCCCTGCTCCGACGGGGTATCTCGAGGGGCCGTGCCTGGCTGTGGAGCGGGATCTTGAGAGCCAGGAGCTGCTTGGAAGGGAGCAGGAGAGAAGAAACCAGGTTCTTCTGTGGGATGAGGGGACACACACCTGCACACGATGTAGAAGTGCCATCCTTGCGGCTGCAGACTCAGGTCAGAGTCTGTTTGTTACGAGGCTGTGAGCTGGGTGGAAGGGTTAGGAGCAAACGCGTCATTTTTTCGTAGTCCGTTGTTAATGAGATGTAGGACAGAACCCTCAGCATCCCCGAGTGCTCGGCTGGGCTGGGGCATGCAGGAGCCCAGGCAGCACCAACCTCTAAATACTCAGTTCTCTTTATTTTTTAAGAAATAACTGCATTAGGTCCTGGCTGTGTGAGATGCTGCTGTTACCACCAGTTAATGAAATGGCACGGGCACTTGTGAACTGCCCCAAACCCGTTCCAAACTACTTATTTTCACAGAGCACTAAAAGAGGAGCATTAAAGTAAAGCAGGGGCGGCAGGATGTATTTTTCCATAGAGGGAGAATTTCTGATGGGCCCAAGTTTGCTTTTCTGTGGCAGCAGCCCTGTCTCCCGTTTTTTGTCATGGTGATTCAGTAATGCTTTCCCGTTGCCATGGTTGCGGGGTTACTACTAAAGCCAAAGCAACTGCACAGCCCTTTTATTCATAGTTTCAGTGTATAAACTAATTAAGTAAACTGAAAGCAGCAGTCTATTCCCTGGGCCTTGCTTTTATAATACTCAGGATCAGATAGACTGGATTTCTGCATTTCTGGATTTCCTCCTAAATATCAATCCTGATTCTGTTTCGTCCCCTTGGATGTTTTTCATATCTTAAGACCGGGCAAAGTTCACGAATCATTTAATTGCCCAGAAACCTCCTCGCAAAATTGAAAAGGTCTCTGGAAAATCTCTTTTGAGCCACTAAAATAAAGCTGGGAGCCAGCGTGGTTCAGCCGAGCTGCATTCCTTATCGCTGCTTTAGTCATGGCAGAAACCCAATCAAAATGTTTAGTTTCTGAGTTCATGCTCTGCTGTGGTTTAAAAGAAAAAAAAAAAAAAAAAAAGGTGGCAAATTGATGGGGGGGGGGGGGGGGGGGGGTTTTCTGCAAAGCTCCTCAGTCCCCCCCACTGCAGAGGCCTGGGAGGGATGGAGGGCAATAAACACTGTGCAGTACCAGCTGCAGCTGGGGGACAAAATGTTCTCCTCGGCCGTGAGAAGGTCAGTTGCACAATGACATGAAAAGCTCATTTTTTTATTAAAAACTGAATATAAGCACAGGATCTATGTGCAAGCCCTGAGAGCGCTGAGAGCAGCCCGGTTTTGGGCAAGATGGGAGCAGTCGCGCTGGCATTTGCCTTTGTCAGGGGAGGGTTTAGTAGATTTAGTGTCCCCAATTGGTGTCCTGTTTACTGATCAGCTGCTGCTCTGCCCTTGGCAATCCTCCTGCTCTGCTGTGGGCAAGGGGGAATTTAAGGAGAAATTGAAGCAAAGTAAAAACCTATTTCCACCTCAAATTAGCTGCATCTTAGCATTCCCTTGGTGTCTCCCCAGGAGGATGCACTCGTGCTGGCATCCAGCACCGGGGCGTGCAGCGCCGTGTGGGGTCAGCCCTTCACCTTCTCCCACAGAAGGGAGTGAGGATGGGGAGATGGTCCCTGCCCCTCCGTGAAGCTGGAGTGAGGGATGGGGAGGTGGTCCCTGCCCCTCGGTGAAGCTGGGCTGAGGATGGGGAGATGGTCCCTGCCCCTCCGTGAAGCTGGAGTGAGGGATGGGGAGGTGGTCCCTGCCCCTCGGTGA
>JAOTQQ010000003.1:23133417-23146498 GCA_026546715.1 Gallinago undulata | reverse complement strand
TCAAGGCCAGGCTGGATGGGGCTTGGAGCAACCTGCTCTGGTGGGAGGTGTCCCTGCCCAGGGCAGGGGGGTTGGAAATCAATGATCTTTAAGGTCCCTTTCAACTCAAATTATTCTATGATTCTATGATATGATTTTATAATTTTCACCAGTAAAAATAAGCCTTTTGGATCAATTAAACTTCTCATTTTTTCTAGCAAGGGGATCCCTTCCTATTTTCTTCTGTGTCTCTCTCTTCTACTATCCCTTTATTTCAGTAGGAATTATAACTGAATTGACAAGAGCAGGGATGTTATTCCTCTTTCATTTCCAGGTTATTCCTCTTCCTCTTTCCTCCGATGGATTTTTCAGAGCTGGAGAAAAAAGATGGCGTCACTTCAGAAGCAACATGATCTACCTACAGAGTCGCGTGCTTTGGTTTTCAGCTCTTAATGACCCCTTTATGGGGGGAAAAACCCACCCATGTGCATTATGTGAATATTGCATGTGCTGTATTTCCAGGATAATGAACCTTTTCAGCATTAAGTTAAAGCACCCTCTTTGAGGCGCCGGTGGCCATGCCTCTTCGCTTAGTATCTCACCAGCAAGATAACTGGGATGAGGATGGGGCTGAGCAACAGCAATGGGGTAGCAAACACCGAGCCAGTCCCATCCCTCCCCAGCTCCTGCTGGGGAACGGCACAGGGGAACATGAGGAACGGGATGCTGAAAGGCTACAAACAGGGAAGACAAAGACAGTAAATCTACAGCAGAGGAGATAAGGACATGGAAAATGAAAGTATGGGCCTGGGACCACAACCATAACATCCTCTGCGGTGCGAGGTGCTGACCACGTGGAAGAAAAACACTCCCGGCCTCCAGGTGCTCTGTATGTGAAAAGCAAAGAGGTCTCTGGAGAAAAGGCTACAAAATTAACAGTAGATTAACCAGGTTACACTGCACCCAGTCTTCCTAATGAGCTGCATCATCTGCTCACTGCTGCTCCTACAATTTTGAGGAGCTGTAGTGGTTCAAGAAGGAGGAGTTCATCCTCCCCCTCTACTCTGTCCTGGTGAGGCCCCATCTGGAGCACTGGTCTCCCAAGTTCAAGAAGGACAGGGAACTGCTGGAGAGGGTACAGCAAAGGGCTACAAAGATGATGAGGGGCCTGGAGCATCTCTCGTATGAGGAAAGGCTGAGGGACTTGAGTTTCTTTAGTCTGGAGAAGAGAAGGCTGAGGGGGGATCTGATCAACGCCTATAAATACTTAAAGGGAGAGTGTCAAGAGGATGGGGCTGGTCTTTTTTCAGTGGTGCCCAGGGACAGGACAAGAGGAAATGGGCACAAACTTGAATACAAGAAGTTCCTTCTAAACATGAGGAGGAACTTCTTTCCTGTGAGGGTGGCAGAGCCCTGGAAGAGGCTGCCCAGAGATGTGGTGGAGTCTCCTTCTCTGGAGACATTCAAGCCCACCTGGACACGTTCCTGTGCAACCTGCTGTGGGTGGACCTGCTTTGGCAGGGGTGTTGGACTAGATGGTCTCCAGAGGTCCCTTCCAACCCCATATCATTCTGTGATTCTGTAAAGAAGAAGGGAGTCCTGGGATAAAGGACATTACATAGAAAATTGTGGGATTTTACATAAAAACCTGTGGGATTAAAGGTGTAAAGGACATAGGTAAAGCATGTTCAGATGAGTGCAATTAATGAGAAAAATGATGATGTGGAGCTGGTCACAGAACAAGAAGGTGGGCAGAAGTTCTTGGTCTCATGCTGTTTCAGAAAGAGGACTAGAAAGGGATGAAGATGCCTGAATAAATGATGTAAAAGGAAGAGAGCCCACCACACAAAGGTATGGAGGAAGCAACGTGAGCAAGGGAAAGGTAAGCTGGTGGTGTGCGAGGAGAGGCCCAGGGGCACAGGACCTTTCAAACCAAGTAAATGGAAGAGTGGCTTATTCAGTCACTTTGCATCTTTCATTGTGCTCAAAGGAGTTTTCCAGATAATAGTTTTCCAACTTTCTAAATATATTTGGAATTTTAATATTTTCAGGGTCAAACCAGTGAACAGCATCAGGTCGCTTAAAGTCAAGCATGTGAATGCTGCAGATGACAAAGCAAAGTGGAAGAGTATGACAATGACAGATCATGATTATGACAACAATATGTGATGTCTGGATTATCACATGTGATGTCTGGGTACAACACAAAGTGGTTTTTCTATTCATTTATTTAAAGCCATCTGTTTATTTTCTTGTATTCCCTGAAAATCTTTCGTCTGCTCTCAGTGCCAGAGCTGACCCCTGTTGGCTGAGACATTCTTTCACTTCCAAAAAGCCAACTCCTCCCCTAGTGAAGAAAATAGCACAATTAATGTTTTTCCAAGGTTAAAAGTTGGGGGGGGTTATGAATATAGGCAGAAAGAGAGCACTTCACAGTAGGACTACAATGACTAAAATAAATTACCAGCTACTCAGTAGGTCAAAGGATGCTTGTGAGTAGTATTCAATCAACTGGGGGGGGACACAGATGTCACATCACCACTTTACCCATACTATGAAATAATTACGGTATTTCCTAGCACAAAAAGTTCTTCTCAATGCCGTTTGGGGTATCAGAAATTTGTTCTCAAGTTCTCAGATTTGCATGTTGCTCTAGGAAAACCTAATCTTTTGAATCCCTACTCACACAAAGCTTTTTCAAAAAAAAAAAAAAAAGCATAATACATGAAGTATTAAGAATGATAATGAGCACTACTCAGATTTAAAGACTCTGCAAAGATCTTGCATTAGGTTCATATGATACATATGATTTAGACGACAGTGTCTGTGCTATAAATGGGGGGCAAGGCCAGACCACTGGTATCGACAGGACAACAAATCCAGGGTGTCTACACACGTGACAGGACTTAGATCATCAAACAGGAGGTAAAAGGCAGTCTGCAAAATTGAGAGATGCAAATATATTACCAATATTAGAACAGAAAGTGCGGGTAACTAGGGAATACCTTGATCTGCTTTGCAAGCCTGAATTTAGAGTGAACTCCCAACTGAATGATGAAGTAAATCTGGCTGTCCAGATCTGCGTTTGATCTAACACTCAATTTTATTTCAACAAACGATATGTTGGTATTAGTGGAAATTATTTCCCGTGTTCACTGGTGTATTTCAGAATAGGCTTCGGTGATCAATCCTCCAAGAGCCTGGCATTGCCAGTAAGCTGCCACCAGCACCCAAAGTAGGCACACAGAGGAAAGCACTAAAATTCCCAAGAGAAGAGCTAGCAGGGAAAGAAAATCTCATTTTCTGATTTCCATTTACAGCCAAAAATAGCCTGTCTGCTGGGAGCAGTAGTTCTTTGGAAAAACAGTGATTATGAAGATTATGGTCGTATTTACTTTCTGCCAGTGTTTCAGCACACTGCATACATACATACATATGTACATACATACGTACGTACATACATGCATACACAGGGTATTTTTAGTCACAGAATCTGCCAGGCAGAAACGCAGTGGAGTTAATCACATGTAGCAAATTAAACAAAAGCAAAAAAGCTGGAGGGGAGGACGGGGCTGCAGCAGCTGAAAATTTTATTCCTCTTTCCAGGCAAACTTTCCAAAATTGCATATGGGGAGGATAAAGGCAAATGACAGTGGTGGGTTTTTTTACCTGGATCAAACAAGTTACATACGTACCTGCAGTAAGGAGACTGAAGTAGGCTGAGAAATATGTCTACATTCAGATTACAGTCATAATTAAAGCTCTTTTGTAGTGAACTTGTTGAAGTTGGTCCCCCAACACATCAGCTGTCCTCTGACAAGTGCTTTGCAGGTGATGAGCGACTGTGTGCCCCGAGCTCCTGTCCTGGCCCCAGATGGGTGATGCAGAAAGGGCTCCTAGAGCACAGAACAGCAACCAGGATGATCTCCTGCAGTGCACTGGCATTTCCATCCACAAATATTTCAAGTGGTCTTGAATCCAACATGAATTTCCAGCATGGGAGGAAAGGTGCAAAGGGCAAAAATGAAAGGTGGTTTCAGCACAGCTCAACTGGCTGCAGGTATCCTCACTCTGTATCCTCACAGGCTGATGATATAGCTCCTGAAGATCACCTTCTGCACCACATCCTTCCTTTGCTGAAAAGGTTGCCTTGAAAATTCTTGCAGAAATATACCTTTTTTTTCTATTGTTCCCTTCAGCAGACATGGAAATCTATCAGTTCTGGTAGCTTTCTCTCTAAAAACAGAAGCAGTAAAATTAATTCATCATCAATGGTTAGTGTCAAGTTATAAGAAGCAAATATATAATCAGTATAACTAAGCCAAGAACATACAACAGAATTACGGCAATCAGATTTTATGGGAAAGAACACATCACTGTTTTAAATAAGAACTATTCTTTCATTAGCTCAAAGTAGCTTGTAAAATCTTTCACTGGATAAAATCTGGAGTAATCTTGGATAACGATATCCCAAAGACTGTGCTGCATTACTTATTTACAGCATTAGCATTTTAAGTTTTTTGTGAAGCAAAGCAGCAGGAACCAAATGGACTCCCTCGCATCTGCTGTGCCTTGGAAAGATAGTACATGCCTGCTCAGGAATTAAATTAGGGATTAAAGATTGAATGAAGAACCCACACCTAAGGAGTTAAGGAGATCTGAATGCTGAACTCGCACCCACAGGCATAAAGAGAAGATGCCACGGCCACCCTCTGTCCTGAGCAAAAGGGGGCTCTGCCTCTGGAGCCTCTCGCCCAGAGGGTGCTGTTGTCCTCATGGGGTGTGGGGAAGAGGAGACCGAAGGTGATCTCGGGAGACAGCTGCCCAAAGGGCGCCTTGTGCTCTTCAAGAGGACAGTAAATCACCCGTTGTTGTCTGACGGGAGGTGGGCTGGTGGAGACACAGTTCACACATGACTCCACAGCTCCAAGGCCCAAGAGACACACTGAGTTTAAGACCGATAACGCGTTTCTTTGGAAGGGCAAATCCTTTACTCTCTAATGGGAAGATGCAAAGAGGATAATGATGGCAATATCCTTCCTCAAGCAGGTTTTGGGTTTTTTTCTGGCAAGAGAGATCTTTCCTAATAAATACCTGCTCTTTTGTATGAGCTGGCTGTTTTCAGTGACCACAGGACTGTCTGGACACAAAATAGATTCTATCTGTCCAAAACAGCTCACAGACATTGACTATCATTTTGTTTTCCTTACTGGATAAAAGGAAGAAAATGGCTTTTAAATTAGATGTTGTACCCCTTCCAGAATTGCAATATAAGATACTGAATCAATCATTCCTCATACAGTTACCTCCTACTCCACAAGCTCCTACTACCATAAAAATTGGTTGTTGCCAACTGAGCTGACTGAATAATTTGCAGTTTCATATTTGTTAGAGAAATTTTTCCTCTTCCTCTTTTCATTATTTGTCCACAAACGGATTGATTTTCTTGATTATTTTTTTTTTTTAAATCATGTGCTGTAATCACTCCGCAAGTAATTCTCGTCGTAAATTTTTTGTGAGTAATTTGTTGGGAGAAGTCTTCCAACGCTTGCCCTGATTCTGTTGGTTCTGTATGAACGTGCACCACGTGGTGTCTGTCTCTGTGAAGACAACACCAAAAGTGCTGGTTTTGAGTATTCTCCCGGAGAACAATCCCACTTCTGAACGTAGAAAACTCACATAGAAAGCACATTTTATTGAATATTACTGAAGACGTAGGGGTGCATATTCACTGAAATGCTTGCAGTTTACGTGCAACTTGCAGTTTACGTGCAATTATATTTCTCATGCTAATTAGAAGCTAAGTTTTCCAATCCTAAGGAGAACATTATTTTACCCACTTCTCAACTCACTACAGCTTTTGTCTCATCCCAATTCACTACAATTTCTGTCTCACAAAACATCCCTTTTGCAAGATGAGGCCTTCAGCAGCATATGAAGTGGTTGGGTTCCAAAGTACAACTGAAATGATGCACAATGTCTCCGTTTAAAAAGTACTTAATACCCAGAAATAATTATGGAAATTTCCTAGTTATTGTTGCATCTTAATGAAAAATAAGACTGTATCGGAACATGAGCAGAAGAGTCTGATCCCGACCCTCCTGGAATCGGTGGAAATCATCCCTTTCTCAATTATCTAGATGAAGGAAACCGCCCTTCTCAGGCTGTAAAATACCGTCTTTCCAGAGGAAAGTTTCAAAGACTGATTGCACTGTTTGGAAGGATTTGGGTACTTTGCCACGTGTTTTCTTAAAAAGAAATGTATTAGAATGACACTGCAATATTGAAAAGGAGGTAAGAGTCAACTCCAACACCGACTGCCATCGCGCACCAGAGTGATAATTTCAAATCCAAGTCTTGCAGTTGGCCTTAAATGCTTTCTTTGAAGCTGTTTATAAAATATAGGCCTTGGCTCTTGTTGGTATGCAGTAGAAATACTGCGCTGCTATTTTGAGTCATGTAAACAGTTGCTGCAAACTGTCACCCAGGCACTTTATGATGTTAAGTAGGAGAAATGGAAATTAAAAAGTCATGAAATTCATGGAAGATGATGTCTGTGATTGTAACTAGAACACGGATGGGCGTCTCTTCCCTTGTCCCTTACACGGGGTCCACTCTATGAAAATAGGAAAACCTTGAAAAACAATTTATACGAAAATCCACACAGAAATAGTGAAGAATGCAAGTGATAAACCAATTAACAGGTTTTTTTTTCAAACACAGATTTTGCAAAGGGAAGTTATATTTTGCTCTGAACCAGCTTCTTTTGAAATTATTTTAAAATATGTCAGTGCAGAAAAGACTCAGTGCACATTAATGTTCTTTAGCTGTATCGTCTGAGGCTGAAATTTTAACTCTTGGTGCTCATAAATAACTCCTGGGATAATTTAGTCCGCTTTATTTAGTCTGCTGCAGAAATAAGTTGTTGAGGTAAGCATCAAAGTTCCCTGAACCGAACTTTTGAACAGCCAGTTTAGGCTTGTCTGCCACCCTGGGGGATAAATCCAGCCCAGCTGGGGGGACGGGAGAGCCCTAGGCTCCGTGGGAGACCCAGCATGGAGCCACCACCTCCTTCCCAACGTCGGGGGTCCTGATACCGATAGGAAAATCCCCAGGAGACAGCCAAACGAGTATATGGTGCTAATCTGCATCTCAGGTTTTTGTGCTCCGGTTGTGCGCAGCCAGCATCGTAACTGGAAATGCGTACAGCCCGATTCGTGCCCCATCATGTCACACTGCTGCCCTTCCTCAGCTAGAAATTTTTTTAAGGCTACGCTCATAAATCAAGTCCCTCGAAACAAGAAAATTATTATGGAGGTGAACAATAACACCAACAGACTTAGAAGAGCTCACTACTTTCTCTTCCACCTGGCGCAGAATAGGGAGCTCTTAAATTGTTTTCTTGTGTGCCAAAGGGAAATTCTACATCTTCAGCAACAGCAAATAAATCCATGTTTGTGTTATTTACACTAGCAGTGCAGTGCTCTCCCCGCTCTCTCTAAAGGTCAGGATTTTCTCCTCAGAACAGGTAAAAATGCATGCACCAGTCTAAAGGCTGGTAGCCCCGTTTCAGAGAGGCAGCACAGCAATTCCTGCATCAAATGGTTTGTAGGTCTTTCTCTTTCTGCTAGATGGGCATCTCAAGCATAATAGAATTCTGTATTTTAGTTTTACTTATAGTTTTTTGCCGAATCCTGCAAAATATGACTATCTCCAGAGACACAGTGTATTTCTTTGCACTTTTCCCCATGAGCTGGTATTTTTTTTCCCAGTGCCTGTGTTATGCGGTTTCACATTTGGTATTCTGGTACTAATGGTGTTTTTTTTAGAGAAATGGTGATGTGTTGGCACACACTTTGTAGGAAGATAGGTTCTTTCCATCTATTCTTTTACCTGTGATTATTACAGAGACCTATGATATTCTACATGAAAGGAAAAAGTTGCTATACTAAAAACAAAAGCCTTTGCCTGTCTTATTTTGAATCCACACATTCAAGTCCATTTCTATCACTGAAAGGGCAGCTGGCCAAAATATAAAGACCTTGAGCTCAAAAAGCAAGGTTGCCACCCTGAATAGCCAGAAACCACGGCCATCGTTTAAATTACGTCACTCTGTGTGGATCCACGTGCAATTCCATACCTGTGGCTCCCTTCCACCTACAGCAGAGGGAAATGCTGTGTTAACCTCCTGTGCTCTCCTTCACTGGACCAAGTGCTGGGAAATAACACAAAATAAAGTGTGCCATACAGCATGTGCTCTTATTCTGCAGAGCAGGTATAATCTCTGTGACTGTCCCACAACTGCATGGCAAACACCGTGGAAATACACAACTGCGTGTTCCTGCAGCTTACTCCTCATTATGCGCTGTTACTAACAAGTTCAAAGATTAATTATCATAGCACTTGAAGCATTTAGGTGCCTGCAGAGCTCCTAGGCTGTGTAATAATGGCATTCGTACCGTTAAATGCTTGCTTTTGTTGATTTTCCATTGGAATGGGGAAGGGAAACAACCCACCTCCCACCCAAAAGCCTAGAGCTCCGGTGCATATTTCTTATTGCTGCAGCAGAGGAACACCACGGTACAAAATAACATGACACTTCTATCAATAAATAAGGAAATATGGACGAATTAACAAAAAAAAAATCATTTCCATTAATAAATTACTTCCCAAATTCCATTTAATAATCCTCCTAAGCAAAGGCTGTATTTAAAATCACTGGTGTTCCCAGGCAATAGAACTAATACTGGTTTCCTGACCCAGTATTTAATCTCACACAGGATGAAAATGAGGGGAAAACCTCATTTCCCTGATGTCACCAGCAGAACTCCTGCAGATTTCAGTGAGGGCAGAGCTCTACGCAGACAGCTCACTTGTAAATGCATTTTTGAAATAGCTTATATTATATTATGTCAGAAATATATCACCATGTAAGGCCATTTCATAATTTGTGCTCGCTCTTCTACGAGCTGCACTGCAGTGTTTTAGACTACCACTTACAATTTTTAATAGGTATTTTAATAGTTTTCAATAAAACAAAATTAGCTTCTTTATAAACATTGCTCTTCTGCAAAGTGAAACTTCCCTTTAAGTTATGACTCTGCAATGCTTTGGGCAGCCGTTCGTACCAACTTTTACAACCTCTATTGGATCACCTTTTTTCAATTATTTCATTATTTTCATATTGATTTTCAATCTGAAAGGTGATGTTGATGTTTCTGACCTTATTTTTTTTCCCTATGTCTTCTAAAAAAATGACTAGCACATGTTGCACGGAAGCACAGAGGTTAGTATTGTGGAATCACTACTCGCAGAAACAATTTTTTTAAAAATTACATTATTCTTTTCTGTTACTTATAAAAATCTTAAGTATGGACTAAAAACCCACTGGAATTGGCCATGCATAAATGTGGGTGAAAACGGCCGCCCTTGGGAGGGAGGTGACACGCTGGGGATGAACCAGAGGAGAGAGTGAAGCCGGGGACAAGGAGAGGGCAACGTTGGTCATGCTGGTGGGTAACACCCTACGCCCCGGCCACCGCCTGTGGGCACAAGATGGGAAACCAAGTATCTTTTGATGGGGCTTTAGGGGATAGCTTTGTGGATGAAATGACTTCTCAGCTGCAGAGGAAATGTTGGGATGATTACCTGTTGGAAGGAGGAGTCAGTGGTTTCCCAGGGAGTGAGCTGGGATGGGGAGGAGGATCAAGGTGGGCACTGGGGAAGCAGAGGGACCTGAAATGACAGAGAAGAAAAAAAACAAAAGGAGGTTGAAGAGACTAGTAAGGATGTAGGGGCTTAAATTAGGTAGATAAAATTGTTTTACTTTTACTTTATCATTCTAATGGCATTGGTCAAGCCCAGAAAGCAGGAATGGGTACGTGAGCCCTGAGATCATCAGAGCCTGGTTCAAAGCTTCAGTTTTCAGTTGAGCTAGAAATGGACGTATCTGTCATGGAGAAATAACTGTTGAGTTTAGATACAGGCTGTACGGGCTGACCCATAGAGTGAGCCCTGCAGAAGATGAGACAGTGGATGGGAATGACAAAAAAAATATCATACTGTTCGTAGAAACTTGTCAGGAAATAAACTGCCAGGACAAGGTTGGAAAGAGACTCAAAACCCCCGTTTTAAGACACTGACCTTGAACAGATAAGTAGGCCTTCATCAAGAAACATCAGCGATGTGGCTCTGAAATTCTGGTTTGGATCGAAGTCTGTCCAGGAATGATCAGAGAATTCCTGTTTGTGGTAGAGGCTCCTTAAAGCTTGAGTGTGGAGGAACACGGGGAGGGAGCAGAGGGAGGCACAGAAAGGGGGAGGAGGATGTTCCAGTCTGTTTTGAAAAGAGCAAATAGAAAGGAGAGAGTTTAACATTCAAAAGTAAGAGTGCGCCTCAGCAGCAGGATAGCTGGCAATGCTCAAGGCAGGTTTTAAGGTTAAAGACAAAAGTAAGGGAAGGGACAAGAACTGCCTCACAGAAGCCAAGCAGGAACCAGAATGGGATGAAATCATTGCAGCAATGCATAACTGCTCTTTCATTGCAAGGTAATGCAGGCAATAATTTCTAAAACAAAATATTTTCTTATTGAACTTCCTTGGTTCTTTAGTGGGAAAATAACTCGTACGCAGAATGATTGTTGGTTTCAGTGGGTTTATTTTTATGTAACATACATTAAATTTAAATAAAAGGGAACCGTACGTTTCCAGTACTGTAGAACTGGCAGTATAAAGCTCATTAGCCCAGCTGCTGAAGCTGATAGCCTTTGAAGACAGTATTCTTGTTCAGATGCAATTACCTTGTCTCCCTTCACTCATTTCATTCCCTCCTCAATGCTAACCTGGAGCTGGAAGGAATGTTTGTAGGCTCTCCTAGAAGATAGACAAACTGAATTCAAATGATCTTTCTTCACTCTCAGGGTCTGGTCTTATTCTTCCTGAGGTCTGCAGTGAGATTCCTCCTGCCTTCAGTGGTACCAGGCACAGTTCCACCAGGCCAGATGTCCATTTGAAATAGTCCTAATGAAAAAGGCCTAAGCATGCTGAATGGGGGAGATGATACCCATCAATAACTATTTAGGAGAATGTGGTTCCCTTGAAAGGCTAATTATTTTGAGAGTTACCCATTAAAAAAAAAGACTGGAGAACAAATTAAAAATGGAGAATCTCTCATAAAAACAGATAGCAGAATGCTGCATTCAAGAGGACAGCCACCAATTAAAAGAAATGTCAACAACTCAAGTGGCAGCAACTTCAAAAGAGAAATCTTTTTCTCATTTTCATATGTGTTCTTCATGAGCAACATCAAGAAGTGTAACATGGTAATAGCTAATAACACTCAGAATAAGATCCACTAATTTACTAACTGAATAATTTAATGCATATCAAAGGAATGATTTTCTCATTTCATTCTGGTTTTAGATCTAACACTAAGCTGGGCATTATCAAGTAGATGAAACTGCAGATTACAAGTCATCACTGAAATAGTCATTTCACGATTGAGATTGCTTTTTTCTGCTGGATGTCTCTTTTGGGTTTAAGGAATCACCCTTCTCCCTCCTTATAATTCAGATTTCAAAAAACAAATTGGGAAGATATCTTTGTGGACAGGAGATGTTTTGCTAAAAACTGAGTGTTTTGCAGAGATGGATCTGTAATGACGTTAAAGACCGAAAACGTTGGGGACTGCAGAGAGGTCGAGCCACCCGCCTGCCCCAAGTACCACACAGCTGGGAGGTGCACCCCAGGTTTAGGAGATGAGGCCCTGAGCTAAAGCAGGGATGGGACAATGGTGAGCAGTGTGATGCAGAGGGACCCTAGCTGTCCTGGCACAGGGGACTCTCCCTCCCGACTCCTGGGAATGGTGGGAACAAAAGAACAAAAGAAAAATGCTGCGATGTGGGGTTTTTTTAATTGCAAAAGAGCTTTTGTATGGTCCAGAATATTAGACTAGGTATGGAAAAATGTAGAAAGTCTACATGGTAAGAACCTTTTCTTTTCTTGTTTAATGTGATTTTTAGAAGCTTATTTACAGAATTCTACTAAATTTAAACAATGTTTTTGCTTTACTACTATTGCACACTATGTAGCCCACTACCATCTGCTAAAACACTTCTAGAACAGGTTACCAGTTAAGGTATCAAACAGAAAACCAGCTCTTCCTTCAGTTCCTGTGTCCCAGTCAGAAAGCTCACCCAGAGAGGCTCCAGACTGACGGTTGGCCATCCGTGTCTCAACAGGTTTGGTAGCCAGAGGGAAGCAGAGTAGTCCAGGGCCAACACCAGGGGTGGTACTGTTCAGTGTCTCCACTTGAGATATAGAGCACAGACACAACAAATCCGAAGATGACACTAAATTAGGGGGGAGCCCTTGATGTGCCAAATACTAACTTGTGTGGAGGGATCTTCACAAACTGAAGCCAGCAGAAATCCCACCAGGTTTAACCAAGACGTACAAAGTCTTGGGCAGGATAGTGGAATGTGCCAGGACAGGCTGGCAACTGTCTGGCTGAGCAGCAGCCCCCTTGGAGAGGTTACAGTGGATGTTGGGCCAAGCGTGAGCCAATGCTTGCTGCAACTGGGCCAAACTGCACATTGGCCTACTCTTGAAGTAGTCCACATCTGGAACACTGTCTGGCTTTGGGCCCCCCAGGTCAGAAGGATGTTCAGAAGCAGGATGAGCAGGTAGCAGAGAGCTACTGGGATGGTCTGGGACATCATAGCACAGATGCTCTGGGTGATGGAGGGGGCTGCCGCTTTTCAGTCTGGTGGAGAGGAGGCCAAGGGGTGATCTAACAGCAGGCTGAGACTGTGAGGAGTCGGAAAGAATCATAGAATCATAGAATCATCTGGGCCGGAAGGGACCTTCAAAGATCATCTAGTCTGGCCCCCCTGCAGTCACAGGGGCACCCCCAACTAGACCAGGTTGCCCCGGGCCTCGTCGAGCCTCACCTTGAATGTCTCCAAGGAAGGGGCCTCAACCTGGGCAACCTCTTCCAGTGCTCCACCACCCTCATTGGAAAGAACGTGTTCCTAATGTCTAATCTAAATCTGCTCTTCTCCAGTTTATACCCGTTAGCCCTTGTTCTGTCGTTGCCGGCCTTT
>JAOTQQ010000003.1:23118172-23133317 GCA_026546715.1 Gallinago undulata | reverse complement strand
TCCTCTGGACCCGTTCCATCAGGTCTATGTCCTTCTTATATTGAGGGCTCCAGACCTGCACACAGTGCTCCAGGTGACGTCTCACCAGAGCAGTAAAGTGGCAGAATCCCTTCTCTGGACCTGCTCGCAACACCTCTTTTGATGCAGCCCAGGATGGGGTTGGCCTTCTGGGCTGCAAGCGCACATTGCCTGCTCATGTCCAGCTTCATGACCCCCAAGTCCCTTTCCTCAGGGCTGTTTTCTAACACCTAAGAAGACAGGGCCAAGTGAGTGAGAGATGGTACAGTGAAGAGCCATGGGCTGGGGGGGTTCAGGCTGGACATTAGGAAGAACTGCCTCACTGGGAGAACACTGCAGTACTGTAAGAGGTCACTCAGACGGGGACACCCAAGACCTGGCTCGGTAAAAGGACAGCAGACCTGGTCCAGTGTTGGTGACAGTCCTGCTCGGAGTAAAAGGTGGAAGTTGATCCAGGGATCCAACCAATATGATGCAACTCGGATTTAAGGCAGTGGTATTATCAAAATCTTACCTACACGTTAAAAGCAACTAAATTAAAAATTCACTAATTAGTAAATAGGAGATACGCCTCCTCAGCTGGCTTGTTTTCTCACGGCAAACTCTTCCCCAAGAGGGCATGCTACCGCAGAGGGACACACGCTTGTCCCGCTCTCCTCTCCTGACTCCCCCAGCAAACAGGATGGTTCTGTGGTGCCCCTTTAACGGGGAAGGACAGACTGTTGGAACCAGTGGCTTGGTGGCAGATGGAGCGACATTTGCAATTGGGAAAAACACTCTCATGCTGCCAAAATATTAACAAGGGGCTTCCTCAGCAATATTCTGCCACAGTCATTGATACATGTAAATTCCCCGTGTAAATACGACTTCTTCCAAGGAAAAGGGTATGGTTCAGCAGGCTTTCTGAGGACAAGGACCCCCGCCCCCCGCCCCCGCCCTGGGTTTTTTCTCTCCTGCACAACCCTTCACTTCCAGACACAAATTTTCAGTGCCCAACACCTTGTGGGTGCTACGTATGGTAACCGTGACGGGAGACAGCAGCGATCAGGGTTGGCTGGGGACAGGGTGCCCAATGGTCCCCGCTCCCCCAATGGGGCTGGGCAGGGACAGGCCTGGCAGCAAGGATGCCTTTGTCAAATCCGACAGGGAATGGGTTCTTTTGGGGCTTTTTGCATAACGTATCTCCCTCTCTGAGTGCCTGAGTTCCTTACACGGCGAGAAAAGCAACAAGAAATTCCTGACCTTCCTTTATACCACCCCTCACTTTGCATAGCTTTATAATGTCTTTTATTAATTTCCTTTTAAAAATAAACTCTCCTGCTCCTTTCAAACTCTGCATGTATGCAACATCAAAGCATTTCAGTGAATTTTTCATTCCATTTCCATTCCAGCTCTGTGGTGCTGGAGTCAGACATGTTGTGGCAGTTCTGCAAGCAGAAAGATGTCCAGCTTCCCTGACGCTGATCACTGAGCCACAAATACCAAAAAATCCCTTTCCGTGATGATCTACTTTTATGAAGAGGGCAATTTGACCAGCGTGCTTTTTCCTTAAAGGTAAAAAGACAGCTATTGTCCCTCCACTGAGCAAGAGCTGAGATTTATTAACTTCAAACTTTTCTATACATTTTGAAAAAAGCTGAATAATTCTATTTTCATTTAGGAGGAGATTACAAGAGGGAGAAATAATCTGATATGTTTTAGATCAGAGATTCTTCCTTAAGAACAGAGCTGTCAGAGTGTGCTGTCCCATGTCAAAGAAAAATTTCTTTTCCCCAACGCTGTCAGCTGGGCCCAGTTCTCCACCAAATATATTTTCAAATTTTTGTGCTAAACAGAATTCTCCAACATGATGTTTCTGGCAATTTAGATTACTCTCCCTCTGTCCGTACTGGGTTTAAGAAGTCATGAAGATAGTCTGCTTCATAGTGATATTATAATGATTACTCTGAAATGGAAAAATATCACACATCTGTGTTTTCATTCTGCAGCTTGAGACATACCTTTAGGAAGTCAGTTTGTGATGACATGTTTGGGCAAACCATGCCTTATCTGCACGCTTTTTTTCATGTATCATCGTGATCTGGTTAACTTGAATGCCATAACCAGAAAGCTATGTTAATTGTACATGTTTTTAAGTCAGTGTAGTCCAAAACATATTCTTCAAAAAATACCAGATGCGCAAAGCCTGCTCGTCTGTTTGAGAAGCCGGCGATGTTCCATCTCTGTTAGAGGAATCACATACAGTTTTTTTGTAACAAGAATCTCCAACCAGGATAATCCACACCTCATGGTTATTACATATTTCTGTCTCCTAAAAATAAAAACCACTAAGTATATGAACTGGTACTGTAAACACAAGTGCAAGTAAAAGAGTTCTACTGTTGCAGGGCTCCTCCTCCCACGCGATTTCGGCAGTCAGCAAAAACACTTATTCAGTATTAAGTTACAGTAAAGAATTGTTGACCCTGGTGTAATTGCAAGCAAAGATGCAGTCCAGTCAATGGGGTTTGCTTCAGCTTGCGAATTGGCAAATAAAGCCTCTAAATTTGTTTGGATCATAAAAATGAAAGCATACAGAAAATATTTGTTAAAAACAAAAACGCATGGAGTCTACACAAGCTTCTCCACAAAGTAATTTTTATTGAAATGCTCACAGCTGAGTTAGCATTATTTGCTTCTAATTTGGGCTTCATTCTAAATACTGTACATTAAAAAACTTAGACCACTTAATGCCAAGTGCTTTGCACATTTCTCTTTAATTAAATTTCTCCAAAGAATCACATTACATAAGCATTTGCCAGTACAAAAAACACACTCTCAGAGATTCTGGGTAAAATCCAGGCAGTCCTGCAATAACTAGTAAAATTCCCATTGAGCTCACTGGAGACGAGATTCTACGCTCTAGGTCTTTGCTATATATGGGTAATAAAAAAAAAAACAAAACTTGTTACTTCTGTATTAAGTTCTTAGGTACACTATTCTAAGAAACTTAGGTCTAAATAAGGTCCATGCTACCATTTACTATTGCTGTTACTAAATACAAATAAGCGTTATTGCAGAGTTCAATAATGTCTAGTTTCAAATGTGCTTGTAATTGCTGGAATATGCAACAGATGCCAGTTTAGATAAGGTGCCTGTGGATGGAGGCAGGCATTTTCTCTAATCATCTGCAATTTTACTACAGGATTTGAGCACAGAATTGCCCGGACCCAGCTCTGGGAGAAATGAGAACCATTAACATATAGGGATTCCCTTAACTGTACAGTGATGTGTTCTGTAACAAGTTATAGGTGATTAGGACACAGAAGTGGCATAAAAATGAAGATGATTTTAAATAATGTTTAGAATCATTAACAGAAGACCAGGCATAACAATTTACCTTTATTTAATTACGAGATATTTTTCATCTGTGTGAAATGCTGGAGTGGGCTACTTTTCAAATAGTTCTGTCATCCTTCCTCTTGCACAGCTTTTTGCAGCAGTTTTCTTTTCCATAACTCAGCTGCACAGGGCTGTGGGGTTTGATGTTTGAGTTCTGGTGCAAAAGAAAAAGCTAAATTAGGCAATTAGGGCTGCTCAAGGACTGGTCAGGGAGGGAAGGAGGAGGAGGAGCGGTTGGAGACGGTACCCACTCCCACCACTGCTCTGCACGGCTGCATCATCCTCCAGCTGCAGAAATGGCAGAGGCTGGCTTAGTGCTGCTCATCTGCTTCACTGCAAAGTTACTTTCCTAAATGATATTTTTTTCAAAGTCACTAAGATGTTACCTAGTTACCAGCTAATTACAGCCTGGTAACCATTTAGAGAAATCTAGATTTTTATTTACAATGAGGTAAGTGACCCTAAATAAATGAGGCTGGTGACACTTAAGCTATCCAACTGTAAAACAGGATGAGACTCCACACAAAATTTATTTGAAGTGTTCAGACAAAAACTGCAGTATGAAATTAATTAGGATTAGTCTTGACTACACTAATTCAATTTAAAATATGCCTAAATGGTTTAAAAATAAAAATTCAGATTCCTTTCAACTGCAACCTGGTCCTGAAGCTATTTAAGCCTGCTTTGCCTATCCCGGGTCTGAGTTTCTGATTCGGTTGTAAGATTGCTATTAATAAACCAAAGTGGGGTAAAGGAAAAAAAAAAGAAAAAAGAAAAAAAAAGTGAGATTACCTAATTCTGCAAACACGGCTATTTGTTTATTTGCTTGCTTCATTTTAGAGACGCACTGTCAGAAGTTTAGTTTTCTGGCGGGGATTAATCCTTCCCTTTTGTGACTCTGGACCATCCATCCCTCCCCACCTCCCCCCGCTGCTGGCACGGGGTTGCTAAGCGACATGTTCTTCTCTTCTGTACTTTAGCAGAGAGGAACAGATCAAAGACACCCACAGTCCTGAATTATTTTATAAATTAATTTAAAGAGACACTCTCCCATGCTGTATTATGTAGAGGGAGATCAAAAGTTGCTCTATATACTGAGAGTACCTGGAGAATTAAACTGACGTCTTCTGGAAAATAAAAATGCTCTCATTACTGAGAACTATGTAATATTTACCTTTTTGTTGTTGTTGTTTTTCAGAACTAGACTATGAATTTATGCTAATTAAAGTTTCCAGTTTTATGGCAGTCATGACATTGAACGCAGGCCAGGCTGCATGTTTGTACAACTTTCAGAAGTGACGTTTTCTGTCATCAAGTGACAAGCTTGCTGGTTTTTAACTCTTTTCATCTCTTGCAAAAGAGTTGCCATTGTTCAAAAATAATTCATTCTTGAAACTTTAAATGCTTTCCCGACTAATGTCCTTGCCTGAACTTAAAGGCAAGAAAATCAGGGTAAATGTCAAATGATATATCCTTAAAAGAACAAATGAAGGTGAGAAAGTAATCTGTGTAAATCAGGCAAAAAAAAAAAAACCCAGGACACCAATATCTCAGATCTTTCTGAAAAGAATGAAAACCAAATGTGAATAATCTTTAATTGAAAAATCTGGGAATACAGAAGTTTAAACTTAAAGACCAGCACTTATCTGGCATCAGCTCAGGTCTGCTGCTCTGCACAGGCAGTGGGAACTGCCCACCCTTTCGGCAAGTGTTTCCTGAAACAGAAAAGGCAGGAATTATTTGCCCTCAGATCTACTCGGTTTCAAACACCATCAAAAGGGAAAAAACCAGCACTTAGTAAGGAAGTGCAAGAATTTTCCAAGACACTCATTTCCAAAGGCACCATCGTTGCGGAGCCTTAGGAAGAAGGCGAGGAACGCGATGGAGGTGCTCAGAGCTCTGCCCGAGCCAGAGACAGACCAGTTACCTGGAAAGCAAAATAGGCACCTGGAAAACTGTATGCAAAGTCCTTCCCACGGGGAAAATCTCGTTTAGTAACCAGCCACCTTCTCCGCCTAAAGCCACGTCTCCTCTAAAGCAGTTTGAGGAGCCTGTTCACGCCAGAAGGTGCTGGTGTGAGCACAGACACAAAATCTGTGCCCCAGGGGCTCGGTGCCCGTGGCTGCACTCGCAGGGCAGCCCTACCTCCTGCCCCCCAGCCCCCGCCTGCGCCCACGCAACGCCTGGGGAGGTGAGCGAAAACTAATACACTCCAGGACTGGAAAGAGATTAACCTCACATAAAGCTTCACCAGAAAAAAATCAGTGTCGGTATTTGTTTACATGCATTTTATTTGCCAATGAGAATACAAGCCTCCTTTTTATTTCCCACACCAGTAAAAGTCTCTTCAAAATTCTAATTGCTTGGATTTAGCATTTGAAATCCACTGCCCTACAGTTAACCTATATTCTCATAAAAGCAGGTATTTTAGAAAAGGGCTTAGACAGCTTTTCCATTTCATTACCAGCTATCTATTACACGGGCAAGATGTGTGCTTCACTCTCACTGATATACTGTTTTACGTATAAACATCTTGACCACCAGTATGTTGTCAGTGGTCAGCAGATTTGGTGTGTTTTGGCTGAATTTCTGAAGGGGAAAACTGTGACTTGCACTCTAAATATTTTTTCTGGAGAATGGATTCCTCAACAGACTATGGGCATCTTGTACAAAATACAAATAAACATTCAGAAAGGAATTTAATGTTTCTGGTGGGGACCGACTCACCAGCCTTGGAAGCTGGAGTCCCTTTGAGCAGTGGCACTGGCAGGGCTGGGTCCCACGTGCTCCACAGCCCCATTGCCCACCGCTCCTCCGTCCGGCCAGGGCAGAAATAACGTCCATGAGCAACAGCCACCCAGCTCGTTAGGGTTTGACTTTCTGGTGAGCTTATTTAGAATCACACAATGGTTTGGGTTGGAAGGGACCTTAAAGCCCATCCCGTCCCACCCCCCGCTCTGGGCAGGGACACCTCCCACCACACCAGGTTGCTCCAAGACCCCTCCAACCTGCTCCAGGGATGGGGCAGCCACAGCTTCTCTGGCCAACCTGGGCCAGGCTCTCACCACCCTCCCACCAAACAAGTTCCTCCCCACATCTCAGCTCCATCTCCCCTCTTTCAGTGTCAAACCCTTCCCCCTCCTCCTGTGGCTCCCCTCCCTGATCCAGAGTCCCTCCCCAACTTTCCTGGAGCCCCTTTAGGACTAGAAGGGGCTCTAAGGTCTCCCCGGAGTCTTCTCTTCTCAGTCCTGACCATGCTGTGTTCAGAGATTCAGTCCGAGATGGTATTTAAGGTAAAATGTTCTGAAGCAAAGATGTCGTAAGAATTTCAGTTAATATTTATTACGAGTATATTTTATTAATATTTGTAGAGTTCAATGAATGTAAGTAATTTAAAATCACTGCTCTTCTGTACCTATTTCCAGGATGCTGCAGAAACATCTGGGGCAGCCAGGGCAGAGCTGGGGCCTAGGACCAGGAGATGACGCTTCTGACACGTGGGAGGGCGTTGAAGGCCATTGAGAACATTAATAGCATTACTTCACCTTTCCACAGTGCTCTGCCTGCTTAAAGTGCTGCGTAGACTACTAGTAATTAGTGATCTGCATGTTTCTGAAATCACCAGCAGCATCATTTAAATTACCATTAAAATACAATTAGCCGCCCTTTGAACTGAGTGCTGTAGTTCGCAACAGGCTAATTGGTGGCTCATGGACCAGATCTGGACAACAGGAGGACAGTGTCTGCTTCTCCTCTTCCCTGATGGCCCCAGCCCAACAGCACCTCGTCGCAGGAGAATGGCTGTGCCCGTGGGACAGACGTGGAGAGCCATTCCTCGCCGGGAACCGGCAACGGCACAAAGTGTCCCTTGTGCCCAGCCCAAAGTGCTGAAAAGCCAGGATTTCGTAGATCTCATTCCAGCCTGTGTGGGGATTTGAGCAGGCATGGCCCCACCACTTCATACTTTGCAATTCAAATTAATTCTTTTTCTTTTTTTTTTTCTTTTATGCTCACTTGAGTTTTAGAGCGCAGCTCAGTACAGCCAGAGTCACAGAGATGAAATAAAGGGGCAAGACAAATACCTGAGCCATCTGCATCTCCAGCCGAGGCGCTGGCAGACCACGCTGACACGTGTTTGGGTACAACGAAGAATTTACTGACTGCAGCAGACTGATGGTGAAGGTCTGGCTTGGATGGAGCTCCCAAACCTGGCATCTGTATCCCACATTTAGGTAGCTAAATCTGTCACTTATATGCTTTAGATACTTCTGTTAATTGCCTAAATGCCAACAAAAATGACATGTTTTTAAAGTGTTAGAAGTGTAAATAGCTGCTCTTCTGAAACGGTCACACTGTATACTTTTAGCTCCTCCATACTCTTGCAAACGCATCCTATTTGTTGTAGTATCTAGCTGTAGTAACGTCTTAGTATCTGTAACACTATTGATGCTCCTGCAAAAAGAGCTATAGAATATACTTTAAATACTGGGGTTTTGTACACCTCGCACAACTATTCATTAATACCATGGGAACAGCATGTTACTGTTCCAGGCTTTCTAAGAACCAGCGCTATTGCTCTCCACCGGCTCCCGTTGCCTGCTCCATAACGCCATTATTATTTATGGTTTTACTCTTGAAAATTCAAATTTAGAACTTAAAAATTGTCATGCTTTTGTTTTTTAAAAATAATTCAAGGCAGCGAATGGGCCTGATGTAATCTGTATACTGCGTGCCACGGCTCAGTATCCACTGCTGTGAAAGCCCCGCTTGTTCTCTGAAAGGAGGAATTCTTTCAGCCGGCGGCACTTGCCCCCTCCTCTGCGAGGCCGCTTTTCCCATACACGCTGAGGACTCGCTGCCAGGCATTTTCTTGCCCTAAAAGTTTGCTGGAGCAATATTGTCATTTCCCCGACCTTTGCATGGGGCCCAGCTCCTAACGGGTCGGCCTCTAAGGACAATCAAGAGTTTCGGATTTGAGCATAGCGGTGGTTCCACTGAAGTACAATGGCTTGTTTAATCATCTTCTTTTTGGATTGGTCCTTGGACTACATATTGCTTCATCTCTATGTGGGCTTCACAGCAGGCTTTCAGAGAAGGTCTTTTCTCTTCCTTTGCCATTCACAGAGCAAGCGGCGCTTTCAGATATGTCCCGTCTACAAGGGATTTCAACGTTGGCCTGGCGTGTTTTACTAGTATTTGAATGGCCTAAAGAAATTATTTGGGAAGAGCAGATGCCTTGGGGAAAGAAAAAAAAAAATAGAGGATATTAATAGGTCAACTGGCCCAAGAAAATAGAAAAAAAAGTGCAACTCAAAAGTGGTTGAACAAGCAGGCTTGTAACACCGCCCAAGAAGATATCGCAGCTGCTCGTGATCCCAGTTTTGTGTTGTTACACCGTCACCCCCCTCTCTCATTGCCCAGTTCATTCAAACACAACACACTTCCTAAATCTGCTTTTTTTTTCAAACCCACAAAAATATGTATTGTCTCAGGAGGACCAAGAGACCAGGTACCTGAATGTGTAACGCGGGGTTCGTCATGGCCCCAGCTCTGAGAAGAGGGACTCCAGGGGAGCCGGTGGTGAGCGGTTTGCACAGGTCATTGTTAACGACACTGAAACAATAGTCTGGTGCTGGCTAACAAACACCAACACACAGGCCAACAACCCTAACAGGAGAAAGTATTACAAGGAGCTCACAACAAAATTAAGCTGCCAAGAGAAATTCCCAAATAATATGAAGACACTGAATCATGGAACAGTTTGGGTTGGAAGGGACCTTAAAGCCCATCCCGTCCCACCCCCCGCCCTGGGTAGGGACACCTCCCACCATATCAGGTTGCTCCACGCCCCCTCCAACCTGCCCTTGAACCCCTCCAGGGATGGGGCAGCCACAGCTTCTCTGGGCATCCTGGGCCAGGCTCTCACCACCACCACCACCACCACAGCAAAGAATTTCTTCCCGAGATCTCATCTAAATCTCCCCTCTTTCAGTTTAAAACCCTTCCCCTGTGTCCTATTGGTCCACTCCCTGAAAAAAGAGTCTTTGTTCCACCACTGGTGTCTTTTTGGGCTTCTGCCCCAGTGTCAGTCATCTGGATTAGCCTCCTCTCTGTGGGATGAAAACTCTTGGAATATGCAAGAACTCAGGAGTATTTAGCCATTCTGGGAAAGATTGACAGTTCTTAAATAACTTAATGCAACTAACGAAGGGCCTAATGAGAGTATCTCTGAATCAAGCACCACCAGCAGTTTCTCTGGATAGTAAAGGCGGATGCGTGAAATAAAACGGTTTACCACAAAATGGCTTTTGACTAAGAGTGAAAAATATAATAAGGAAGAACACAGTCCAGATAAAACTACATTCTGTTAAGGTAAATTCAAAAGGAAATGCCAGTAGGAGGGGAAACAGAAAAGACTTCATCCTGCGTGGCCACCACCAGCGCAGATTTGCATGGGGCAAGGAGAGCAACTTCCTCAGCGCCAGAACAGCGCCCGTATCTCAGGCGGGTAAAGAAGAAGTAGGGTTTGCTGCCAACTCTCAGAAAACATTAAAGGTCTGTTACACCAGCTGATAAGGGAAAATGAAAAAAAAAAAAAAGAAAAATCAGTGGACTGTGGTTTCTCATGCATCTCTTACAGTTTTCAGAGTCAAAGCAGTGGCTTAAGCTAAAAGAGATAGAGAGCTTGAGAAAGGCACAAATTTTACGTGGCCGATGCAAGAACAGCCCTGAAAAGCAAATTAAGATGCTACAAAGTGATCGGTCACCAAAGTTCACAGTGGCCAGTGAGAAAGTGCAGAACAGCCTACTCCTGAGTGTCAGTCACCGAAATTCTGCTGGAAGTTGAATTTTAAATTAAGTTGAAATGTTAAAGCAGAGGAATGTTTGATGGGTGAGAGCAGATCAGCCAAAACTAAAAATTTCAGCAAAGTCTTCTTCGCAAGGAGGCAGTTTTACAGAAGAAACAGGGAGAATTGTTATTACCTGGTTGTTGCTGGAAAAATAATATTCCTTCTTCTAGACTAAGAAAAAATTTAACTGTTAGCAATTAATCTATTTAAGCTGAACAATCACCTCTGGGTTTCTGCAACCTTAATTCTTGCTGAAAGCTAAAAAATGAAGAAGTTCCAGAAATAGACTGAAACTCCTCGAAGAGCCAATGCTGATGGAGAGACTGATAAGCATTTAAACAACTCAGTGAGATGTCACCCATATGCATGTCTTTCTGACCTAAGGGGCAAATGTCCCGTCATTGTTATCACAGATATCAGAAAAAAGTTATTGTATGCTAAAGCAAGATGTTGTCTGTAGGTATTTTGGAAGGCTATAGAGTTATACCTGAAATTCTTTAGTTGTATACATTTTGTGTGATTGTATATGGATTAATTGCACCAATAGAGATGACATCTCACCTGGTGGCAAGTACTGTGAAATGTAATTAGGAAAAGACTACACTGAGTGACAAATTTTGTCTCCAATTTTTCTAGTCATTCTGCTTTAATTTCTACAATTTTAGGCTAAGTGGCAGGCACGTCTATAACTTAAAAAAACCAAACCAACCAACCGAAAGGAAATCACTTGAGATAACATATGTACTGAGGGTGAAGGTAACTCAACCTGCAGACGTGTCCTGATACAATTTCGCTGTTAAATGGCATGAAGACTCTGCCAGCTTCTGTAAGCAAAATTTTTAATAAGCAGGAACTCAAGCAATGCACCAGGAGGGAAACAAGGGTCAGTTTTATCGCTGTGTGCCATTTACCCCTATTGCATTCAAACGCTCCAGGTGACAGGGAGGGAAAACAGGGCTGCTAAACAGCAGAACGTTAACATTTATTCACAAATGTCTGCATTTAAATTTAGTACCAAAATAATATAAGGGACATTCCACTCACTTTGAGCACTGAAGTAACAACACAGAAAAGCATCTCACCCACAGGACGAGAGCCGGCAGTGAGGAGGGGGGCTGGGAGCTTTCCTCCTACAGCAGCAACCACTGGGAGGTTCTGGGGCTGCAGCTCCGCAGTGAGAGGCACCAAGGTGAGAAAAGAGGAGAAATATTAAGGGAAATAATGTAAAGCAAGTGTTTCCCATGGATAACACACATTTTAATTACTCCCAGACAAACGTACCTATGGAGGTTACTGAGGACAGCCCATTCCACAGCCTGTGTCCGTATTCATCTCACAGAAGGACCCAGTTTCGGTAATAGGAACCGAGACTAAAATGATAACATTCATCTCTATGTTCTTGCCCTGACACGGTTATTCATAACGACTGTTCTTCCTAACGACTGTTCAGTTCCTTCCTTCTAGGGAGCCACTCCTAATTCTCTTCTATTCAGGTTGGATAATGAGTCATTGACTTTAACATTAATCTTTATTAACCCTTCCCTTACACAACCGATATCTGGTACCAGTGAAATGTATTGTCTCTTAAGTCTCTTCAGTGCTTTTTCCTCCACTGTGCCATTTTCCTATATGCAGATAACCCAACTATTCCTGCAGGCCTTCTGCTGCTGGTTGATGAAAAAATACCTTGTTTGTCTTCATGCCTTTGGTTAATTGCTCTTTAAGTCAGTCCTAGGCTACCTGTTTTCCAGGGTAATTTTGCTTTCCATAAATTCCATTTCTTTTCTGTTGCCTTTCTGTCTGGCCAAAGTTTTAGTTTAGCAAAACAGCTATTTGTGTCAAATAACTTCTTGAAGCCCCTTCTTTCCCCTTCTGTTTTTCCTCTTCTCTTCAGGGGAGAGAGGGCTGTGTTTGTGGATGGGCATGTGAGCATTCAATTCCACTGTGTCCACCTGTCTCCATGGGAAGCATCAGGACATTAACCTGGTGGCAGATGCTTCTGGCCATCTTTCCTTCTTAAACTTAACAACAAAACAAACAAAAACCACATTAAGTAGGAGATATTTTAAGTTACTAAGACTATTGAACCTATTAGCACTGTCAGTCTTGCGTGTCTTTTGAAGTGTTTTATTATATGTTACCATTACATGCATCTGCTCTTAAAGGAAAATCTAGGAAGTCTAAAGGAAAAGTAGTTTGGAAAGAGATCTCTTTACTTAGGAAACAAAACTCAGATTATTCCAAAAACAGATTCTAGGAAGAAATGTATATTTTTCATTGACTGTCTCCATAGCTTTTTCAGCATTCTTTATTTCTCCGTTCTTATGCTGTACCAGATAGCTGTGGATGCAAACATGCAGGAAGCTGCTTGCAGCCATTCCCTGCTGGGAAGATTTCACAGAATTGGTTGGAGGGACCTTTAAGATCATCTAGTCCAACCATCAACCTAATTCTGACCAAAAAAAAAAAACAACCCCAAAACCAAATAAAAAAAAACAACACTAAACCATATTCCCGAGGAGGCTGAGGGAAGACCTTATCAGTCTCTACAACTACCTGAAGGGGGGCTGTAGAGAGGCGGGGGTCAGTCTCTTCTCCAAGTCACAGGCAATAGGACAAGAGGAAATGGCCTCAAGTTGTGCCCGGGGAGGTTCAGGTCAGATATTAGGAAAAATTTCTTCACTGAAGGGGTTATCAAGCATTGGAATGGGCTGCTCAGGGAAGTGGTAGATGCACCATCCCTGGAGGCGTTCAAAAGACGAGCTGACATATTTCCTGGAGGTTCCAATCCAGCCAGGCTGAAACCTTATTAACAACACAAGTTTTTTTTCCCTGATTAATAAAATATCCAGGTGAATGCACAGCACGTGCAGCTTGACATTTTCTTGACACCAGCACAGCAGAGAACTCCTCAGATGCCATGTTAATATTTCAATGACAAACTTCTGAAGCTTGGGCACAGTCCTAACCTCGGCCTTTAAAAAACAAAAAACACCTAAATTATTTCATCCAGCGGAGGCTGAAGAAAGGTAATTCCTCACAGCTTGTCGGGAAAAGGAGGGGTTTTTTTTCAAGGAATAGTTTGGGAGTTGGAAGGGATCTTAAAGATCTTCACGCTCCAACTCCACCTTTTCCCCAACAGTTTGTGTTTATGCTCTTTTACCATCACGGGAGAGCTGAGGTATCCTGCGGCCCCACAGCACAAGCAGCCACTTTTTTCTTTTTTAAGGCCGAAAAACCACCAAACTCAACCCAAGCTCTACCGGCGGCAGCAAAACACCGGGGTGCGGGCCGGGCCAGGCCAGACTGTCATTTATTTATTTGCAAATAACGGCCGCGACCGCCCTTTCCACCAGGAGGGAGTGGCCGGGGCGGCCCAGAGATCCCCCCCCCCCCCGCCAACCCAACCCAACCCAACCCTGAAGCAACAGGTGCCACCCGGCTCGGCCTCGCCATGGCGGCGGGGCTGAGGGGAAGGCACCGCCCGCCATCTCGGCAGGCCGGGTCCCCCCGCCTCCCTCCCGCCGCCACTCCCCCGCCTTCTGCCAGAGCCCCCTCCCCTTCCCCGCCACCCGCTTCCGCCCGGCGCTCCCGCGCATGCTTGGGTTATGCAACGGCGGCGGCGGCGGGCGGGCCGCGCCGCCCCAGTGCCGCAGGGCAAGGCAGGGCAGGGCAGCGCGGAGAGGGGAGGGGGATGCCCCGAGGGCGGCGGGCACCGGGCCGGCAGCGGGGCTGAGGCGGCGCTCCCGCCCTCCCCCGGCGGCGGCCGTGTGCGCGCCCCGCGCCCGCCTGTGAGTGGCAGCGGCGGCCGCCGCCAAGTCCCGCCTGTTCCGCTCTCCCTGCCGCAGGCGGCGGCGGCGGCGGGTTGGCTTCCTGCGCGCTGTGCCGCTCCCCCTCCCCCCGGCAGTCGGAGCCGCAGCGGCAGCAGCCCGGATCCCCGAGCCATGGCTCTGTGAGAGCAGCACATGGCGGCCGCGGCAGCCATGAGCCCCCCACTAATCCATACAACTCCCCCCTGAACGGCCACCAACGGCAGCCAGCGCTCCCACCCGGCTCCACCGCTCCCACCGCCCACCCGCAACTACAACCGCCGCCGCGCCGCCCGGCCCGAGCCCAGACCCCGCCGCCGCCGCTGCCGCCGCTGTCGCCGCCGGGTCCCCGCTCACCCGCCCGCCGCCGCCGCCCGGTTCTCACCATGGGAGTGCAGGGTTTCCAGGACTACATCGAGAAGCACTGCCCCAGCGCCGTGGTGCCCGTCGAGCTGCAGAAGCTGGCGCGGGGCAGCCTCGTGGGTGGGGGCCGCCAGCGGCCCCCCCAAACCCCGCTGCGCCTCCTCATCGATGCCGACAACTGCCTGCACCGGCTCTACGGCGGCTTCTACACGGACTGGGTGAGCGGCGGGCAGTGGAACCACATGCTGGGCTACCTGGCGGCCCTGGCTAAGGCCTGCTTCAACGGCAACATCGAGCTCTTCGTCTTCTTCAACGGCGCCCTGGAGAAGGCCCGGCTCCACGAGTGGGTGAAGCGCCAGGGCAACGAGCGCCAGACGGCGCAGCAGATCGTCAGCCACGTCCAGAACAAGGGCACCCCGCCGCCCAAGGTCTGGTTCCTGCCGCCCGTCTGCATGGCGCACTGCATCCGCCTGGCCCTCATCCGCTTCCACATCAAGGTGAGGAGCCGACGGGCCCGGCGCCCCACATTCCCCCTCTCCCCAACCACGCACACCCCGGGGACACCAGCGCCCCCTCCCCGCCGCCGCTCCAAGATGGCAGCGGGGGCTGCCCCGGGCCTAGCCCGGCAGGGGAGGAGGAGCGGGGGTACTTTATCTCTGACTTTTTTATGTTTCAAAATTAGATAAAAATGTAGAATCAGAAAAGGAAAAAAAAAATAGTGTT
>JAOTQQ010000003.1:23063687-23118072 GCA_026546715.1 Gallinago undulata | reverse complement strand
GGGGTGGTGGAGGGGGGGGGGGGGGGGGGCACCCAGCCTCTCCCCTCAGCGCCTCAAAATGTCGTCGAGGCCCGCGGGGGCGGCCCAAGTTTCGGCGGCCTCAATACCCGGGGGATTTGGCTATTTATATGGCGCTGCCGGATTGAAGCCAGGCCCAGTATTAGGGAGGATTTTTTTTTTTTTTTTTGCCTCCATGTTCTTTCGGGGCCGCCGCTCTGTTGACTCAAAATGTCCCTTCTTGCCCAGGGCCTTCCCCCTGCCCCACTGGGGAAGGTGGTGGGGCTGGGACTTTGGTACCTTAGGTGAGGCCGAAAGCGTGGTAATCTTAATGAATTATTAAGAGGAAAGGGGGGGGGTGGGTGGGGAGAAAACTAAACTAATTTATTATTTTATTCTATCGCGCAGAATGGATCTGCAACAAGTTCCCTGCTGAGGCGAGGTGGTTAAACTTGCGCTGAAGGGGAAATTGCTTGAGTTTTCATGTTAATGAAAGGTTTTGCTCAGCGTTGCCCAAACGAGCTTTTGATCAAGCGTGGAATAATTCATTTCTTACTCCCCAACTGCAAATGCTTCCAGTTCGTTGGGGTCAGGGGCCCCCATCTGACCATTCCTCCTTTAAACGTCATATTTTAGGAGGGAGCCTCTGTTTTCTGATAACAGGGGGTCGGTGGGGCTCTCCCGCTGGCACCACAGCCACAGTTTCAAAGAATATTAACGGGCAGGCTCTTTCCGTACAGCATTCGTGATTTACGAGGGTTTCTGTGAAGCCAAGCGACTGTGTCTGGTGAAACACAAGCCGCTAGGAAAACAAGCCCAGGATGAAGTTGCAATTTTCAGAGTTGTTTCCCTGCTAGGGGAGGGAAGAGCAGTGGGAGCGAAGCGCATACTTGCAGGCTTTATTATTGTAAATTACTTTTTGTGTCTAGAAAAAAAATAATTACGCAACCTTTCGAGTGGCGCGCCTGATCACTAGCTTAACATTATCTGCCCTTTTGGCGCATTAGGGGAAAAAAATAAATCAAAATATTCGGGCTGGGTTGCAGCCCCGGAGTAAAAAAATAGAGGATTCTGTGCAAGGAGCTCAGGAGGTGGTGACTTTGGGTGAAGTTTCTCCCAGTTTCAGCAACGGGGTGAAAGTTGCTGGGTGCTTGCTCGGCTGGACCTGTCCTCAGAGGAACAGGAAGCCACCCCGGGCTGGTGGTGGGCATCCAGCCCTGGTGGTGAGGGAGGTCCCACTCTGTGGTGGCCTGGGCCACGCTCTGCCCCCTGGCACCCACCATGGTGGGATTGGCCCGCCGGGGGCTGAGCGTGGCCCAGGCCACCGCAGCGGGTGAAGTGTGTGTGGAAGGAACTGGAAGCAGAGGAGAAGCTCCTTCTTGCAGGGTGGGATGAGCTCCACCGAGCACCACATCTGGGGCTTGGTACTCGGTTATGGCCGTGTCTGCTGTAGGGTAATGTATGTGACTGTGTAGAAGCAAAACGCTGGACGTGTTTTGAATGTGAATGATGATGGGAAAATCCTTTCCTCTCCTCTCCTCTGAACTTTTTATTTTTTTCTTCTGTAGTTAGGAATTACTTTTATTCTTTAAGCAACAAGTTTTAGGGACCATACGGTGAAGGTATTTGCCTTGATCTGGTTGCAGGTGCATTGTAAATCTTCCTTAAATTTGTTAATGAGACTCATTAGTAAAAGTAATGAATGGGGTAAAATAATATATATTTTTTTTCTTTTAATGTGTTAAGCTAATTACTTTGTGTACTGTGTATTTTAATACTGCATTAAACAGCAGGAAGCCAGCTGTTTTGATATTGATAAGAATTTGGTATTTATAATAGCCTGGTGGCATGTTGAACTAGCTGTTATGGTAGTCTCTTAACCGTGTACTGTCTCAGATCTGGATCGTTTCTGTTGAAGCACATTTAATCCGAATAAAGTTGCCACATTTGACGAGGGTGTCACCTGTAGCACTTTGTTTACGTTCAGGCTTAGCTGCAGCATTAGCTCCTTTAGGGTTTCTCAGTAGTAGGCCTTAATCTTTGGCAGCAGTTTTAAAAGCGAGAGGATGTGTCATACGGAGTCCCTTTTCTCACATTTTAAAAAAAAAAGAAGCGCACACACGCACACCCATTTTTGATGGGGAAGATTTTGGGGGTAGCGCTGGGAGTTGGGGGGTGTGTGGAGGGGAGAGGTTGTTGCTTCTGTTAAAGTTCCTGTTACTGAGCCACTGCTGTGCATGTACCAGCTGCGCCAGTTCTCTGAACCTGGGCAGCTCTACTGGGATGGGAAGGGTATCAGCAATTCCCCTGTGATGCTTCAGTTCAGCAGCTATTGAGAAACTGAGGACAGCTGTTTTTTTAATTGATTCATTTTCAGGTTAGGAAGTGTATTTCATGGTTATAGTGCTAACATGCACAATACTCATCGAAGATACTTTTGAACTTAAATCACATTCCTTTTCTGGTTTTCTTCTTTTACACAACTTATTATATTTCTAAATCAGCTTTATATATCTTTCCTTCCTTAAACCTTGCTCCAGTTTTATTCACCTTTTTCCTTGTGCTCACTTTCTAGCAGCCCTTCTGGTGGGCAAAGAGCAAGATGCATCTTGAAGGTGTGATTTTTAATTTTATTTTTAATTTTTATTTTTATATTTGCATGTATGGGTGATTTTTTTTTTAATTTACATATGCATGAGACAGTTGCCAAATTATAGTGTTTTCTCACTTTGTTTTGAGAATTCGAGTTTGAGAATACTGAATAACTTTAAATATGAAACTGATTTTCATATTTTTAGGAAATGTTTGAGCCTAGAGTAGAAGTCTAGGAACTAGCCAGTGCTAGGAACTAGCACTAGGAACTAGCCTAGCCAGTGCTAGGAACTGGCTATGAATTTAATCTATTTTGGTAATTAGAGGGGAGAAAGAGAGTAATGTCTTCCATCCAGAACAATTATAAATCACTTGCAGATTGTTTCAGCAGCATGTAAAATTAACAGGTTCCTCCAAGTTATAACAAATATCCTACAGGTTCTTAGCTTAATTGTGACCTGGTATTTTTCTGTTTGGGGGAGGGAGGAATAATTCTTAAAAAAAACTTTTATGCAAAGCAGGTTTGCTAAAATTTAAATATTTAAGTAGTGGAGATCTTAACATCTTTAATACTTTGGAAAGACTTTGTGGTGTTCTCAATATTTAAACGCGCATCTGCCTGTTAGACAGGCTTCTCTCTTTCTGATCCAGTATCATGAGTGTTGACACAAGATTTAGACTTGAAAACGGTTCCCCCAGCATCCCTCCTCCCTGGGCTGACGCTGGAGTGTGCACGTTGCTGGGCTGTACTGGCATGTGAGACCTGCGAGCTGGTCTCTATGACTATCTGCTCCCTGCAGTTTTGCCTTGCGGGTTAACTGTACTTTGGTAAATACAGCTCTTTTTGCCTATGATACTTGAGTTATTTGAACACGGATTCTAGTATTACCTAAACACTGCAGTTTCCTGCCTAGAGCTCTGCCAGAACGCCCTATAGAGCAGGGAGGGAACAGGAGGCTGAGAGGGTCGAGGAATTCTTTTATGGGAGATGAGAGTGGGCCGCACACTGAGTTTCCTTGTGTGTTATCTGCACACCTGGGTCACACCTAGTGCTGCAAAAAGAGTTCTTGCTCTGTTTTTTTTTTTTTTTATGGATGATCTATGGTTGTGATGCATGCAAAGATGCTGATTTTGGATATAGATGCGTGTAATTTGAATCTGTTTATCCATAATAAAAAAAGCATCTTGAGGATTTTCCTAATCTAAAGCATGTAAAGACTGGGGATGGAGGGGAGGAGGGGAGGATGGCAAAGCCTAGATTGCCTACCTCGAGTTAATAACTGTATAAATCAATATCCTTAAATTTTGCTAAAGATGTTTGCAGTCTCTTCCAATTCTATGGACACACGTTATGGTAGGTGGTGGTAGCATTATTAGAAAAACGAATATGCTTGGTTTTTTCTCACAAATTTAAATTTCAAACTCACTCTGATACAGTATGTCAAGCACTTTTCTGAAGAAGTAAAATTTTCTTAAGACTTTGAGGCTGTAGCATTAGGAGCAGAGAGAGTTCAGTGAACTGGTTCTAGATGGCGCAGAGGGAGGTGCTGGTGTTCGGCTGCTTGGGATTTTGCTTAAAAGGGACCATCCATGGACCTACATAGGAAAAGCAAAATTTTACATACCTCACTGAAAGCCTGTAATTGAGCGTGGGGTTCAGAAAGTGCAAGGTATGAGCAGGAAAGGAGTCATCACTGGAAACTTACTGGTGGACAGAAACTCTTAGCTGGCAGGTTGGGTGACTGTGGGACAGCTGGGGTGGGCTGTAGAGGGGTAGGGTTCACTTGTGTTCTGTGAGGCTTTGGCTGCAAATAAATAGCATTATTGGCATTAACACGGTAGTTATTTGTGCATACTGTGGAGACTGAAGCTAATAGTTTTGCACTGGTCTACTTTGGGATAGCTTGCTATCTGTGGTGGTGTTAAAATGGAATATTTAGTAGAGGGTAGGTTATACCAACACCCAACTTCTGCAGGGTTTCCTCAATCACTGGATGTTTATCATGTATGGAGATGGTGAAAGCATTAGGCATCAGAAGCTCTCAGCTTGCTCTGTTTTTGTGTTCTTGTATGTGAACTGTAGCTGTGACGGTTCCCGACAGCATGTAGAACTGCAGGACTGTAGGTACTAACCTGTCGCTGTGGGTTTTTCAGTTTTAGTTTAATCTTGATAAGAAAGGGTTGTTTTCACATTTCCAACGCTATGAATTGCCCCGTGTCTTCCCTGGCACAACATGTCTGTTCTAGTTTGATTGCCATAGCCTTAATTACGTGCTTTGCTAGGCAACCTGAGTTGGGGGTGAAGTTTGGGCTATAAACTTGAAGCGATTTGCACCATCAGGGACAGCTGTGTGAAAATGAATAGGCTGTAGAGGTTTGAAAGTGGAAAGAGGAAAAAATTTGGCTGGAGACAGCAAGGTAGAGATTTGAAAGGTCAAGAAAGTTGTCTTTGTTCACCTCGGGTTCTGTTTGTTTCTTTTAAAACAGGGCTGCAAAACTTAAGAGTGCTCATGTGATTGCTTTTTAAGGGAGCATGCTGAACTGCTAAAGTATCCATGGCCTTAAGATTTTTCCCATGAGCTAATACAGATGTTGGTATAGTAATATGTTTAGAGTGTGAGCGTTTCTGTAATAAACAGTTCTTTCAGATGAGCTCAGCAATCCGTAATGCCACTCCGTGTGTCGGCTTCCAGAACTTTGTCTTGTGTTTCTGAGTGCTTCTTGCATCCCTTCCCTATGTGCTGTGTCATTGGGTTCTTTAAAATTACTTTAAATGTACTGCAAGTGTTTCAAACCCACATATATAGTTCCAGAAAGACCCAGTATATTGTAATGTCATAAATCAGTACTGCCATTTAACATTGTAGCTAATTACTCTGTCTTCCACTATAGGTTGCACAGAGCATTGAGGATCATCATCAAGAAGTAATTGCTTTCTGCAGAGAAAAAGGTTTCCATGGTTTGGTTGCATATGACTCCGATTATGCATTGTGCAACATCCCTTACTATTTCAGTGCCCATGCCCTAAAACTGAGCCGGAATGGGAAAAGTCTCACAACAAGCCAATACCTAATGCATGAAGTTGCCAAGCAACTGGACCTGAATCCAAATCGCTTTCCTATTTTTGCTGCTCTTTTAGGTAAGTGAAGTAATAAAAGAACTCGATGCTGCCAGTCAGACTTACAATTTTTTTTTTCTGTTAACTGTTTTAAAATCTGCGTGTATAATTTGACAAAGCACATAGGCAAAGGCATCCCATTGTTTCAGACATTCCTGCTATGCTTGAGGTGGGCTGGATGCCTTTTAGTGAGGCCAGACATGCCCAATTTGTAGAGACCTGCAAGCAATGCAAATTGTGGCTGTCTAGAAACAAGAGTAGAAAGTAAGAGTTCGGCAAAATTCTTGCCTGTCCAAAATCATCTCAGTGGGTGGGGGTAAATCGGGATGATTGTGGTTGTACTAGTTTTGGTCTTGCACAGTACCTGAGGTCTACTTTTAACAAGATGCTCTCCAGACTGGGGAAACACGCTTCTGTCCTGGTTTGTGTTCTACCTAAAGATAACATACATGGAGTGAAGATTCTGGATCAGCATCTTGCCATTCCCTTAGTGGTGTTTGGATGGTTTCTTAGCACTCCTGCTTCTGATGCTGAATGCTGTAGTATCTCTAAAGAAGCACTGGTAGGAAGGACTTGAGCTTCACATCTCTGCTTAAATGAGGCAGTTTTAATACGCTGTATTTCCACGGCAGTGGTAGAGAATAGCTGTCATGCTCTTTCAGAAGAGTGACTTAATTACTAGGTGACTCCAATGAGTAAGATCTATTTAAAACAGCATTCTAACTTCATTTTGGGTAAATAAGCAGGGAGCAGCTGTATTCTTGATCTTGTACTCAGAAAACAAATTAAGAAAACTGGATTTTCTTTTTATTTTCTCCCTGACTTTGTGTTTTAGTACAGGTACATGATAAAAGAATGAAACCTCTCATTTGAAAGCTGTAAATGAGAGAGGCTATGTATTATTCCTTTAGCATACTATTACTTTAGTGGCCTTTAATATTAAATTGTTTCTAGTCCAGACAGGTACCTTCCGTGGTAAGAAGAAAAGAACCAGTGCACCTTACAGCAGAAACCCACAAGTATTTGAGTGGTTGAAGTTGCTCTTTGTCAGTGTATGTTATTCATCTCCAGGTGGTTCCCTGCCTGCCTGGCTCGAGGGAGGAATGGTAGATGAAGGCTAAGCTGCAATCTAAAACAAAACTTCTGTGTAAATAGCAGGACAGACCACTATTGCTGAGCTTTGTTTTGTACTCTATAAATAAGTTGTTGCATGCCAATTCAGTGAGTAAGAATCACTGCTTGAGCAGCAGTTTCACAGTTGCAGATATGATTTATGGAATTAATGTGAAGTGCATGTGAACGACATCATTTTAACTTGTCACAGAATTGCAGCTGCATGGCCAGCTGAGGCAGCGCTTGGTTGTATTAAACGGAAGGTGAAAAACATTCTGGTAAACTTTCTGAAGGTTTTGCAGTTTTATACAAGAAGCTCTTGAATATTTATCTCTCTTGATATGTTACATGACAAAATGTTTTTCAGCTTGCTCTTGGGAGAAAGAAACTTGAGGTCATTTCACGTGATCACTGGAGAGAGATTTTGTAGATTGTTCTCTTCCCTCCCCCCAAAATTGGTACAAAGGTTAAAAAAACCCAGTTCAGCTGCAAGTTTAGTTTTGTGTATGCTTTTACATTTCTTTTGTGTGTGTATTCAGTATGAGTAAGCAAAATAGAGGAAAGTTAATGGAAGTCAGGGTTAGAAGAGGAAATACTTTGGAGGCCTTCCTGTGATGAGTGTTGGTTGTTTTGGTTGGTTTGTTTTTTTTTTTGCATTTATTGAGTATTAGGAAAGGTAGGTATTTGGTGATAGAATTAATGGTTATATAAGCTTACAACAAACAGACACTGTTTGACTTCTGCAACTTATATGCAACATTTTCTAACTTTTGCAACCTTAGGAATATAGTGACTCCGTTTTTTGTTTGTTTTTTTTTAAATACTAAATGTAGCTAGGCATATAACTGTCTAGTGTGGTATATGTTTAAAGCAGGGTAGCTCATTCAGATCAAAATTTTTATATTTATTTTATTTAATATCTGAGGGCTTGTCTGCCTTCACAGGTTGTTCTGCCCTTGTTCTGGGGCCTCTTTGGATCTCTTGAACCTGTAACTAGCGTGAAGAAAATCACAATGGGAAGGAGTGAGTGAGTGCTTGATTAGAGGGGGAGGTGTATGAACCTGTTACATCGCTCTTCTGTTCTGGGTGCATCAGTGGAACTCCTCATGCTAGTACTTTGTTTAGAAATTAATTAATGTATTCTGAAATAATTGCAGTTAGGTGGCTGGTTTAATGTTTATAATTATGGAAGGGCAAAACTATCACAGTAGTTGTATCAGTTTTCAAATTTAGGTGTGCAAATCTCTTTCCCTGTATTTGGAAAACTCAAGGTTCTTTGTTTTCAGATACTTTCCTGTCATTAACTTCAAGGGTCAATCTGGGTATTGCTGAAAAGTGAAAAAAATCTGGAATGATTCAGCCAAACATTGAGCACTCTGAGGGGCCTGAGGAACACCACTGAACTGGTCAAATAAAAAGAAGTTCTCAATAGCAAATTATTTGGGAATGAGTTATGTTCAGGGATAAAGTTCAGGTATTCCAGCAAAATATTTTCTGACTGTACCAACTAGGCAAGTTCTTTAAGATTACTTTCTGGGGTTATGTATACAGTATGGTTGGTTGGTTTGCTTTATAGTTTTTTCCTTCTTACAGCTTTCCATGCAGGAGTGGTTTATAGTTCTAGCTTTATAATAAAAGGAGTATCCTTGTCACGGGTAGTTAAAACATGGCCAAGATACCGTGTCCTCTAAGAGTGCACTCTTAAAAAGTTCTGTCCTACCTGCTGTTGATGTAAACAGGGAATTGATTTGGGTTCTTTTGTAAACTTTGACTCAAATACTTCAAATTATTAAAAAAAAAAAAAAAAAACAAACCACAACCCAAGCTTCGTCAGTAGAAAAACAAACACAGTGTGAGGTATAGAGCTGTAATTCAGTGAACTCTTTAGAAAGGGCAGTGGCTTCAATTAGTATCTAATTGCTTTAAAAAAACCTAAGGCGTACACTGTAATAAGCCATTAAAATGGGAAAATCAATATATGTTGAGGTTGTTGAGCCAGGTCAAGAAATAGAGGTTGCTTATGTAATGCTGATCTCTCTCCCACTGTGACAGTACACAGGGATGGGCTTAGTTATGTAGTCTCAGTCTGTTTCTCTATAAAATTTTAGAACTCTGTAAGTTAAGTACAGGCATCACTGCCTGTTTGAACTACAGAAGACACTGCCACACTTCAGCGTCCTAAATCCTACAGTTCAAAATGCGGTGAGAAGTGATCAAATGGTCAGACTGTCTTGTCTGTGTGTGTGTGTTCAAGGGGATGGAATTAACTGAAATGACAGATGGAGACCAAACATGATTGAGGTGGAAGGGAGAGAAGCTCTGACTGTTTTCAAAGGTGATCCTAGGAGTTATCAGGAGTTATTGTTAGTTATCACAAAACTGTCTAGTGGTCTGGCTGTAATTGATTTTTTTGGACCTGCGTTATAAAGGCTGTCTAATCCTGCCTTGATTAGACTAGCAAGAGTGTGGCTGTTGTATACAAACTTGTTGAATCATTCTGATGTGAGTTTAAAGTTTAGCTCTTAATGAATAAAGGTTATAATGTCTCCTTGCTGGACATCTCAGCAGTAGGTGAAGTATTGATTGGACACAAAGACTTCGTGCTCTAAGAGGGCATCTTCTAGTCGCCAGGCAATGGACAGCTGTCTTGGTTTTCACATGGTAAACAGCATTAAAAGCAAACTAAAGTATTTTACAAGCAAATATTTAAGAAAGTTGTCATTTTCAAAGAACCCTGTCATGTTCCTTGAGTAGGTGAGAGTGCAAGATGATGTCCAAACTGAAATTAAAAAAAAAAAAGCTGTAAATACATTAACAGCAGTGAGAGCTGTTTCACTGCTAAGCTGCTGCTCTGTAAAGCCAGATACTGAAAATATCCTTAAGCTTTTGACCAGAAGTGCAGTAATACACTGGTTAGTTCCACATAAAGTTTAGATTCATGAACACTGAACTCTGTCAGTGGCTGATTAGTTAGTCTTCAATTAATTCAAATGTTTGAAATAATTCCTAGTAAGAATTTTTGTAGGGTTTTTTTTTTCTGAGTGTGATGTGCTTTGGGAAAAGAGTAATCTCCCATTCGGAATGAAGAGCTTGCTAAATACAGCCACTGCCTCTGTTCATTGGGAATCACTATGGAATCTCCTGGTGACTTTGCTGCTGCCAGCTCAGGCTTCTCTCTGACCTGGGTGGGCAGGTTGGCAAAAGTAACTTTAGGAATTGGGAAACTGTGGAGTGTCATCAGAGCCACCTGCATTCCTGAGGGTTGGACAAGTGTTCCTGGGGCTTGCTGCGTGCCCCCCACTGCATGATGGAGCAGAGTGTGAGTTCCAAGGGCAGTTCCCATGGGGATCCGTAAGGGCATATGCTAGGATGTGGGAAGGGCTTTCCCTGCTGGTGTGGGAGAGCAATAAAGTGTGTTCTTACACTGTTGCACCTGCATGACTACATCCTGGTGAGGATCCCCTAACAGGATACACCAGGTTGAGGTTGACACCATGTGTCTGGCTCTGTTCTGGAAGTGCATTGGTTGGAAGAGAGCTCCTTGAGCAGAGAGAAGCGTCTCTCGCTGCAGCAGTAGCATGCTAATTAGGTTTTTCTGGAGTAACAAAAAGATATCTGCAAGTTTCATCTCCGTTAATCCTGTCAATTGGGAATTGAAGGCTCGTTGCAAATTTGTTTTGCTACACGTAGAATCAATATGCAATGTTTTCTGGTGTACTTAAATAAAGTTCTGTATTATGTTCTAGGTAATCATATTCTACCTGATGAAGATTTGGCTTCCTTTCATTGGAGTTTACTTGGTCCAGAACATCCACTAGCTTCACTTAAGGTACAAATTTAATGTCACTACTAGCAGTTAAGCTGAAATCAATCTTAACAGATAATCAGAGCACTGTACTAGGCTAATTCACAGCAGCTATGCAAGGCTCTTGTTCTCCCTCACCCTGTGGTATCCCAGCCCCTCTCTGACTGCAGAGGATACCTGGGGCGATTATAGCCTTACCAGGCTAAACTTAGCCTTTGTCATCACCCTCGGTGTCCTTCAGCTATACAAGCCATGCACTCATAGATTCAGCGTGGTTTTACTTGGAGAATATACCTTTTTGATCTCTTTTTTTTTTTTTTTAAGAGTGGAATTTTTTTGTTTAGTCATGTATTTCAGCTGTCAAAAACAACGATCTGGATACCTTCCTACCATATTGTTTTACTTTCTACTGATGTGAGTTTGTGTGTAATTGTTAGCTTTCTGCACTTAGTGTAAATATGCTAGAGAATAGTTTGCACAAGAAGGCTAAGGTGGCCTTCAAGAGATTTTTTTTTTTTTTTGACAAGTAACTTGTGTCTGATTCTCTTAGTTTGTGTGGTCTGCTGCTTCATCACACTTGCTTGGTGTGTCTGCCAAGCAGACAGCTATGGAAAGGAAACTGGGCACATCAGAGAATGGGATAATAATGACCTTTCTCTCTGCCACAATAGACATATCTCTTCCCTTTCCCCTATGGTGTACAATGCAGCAAATCAATTTGCTTTTTGTAAATTCTGTAAGACTTTGTTATACCTACAACAAAAATAGGTGGCTTTTTTCCCCCTTCTGTTCCAAAAGTTTATTAAGCATTAAAAAATTGTAACTTATTTCACTGAAGGTAGAATTTAAAAGGAGGTTGAAGGTTTTCAGCAGAGTTTTTGAGGCTTGCACATGAATTGCTTAGTGAACAGCTGTGATAATTTGATGTTATGCTCATTTCCTGTTTTGGTGTCTGTCCTGTGCTTAGCAAGGTAAGTGTCAGCACATTGTAGTGGCAAAACAAAATCTTGATGTTTGCTACTTCTTTGTAAAACTTGAGACGAAAAAATGAAAGATTGAAAGAACGTGCCTGTATTTTCATTTTTTACCAAAAATTTAAAATTTAGAACTTCTTTCAAAGCGGCTGATAAAAGTTTTGGATGTTCAGAATACTTTTCTGTGGTTCAGGCTGAGTAAACTCGTTTTACAGCCGGTTTAGAAGATGGCTTCAGACACTTAGACCTTCTGAAAAGCCTTCTAAATATATATTGAATTACTTGACTAGCATGAAAATTAGATATTTGTCATCTTTGCTTGAAGTTTTGCATTTTCAGTGGAAACCCCGACTGGCCTTTGTAGCTGGCATGCTAAGGAAGTGAAATGTGTTTCCTGGGAGCGTGACTGGGCTGTCTCAGGCAGTCTTCCCTCTACGTATTTAATCTGTTGGCCAGCGTTAATCAGATTTGAAATCAGTTCCCATTCAGCTGTTAAAGGCTCCCTGAAAACTGATACGCTGTTATCAGTGAAAAAAGACCCAAATTACTGCCCTTAGTGAGGGAAAAGGTGAGCACAGCACAGCATTTGTTTAATTTCACAGCAGCCTGCCAGCTACTTGTTTAGCCCCAGCCTTAGCACAGCATTGCTGTCTCCCGGCTGATAATGGTGTCAGAGGGAGAGGAAGAAGAAGGGCTGAAGCAGAAATGACAGAGGTCTACAGGAGACCAACCTTCATTAGTTGCTGGTTATGGAACAACTTGCTGTTGGTGTTCGTTTTTTTTTTTTTAGCTTCAGTTTCAACAGTGCTCATGGATTGAGGTGATAACTTGTTTCAGTAGCTCATTAGCTCAATGTCATTTGACATACTAGTATGTCATGATGTCATTACAGCTCAGAAAGCAAAATTCCTTGTAAATTTTATGAATGCTTAAAATACCCTAAAAGATAGGTTTTTATATTAGCTACAAGCTTGATAGAAAGAAGCAGTTTCGGAACAGTTACAAAAAGTGGGAGCTGTCACAAAAACTGGAAATGGAGGTGGGAAGTTGTTGTGGCTGTCCAGGGTGTCACTCCTGGGCTGTACCTACAAACTTTGCTTTGTTGTGTCTATTTAGAGTTGCTATTGAGCATTCCGCACATGTGGAAACCAGGGGCTTTAATTCCACACCTTATTCAGTTCAGGATTTGGAAAACTTTTTATTGTTGTGTAAAGATGTTAATATTTTGTATCTAAGACAGTCTGGTCTTGAGCACCAAAGCTGACAGATTCAGTTCCCAATGGTCTGATTTGTTGATTTTCAGTGACACCTGTGATAGTTAATAACATACGGTTTATGTTCTTTCTCTTTTATTATGAGGTAGAAAAATGGTTACTTTTTTTTACAATAAAAGCTTTTCTAGTTCACCAATTAAAAAGTGTCACTTAGAAAAGACTGGTAGTACTTCTTCCGATAGAAAACAGATTTATCTGCTCAGGTGTCAACATAGGTGAAAAAAAGCAAAACTGAGGAGCCTGTACTTCTGTTTGAAAAATGGACATGAGGGTAGTGCGTTCATCTAGGAACCAGCTGAGCTGAAATGGGAAAAAGGAAGGAAAATGGAACCTGAACAAAGAATCCCTATTTCACATCTAGAAGGAAATGAACTTCTCAGTTCATGCTGGATCAAAAGCCGTGCCTTTCAGAGACACCAGCAATGGCTGTCAGCTCAGCAACATTGAGAGATTCTGTGGACAAATTTAAATATAGAGAATTGAATTGCTATTGCTGTGAAAGGGAAAAATAATTAAAAACTGACCCTGCAAGCTGTTCTGAGCCAGGGTCTTGTCTGTCTAAATGTCCCTGGGTAAACAGGTCATGGATCTAATAAAAGCACAGACCTCTGCTTGTGTCTAGTTACCTGACTTAGGGCAGAGCTCACTGAAGCTGAAACAAGAAAGGAGTTGAAAGACTTCCTGAGAAATAGTTTGAGTGCTAGAACTTGTTTGGAAACTAGCATTGTACTACTTTTTACATGTGTGCTTTGGGATTTATGTTTAAGACAGAAACAATTCAGTTCTCTGGTAGAGCTTGTTATGGGATGGAGCTTCAAGATCAATGTGTAATAACACCAGAATGATATTAGGAGGGCAGTTTCTTATCTCTGGAATGAATTAGTATCTATTTAGGAGCATGTACCACGGAAGAAGTGCTGAGTCTTTATTCACAAGGTAACCTTAGAAACAAGTCTTAATGCAATCTCCTGTTTTGAAAGAGTATGGAGGGAAACTTTATGAGATTGCAGTCTTTATTTTGTGATGGACATCTTCCCATTAGGGTGGTTTTGAAAGGGTGAATTCATTAGACTTTCTTCAGCAAACTCTTGATATGCCCGCTGTCCAATATTCCACATCTATTTTTACCTGGCAGAATTAGTTAGCTAAATCTCCTTGATTGTTTCATCTCATTAGAGAGGCAAAGTGAGCTACTTCTAGAAAACAATCCAAACTATGCAGGTTAGGCTCCTTCTCTGAATTGCTCTAGGAAATTCCTCTCTTTCCCTGTTGACTTCAGCGGGTGTCTGGCAGAGGGAGGCTAATATGCTGAGTAGGTGCTTAGGTATTACTGATTACTGCTGCTCAGATAACAAAGGTGTGCTTAAAGTGTTTCTTTTTTTTTTTTTTTTTTTTTTGATGCTAAGGATCATCAAAGGATGATGCAGACCAGAAAGGACCTCAGTAAATTATCTAGTTCAACCTCCTGCTGAAAGCTTGGTCAGTGTCGTGGTTGAGTTCAGAGCAGGTTACTCAGGGTTTTGCCTCATCTAATCTTAAAAATCTCCAAGGCTGGAGACTGCCCAACCTGTCTGGGCAGCCTGCTTCGTGGTTCACAGCCCCACTGGGAAAAACGTTTTCCCATGTGTACGGTCTGAACCCATCTTGTTTCAGGCTACGTCTGTTGTCTCTTGTCTTTCCACAGTGCACCACTGTGAAGAGCCTGGCTCCATGTGCGTGGTAACCTTCCTGCAGGTATTGGAAGGCTGCTGTTGGGTATCTGCAAAGCCCTGCCTGAATTCAACCACGCTGAATAAGCCCCATTCCCTCAGCCTCTTATCATAGAGCAAGTGCTCTGACTCCTTAACCATCTTGCTGGCCTTCTGCAGAACTAGCTCAACGTTCTTGATGTCTTGCCTTGAGCCCAAAACCAAGTGCCATGCTCTGGAGGTGGTCTAACCAGTGCTGGGGAGCAAGATCCCTTGATCAGCAGGCTGTGCTCCTGCTCTACAGCCCAGCGTGCAGCCGGCCCTCTGCCAGGACACCCTGCTGGCTCGTGTCCCTGTTGCTGTCTTTCAAGAGCCCTGGGTCCCTTTTGGCACAGCTCGAGCCTGCGGAGTACCCAGGGGTTATATCTGCCTAGGTGCAAGACTTTGCTTTTGTAGATGTTGAATTCCTTTAATTGTTGGCTCCTTCCTGCAGCTCGTCCAGGTCTTTCTGGAGGGCAGCCCAGCCCGTGAGTTGGTGGCAGTGTGCAGGGTTGTCACCCAGGTTGTCTCACGTGAAGCCTGTCTTATCACATCTTTGGCTTGTGTTTCTGCTCTCCCCTTTTCTTTCTGACATCATTTTTGTTCCTCTGTTTCCATTTGGGTTTCTCAGAGCCCTGTATAAATCATTATAAATCATTAGCACATGATCTCCGTGTTGGGTGCATTCCTGTTACTATCAAGACAGCAGCAGCAGAAAGAGGTCAGTTTCCCAACCGGAATGGAGAGAGGAGAAAGAAATTCTAATTTCTTTATAAATAGTAACCCTTTCTTCAGGGAAAAACTGAGCTTTGCTGGTTTGAGAGGATTTTAAGTTGTCCAGGGAACTTATTGCCTCTTCAGAAAGCTTGTTGTTAGATCAGCTGCGTGACAAGCTCATAAGATTAAATGTTTCTAACCTTCAAAGGCTGAGGCAAGATCCAAATGGTTTGGATGTGCTCTCTAGTAGAAATTACTAGACAAAAATAACAAAACCCAGGCAATTTGTTGGACTCTTTTTTTTTTTTCTCACCAGTGGAAAAAAAATGTTCCCTATGTGTCACCTCACAGTAGCTGTGTGTTCGAGGTCTCTTTTTTTTAGTGGTTTGAAAATAAAACTGAACTGATTATCTGTTTCCAGCAGGCACAACAGTAAATGCTGGTACTTCTATTGATTAGCGTTTAGAGGCTGCACTTCCTGGAGACAGCGAGCAACTGGAGTTGCCCCAGAATTGGGGAGTTTTTCCCAAGTGTAGCTTAGGTACCTTCTTATCGTATCCTAATCATCCCGTGGAGTTACACATATGTGAGTCTGTTCTCTTTCAGTGAAGCATTTCTGCAAAATTATTTTGTCAAAACCAAGGCATTTTTATCTCGTAGCTTCTGGGCTTGTAATGTTGCTCTCTGCCACGTTTTGACAAATACCTGCCTGGAATTAATTTCCTTTCCTCACTTAATCTTTTCAGAGTGCATTACAAAAAAAATAGCTTCTAGGAAGAAATCTCTTACAATGAGAAATTGGTAAAATATGATGCTGCTTTTGCCCTGAAATGCTTTGCGTGCAACTAAAAGTTAAGTTTGAACTATGAACAGGTTTTCTTTGACTTTTGGTGTTAAGTCTTAATTTTTCCCGTTCCTAACACTTAGCAAGACTTAGCCTGTATTTTAATGGACATAGTAATAGAAATATTATTTACAATCCAGTAACAACTCTACAATTTTGGATTTCTGGAAAGTTCTAAAATGAGTAGATTTTTTTTTTCTTTAATAACAGGAAAATACCTCTTATTTCTTGACTACTTCTTTATGGCTTCTGTGTAGGTCATGACATTTTTAAGTTTTGGGGGGGCTCTCACATCTGGACTGGCTGGCTTTGAAACAGAATGAAAGAAAGTCCAAATATCTGAAATGTCTCTACATCTGTACATACTTTCAGAAGGTCTCACTTCAGGAACTAAGAACATGCTCCAGTGAGGTCTTTAGGCTGTTTGCTTAAAAGCAGCTGAGCTGGGGGTGATGTGCATCGTAAGCCCTTAACATGTCTCACTTGAGCTTTATGCTTGCAAGGCCTGAGCTGAATATTAGTGCTAAAGTGATGGGATGACTTCTTTTGATGCTGACTGCTCAGAGTTTATTAAATATTGCTATGTGGGAAATCACACAAAAGAAATGGTAGATTGCTTACACCTTTCACTGAATTTTCAAGCAGAGATTGCAGAAACATTTAAATAAGTAGTAACACGGGGCTTCTCCCAGGGACTCTGCTGAGAGCACATCTAAGGTGACACAGGCGTGGTAGGATTCAGCTGCTTTAGAGATGTATAATTGTTACAAATAAAATGGTAGCTGTTCAGGAAACAACTTAGGTTACCAGTGAGAAGAAAGTCTATTGCTTTGGCTTGCAGGTGGGGTGCAAAATTTTATCATCAATATTTGGACTGTGAGCTCACAGAGGAATGTGAGCGACTTTAGTATTGTAATTATGTAATTTAGTATTGCATATTATGTATGCAGAATGCACACGGTCTGAAACAGAAATAATTACCACTGATGGCACTAAACAGAACTGTTCTTAATTTAGGCTTGTAAAATGTGGAGCTCATGTCTGGTAGAGAATGGTCATGTATGGAGTGAACATTTGTCCTGACATTTGTAAAAAAATAATATATTAGGAGAAGGAAATGCATGAAAACAGGAGTCTGGGCAAAAATTCCATGGTCTAGGTATGAAGAAGTCAAACAAGCACAGGTAGGAAAAAATTTCATGTGGTAGTCTCCATATAAAGTAAAAACGGGCTGTGATACAGGTTCTTAAGTTGCAAAGATAAAACTAATGAAGTGTTAATCAGAATTTTGTGTAAACGTTTCTGACAAGGCTGAATTGCAGTAAAGTATGATACCTCTGTATAGAATCCAAATATATAAAGATTTTTCACGTTTTCTCAGGTCTTAAAAAATAGAACTGAAATAATAATGATCTCCCAAGTCTTGAATCACTGAACATAGCAAACGGGCAAATTAAAATATGTTAAAAGCAAAAATCCTAGCTGTCTCCTGACTGTCCAGTTCCTTCTTTCTCGATGGGGACACAAGAAGGGATGGGGCCAAAGAACTAGGGGCTTTGGAAATCTTCCTGCAAAGTTTTTCAGCTCTTTCTTCTTACTTCAGTGAGGCTTCTTTTGCTACATACCTCTAAAGTGATTCTTATCTTTTCAAAACCACGGCAGGAGTCAGTGACCAGCGAATCAATGGGAATTTGTCTTTTTCCTAAGACCTTGAATAGCCTGTTCCATGGACACTGATTTGTAGATAAAAATCTATGGTCTCTATGGGCTCAGGTCTTAAACTCGAGGGAGGTTTTTAGCATGCATTTAAGGCCATGTTTCTCATCCATTCCAAATAGGTGGTGAATATGGGAGGTCAGACACAGCTGTTACTGGATGGTAGAACATCATTTTTTTTTTAATGCCAGAATATTGGAACTGTTTTATCAGTGGAGTTATCTTAAGAATTTCTTCCATGTCTGCAAAAAGAGCCCTATCACCGTGTGGATATTGAAATTCTTGAAAGAGAAATTGTGCTCACATTGGAGCAACAACAGAAATCCATACATCATTCTTTGTCGATGTATAATACAAAAGAAAGAAAAATAATTCCTTGCCTGAAATGTTATATATGATGTGAAGCTGTATGAGTATATTCTACTACAGATAAAGAAATAGACAAAAACTGAATACACTACTTACTAAACTAAATAATATTCAAATAGTGGTTTTTAGACTAATTTCTGTAGAATCTTGAAAATTACTTTCCTTGAGATATTCCTTTCCTCCATTGGTTTTTCACATCCTTCCTTTCCCGTGTACGTGGAGATCTTCCTGTTGCCAGTGGATCTGTTTCATCAATTCTGATACTGCTTCACGTTCAGAATATGAACTGTGTCAAGACAAAATATTTTCTGGCGCATATTACATATGTGTGTATATATATGAAATGGATGTATCCACATTAGATGTATCATTCTGCACTAAACGAAATGCCAAACTAGAAAGGAGTAAAATAATTAGCATTGTTGACCTTGTTTGTTGTTGGACCTGATAGTTAACCAGCAAATAATTACAGAAAGGTGAGGTTTCACATATATTTATATATACCATAGATGGAAAATATGAGTCACTGTTGAAGGTATAAGTTGTGAAAACAAGGTGGAAGGTCCCAAAACATTTAGATACTAAATCTGGCAACATGGAATTTGTTGAATATATTTACAATAACTAAAGAGTTTAACTCTCTGCTGTGTAACTGAAGCTTTTTGGGCTGTCCTGTTGTTTCACACAGGTGTGTGTGTGTCTGTTTGCACAGGTACGTGCTCACCAGTTAGTTTTACCACCTTGTGACGTAGTGATCAAAGCCGTAGCTGACTACGTCCGTAATATTCAGGACACCACTGATTTGGATGCCATAGCAAAAGATGTTTTTCAACATTCACAGGTAACGTATAAAGCAAAAATATTGTTTTGTTTGTTTGGTTGGTTTTTTTTAAAGAATTGTGCTATATATTTGTGTTGAAGAATTGCATTCTATAAAAATAGTGTTGCATCAGTTGGTAATAGGGATCTGTTGGTATAGGCAGTGTTGTACATACCTTAATTTCACTTCCCTCGCTTTCTGAAGGTAAAAACACTGCGTTTACCCTCGGTGCTTTAAAGTTAAATTCTTGAATTTTGTACTGTGGCTTTGTGTACTGTCATTGAGAATCAGTGGCACATGAAGATGGTATTTTCAAATTTTATCCTTCCATGGATTGACATATTTCTTGTGCTGGAGTAGAGCTATAGTCCTCAGAGGTCCGTAGGTGTTCATTCTGTATGTGATACGATATACATTAACTACTCTACAGTACAGTTACCTATAGGTGTACAGTGCTGACCTACAGATGACCTGCCTGGGTTTGCTCCTGACAGATCTTTTTTTTTTTTTTTTCCCCCTCATTATTTTAGTCTAGAACAGATGACAAAGTTACTCGATTTAAGCGAGCAGTTGCTTATTACTCGGCAACTAATAAACCTATGCCATTTCATCCACCACATTACCTAGGTAAGTGATTAAAGAAATAAGGCTTTTCATTTTAACTAACACCTGGGATAACCCTAAATCAGAATTAGTATTGTTAGCAGGATGTTATAAAAATGTTTATATTCTCTGGTAATTTTCACTGACCTTTGAAAACAAGGTTTCAGAAGAAGGTTTTCAGAGGATCCGTGCAGAGGTTGTGTTTTTCCCCAAAAAGAGGAGAACAGCTGGCACTGATTTTCCTTAGCACTATTGCTGCGTTGGTTCCAGCGTTAGGACACCCAAGAGTAGGGAGCTGTAAATAACCATAAAACATACTTCTTGTTTCTCACAGGACTTTTTGGACCTGTTTTAGAAACCCCTTTATAATCTTCTATTTTTTTGATGTCATAAATACCTGCTTAAACTGCAGTCATGAATTGTTTGGGCAACGCAGATTATTCTCAAGGCTTACAAATTAACTGTATGATCACAGGATTTCCTGCACCTACCTCATTATTAACACTAACACATAATTTGAGCTGAAATTTTCTAAAGATTTCCAGTTAGGATACTAATAGAAATTTTTCCTTCCTTTTTTGGGGGGGTATCTTTATTTATATTCAACGACCTGCATTTGGCCTCTGGGTCAAACATTCAGATAACAGAAAGTGTCAGCATTTTGTGTCGGTGTGACATGGGTTTTGCCAGTTTCTTCATTTTGACATCTCTTGGGCTTTTATTCCTTTAAGTGTCCTTTGATTCTGAAGTAGAATAAAAATGTGCAGTAAGGAGAGATACAAGAAGGTGAGAGAAGGAAAATTGACTTCACAACCTACGAAGTATTTTTATTAAAAGGCAAAAATTAATATAACTGACTTAAAAACAGTAATGCTAACAAACAAGAATAAGTAAGCCATAGAAGCAAAAGGATAGAAAGGGTAACATTTGTGTCAGATAATGAGTGTTTGGGTTTTTTCTTCCCCCCCCACCCCCGTTTTCCATGCAGCAGCCAGACCCAATCAGTTTGGTATGCCGGGGATAGTGCCACCGTATGTTCCTTCTCAGATGCTTAACATTCCACAGACCTCACTACAAGCAAAACCTGTGGTAAGTAGAGCCCTCTGCCCTTCTCCTTGGGAGAAACCTCCTGTGCTCATCACATTAAAATTCAGGTGGGAAAGGTATTGTTAACTTTTAGCATGGGCGCTCACTGAATAAGTCTGAAGGAACTATAGTGATGCCACAGACTATGGTAGAACAATTTTTATGGGTGTCCAAAATGGCTTAGATTTAACGTGTACACTTTGGAAAATGCCGCTTGATTAAGTAATGTATTTTGTTTTTAAAGAAAAGCCTTGTTCTTACCTTCACTTAAGAAAGATGACTTTATTGTAGGCCCAGCAGATGTCCAGCCAGGGTGGGGCTCAAGGGCAGGGCCCATACCCATATAGTCTCTCTGAGCCAGCCATCACCCTGGAAACAGGTGGAAAAAGTATTTCTGAGCAGAACAACTACAGTAACATTCCTCACGAAGGAAAACACACACCATTGTACGAACGATCTTCTCCAATAAATCCAGCTCAGAGTGGGAGCCCTAATCACGTGGATTCAACCTATTTTCCTGCCTCTTCTACATCTTCATCCTCCGACAATGATGAAGGCAATGGAGGTGCAGTGAAGTAAGTTTTTCACAAGGATGTTTTCTTACTTGGCTTCTGTTAAAATAAATTTATTTTCAAAATTATTCACCAGTATCCTGAAAGGTAAAAATCTGAATATTAGTGGTATGATAGACCTTCAGAAAATAGTTTTAGGTCACTCTGACTGCAAGCACATCCATGGTTCACTCTATAGTTGCTTTGTTCCTTAACATGCAGAAATCCAAAACCAAATAATGTTGGGTGTTTTTCCACTTCTGCCCTTATGTTTTAATGAAAGAAAGAGTGAGAGAGATTTTGGTAAATGTCATAAAGCCTTTGAGTTCTTTACTTTGCATAAAAGAAATACTCCTACTTCATAGTATAATTCATTAAAATATCTGTAGCTAAAGACTTTGAAACTGAACTGAATGTTTAGTGTTTACACTTGTTACACTTGGGGATAACGTGGCTTTGCAAAGAAACAGGGTGTGAATGTCAGAAATTCAGCGTTTAGGAGAGGGACCGCCGAGTCCTCGGGGCTGGGCTGTGCGTGGGACAGAGCAGTGAAATTGGTTTTGCCCTCTTCTGCTAATGCACCTTGGTCACCGCACAAGTATTTCTGACTTCCACTAGATCAAGTGTCTCTCCTTGGCAATGGAGTTGTGCAGACTTTCATTTAATTACTGCTTGCTGACCTACAAAAAGGACATTTGAACAGAGGCGGTTTGTGTTTACCTTTGTCTCCTCGGGCGTAGTGCGAGAGTCTCAGCCCGGGGCCTTAGCGGGGCTGTGATTGCCTCAAAGGCTGGGGTTGTGTGTAATAACGTAAGTATGTTACTACAGGGTATTACGTTCCCAGTGTCTCTACAGTTATGCATGATGGCGTGGTCTTTGTTTTTTTTTATGCAGTCTCTCAACTTTAAATATTATTATGTGTCTTGCTTAGTAAATCGAGTAAGTTTGTGTGGCTTCCATGTGGTGTAGAATTGGAAACATACCTGCTTTAGGAAAAAAACAGTATTTCAGCATTTTTGATGGTGTTTATGCATTTTATGCAATAAATTTAGAAACTGAAATGTAGACAGTGTCATTTATATCACGGTTTGTAGAAATAGTTTTCTAATCGAGTGAAATTACTTGGCAGTGACAGATATTTAAAGTTTAATCAAGAGTTTTTCCTGCATTAACATTACTTAGTCATTGTAATATACGGTTTTTAAATGCAATCCAAATGTTGGCAGAGTGTAAATTAATAAATGTCGGTATTAAAGTCTCTTCAAGACTCCTTCAAATTGACATTTCCAATACATACCATCCCTTAAAATCAGTCTCTGGCCTGTAGTTCCAGTAGCAGTCACCAAGGATATATCCCACTGTATATTAAACAGCACTTTAATACTGTGTTTTTCTTTGTCATCCTTCAGCCATGTCAGTGGGAACAAAATAGGCTGGGAAAAAACAGGAGCCCAGTCAGAAAGTCAAACGCGTGGAGAGCTGGGAGACCAAACAAAGGTAATTCCTCAAGTTCCAAACATGACAATGCATTATTTTGTATTAAAGCTTTACAGCAAATTCAGAGTCGAATTTTCAGTTTGATCTGTAGTGTAAACTTTTACACATTTTTTTATTAAGAACATTAAATAGAATGTGTTTGAAATTACTAGATATAAAATAGAAAAAACCCAATAAGCTTGTTTATTGCTAGCCAACAATCTTGTCCTTAGATACTGCCACCCGTAGTGCGTTATTTGGATTTTTACAAAGGAGTGTAGCAGTCTGAGCGTGCCTGGGTTCAGAGTCCATGTCACATAAACCCCAGTGTGGCAGGAGCAGCTCTAACACCCATTTCGGTGTTGGCCACAGACCAGTGTCAGTGTATTCGCGCTCAGCTGAGGAGTAAAAGTCTTTTAAAACTGCCTGGTAGGAATTTCACATAATACGTATTAAAGTAGCTCCATGGGACCAGTTAGAATGTATTGCTGCTTAATTAAGTAAGGATGGGATAACTAAGCCCTTGATAAAGACTTAACATTATCCTATTAAATTTCTTCAAGATTTAACAGTGTTGTCAAATTAAGAGTATGATGGTCTGTATTCCAAGATTGAACTGTGTTTGAAAAGATCACTCAAAACATTTGTACTTAATATCTCTGCGTCTTTGTGATGGAACTGTACCCCAACTGCTATTTAGGTGTCCAAAAACCCCAATCACAAGCTGTAGACACACAGAACACCTCTGGCATAGAAATTCCAGTAAACTTGGGCTTAAAATATCAAGCTGATGATTTCATCCATCAGTGGTTATTATTTTTGCAGACTACGCCCCGTACGATAACTGTAGCTGCCCGTGGATTAGTCATCATATGCAAATGCTAATTTGACCTGTTACATTTTCTTTGTATGCCGGTGGCGGCCCCGCATCCTGCCCAGGAGGGGACCAGAGGCGCCTGCCCGGAGCGGGGCGATGGCCGGGGTGACATACTGTCCTACACACAGGATTAGAGCTGTAGAAGCAGAGATTGTACTGCCCAATTAGTGTATGCATGCAGTCCAACTTAAATGCATCCAATTTAATGTATAAATGCTAGTGAATTTTACTTGCCTATTTTTTTTTAAATATCAAACCACTTCTTCAGCCTCCTATAGCAAGAGAAGACAGTTGCATCTGTAGAGCATGAGAGGGAGGATTGTGAGTACATTCTGTAGATGAACTCATTTCCTAGAGAGGTATGCATTAATGATTAAAAACAAAGAAATGCTTCCTGAAGCTTTCAACTGAATGAGCTGCGTGAATTTCTGGGGGAATTTGAAAACCCAGCCTAGATCAGACAGCAGCAATCTTGATGCTCCTCTCACTTGACTTCAGTGTCAGAATTCCTTGCGCATAGTTGCCTCACTGCACGATTATACATGACAAAGGTATGCTCATCTTATTTGGGTGGATGTATATTACTAAAGAGAAAAAAAAAAAAAAAACACAAAAAAAAAACAAACAAAAAAAAAAACACAAAACACTTTAAGGTGTGGTAGTTCCTGAGCTTGGCTGTTGGAATATGGCTGGAGCAGGTGCAGGAGGAGCCTGGGCAGTGCAGACGGGGAGAGCATTGCTGTCGTTTGGGGTTTTTGTCATCTTCCCTCTGTGCCCCCAGTAACGGGCAGGTCTGCTGAACTTCTTTGATTAAAGAAAGATGTGATAGTATAACATGGATTTAATAATGCTGTGATAGCTCATGTGCTTATAAAAATATTCTGTATTAGTATATTGTGTCAGAAGTGTTCTGGTTTATAGGTTTTACTCACTTCTTCTCTATATTTTCATTTTTATAAAAAAAATGAAGTCTGGATTGCCAACTGTAATAAAATATTATCTTTCAGACATATCCTCTTTGATTGTATGCTTAGAGTGTAATCTGAAAATAAAGTTGCTCCTGTGATATTTTTCTATTTTTATTAATAAACACCTTCCTACCAAAGGTTTTTGGAGATCGGGTTTTGTTTTGTTTTGACTTGCAGGTTTGTATTTTTCCTAAGAACCTGAAGTGAAAAAGCTGCAGCTTTTTAATGTGACTCGTTCTGGGGGATTTCATGGCTTTGGCCATTTCTGTTTCAGCTTTGCTTTTAGACTCCTATGAAATGTGTCAAATTTTCTACACAAATTATGAAAATGCTTATATATGATGTATCCTCAAGTGAACAAATTAAATTTCAGTCTCAAAAGTTTTTAATATTATTATAATAGTTTATAGGCATGAAACTAGTATGAGCTCATAAAGCAAAAACAGCTTTCAGTTTTGAAGACAAGGAATTTTAGGAATGAACTCCACTTTTTGTGGTAGTATCTATGAGGGGTACAACATAAACTCTCACAAAAGGCTCTTTCACTGGCAGGCTTACAGTATGTCTTTATGCATCATGCTTTTCCTATAAATTTGTGAACTACGTTTCTAGAAATGGAATAAAATGCCACTTTAATCTAGCATTTACAAGGCTTTTGAGTTGAGATACTATGTATTTTAAATGTCTTTAAATTGAACGATGTAGTTTTTTTCTGCATCATTTAGAAATGTAAACTGAGAGGGGATGTGTTAATGGACACCCAGAGAAATGATAGACTTTGACTGTCGGTTAACCATTTAATTGGCAGTATCTTGGAAATACTTAGTTAAGAGTCAGTCCCATTTCAGTAAGAGGTCATCAGTCCCCCTTCTGCATTGTGCAATTAAAAATGAAAGAAAATAATAATTACTGTTGCTGTTAATGAGTTAAAGCTTTACCATAATATTTATTTTGGTAGTTTGCTTCTGCTAGCAAACTATGGCTGAAAGCTTACATTTTCTGAAAATCTTTTAGCCAGCTTTGGATAATGTATTCTACAAACTGGTGCCAGTTGATGTGAAGATGTACTATTTTCATTGCAGGTGAAGAAGGAAATGTGCTGTGTCTCTTGGCTGATCTCCTTGTATGTTTCTGTGCATGTTCAAAAAGCAGTTTATTTCCTCTGTTCTGTTGCAGGCAGAAGGTTCATCTAGTGCTTCATCAGGAAGTCAGGCAGCTGATGGCAAAGGGAACCAAACCAGTAACCCACAGATCCCATGCCTGTTGTCAATGCCCACCAGAAACCACATGGATATTACTACCCCCCCATTACCTCCTGTAGCACCTGAAGTATTAAGAGTGGCAGAGCACAGGCACAAGAAGGGGTTAATGTATCCCTACATCTTTCATGTCCTGACCAAGGTATGACATTTTAAAATTATGTACTCTGAAATAATGATTCTGTAAAGATAACTGCACTTACATTTCTGGCTAAAGACTATCATAAATTTACATCCTTTTTCATGCTTTGAGTTTGGGTCCATTTTTAGTGCTTCTAACAGTTGTTCCCCCCCCCCCTCCCGTTTTCTAAGCACTGATTGGGTCTGGTACATTGTTCCAATAGTTATGAGATGACTGTAATCAGAAGTGTTTACTTACAAAATGAATCATTTCTCCTGAATGTGTGTAGATATTTTTATATCTCTGTCCATATGTATGTATGTCTCTGTGTGTGTGTATAGATGTGTGTGTGTGTCTGGTTGGGTTTTTTTTTAATATAGAGTCCATTTCCATCTACAAAATCCTGCCTACGTGCTTTGGTGTTGGTGCCACATCTTTTCTATTTTCAGTGTTCAATTGTTTTCCCTCACTGTCTGATCCCCAGTAGCTTTCCCCGATAGAAACAGAGCAGCTATAGGATGTCCCTAATTTGGATAATCCTAAAATGTAATTACAGATGAACTCCGTTTTAGTTTGGCAGAACGTTTCTGATGGCTTGGATTTTTTTTTGGTTTGGCTATTTTCTGTGCTAGCCTTCAAATCCCAGGTAAGCTGCAGACATTTGCACACAGCTTCTGCTCAGTGTGTCTCGTAAAAAAAAAAAAAAAATCTACTGTAATGGCACCATGAAGACACCTTGGAAGGCAATGGGAGAACCTGTTTCAGCCTGGCTGGAGACTGCTGGAGACTGCCATGTGTGGAATCGGAAAGGAGCCCGAGCTTTGTGTTCCTGTACAACTCTGTGTTCAACTTCATCTAGTCCCAAAAGACATGTTCTTTGTTCCTTCTAAGTGCAAACAGATGAGGCCCAGAATGAGACAACTGTAATCTCCTTCCTCTTTACTGTTCAAAACACTTAGTCCTGGTTCTCTTACATCAAGCCTATTCAATGTATGTATTTGTATGGTGTCTAGCAAAACTGCACTGGCCGTGTTCCTGTCAACTTGTATTCATCTTAAAAATTCAGTTGAAAGCAATAAGGACGGTTGGTAGGGATCTAAAATCCATTTAAAAAAAAGTTTCTGCATCAAGCTTTGGATTTCCTGTTTCCCACGTGTTTGGTTTGCACCACAGCTTGTATTGCTGTCATGTTCTTACACTTCCCTTCTTTACAGAAGAAAAGTGGGAAAGAATCAAAAGGCATACGAAGGCTGTTGATGGCAGTTCTGTTTCATACTTTGGATAGCCAGATATTCTTAGTACGTTTAAATACTACTTGATTTTTAATATCGTATCTCACAATGGGAATAAATGAATTAAATGCCTGCATTTGAGAAATCCATTCCCACTGGAGAAGAAAAGTCAAACCAGAGATGGCTGCATCAAAAATCAATTGGTACTGCTTGAGACTGGGTTTCTTTGGTATGCACAGGGAACCTAAAATATTTCCTGGATACCTTGGAAGATAGTTTGTTGGGTAATTATGAGATTCTTTAGAAATTGGTACATAGAGGTGTTCCAGGTTGTGCTGCTGTTCTGTATAGAGACCTTTCAGACATATTTATGCCTTAAGTAGCATTGTCTGCATGAAAGCTGACAATATCCTCTTGTCATCGCTCCAAGATGTCACCTATGGTATTCGTTACTGGGACATTTCAGATGTTTTTTTTAAGTGAAAGTAGCAAAACAGAGCGCTTGTGTGTCAGTGTTGAAAATAAAGGCTGATATTTAAGAGCAATACAGTGAAGTCAGTCATTTTCCAAGAAAATCTGAACATGGTTGGAGGTGCAAACACAGAAAACTTAGAATGTTTTGAGGGTGGATGTTATATAAATTCAAAACCAACCTTACTGATGTATTTCCCAGTTACCATTTTTTGACCAGGTCTTCTCACAAAGCTGTTTTTTTTACAGTCAATCTCCAATGCTGTTTCAAATCCTTGCACCAAAAAGTCAGGCCGGTGTTTTTAGACAGCATGGATATTTTAAAACTATATGAGCTTCTATTTGCTCTGTCTATAAGCACATTGCTGTGTTTTCTTGTGTACTATTTCACTCTTCAAAGCATCCATATTTGAAGATCAATATTTAGGTAATCCTCAACTGTAGATAGTCCAGCCAAAAAAGGTGTGTGACAGAGAAGAGGGGGCAGCTGGCGTAACAGGAGCCTGGAGACTTACTGGAGGAAAGCAAGTAGATTGCGGGATAATCCTCCTCTGGTGTTACCTTCACGAACACAAGATCCACATTACTGCTGAATCACATTTTTCTTGACTAGATGAGATTTATTGCAGAGCTGGATTGAGTTACTAAATACTTCTGTTCACTGTAACGTGTCATATTTTTCTGCTTTCTTTCATGCAAAAGGGTGAAATCAAAATTGCCGTTTCTATAGAAGATGAAGCCAACAAAGACCTGCCTCCTGCTGCTCTCCTTTATAGGCCAGTTCGTCAGTATGTTTACGGAGTCCTTTTTAGTTTGGCAGAAAGCAGAAAGAAAACTGAAAGACTTGCTTTTAGAAAGAACAGACTTCCACCAGAATGTATGTACTACAGAATCCATTCTTTATTTCTCTTCCCTTTGCTGTGTTTTCATATCCATTTGTACTGTGATTTGAATGAGAATAGGTACTAAGATTTCATCAGTGTAGCTAAGACTGGAGGAATTTATGGCTTATTTGATCCATGGATAAGAGAAAAAGATGTAGTTAATTTGGAATTTTATTTCCTGTACTAGTTTAAGAACTATAAACATTACCATTTCTAAGCAAGCTCTGGGGTTTGTTTTAAAATGTATGCTTAAGCTGCTGTCAAGCTTATAGCAAGTTAATGTCACTTTGTCATGTAATTTTCAAAATGTATGGAGAACTTGATTATTGGAAACTTCTGTGTGTATGCATACAAATGTGCATACTTATTTCAAAATGAGAGGTGCATATGTTTAACTTACCCTGTCTTCCCAGATGCCTAATTAAATGTACATCAGTGAAGCTTGCAAGTCCCCAGTATCTTCCATGTATTGGCATGTAAAAAATTGGAAAATCCACAGAATTCAGGTGTGGTAGAAGTACAGGTAGACCTGGGTGAAGACAGACTAAACTTCTGCAAACAGACTTGTCAAAAGACCTTTTTGCTAATTCAGAGGGATGAATGTTAATCTTCACATTCACCTGGAAGTTGTGTTTTTAAGTCTTCTGCTTCCAGGTATTACTGTCATTCCAGAAAACTCAACCTCCTCATTCTGGAGTGTTTTTCTTTTAAAGAAATGCACACAAGGAAATGATTGAACTTTACAGTAGCATCTTAGAAAGGTTAAAGGAATGCGAAAGCATTAAGTGGATGGCAGCAGCAGAAGTATTTATACATAGGAGTCTGCTGTCACTAGACTAAATTTAAGAATCGCATATTTAGAATGTATGAAAGTATCATTCACAGCCTTCATGTGTAAAAGGATAAAAATAAGAATCGGTTGTAAACTTTGTTCATTTCCTTTTCTCTTTCCATTTCTAATTGTGAAATGTTTTTGTATATTTGTAGTCAAGATGATAATCTTCCAGACATGTTTGAAACCTGTTTACCTTAGCCAGTTATTCTGTGGGAATTATTATTTATCCTGTTTGAACAGTATCTGAGCACACATATTGTCACAAACTTCTTAATTCTTTAAACTCACCTAACATAATAGTATTTCAGGTTACAGGGTTATTTCAGGATTAAAATAGCGATGATATTTGCAGTATTCATTTATCCTCATTAGACTTCTGTGCTTGAAAGTGTGTAACAATGTTTGTAGCGGTGAAGTAGCCGAGTGTTAAAGGTCTGCTGCAGTTTTCAGAATGTTCTCGGCTTGTAAACCTAGAATGTTCTCCGTAGGCTACTGGGGAAACCTGCGTAAGTTCTATTTTCTTCTATACTGCTCTTTGGAGGTTTATTCTCACTGTAGGCTTAGAAGGCTACTGCTGACTTGGTTTAGTTACAGGAGCTCCGGCAAATCTTGCTGCAGGACACATTCAGCTACTGACCTACTTCTATCTTTGGACTGACCACGCTCTTAAAAAAATGAACAAAATAAAATTGAATGTCTGCCCAAAAGTTTGTTGCTTCGCTGCAGGGCTGACAATGCTGGTAAAAAGGGCAATGTTGCAGGAACACATTTATTTTGGTCACCTCTGACAAAATAGTGAGAATGGGGCAGGCTGTGCGAGATGCAGAGTTGTGTCTTAAGCGGCAAGAGCAGATTTCTCAGGTAATTAGTCACGCTCATTAGCCCTTCCCGACTTCTCTGAGGACCCAGACTGTAATGAACTAGTGATGCTGATTCTCCTTCAGTGTCTTATATTTTTTTTGCTGCTTTCAGAAATGAGTAAGTTATGAAACAGAGTAATTAAGGGAAAATTTAAGAATTAAGAGACATTAAGAGAATTAAGAAAATAACTTCTAAAGAACTGTGTATTGTCCTTAAGATTTATGTAGAGAGGTAATAATCCTGTCATCTCTATTGTGCAAACCATAACACTGGCAACATAATAGTTGTGCCTGAGTAATTTGCAAGTATACTGTATGTGAGGGTTATAGGAGACAATGAAAAATACATAATGAACTGACACATCGGTATTATTGCTAAATATATAGACAGCAAAATAATGGATCTTTCATAAAATGGATGGCTTTTGTCTTTTAAATCATTGTTTCTACATAGTTGAAAAGCCAGTAAAACCCAACAGATCTGTTGAAAGATGTGGTCAGTGAGGTTCTTTGGTGATAATTGTCTACTAATTAGTGCCTTTGCTGTTTGTGTCCTCATCTCTGCTCCCAGGGGATGGGAAAAGCCAAATCACAAAGTTCTGGATGGTGCTTTTCCTGCCAAGGGCACAGGAGCTGGAAGCCCAGGGACTGACATGCTTTCCTTTGCAAGCTCTGGAATGGGTTGTTTCCCATGTTCTGATAAATACATGTGTGTAGATTAAACCATCTGCCTTTTCCACTCTTACACGCTTGTACAAGCTGTTGTAACTCCTGGTTGGATCCAAAGGCTTGTTATTTTAAGGCCAGCCTCCTTGTGATGTCCTGTTCCCCAGCAAGGTGCCGTTTCTGCCAAAAAGGAGAGCTGTATCTTGGGCAGCAGCCCTTCTGCAAAATAGGGCATGCTTAGCTCAAGCTGTGCTGGCAGTAAAGATTATAAGGTTAAAAACGAGGCTTGGTTAATGGGCATTAGCTTCCTCATCCTCTAGTGGTATTAGGGACCACAACACCTCACTGGAAAAAAACGCAAAGAGAATACAAAAACCAGCTGGTCTTTAGCAACAGGGGCTGTGCCAGAGAGCATGAGTGTGCGGGATGCGGGTGCTAATGACTGGAGAGCTGTAATGGCATTCACATGACTGTCAAGCAGGTTACCCTAATGCAGATCGATGCTGACCCTTTTTACAGAGATTTACCTTAAAGAGTCAGGAGGGGGATGGTGGAAGCAGATATATATACTGTGCAGTTGCTGAGGCTACTTAAATCTGCTCATCGTTGGCAGGAGTAAGTTTAGTATGAAAAAGAGTATAATTAGCGCTGTGATGTTGTGGCTGGACACACTCTGATCCCAAGTGTTCGTTGTAGCTAGTGTAGACATTGCTTATCTCTCCCAGTGGAAGTCCTGGGAAGAGCACACAGAAGGTTCCTTTGAGGACAGATCCTCAGCAGCTGCGAAAGACAGTGGTTTTGGCAGCAGTCCTAGTATAGAGTTGTTTAAGGGGTAAGAAATGCCCTGGAGAGAGAAATAGATATGGACAAGGCCTAGATTGACCTGTTAAGTTAAATGCTAAATTTGGGTGAACGGTGCTACAGTTCCTTGTCAGCTGGCACAGCTGGAATTCTTCATCCCCATCAGTCAGAGGACACCGTTTGCCAGGCCACCAGAGGAACCTTCACATTAAACCGTTGTGCAAGAAGCTTGGTTACCTTTCCCATAAGAACTATTACTTGGCAAAATTTGGAAGCCATGGTGCATCTCATGTGTCCCCTAGAGGTGGCATGTTGCTGAAGATGGTCTTTTTTGAGAGCAAACTGAGGTACCGTTCTCATGGCCTCAATCTCTCAGGCTTCTGGAAGTTGTTATCCTCAGATCAAAAGCTTTGAACCAAATTTGAACATTGAAAAGTAGGTTTGCAGGTAGAAAATGTAGACATAAAATACTCCTTTATGTGAAATCTATGTGTAAGAAACTTGCTGTTGTTGGAGGGTTTGTAGAAGCTAGGCTGTAGTCATCTGAGGGTGCTTCAGTGTGATGTGCACGTGGAGTTTGTGTCTGCATCCAAACTGAGAAACCAAGTGCAGCAAGGAATATTGCCTCCATTGGCAAAAGGAGGTTGAAGGAAAGAAAAAAAGAACTCCAAAACACAACTATTTTATGTCAGTTGTCCAGTTTAGAGGTTTTTTTTACTGCTAACATTAAGCTGTTCTGTGCAGCCTCATTGGGTTTCCTCTCGGTTTGCTGAGAGCTAAGAAGCTTTGGTCCAAAAGTGTCTCTTGCTTCTGTCACCTAAAGCAATCCAGTAAGTCTCTGAAAGCCAGCATGAACACAGCCTTTATTTGTTCGTGTTTACTGTCCCAGGCCTAAAAAAGAGATGAGCACAGTTGTGAGAAGCTGTGCACAATAATGGTGCTCAAGCCCAGCTTTTATAGCTTGGTGCCGTGTAAAAGCTGGTAGCAACCAAAATAGAACATGATTTTGTAGTGAGGCTATCAACTAAATATATCAGAATAGTTATTTCTATTGCTGCGTGTTATCTTTGTAAAACTTAGCCTGAGCTCTACGAAATGTAGCCTTAATGCAGAGTAGTCTGATTCTGGAAAAGCCTGAGTGGGGTTTGCCTGCGCCTGACTACAAAATATTTGTAAGGCTGACGTGGGATTGATGAAGGAGACTTTGGAGCTAGGGCACCAGGAGCACTTCTCCTGGGATTGAAGGGTTCCTAGCAGAAAGAGCAGGTCTGTGCTCCCGCCACGAGTCTCTGTGGGCCATAACCTGAGACTGCTAACAAGCTCCTCCAGCCTTTCCACGCTGTGTACTGGGGCTCAAAGATAAGGGTGCAAACAGATTTTGAGCTGTGTCACACTGGGGGTCATTCCAAGGCCGAAGGTATCATTGCTCAGGCTTGAATATATATATTTATTTTTTAAAAAACTTCTGTTTTGGTTGCCTTCAAACATAAAAACAGGGAGATGACTTAGCAGCAATATAGACTGGAACAGTCTTTGTTTTGTTGTGGGTGAAAAGGAGCTTAGCAGACAGAAAAACTGACCTCTTAATAGAAAGCAGTGCAGTAACTTGAAAGGCTTATGTAATGTTTTGTAAAATTTTTAGGCAAAAAAATTCCCCAAACCCACCCATATTTGAGATCTCATTCCATTGCAGTTGTTGAACAACTACAAACAAGTATAAGTATTATACTTATCAATATACTTACAAGTTTTAAATCACTGGGATCGTATTGTTCTTAGAAGACCACATATGGAATATATTTGTATTGATGTACTGTTTTTACTTCTATTACTGTAGGCTTTTGATCAATGATGCAGATATTTTAGGGGGGAATCGCATTTTCAAATTATGCTGTTTGCTTTAGATGAATATATGTACTTCCTTTATGTTGTATATTAATTTTAAAATATTAATGTGACATCCCTAGTGTCCACTTGGTCGTGTGCACTTCCTTTGTGATCACAGCTGGAAGATGGTCCATACCTGGTTGGATTTGCCTGTTTAGCGGTGTAATCCAGAACATAATCGCAATCTCAAAGTGATGCTTTTTGTGTCAAAATCTCTCACGTGCGAAGTTTTAAATATGTGCTGCTTTTTAACTGGGAATGTTTTCTTTCACCCATTGCTGTTTTGTAGTTTCACCAGTGATAATTAAAGAATGGGCTGCTTACAAAGGAAAATCCCCTCAGACCCCTGAGCTGGTGGAAGCACTTGCCTTCAGGGAATGGACCTGTCCTAATCTGAAGAAGCTGTGGCTGGGAAAAGCAGTAGAGGACAAGAACCGAAGAATGAGGGCGTTTTTGGCCTGTATGAGATCAGATACACCAGCAATGCTCAATCCAACTAATGTGCCCACTCATCTTATGGTGCTCTGTTGTGTGCTAAGGTCAGTCAGCGCAAGGGAAAACAGAACGAGGAAAGGTTTTACTGAGTAATTGCTGGGACATATTTAACTGTGTATTAAAACTATAAGTACAGAAAGTGTTAATTTGCATTTGCAGTGTCACGAGAAGGGGGTTGGTTTGGTTTTAGAACGTTGCTGCTGTGACTCGTAAAAGCATGTTGTATATTCAGTCGATAGGAGGAAAAAAAATTTGTGTTGCAAAGAGGCCGCTGTAGCAACTGAATTAGTTTACTCTTACTCTAGGCTTCAGCTTACTAAAAATAACATTGGGGGGCTCAGAGGCTGTGCTGGCAAAGTTGTAAAGCAAAAGAGAGTTTGGAGAGCAGCTGCGTAACAGCTTCCCGGGCTGCTGAGTTCTGTGAAGGATTCTCCACCAGTGATGTGTAAGATTTCCTGGGCTAGAACTTCTTGTCTGGCTGAGATAGTGATAACCAACATTTGAAGAATTAACTCTGTACTTCAGCTTTTAAAGGAGGAAGTCCCAAGGTCCAAAATACTTAGCTGTTGAACATTGAAAATTAAGGAGTTGGGAGATGCTTCCCTTTTTGGAAAAGAGTGATTATTTCACTACAACTAGCTTGTAAATCTGGCAGAGTTCAAGGTTAGAATGTTGCTCATGAAATGTTTCAAGCCGTTTTTAAGAGTGATAAATGTAAATTTGACTTCAGTTGTATTGTTCTTGCCTCTGAGCACTAAGACTCCTTTCTTTTTCTCCTTACAGAACAGTAGGTATACAAAAACCAGTCCAAAAGTTGTATTTAAGGAGAGCTCCTCATTCATTTGGACAATGTATTTCTCCCCTGTGACATGTGGCATATAGAAATTGTTGTTCATTAAGATGGGATGAGCATAAAATTCACTGACTAGATAACACATTAGTCAGAAATGATCTGGAAAACATGTTCACAAGGTCCTTTTAGCATTATCTTTTTCATAAAGACCATTAATCTTTATATTATTTTATTTCTAGATGTATCAGAACCCACTTATGGTTTAAATTCTGTTTTGGCAGCCTGTCCTCCCCTCCATCACAGGAAGCAGGGTTTGCCCAACTGATTCACATCCAGTAGCTCTTCCATGTGAATTTAAACAAATTCAAACTTCAAATCTGTTTAGTGTTTTTGCTTTTTTAACTGCTGAGGTATAGACAACAAAAAATACTTTGTTACTGTTGCATTCTAGTGATTTCTGATAAAATACCACTTGATTTACCAATTAAAGGAAGCTTCTGAATAAATGTGGGCGTCCCCTCTAGGTACATGGTACAGTGGCCGGGGGTTCGTATCCTTCGTCGCCAGGAACTTGATGCTTTCCTTGCTCAAGCGTTGTCTCCAAAGCTCTATGAACCTGACCAGCTTCAGGAACTCAAGGTAATTCTGAACTAAAACTTCTGTAATTTAAGAGCTTTATTCCCAGCTGATCCATATATTTAACTGTAGTGGGTGATGTGTATGTGCCTGTCTCACTAAAAGCCTTGCATAATTACCTATACTTTCCAAAATATTAATATTCATATTTTAAAATGTTGCAAAGATTGTTAATCAGATAGTAAAGAAAGGAATGCTTCACATTTTTGTACTGTGCTGAAAATTCATTTCCCCTGGGTTTATAAAACATTAATTTGTATTTTTTATTTTACTATTTAAAAAAAAAAATTTAAGTCAATAAGTAATCTAGGACTAGCACTTGTTTTGCTAGTCCCGGCTTTGCTCTGTGTATAAGCTTCAAAGTTGCCTTTCCTTTTTTAATTTATTTTATATTTTGCAATGTTTTTCTCAATATTTAATAGTTTAATCAGTTCTGTTTCGCTGATTGGATAGATAACTAAAAGCTTATGCATATTGTGTACTACAGAGCCTTTTTTGACAATTTCTTAAGTAATTGTCTCTTGGAAGTTTGAAACAAATGTGCTTCCATTGAAAAGATTAAAAAAAGAAAAAAAAAAGATTTATGCCTCATGTGGCTGTTTTTAAATACTAACCTGGGTACTTTTTCATGATTCAGCATACAGAAGATTTTTGCAGCTAAGTGTAGAAATGGATGGAGATATGCATAATTGTGAATGGAAAAATGTGGCAGAGAAAAAGGGAAAACAGTTTATTAATACTCACAGAATTGTAGAAATGACTATTTTGAGAATTTCCAAAGTTATGATCTCAAAAGTTTTTTTGTTTTCTAATATAGTAGCATTATATGAAGTATATACTGCTTGCTGATTGGTAGAGTTGCTTAGTGTGGTATCCTTATAAACTAGAGAATGCCTATCGTTCTGTGCCACGTTGTCTTAATTGAGGGGGGATTTCCCCATTCAGCCTTCATAAGTTCACAGTGAAATTTCCTCTTCTAGCCTTTGAGCTAAAATTTATGAGATCTTGGTTTTGTTTTTACCTTGTTTCCTCTTAACTTGCTCAGAACCTCCTCAGAAATTCTTTGAATAAAATGGTAGAATTTAGTCCTTTTTTTTTTTCTTAAGCAAAGATTTTTTTTGTATGGAAGTAATTTTAGATACTTTGTCCTACATAATGTATCTTAAACCTAATAGTTATTTCATAGCTGGGAGCTGTGGGAGGTATTGGGATGCATAGGAAATGCATGACTGGAAGGGATCGTCCATCTTCCTGTCTGCATTGATCATCCACATAGGGAAGGGAGTGAGATGCTGCTTACCTCTTCATCAAGCACCTTTGCATTGAAGAAGTAATTTCAGATGGTGTTTCAGGTACTGTAGGGCTCAGGAGAGTGCTACTGGTGACCAGTTCTGCTCCCAGCAGTGCCTGGACATGTGCTGTCCTTGGCTAAAGCAGCGAGGAAAAGGTGGTGCTTGTTTCCCAAGTTCATTCATGTTCACAGGTACACACTGCAGAGGGCACAGCAATCCTATTGTGGCTCTTCTCAGAAGAACCAGTAAATAAACTCACATAAATTTCAGCAGTTAGGCTTTTCTGAGGAGTATTTTGCCACTGATACCAAGTCTGCAAGGGCATTCTCAAAGCCAGCGAGTGGCTGTTTCTCTTCTGTGGGTGACAAGCAGAATCCAGATTGCATTCCTGTCTGTAGCACCCGGCCAAGGACTTCTCAGTCTCAGTCTATAAACCGAATCAATCTGCTCCTGGAAACCTAGCACTTGGCCATAGAGGTGTTAATAAATGTAAGGGGAAGAAAACAACCAAATCCATTTCAGGATCTACTTGAATTTATCACATAGCAAGTAGAGAATTCACATGTTAGCAACTGTAATGGCAGAGTTAGCAGAAAATCAAATCGTCCATTAAAAGAATGAATGCCAACAGCAAAAAATAATAAATAAATACATTCCAACAGGAAGACATTTATTTGGCCTTTCCCTCATTGCTGAAAAAGCTGTGAAGAAACACAGGGTGCAGACAGCTCTATGAACACCTGATGAGTTCTTGTTCGAGCTTCAGCGCTTGGGACTAGATTGCTGCTGACCTGGATTATCAGTGTATTAGACTCCTGAGAACAGCATTTTTGAGTACTCCTTGTTGTGACTAATTCATTAAAAGCAGCTTAAATGTAGATCTTGTCCCTCTGAAGAATCATTCAGGTGTTTGCTGGAACTCCTTTTCAAGGTCTTTAGATGTGTGTGTTGGAAGCCCTGGGTGCTTCAGAACTCCAGAGATTCTGGTCCAAAATTGTCTGTGTTGTATGAAGAGCAGTTCTTTGTCTTTGGGGAAGCGTTTGGCCAAGCTCTGCCGAAGGAATGAACTGACAGTGCATCATCCTGTGTGTTCAAAATGTGTGTAGCTGATGTCAGGTAGCAAACGTTGGGCTCACAGAGCATAGTGGGGAGAACCTTCTGAAGTCTGGTGAGAACCATGAGAGCTTGGCTCAAGGCATCTACCCTGAACTCTCCTGGAGCTGAGTCATTGTACCTGTGGGTGTCGGTGGAAATTCAAATGACAGTTTTGTAGGCAAGGCTGCACGTGTCAAAGAACAGCAGGGTGTCAGCCACTTAGTCTGCGATGTCCACTTTCAAAACACAACACAATAAATAAATAACATCTAGGGGAGAGATTTTGGCAAAGATACCTATAAGAGCTATCAAAGTCTTGCCTCTATCTTAAGATTTGATGCAAAGAAGAGGAGACCCCACTGTGACAATTGCTGTTCTTAGACATCTAAGAAAGGAATTCCCAGAGAAAATGTTTTTTTCCAGTCTAGCACAAAATGAAAGGCAGAGATAAGGCAAGTGATAAAAAGCATACAATGGTTTTCTTTAGTAGAAATTGTTCTCCTAGTTTTATTAGTTAAATTTTTAAATCACATGGCTCGCTTCCATAATGCGTGTTGGTTAACTGAAAGATGCAGTATTTTATGCAGTGTTGTTAACTGTCTTCATATGAAGCAGTGGCTTCTCTGTTTTGTTGAAGTAAGACAAAAAGAGCAGCTGAGTTTGAACCCAGCTGTGTATCTGCAAAACCATCTGCATAGTCTTAAAGGTTACTTATGCATAAGGAAGGTAATGTAGTTTAATTTTCAAATTTAATACCAAGGTCTTGAAATGTTCCCAAGAAAGGGCTGATATTTTCAGAAGTCTTTTAGAGAACACTAGTAGTGCTATTTTCTTATGCCAGAGCTAAAAATATATTTGCTGCAAGCAAATCCTTTTGCTTCCACCACCAGCTATTATTCACTATTTAACTCTAACTTTGTATATCTATCCTGCATCCTAAATAAAGCTGTTGTATGCATAAACACTGCTTCATTAATAAGAGCTGCATTCTAACAGCAAAATCTTGGATCAAGCTAATAGAAAATCCATTATAAAAGAGTTGGAAGGGAAATGTGCTATGTGGGAAGGAAAAATGAATGCTAATATTGAGCTCAGTCCTGCAACTTTCTACAAAATATCTCAGAAGCACAAGATTATTTGAAATAAATTTTTTAATAAACTTTTCTACTGCTGATTTCCTGTGTCTTTAAAGCTTTTCCTTAATATAACATGCTTTAGCACTGTTTGGAAAACTCCATACTGCATATTTATTAATGATCTTAATACAGTTAAAATATGCATCTTGTGTGTTTTAGGCACCACAATGCCACAGATTAAAGTTGAGTATTTTACTTAAACTTTCTACTAAGTTCTTCATAATGAAATGAGTTAAAACATTTAAGTATTAGACAATTTCCTCTGCTTTGTTGTTGAGAAAAATAGCATTTTGGTTTTATCTCTCACCTCTAAGGGTGGATGGATGAGAACAGCCTTCCTGGGCATTGCAGTTTTGCACATACAGGCAATAGATTCTGGTACATTTTTCTAGGCAAGCTGGCAATTGGGTGTGGAAAATTTTAGATTTTTAAAATTTTGTTTTCAAGAGTTTCGAAAATAATGTAACTATTGGAATAACTCTGAATTGCATCTCATTATTTTCTTCCTAAATTTACAATTATTTTGTTAAACAGATTGAGAATCTTGATCCCCGAGGAATTCAGCTGTCTGCTCTATTTATGAGTGGTGTCGATATGGCGCTTTTCGCAAATGACGCTTGTGGGCAGCCAATTCCATGGGAGCACTGCTGTCCCTGGATGTATTTTGATGGAAAATTATTCCAGACCAAGCTCATCAAAGCAAGCCGGGAGAAAGTTCCACTCATTGACCTCTGTGATGGTCAGGTGTGTAGTTTCACAAGTGTGATTCAATATCAAGTGTGCCAGATTTTCAGAAGCATTAGGTGGGGTGGGTTTATCGATCATTTACTTCACATATCCTCTCCCTACTTTTAAAGTGGAAATACGATATGAATGGCAAATAGGTATTTTTCAGCTCTATTTACTCTCCTGTCTCTTGTTGATGATTGAGATGGCATTTTGGTAGACTTGCAAAAAGTAAACTGGTGTAAATTTTAATTTCTTTTTTTTTTTCTCTCTGGAAACTGAAACTTGAATGCAATTGTGATGTAATAAATGACTCTAAGTTGAAAACTCTCGCCTCATTTGTGCAAGTACTGTCTTTTTTGGGTCAAGCTAGCAAGACGGTCACAAAGGACTAGGCTGCAGTGGGTTTACAGTAAAGGAAAATTTGTGATTTCTAACTTATTTTAGACTGTCAACTCATTCTTGGGGTCCTTAAGGCCAAAATCTTTTCACATTTCTTACAACTATCTTAAAATACAAATGAATAGTTTTTTTGTTGTATCCAAATCATGCAAAGTTGATAGAAATCATCAGTTTACTGGATGACCAAAACAACTTTTTTTTTTTTTTAACTTTTTGGGAGGTATAAACAAAACGGCTCACATCATCTTATTTCTGACTCAAGGGAAACTGATGATAGATGAAATATTGATGAGGCTGTAGTCCCTCTCAGGCTTGTAGCCTCCAGCCGTGCGTTAGCCTGTTTACATAGATTTCGATTTGCAGTCCAGGTTTATGATAATTACTCGGTTTAAAGTAAAGGACTGCATTAGGTCTTCAGGAGACTGTACACAAAGGTTTCCCAGTTCCTTTCTGGAAAACCCTTTTTTAACTTTTTCTGTGAACTCTTTCTGTGTTACCAATTTCTAAACTGTCTCAGTATTTAGACTCCCATCTCTCTACCGATATGTAAAGATTTTCCTGTGAACAATTGGAATATCCTTGAACTATTGGCAGGTATGCAAGACAGATTGTCATTTTCTAGCTAGCTCTATGAAGGTTGTTTGCAGTAGTTGTCTACTCTTCTATATTTTCCTTTCTTCTTTGAATCTATTGTGTAAAAGTAGCTTTATACAACTGCAATCAGAATTTTAACATCTCTTTGTGACCTTCTCTTTATTCATAGGCTGAGCAGGCAGCCAAGGTTGAAAAGATGCGTCAGAGCATCCTAGAAGGATTAAATTTCTCCAGGCAGAACCATCCTCTCCCTTTCCCACCTCCACCTGCCATGCCTTTCTATCCACCTTCTATGTATCCTCGACACTTTGGGCCAGTCCCACCACCTCAGGGCAGGGGGAGAGGCTTTGCTGGTAAGTGATGGGGCAGTGGTGCAGAACACCTTGGGGTGAAGCTGTTACCTTGTCTTTCATGTTCCCAGAACCGTGAACTAATTTGTTTGTTTGACTTCATAGGAAAAATACATACAAGCAAGTGGCTGGCATGTGCCAATTGCTATATTTTGTTGTTAATTTTATTAACTATAGCCTAGCAATATGGAATGTGTTGTATTGCTGTGTATTTCCATCAGGGTTTTTAGTAACTGTGCCAGATCAAAATATTTTTACTGCTATTGTATGAAAAAAAAAAAAAGGAATGTTTCAACACTGGATGATACGAAAAGGCTCTTATTTGCACTGTACATTGCTTCAAAATGTTTATAAATATTAAGAATGCCTAAATTATTGGATACAGTTTAACTTGTTAGGGTTGAAGACGACCTTTCCTCTTCCCCACCCCTCTGTTTTTTGCTACAGTCATTTAACCGTTGGCACCCTTGAGTGTAAATAGTGATACAACCACTCCAGGCTGGCTCTGGAGGTGCTCCCAGTCTCCCTGGTACCACGGCCCATCGGTGTGTCCATACCGGACACTGGCAGTAAGACATTCTTCAGGTGCCACAGCTGTAGCCAGCAGAGCTCATTGCCACAAAAATATCACAAGCCTTTCAGTGCTCATTACGCCATAGAAGTTGAGATGCTGGTTCCAAACCTGGGTGAAAGGCCTGCTAATTGGATAAGGGATGCAGTGCTCGCTGAGGCGGCAGAGTATCTTTGGCCGGGGCTTCCTCGGTGGCAGCCCTTGCTCCCGGGCAGCGTTGCCTGGAGGAGCGCGGCCCTCCCTGCCGGCTCCAGAAGGGTGGAAGGAGGCAGCAGGCCTCTGCTAGGGGCCTTCCCGGATGCCTGGCCCCCTCACAGCTTTTCCCCTGTCTCTCTTTGCCCTGGGTCTAACAGGAGTCTATGGCTTCGGAGGCCCTTATGGGGAAACAGTAGCCACAGGCGCTTACCGGGCCTTCCGGGTGGCGGCAGCGGCAGGACACTCCGGAGCCTTCTCTGGCAATGACAGCAACAGGACTAGCAAGTTTCAGGGCGGTAATTATACCCAAAACCCTTTTCTTAGAGCTTCTGGCAACAGCTTCCTTCACTGTACGGTTTGGTCTGAGGCTTTCCTACTGACTGCAGTCTCCCTTTCTCCCTAACTCTCGGCTCTCCTCTCTCTGGCCTGCCCGGGCCTCTCTGCTCTGCTCGCCCCAGGCCCCACCGCCAGCCCCTCATGCCTAGAAACCCTCCTCCCCACACATGGTAGCCCTCAAACCTAACCGGGGTGGAATCTCTAATCGGCTGAACTTTGCTTGAATGTATTAACAAGTTATTTTCTGAAGTTTCGGGGGTAGTTGAGTTTGTGCAAAAGCAACCCCCTGACTTTGGAGTTGCCGCCCACTCGTTCTTCGCTGGCATCAGTGTCTGTGTGGACACAGGCGTGAAGTTTGCTGACCCACCCATGTGCCTGTTGCTCATCATCTGTGCGAGGTGGCATAACTTGTTAATTCCAATTCCCCATTTAGGGTAAATTTTTTCCATATATTTAGCTGTTCTCTCTGTCCTCTGAGCTTTTATCCTAAAAGCAAACACGCCTCTAATGCTTCTTTGTGTGAATACCTTTGCCCCTGTAAACAATCTGCATTTGAAGCTGAAAGACTTGTACAGGGAAGTATGAACCTTTTTGAGCTTAATCAAGTAATTTAGGTCCTACATTATTAACATTTGAAGACTAATGCAGCTGCGTAAATGCTGTGTTTTGTAACCCTTTCAAGTGCTGATGGTCTTACCAGTAACATCTGGCTCAGTTGCACTTAGGTTTCTTGAAATACATGTTATGCCCCAGTGTTGATTTTTCAGGGCAAAATGCAGGTATAAAGTAAAGATAGGAGCAACTTGCATAGAGCATACATTCATATTTTAGACAATTATAATTTTAGCTACTTTTTTGGTAGGGGAACAATAAGCCTACCGTTCACACTCAGATCAGTTCAAATGCTGTATTTTTATAACAACTTAGTACAGATAATTCTTCCTAGTAAGTTGTGTATAGCAATTGTAATCTGTGTCTTGTGCTGATATTTGGTGTTCACTCAAAAGTGCCTTTAAACCTGCAAGAATCACTTCTTCATTAGGAATGCAGGAAAAACAATCTTCATGTAGCTTGTAAAATTGCACTTCAGTTTCTTAGTATGCTTATCTAAAGGTGTTTTTTTTAAATTAGAAACTGAAGTACTCGTAAGATCATTTTTCTTTTCAAAGTTCATACCTATCTTTAAAAAGGGGGAAAGAAAGACTCTTAGAGTTACAATACTTCTGAAAGACCACAAAACAAGAAATAATCTCCCAGTATTAATAGAGGAAAATGTATATGTGATAAAGTCTGGGCAAAACAGTTTTCCATTCTTCGGTAATGTTAATGTGATGATTGTGAAGATCAAGGTTTGGTTTTGCTTTTATGTGCAGGAGTCCAACCTATTCCTTCTCAGGGAGGGAAACTTGAAATTGCCGGCACTGTAGTCGGCCATTGGGCTGGAAGCAGACGTGGACGAGGGGGTAGAGGGCCATTCCCTCTGCAGGTCGTTTCTGTGGGAGGACCAGCGAGAGGGTAAGTGCTGTCTTCTGGAACATGCTTTTCATGTGGAATTTAATGATTGGAGGGAAAAGTAAAACAGGGAAAAGTCAGAGGCATTAGAAGCTACGTACACCACATGTTTGAGGACACATTTGGTAGATTATACCCACCAAGTATTCAAGAAAGGCATCTTAAGATCTTTTTAACCAGCTATTCAAATGAGTGTAAGCATTTTTATGTGCAAATAAAATTCATACTCTGAATCTGATATATATATATATATGTATATACAGACACACACACTATTGTTTTGCGTGAGAAAATTACTTGGGGGCTTTCTCTTACAAGAAATCAATAAATAAGTTACAGCCCCAAAACTATCGTAGCACTCAATTACTTCTCTCATGATAGAATATTTATTAAGAAGTATGTTAAAAATTTTAATAACTTCATTATGTAATTCTTCTGTTAAGCAGAAAACACCTGAAGGACATTTCTAGGTTGTAATAGTTCTCTGCTACAGTCATGATGGGAGATGTGCTTAAAAGAATATTAATTTCTTCAACTCTTCTACTTCATTTTACTACAGCTGAAATTACAGGTGCACGATTTTCTGAAAAAGAAATAATTTCTTGTAAAAATATCTAGTCCTTTACTTTTAAGATTATATTTTTTCCATAGGCTTAATTGTTCTGTGCCTTTAATCAAGATTGTATCTGTTAGAGGAGACAATCCCAAAGTAATGTGATTTATATATTATGTCTGTTTTTAACAATATTAAAGGAATGGAGTAAAATAGGTATATTAATGCCATCTTGAGCCAGGAAGCAGTCTGAACTGCACAAATTCCTCTCTATCCCTTAGTTAAATCAAGCGTGCAGGATAAAGCACAGTGGTAGAAGCGACAGAAGCTGGTGGACATGGCTGTGAGGATGTGGCTGGCTCTGAAGCCCTGGCAGAAGGGAGCAGGGAGGGACATGAATGCTGCTCATGTGGGGATGGGGAGAGGTAGGAACAGCAGAAAGGAAGATGACAAAGTTCAGAATCACAGAGTGACACGGGGTTGGAAGGGACCTCTGGAGATCATCTAGTCCAACCCCCTGCCAAAGCAGGTCCTCCTAGAGCAAGTTGCACAGGAACTTGTCCAGGCGGTTTTTGAATCAGCCAACAGTATTGGTCTAAGAGCGGAGCCGACACTTTAAGGGGAGCAAATCTAGGTAGGAACATTGTATTCTGTAGAATGAGATCCAGTTGCCAAAACATCAGCATTTAGTGCTAGGTTTAGATGCTTCAGAGAGCCGTGGGGTAATGGTGCGGGCTGCAGGACACCTCTGCTCCCCGGAGTAGCAGCTATGATGAGGCACTGGGCTCCTTTGGGTATTTTAGTCTCATTCCTCACTTTAAATGGACAAAATAGCATTCCTCACCATTTAAGTGAGGTTAGTGTGTGGTTCTAAGTTCCTCTGTTCATGGATCCCCATGGAAAATGAAATCTGGCTTAGTACAGAGCTTCTTATCTTCCTTCAGTTCAATTCTCTGGCAGTGGTACTGTTTGTGGAAAACTTCAGGGTAGTTTATAGTGTCAGGCTGCTGTAGGATGGTCTGGAGACATCTTCAGGCCCGGATCTGGACATTGACAAATACTATCGACTCCCTGTGCAGAATAGCAGTTCCTCCATTTTCTGAAGAAGCAAATACATTGTTATGCAAAACCCTAGTAGCCAGGAACTAACACTGGCAAATTCTAAATTGAGAGCTCTCCTTGCCTGGGAAGCACTCACATCCCACTGAAAGGGTGTTATTGCTTCTTTACAACATGGGGTAATAGTTTTAAACTGAAAGCTGTGGCTGCCCCATCCCTGGAGGGGTTCAAGGGCAGGTTGGAGGGGGCTTGGAGAGACCTGGTGTGGTGGGAGGTGTCCCTGCCCAGGGCAGAGAGTGGCACTGGATGGGCTTTAAGGTCCCTTCCAATCCAAGACGTTCTGAGATCCTCCAATAGCAGCTTTGGAGTTAGGAGATGAAGTATCTAACATTTTATTTCTGTCAGAGGTACTGTCTTTGGGCTCTTAGGTTTGGGTGCAGATTGTCACTTTGGAAAGAAAGGATAACTGTCCGTGACAGATCTTCCTGTCTCCATCAAATCATAACTGAGGTTAAATTTATTACATGTAGAGATACTAGAATTAGAAGGAAAAGCTACTGCAGGCAGCTCATCTGTTTGTTGTGTCGATTGATACTAAAAATAAAACCTAAGAGGAAAACATGTTAGTGTTCTGTCCAAAGACAGGTATTTTAACGATTGGGCTCCATGTTGGCAGATGCTGTTTCATACTAAAGATGACTCCTAGAGACTGCCCAGCGCATTCTCTGCAGTTTATCGCCCAGTCCTGCACGCTGCTATTTAATTTTTTTATCTGTTTCAACAGAGGGGATTGTGTCAGGCTTGTTTACGCTGTTGTCTCATGTCTCTGCAACACTGAACTTGGATGTTCTTCTTATTGCATCAAATTATACCAGCTGCTTTTTATTGGCTTTGATCCATCAATATATTTAGTGTGATTTTCAGAGTAGGAAAAATCTTATTTGGCTCCCCAAAAAGGGTGCATTTTCACCTCGTAAAACAATTAACAAATGGAATGGGTGAGCTCTGTGAAAATCTTCAGAAAGGATGCAGTGAGAATAACTCAAATGTAACACACAGCTCTTTCCTTTTGTTATTTTTTGCTGTTGTTTTTTAAATCCCAGTATTTAATTTCTTACTGCTCAGTGTGGGAATTTGTGCAGTGTGTGAGCCTGGCACAGACGAGTGTTTCTGCAGGGTGGGTTCAGTGTGACACAGTTTTTGCAGCAGCAATGGAGAAAGGAGCATCCAGAAAAGATCAGGCAGGCTTTGTACCACTCCCGGGGAGCCTTACTGCCCTGTGGGAATTGTCAGGTGTATGGAAAAGGAGATCCAGTTGAATTGCAGCTGTCTTTTGTTGCCAGAATGGCAAACTGGACAATGGCCGCCCCATTACAGGTTAGACACTGGGCAGGGCACAGCACCTGGCACGTGTGCCAGCTTTAGAGGGGACAGTTTCCATGCTGGGACCTCCTGTACCAGGCATTGCATTTGGGTGAAAAGTACAACAATCATGTGTTTCTAGCAGAGGGAAAACCAGATTTTTTTCAGTGAGTAGTCCTTGACATAACAATTAGCTGAGTTTCTGTGGTAGAGGGCATTAAAGTAGTTTTAGCTGAGTAAAAGTTAGTTTTGATCGGATCTAACCGTTGCTGAACCAAATCAAAAAGCCACCACCTGGTGTGTCCTGGTTGGAAGCCCCCATCTGAAAGCCTCTGAACTTGATAAATTGCTACGTGTCAGATGTGGCTGAAGCCTCCTTTTTTCCTTCAGGTTCTTAGATAATTTTGTCTTCTCCCATCAAACCTGAAGCAATTTTATATTTTGTCTTTCATTTTTTTTATCTGATTTCATCTGTCTGGCATGTTTGGACATGGGAAGTGGTATTAAATGCGAGAAATGGCCTTATAAATGGTTCAAATTGCTAGTGTATTTTTTTAAGGTGAATGTATTTTGAGCTATGTTTTTAAAGGATAATTTTACACTTGAAAAATGTTTCTGCAAAGCTTGAGAGTACTCATTTATTGTTCTCTAGAAGTGAAACACAGAGATGATAATTTTTTTGCTATGAAAACAAAAAGGTTGATAGGTTTCATACACTTGGAAGCAGCAGAACCTTATAATTCTGAATTAGTTACTCATATTGCTTCTTTAAAGAAATGTAAATGTTAGTCACTAGACAGCAAAGCTGGAAAACAATCTTCCAGCAAAATAAAATTTAAAGTAGTTTTAAGCAAAGCTGACATGTATTTTTCTTTCTTCCTTTTCCTCAAAACTTGCAGGCGTCCTAGAGGAGTTATTTCCACTCCAGTGATAAGAACTTTTGGAAGAGGCGGAAGGTACTATGGGAGAGGCTATAAAAGCCAGGGAGCAATTCAGGTAATAAAGCCATGTGCCTGACTTCAGATTGCTCTAGTTTACAAACTGGTGTGGGAGGGACTTCCAGACCAGCCAGTATTGACAAGCACAACTTTAAAAGATTTTTAAAAAGTGTTTCTTACAGTGCATTGTAACGAGAGCCATGAGCTGACAGCAGCGGTGGGGGACAGGCTAGTGTGGCATCTCGGTTACAAGCAAGCTTTGGTTATAAACACAGACACGGAAAAATGTATTTTGGTGTGAAAGCTGTGCCTACACAGCTCGAACCAGCCGTGGGAGTAGAAGAAAATTTAGGAAAATGAGAGAAATACAAAGCTGAAACAAATTAGCCTGTTCTGTTCCCCCCCACAGTCTTTTCCAGTTTCTTTTCTGGGACCATGGTCCAACCTCCTGAAGAAAAATTAGTAGCAGTAGAAGGATCTTTGCTGCTGCCTGGCTCCAAATCTAACAATTTAGACTTCTAGGAAGTAACAGCCCAGTCTTTCCCCCCAGGAGCTCACAGCTTTGTTTGTCATGACAGTATACGAAGCCTGGTTTTGTATTAAATGCCAGTTGCTTCAGAGTTACGTTTTCCTCCCTTTTCCATTGTTCTCGCTGCTGTGTAGTTTGGAATGTTGATGCAAGTCCCAGTGGTAACAGATGAGTGGGTATTAAATAGGAGGACTCACAATATATGTATCGTATGGATCTGCAATTTGTTGTGGAGAGATGAGTAGAGGGGTGTTGGCAGGTATCGGATGGTAAGAGAAGGGATGTTCTCCAGTGGATAATGAAGAAACTCTTCAAGTAAAACCTGCTATGTTCTACGTGTAAAAATTCAAATATTTCTCTTCCTTGTTAAATTTCTGTGTACACAGATTATATATGTCTACAAATGTACCTATGTATTTATAGCTTTACATCTTATACTTTAAATAGAAAAGAAACCACTTATGTTAATTCTATAGTACCTAATTTCTGAGTACCTTAACCGATGACATAAAGGAAGCTCTGAAACAAAGCTCCCAAATATTCTGGGCTTCCTGCGGGTTTCCATATGTAAAAGTGGTTTAGATAATACCTGTAGGTGGATGGCAAGATAGTCCTGACAGTCAGCAAGTTTGGGTACTCACATTTCTATTAATGGTATGTAAATTGGATGGTAAATGCTTGTGATCACAAAGATCTTAGTCTACAATTGTGCCCATGATAGGGAAAGAAAGATCAAGGGTGGCATTTTCTATGGTCCTGAGCTCATGGGATTTCACAGTCATCAGTCGCTATACTCTGGTATAGGTTCCTCTTACGGGAAAAGAAAAAAGGTGAATTAAAATTCGTGTGGCAGGGAGAACTGGGGAAAGTAAATGCCCAGCAGTAGATGTTGATACCAGTTGACTGGGCACAGAGTGCTCCCTTGGGCATTACGGGAGGAGGTTCTGCAGGAATGGGGCCGGACTGGCCCATTGACACCACCTGAGGTCCTCCCCAGGCTGGCTTCAGTGGTACCCATTATGAGGCCAGGGAACCTGACCGAAATAAGCAATTTGGATTAATCAAACATGGCATGGCTATTTTTCCACAAGACGAGACCTACCTTTCGCCCTTGATCTGGAAAGAAACAAAAGCATGTATTTAAAACTTAGCACTTAGTAAAAGCTGTAGAGAAGTACATTTCCACACATGGTAAATACTGATTGTCCTCACACGCCAGTCACGGACCTGTGCGGTGTTATTGCGGGATTTTTTGTGAGGTTTTGTGCATTGTAAGGCTAAGGAGGTTTATGGTCCTGATCCTAGAGATCTTCTTACTCACCTCAGCAATTCAGAGGAGTACTAACTGTGCTGTTTCCAGTCTGTCACAGTGAAGATCATTACAGTGTGAAACTGTTGGCTGCTGTTGGAGGGGGTATAAGATGTTTGGGTCTTGAGTCATTTCTTAGTGTTGTTAACAGCAGGACAGATAAGAATGTTGCTTCTTAGCAACCCAACTGCTGATTTTGTGGTGGTGTTCAAGGCCTATTATGTTTCTGGAATGCTAAGATTGATTGTTGCAGATACTTAAAAACTAAATATACCTTCTAATGCCGCGTAAATCTGTTTTCTACTGCTATTCTCAGTCTTGTCAGATTCTGCTCTGTGCTTTTCCTCTGCAGTCGCTTTCCTAATCCCAGAAGCCCATAGACTAGTCCAGAGAATATTGCATGGGACTTTTGCACTTTTTAAAAAACTGTCTGAAAAAAGTTTTGGTTTGTATTTGAATGACATGTAACTTCATCATTAAATTATAACATCTATGAACCAAGAAGCAGAGTTAAGCTGTATATTGATTCTCATTTTCGATGTTCCCAGACCTTTATGTAGCTCTTAACATGGTGAAATAACTGAAGCGTCAAAGTTAGAGAAGGGTGTTTTACGGCAGGAGCACCAGAAGGCACTCGGAAATACTGAATGCTCTTTCTCATCTGTGCTGTGCTGTTTATTTTCCATGCCACCCCTTATTTCAGCCGTACATCCCTCTGGGCGTTGGCTTGTCCTCCCTCTGCGTGCTGCATGCTGCCTGTCATAGTGTCTGCGTAACGGATTGTCCCTATCGAGTGCCGGTTCTTCAGTAATTTTCTTCTTTTTTTAAAAAATAGGGCAAACCTCCTTATGCTGCTTCAGCAGAAGAAGTAGCCAAAGAACTTAAGTCAAAATCAGAGGAATCTAAATCCTCACTTGTGTCTTCAGATGGATCCCTGGCTGAGAATGGAGTTGTGAATGAGGAAAAACCAGCTTCCCAGATGAATGGGAACACAGGAGACATCAGGGCTTCCAATCAGTCTGAAAGTGCCTTGAGTAATGACTCTAAAATGTGCAATACAAATCCTCACTTAAATGCACTAAATGCAGACAGTGTTTGCCATAAAGATGATGCTCTTGAGGCCACTGTCTTAAAAAAAGAAGAGTAAACTTATTTTTTATAGAGGGTGAAGGATGTTGGGAAGGGTCAGGATTAGGAATATCTGGAAAGAAAGAGAGCCTACAGTTATGTACATTTTTTCCTTTCCGTAAGAGAAAAATGAGGACTTTGGAAATTCGGATCCCTCTTTGATGTCAGAGATTTAAACAACACATTTTTAGTTTTAACCAGTTGTAGTCAAAATGCTACAATAAAACAAAAAAGAAAGAGAATGAAGAGCATTTGACTCCCGCACTTAAAATGAAATATACATAAAGTTTAAACTGGTTATGACAAAAGCTTGTAGTTTTGTTTTTTGAAATATAAAGAAAACAAATTTTGGCAGTCTTTAAGTATATATAGCTTAAAATATAATTTTTAGTACTTGGCACCATATGTATGCCATTATATTTGATTTTGCATTACTGTGTCACAATAAAGCTTTCTTTAAGGCTTTGATTTCATGATTATGGGGGGAAAAAGGCACAACCACAGTTTTTTCTTTCTTAAATTTCATCACCGTTGATGTGGTTCTTTTGTGTTAAAATGTGCAAACTATCGAAACTAAAAATTATAGAGTAATATTGCAGTTCTGCTGATTTTAAATATACATCATACATACTTTACAAGCGAGTTAAATGGAGATAAACTTGAAATCATAGAAGATGCAAATGACCTTTCAAAATAAACACAATGTGTTCTGAAACTTTTTGTGACTAATACCATGCATCCGTGATCAATGAACTATGTGGTTTTGAATCAGACGTAGACCATTAGTACTACTATTTGAGCTAAACTTCTGCATGGTTCATAATTTTTAAAGTGTGTAGTTAATATTATGCATGTTATTGTCCTCTTTCTTCCATTCTTACAAGTACTGTGCCCATTTGCAAAACAAAAAGCTAATAATCAGTAATAGTCCTATAAAAGATGTTAACTATGTTTAGTCATTGACTGATCTTGCTCTAACCTTAAAATTTTGTGATTATTGACCTCTGTTGCATTTATTCTAAAACTTAAAAAAAAAAATTATCTAGCCGTTTTGAATATCAACGTTACCCTGGTGTACTCATTGCTGTATGCATTATTGTTCTCTGTTGCTGTTTTATGCCTTCATATTAGCAAATATGAAATTCTGTGAAAAACAAAAAAAAAAGCTTTGATCTTCAAAAAAAAAAAAGTACCCCCCTTCTGTAGCAGGAAACAAATGGCTTGTTCTTGAGAACTTTCCCATCAAGAATTTAGTATAAGCAAATATACCTGTATCATTTTGATGTTTTTGTTAGTGTTTCCAAACTTAATGTACTTCAAAATCAGAATCATTTCTTTATATTCGTTTTCATATAATTCTCCTGATGCTCTTCATCACACATTAGTGATCAGAAATGAGGTGTAATTCCCCATTCCCTGCCCGCAAGAGCTAAGTAGGTATCTTAATGTAAGTTGAAGGGAGTTCTGCCCCAACTCATGGATTGTGCAAGAATGAACTACTGTTGGGTTTGGTTGGTTGTAGATGGATTGTGGTGTGGTGTATTTGAAGGCTATTGAATGCAACTTACAGTGCTTAATAAAAATCTTTATTCTTTTAGTATAAAATACTGTATGCCTTTTTTGTCAAATATTTTTTTAATTAACCTGTTGTAAATAAAAGTTTTCCAATGCCCGAATGAAGTGACTGAGTGAGCAGAGTACGTGATGTCCTCCCCGAAGGAGGAGGGCACAGCCTGTACACGCCTGGTGGGAGCGATGCTTCCTCCTGTCCATCCTGTGCTGCTCCTTCAGCCAGCTGCCTTTAATTGCCAGGGGGTTCCTCAGGGGCAGGTGTGACAGAAATAACAGGGGTCGTTGTTTAAAGAAGACGACTGGCCCCCAGCGCTCACAGGGTTTGAGGTATATGGTGATGGGCAGTGTCTGGATCCCAGCTCCTCACAGTGAGAGGAAATGGTTCTGTCACGCAGGAGGCTTCTCCACATCATGGATTGTACGCGTGTGACACGAGGAGGCAGAAATGTGTTCTTTGATGCCAGGAGAGCTGTTGTCTGGACAGGCCTCTTGTCTGCTGTCTGTGTCCCGCTGTTCCTCTCTCCGTGCCTGATGTGGGTTGCCCTGAGCGCTTTGCTCTCCTGGTGTCCTGGGCAGTGGTGGTGGCTCAGCCCCGTGCTTCCAGGAGATGCCATTTGGCAGTTGGTCATCTCCTCCTCCCCGGCTGGAACAGGCTGGAGCGGGGTGGGTGTGCTGCTGCCGTGGCAGCTATTGGAGGTCCCACTCCTCAGCGGGTAGGATCGTGTCCCCTCCTGCCGTGTGCAGGCGCTGTGTTATCACCCCACATTAGAGCTTGTCTCTTGTGGAGATATTGTCCATTGTCCTGTTCTGGTGGAGGCTGGAGGCACCCAGTGCCCCCTTTCCCAGCAGCAGAGGATGTTTCGATTTTCAGCACAGCCTGGACCCTGGATCAACGGAAATAAATGCACCGGGGAGATGTCACTGATGTCATGCCGGGGGCGTGATGGCTTCACCGCTTCCCTCAGCGGTACCGACCCCGGCACAGCGTTTCCCTGGGCAGCCCCCGTGTGCCTGCGGGGGGTCTGTGCGGGTCAGCTCCGGGGGCTGGGGGGAGCCCAGGCATACTCTGGGACCCGTGGGTGCAGGCATGGGGGTGATCGTCCTCCTCCTCTCCTGGGGGCCTCTTGCATGACAGAGGTGCATCTCCAGTGGATGTTGTCTCTTCCAAAGAGATAAACTGCCCCTGGGGTTGGTGATCCCAGGAGATGGCTGGGGCTTGCTCCTGGTGGCTACCTCAACACCTGACTGTGAACACCACCGGCAAGTACCTTCTGCTCTGCTGTGCCCCGTGCTGCTTGGACCTTTTTTTATGTGCTAATTGAAATCGTTAACAGTTTTTAATAATCTATAACCCACGTGTAGCTGGGTTGCCTGCATCTCCTGTGACGATACTGTGGGCTCGAGCGTGGAGGTGCTGGTGCTGCTGGTGGGGGTCCGTCCCCTTAAGCTGCCTCCATCCCTGCTGGGGAGGAACAACGGACTGGTGGACACCCCAGGGTGGGATTGGGGGAGAAGGTCAGCACTTCTGGTGGTCTCCAAAGGTGACTCTGGAGAAGGTGTGGGGCAGGGAGGAGCGTGGAGCCTGAAGGCAGCTCCTTCTGTGCTGCAGGTCTCTGTGTCCACACCATCCCCCCTGCAGCGGAGACCTGCAATGGGTGCAGCGTGTGGGTGGCCACTGTCCGCTGAGGGCTGGCTGGCAGCGCCGCCCCTGCCCGGGCCGGGCGGGTTAATTGTTTAACTGCCTCCTTAAGGGCTAAGGGTGACCTGCGCGCGCCGCAGTTAATCGCTCTTACTGCACATCGTCACATCCAGCCCCCAGCGAGTGCGGTGGGTAATTAGTGACGGGAGGTGATTTGGGGGGGGGGCTGTGCGGGGGGGAGCAGCGCGCGCCTCCCGCAGCGTCCCTGGCTCCCGCGCCCCGCGTTGTGACGAGGCGGGCGGGGTGCGGGCCGTGCGCCGGGTTAGGGGGGGCGGCCGCTCACCCCCTGCCCAGCGGGGACCCGGGGGCCGCCACCATTTTCCCCGCCGGGCCGGCGGCGGCGTCGCTGGATGATGCGTCACGGGTGCGGGGGGAGGGCGCGCGAGCAGCCACCGCGCCGCCGCCAGCTCCGCCTCCAACGGCCCCGACGGAGCGGGGGGGGGGGGGGGGGGGGGGGCGG
>JAOTQQ010000003.1:23053528-23063677 GCA_026546715.1 Gallinago undulata | reverse complement strand
GGGCGTGCCCGCGCCGGGGGCGAGCCCGCTGACCGGCAGAGCGCGGGGGCTGTTCCCGCACCCAGCGGTGAGGGGGGTCTGGTGGCCCCCGGCGAGCAGGGCCTCCCCGGCGGCGGGGTCTGACACGCGGGACCGTGGGCACCTCCTTCGGTGCAGTCCGCGCTCCGGGGCGTAACTCCCCAGACGGGAGGGGGTGGCGGGTCCCCGGTGTGACCCCCCCGTGGCGCTGACGGCGGAACAGCCGGAGCCGGGGGGTCCGGTCCGAGGGGTCCGAACGCCGCTCCCCGCGGGGTCAGGGCTGGTGGACGCGCAGCCCTGGGGCACGGTGACACTCGGTGACACCTCCGGCCTCCGCTGCCCGTCTCCCGGGACGCCCGGTCCCCCCCGGGTACCGCTCTCCCCCGGGAGCTGGCAGGGGCACGCAGCGGGCTGGAGGGGGATGGTTCCCCATGTCGGTGTCCCACCGATGTCCCCCGTCCCCCAGACGTTGGTCCCACCCGTGGGTGAAAGCGCCACCAGCAGCAGCTCCCCTGGGAGTGGCGTGAAGTTCTGGGGGTGCCCCAGGCACAGGGATGCCCCCCCTGAGCCTTGGAGGGGGGGGGGGGGTTCTGCCGCCTCCAGCTCCACCCATGACTGGTGCAAGTTAATAAAAAAGAAGAAGTAGTTTTGCATTAATAATTGCCTAACAGGCTGGGGTTTAAAAGGAAATATATTACTTAAATCTGCTTGATAAGGGCAAGCGTGTCCTTCCTGCTGCCCGGGTGACAGCAGGTTTTACTCCTCTCCCCTCTGGGCACTGCCCCAAGCCTGGGGGGGCTCTTTGTGACCCCTTTTTTTCCTCCCTATCTGAGGAGTTATGGGGGCAACACCCTTCTCGCGGGGAGTCCCTATGGTTGTCCCTTCAAAACCCGGTGGGGCCATGTGTGTCTCCTGATGCTCCTCTGCTGCCTGAGCCTCACTCCTGCCTCATCCTACACCTTCACCTCAACCGCAGAACCTCCACCTGCCGTGGCCTGGCCCAGCATGGCAGGGACGCAGAGCCCAGGGGGGTTGGGGTGGGGGGGTGGGGGTGCAGCATATGCCAGCACAGCCCAGCTGGGGATTTTACCCCAAGACCCCTCTCCTTGGACCAGGCAGAGGAGACCGAGCAGCTCCTGAGCCCTTCCTCAGGCCCTGTGCCTTCCCAAGGGCAAGCAGCAGGTAAGAGCTAAATACTAATTGCTCTTATTTGGTGCCCAAGTAGAGGATGGTAAAGCCGTGAGGAATTCGGGGGGTTGGGCAGGAAGAGGTGTATTTCTACATTTTCAAGGCCAGGTTGGATGGGGCTTGGAGCAATCTGGTGTGGTGGGAGGTGTCCCTGCCCAGGGCAAGGGGTGGCACTGGGTGGGCTTTAAGGTCCCTTCCAACCCAAAGCACTCCGTGATTGTATGAAAATACTACAGGATTGGAATCTGTCCTTGGTTTGGTGTATTTTGTGAGACTGGGGGTGTGCCCTGGTTTCTGGTTAAGGGCTGCTGCGGGATGGGACGGGATGGGACAGGGGCAGGAGGAACCAGCCAGGAGGATGCTGAGCAGCTGGAGGGTGGCGTTGGAGCCAGGAGGCTCCCAGGGGTGCCAGCCTAGAGGCAGAGCACCCATGGGTGCCCAGAGCCTCCCAGAGGGGACGAGGGTGAGGGCAGAAACCCTGGGCCGTGGGTCGGGCTGGGCTCGCTGCTGCTGCGGGGCAGGAGGGAGGCAGATCACACTTGGTTTTCATCCTCCTTTTCAGAGGATGCATCGGGGCTGTGGCTTGGGGTGACATCTCAGGGATCACGGAGGATTTTGCCACCTTCCCTGCCCAGCTCCAAGAATCCTGTCCCCAAGTGCCATTTTTAGTGAACCTTGTCCACACAAACATCCTTGTGCTTTGTGTCTCCATCAGAGTCGTGTTCCTCTAACATTCAAGTCCCCTTTATTTATACGCTGTCCTCTGTTTCAGAACAGGCTCGCAGGAAATCAAGAGAGAAAACTTATAAACACTTGGGAACTTCCTTTTTACTCAGTGAACTTCTTGCTTCTTGGGCTTCATAAAAAAAATGAGCATCCTGATCCGTAATAAAACACAGCGGGGAGAGGTGAAATAAATGGGAATTAGGCTGACGAGAGCGATGGGCTCATACGTACCTTCCTCCTGTATGATGTTTCCAACTAGAAAATGCTTCTGGCCCTGCTCGGGCTGCGCCGTGTGAGGGGGGGGGCAGCCTCCAGCACGGCAGCCTGCTCTGGGGGAAAACCGACAAAACTCGAGTCCAACTGCCAAGTTATGAAGCCTTGTTTACAAACGGTTTAGATGTTTATAAAAAAAAAAAAAAATTTGCACCAAGCTCCACGGTGGCCACATCACCACATCACTCCTGGTTTTATGATGGCAGTGGTGGGCTGGCCTCGCTCCAAGAACCAACCATAAGGGAAAGGTTTATTAAAGCACATTTTAATAAATACTAACATATTTTTGCCTTCTTTCTGCCTTTTGATTCTTTTTATCTGCAGCACTGCCTGGGGCCTTTGCTCTCGTTTAACTTCGCATTGGTGCTGATGTGTTCACGCTGTTGATTCCATGACCCTGAGGGGCTCAGATGTCCTGTGCAGCAGATGAATCATAGAATCACACAACGGTTTGGGTTGGAAGGGACCTTAAAGCCCACCCAGTTCCCCCCCTGCCCTGGGCAGGGACACCTCCCACCACACCAGGTTGCTCCAAGCCCCATCCAACCTGCCCTTGAACCCCTCCAGGGATGGGGCAGCCACAGCTTCTCTGGGCAACCTGGGCCAGGCTCTCACCACCCTCACACCAAACAAGTTCTTCCTGAGATCTCGTCTCCATCTCCCCTCTTTCAGTGTAAAACCCTCCCACCTCCTCCTATAGCTCCCCTCCCTGATCCAGAGTCCCTCCCCAGCTTTCCTGGAGCCCCTTTAAGGACTGGAAGGGGCTCTAAGGTCTCCCTGGAGCCTTCTCTTCTCCAGGCTGAACCCTCCTAACTCTCTCAGCCTGAGGAAGGAGGGGACGGGATGGCCGCTGCTCTCCCCAGCAGATTAGTTTTGAGGGAGGTCTCCTTGTGGGTGCTGCTGCCACCTCTCCATAGGCGCTCAGGGGGTGCTGCCGTCCCTCTCGCTGCCCCCCAGCTCAGTCCCACTGGTGACAGAGGTTACAATGCTGTGCCCAGGGGTTATTGTGGGTGCTGATGTGGATTCACAGCTGCTGCCTGCTGCCTGCACTGGCCAGAGCTGTAGAAAACGGAATAGTTGAATCAGGACTTGAGGGAGAGGCGATTCCCGGGGGTGGCAGGGGAGGGATGTGCTGGAATATCACGTCTTGGGAGTGTTATTTTTTTGATGTGACTGAACGTGAATTCCAGCGGCGCTTCAGCCCTTCCATTTGCTCACAGAGCCTGAAGAGGGCTGCTGAGCCTAACCCCATCCCACGGGACCGGGAGGAGCTGGTGGTGATGGACCTTTGTGTGTGTGTGTGTGTGTGGGAACACACCTTCCTTTTCTCCAAAACCTCTGCTGAAACCCTTCCGAAGCACCAGGGGTCTGCCAGTGTGTGTGAACCTCAGATAACGGGAAAATGATGAGGAAATGCTGGGAAGCAGTGTAACTCTTGGAGAACCTACAGGAACTCCAGCCCAGGAGACCTGGTAGGAAGGAGCTCGTGCCATCACGTCCTGCACCCAAAGGCTCCGGGAGCTGCAGCCGCGGGTGCCCCACGGGCGCTGGTTTCTGTGATTCCCTAATTTTTGGGGTGTGAGTGGTCCCCCCTTGATGCCATCCAACGCAGGCAACCGGGGCTGATGCAGGATAAGGAGAGTGAGGGCTGGCCCCCACCACGGGCCTGGGGGTCTCTGCAGAGCATCCTCTGCACCAGCCCACAGGGAGCACCCCGAAAATAACAGCGGTGCCACAGATCTGCTCAGTGCTCCTGACCACGGGACACCATGTAAACTGGGACGGGTCCCAGTCAAGCCGTGGTGGACCCCGGGGCCAGCAGTGGCCAGCAGGGTCTGAGTGGGGCTGCTGGCCCTCAAGGGGATCCCATCTTCCCCACGGCTTCTACTCCTTCCACCGCTGTGCAAACCTCCTGCCAGCCTGCTCCTCCCTTATTTTTGTTCCTCCAAATCATAGAATCACCCAATGGTTTGGGTTGGAAGGGACCTTAAAGATCATTGAGTTCCAACCCCCTGCCCTGGGCAGGGACACCTCCCACCACACGAGGTTGCTCCAAGCCCCCTCCAACCTGCCCTTGAACCCGTCCAGGGATGGGGCAGCCACAGCTTCTCTGGGCAACCTGGGCCAGGCTCTCACCACCCTCACAACAGAGAATTTCTTCCTAATATCTAATCTAAATCATATCTAATCCCTTTTGCAGTGTAAAACCCTTCCCCCTCGTCCCTCCCCTCCCCTGGTCAGAGTCCCTCCCCACTCCCTTTTTAGGTACAGGGTTTTGCTTGTCACCCTGCCCCCCTCAGCACAGAGGGCAGGGGCTTCTCCTTGGGTCTATTTTTAATTTTATTTAATTTAAGTTACTTCCCCGAAGATCATGGTGAGTGAAGAACTGCACACGTAACACAACCGGTGAGTGCGGACCCACGGCACCTCCTGCCACCTGGGCTGTGAGCTTCAGAACCATGTTTAATGGAAATAGTTCTGCTGCTGCGACAAGCGGTTGCTTTGGTCACCGAGTGCGGTAAAATGCGCTGGTCGTTTCACTGCGTTATATCCTGCTGTTAAATAGAGGTGAAAAAGCATTTTGAAAACATTTCTGTACCCGGTGTTTATTAAATCATTGGGGGGGCTTTGGCCGCAAGGTCTTGGCACCACCGTTCCCAGCTGCCAGGTGGTGGGTGCTGGTGGGAAATCAGGGCTGGTGTCACCCCACCAGGGCTCCCTGTGGAAAGCACCGACCAACCTCTGGGAGATGCTGCCGGGCTGCCTAAGGGCTGTTTAATGCCACACACAGCTGTGGAACAAGGAGCCCATCACACGTTGTCACCGCGAGGAAGGTTTTTTTCCATAACAGACAGGAGTGCAGACAAATTGTTCTTGGTCCTCTTTTCCCCCAAATAAATACAGAAGCATAACGACCAAGACGTATCATGGAGAAATGATGAGCCCACCAGCAGAGAGGAGGACTTCTGGCCTGCTTGCTGACCTCCAGCAGTTCTCCTGCCTGATACCCACCAGGCAGAACTGGTGCCCAGGTGGAGTGACCAGTGCTGCTTCCCACTGCCAGCTGCTTCCCCAGGGCCGGCTCCTGCCTCTCCCTCTCTCCAGGCGTGCCCAGGCTCCGTAGGGCTGCACAGGGCAGGTACAGTGAATTTTCTGAGTTACTAAAATTGTTTGCCCTAAAAAATAAAATTAAAAAAAAAAAGAAAATATCTGAAAATTGTAAATCTTGTAAGAGAGCCTGATAAATTTTTTATTGACATTTTTTTATTGACAGGGTGGTCAAAGCTCAGATTTTGTCCGAGTTCCCTGTACAGATTCTGGTGACTCACAATAAATACAACATTTTAATGTCAGTGTGAAGCTGACGCCCGGTGAAGGAAATTCTTCACATCGAGATGGTGCGTGGCACTAGACTGTGTGCTGAAATATAAGGCCAGAGAGAAGTGTTTAAGTGAGAAGGTGCACGTAGAGACTGATAAATGCAAACTGCATTGAGAGTTACGAATACAAAATAAATTCTTTAACTAGCACTTTAAACTAGTTTGCTACATGGAAGGCCCTTTTAAACCAGTCTCCTTTTATGACTTTAACCATTTTAAATGAAAAATGCTGTTTATAGAATCATAGAATCATCTGGGCCGGAAGGGACCTTCAAAGGTCATCTAGTCTGACCCCACTGCAGTCAGCGGGGACACATCCCTGAATGGCTTGCTTCGAGCTGCCCATCTCATTATTCCCCCTGGTTTGGCTTTATTTGGGTATTTTGTTACAGCATTTCAGCTGCCACTTCTGTGCGGTCAGTGCAGAGTTGCCTGTGGGAGAGCCAGGGCTGATGGATGCTGCTCACCTGTTGGTGCCAACCAAAACAGGACCAGAAAAGGACAGTACGGTGGCCCAACCGACCCTACAGCAGGGGAATCTGGCACCAGAGGGGCAAACTGGAAGGGATGCTCACTGTCATCTGCTCACCTCTCTCTTGCTGCACCTCGGCAATCCCTGTTGTTTCAAGGTTGGTTTCATAGACAGCTTCTTTGCAAACATCTATTTAAAGAGTTGATATGGGCAAGAGTAAAAAACACAACTAGGTTTACTTCTCCATAGTAGCATGGGAATAATGATGGGGACAATGTCCCTAAAGCTACAGGGCATCATAAAATAGAATCATAGAATCATCGAGGTTCAGATCAAGTCCAACCATTAACCCACCACTGACAAACCCACCACTGACCCATGTCCCTTGGCACCATGTCTGCCCAGCTTTTAAATACTTCCAGGGATGGCGACTCCACCACTGCCCTGGGCAGCCTCTTCCAGTGCTTGATAACCCTTTCTGTGTAAACATTTTTTCCTAATATCCATTTTTCCTAATATCCTGAACCTCCCCTGGTGCAACTTGAGGCTGTCTCCTCTTGTGCCATCACCTGTTCCTTGGGAGAAGAGATGACCCCCCACGTTGCTAAAACCTCCTTTCAGGTAGCATACAAGGACCTTGTGTCTTCTGCTGCAGAGGAAATCTATAGGAAGAGCACTACAAAATGGTAAGAAAAACTGGGAAGTGCAAAAATTGGTAGCAATCCTTCTTTCTGTGCTGGTGACGCTGCCCAAGCCCTTTCCAAGCACCAGATTAGAGGTGGGACCTGAGTACTGTGAGCCATCACTCTTCACACCAAAGGAGCAGCTCTTCTGAAGTGCCCACTTTGGGATGTCACCATGAGTGAGTCTTTGGCTCCTGGGCTATTTAAATACTCCTGAAAAATCCCATCCTCTCCTGTGAGCACCAAGACAGGAGCAGATCTCTTCAGGCGATGCAACCCTTGGCCTCGAGGTGCTGTGCCAGCTGATATGCTCACTGCGACCACCACACAGATGTTTTCTGGATATCTGTTTGGGCCTAGGCTGCTGATCTTTTTTCAATTGCTTTAAAAATATGTCTTAAAAACTCACTTCAAAATTTCAAGGAAGTTAACTCGGTGGTCAAATGATGTTTCGCTGAGGGAGGCATCTCAGCACAGCTCCACCACTTGCTCCTCCCTGCCCAGGAGGAGCCAAGCACCCTCCTTGCGTGGCTTCTAGATCAAAACACTCGTGGAAAAGTCAGGACAATGAGACAGCCTCACCAATTAGTTTCTTTATCCACTAATCCCAGGGAAAATGTTTGGCAAGATGTCCCCGAGCTGCCAGAGCGGGGCCATCGAGTCTCTCATAATTCGTCTCCCGTGGTTGCAGTATCGGCTCGAGCAACACGATTTAAGATAATCCAACTGATTTCCAGAGGAAAAGAGTAAAAATACCGACACTGTGAGCACAGCTCTGCTGCCGGAGCTGCGTGCTGGGTGATGACCACCAACCAAAGAACGGCTGAGGAGCCTTAAACTGCCTCAATCCCATTTCCAGAAGAGTGTCTGGCTACACCCTCCTCGGGCCCAGCCACCCTTTGGTGTGGTCACCAAAACCCCCGGGGCATTAGGAGGGTTTAGCTCACCAGCAGCAGCAGCGGAGACGTGCTGACACTAGAATTTCGGGTGGTGCTTTGGAAATAGGGCTCTTTTCATGAGGACACTCGTGGGACCTGAGGGAAGACCATGAGGATGTATTTTTTCACAGATAGTAGGGGCTTCGTGTGAGCAAAGCCCATAAAACAGCTGGGAGGGGGAGACAAGCACAGAATGTGGTGTGGATGACCTGCTGCACTTCCAAGTGCGTCTGTGCTCCTTCAAATAAATATATAAACTTGTTTTATAGTAACAAACACTGGTTTTAGGAAGGGAAGGTGGCACTCCAGCTTGCGGTTGATGCATTCCAGGCGTGCAGAGGCACAAACCCCAATTTCCCCATGACTTTCCCGTACCAGCGGGCATCAAAATCTCTGGAAGCTCTGTCTAAACCCTGAGCTGAGAGGTGCTGGAAGATGCACTTGGCACTGCCGAGCAGCAAACGGACTCTGTAAAATGTGTGCAACTCTAGTGAGGGTTCCCAAGCCTTTCCTCCTCATCCTGCTTTACTCCCTAGACTTGCTCTTCTACTTTCTGGGTGAAGCTCCAAGCAATTAAATTCATGATAGATCAATATAAACTTAAAAGAGGTCTGACTTCTTGGCGGGCAGATAGTTATGCCGCTCAGCACGATGAAGAAAATAGGGCCCTTTGTGCGTCTCAAGACATTCAAAACATGTCATTCAAAACAACTGAGTCACGACTTAAACTGTGGGCCTGTAATCTTCCCCCCGCATTACCACACCTTCAGCCATGTCAGAAATTTAATTTTGCTCTTGCAAACATCCCTGGTGGACCAGAAGGTGCCATTTCTGATGCCGGTTGAAAGGTAGCTTGGCATGAACACTGGCTGAAAGTTGTTTCCGTGGCATGTAAATTCAGTGGGCAAGGCAAGTAATTTCACAGTCCCTCTTCAGTTGTCCAAAGCAGGTTCTGCCTATACCGATGATGGCCTTCTCTTTGGAGAAAAACTTAGAATTGAAGTCATTTGGCCCCTTGAATTTCCCTTGTCCTCCACAGGCGATTTTTGGGCATTTTTGCAGACCAATGAAAAAAGGCAAAGAAGTGTCTGCTTTCTTTTTTTTTCTCTAAAACAAAACAGAAGATTTCTCCCCTCTCAGATGAGATGGACTCAGGATGCCGAATCCATCGTAAATGGAATTAAAATCACACCTCCGTTGGGACTGCCTTGGTGAGTACTCTGTAGGAGCCTCTCATGCTCCTCAGGGAAGCGTGCCAGCGGCCATCGAATGCTCTCAGGGCACGGATCCTCCCCAAATGCCCCACAATATGGTTGTTTTAATCACCTGAACAGCTCTTCAGGGTCCTGGCATTGAGGGGCAGAGAGCTTCTGTATCCTCAGCCCCGGTTTAGACTCCAGGGTTCATCTTTTGCTTTTGCCACCATCGACCCATCTCCGAGAGGAAGCCGGTGTCCGTGGGTACGTGTGGTCCTGGGTGTTCTGTGCCCAGGTGGCCCTTCACAGCACCCACCCAGCACCCTCCCGCCTTGGTTTGGTCCCTCATAGGCAGGGGGTCGGAACCAGACTATCTTTAAGGTCCCTTCCAGCTCCAACCAATCCATGATCCTGTGATTCTCACCTCTTTGGTGTAACAGCCCTACTTGCAGCCGTGTGAGGGCCGCCACGGGCAGAGGCGGGTAACTTCAGACTCAGTAATAAAATTCTACCAACTAAAAAGAAGGCAATATTTTTTTTTTCTTTCTTAATGGAAATCAACACCCCTGCATGTTTATAGGCCCTTACCCACTGTGACCACCCAGACACCAGGGTATTATTTTTGCTGGGAGGGCAGCACGGTACTTAAGAGCTACTTTAAAGCCTGGCAGCCCTGCGGTGCCTTGTCATTAAAACCGGAATTTTTGGTGCCCCGCACTCGCAGCTCCCCCCCCCCCCGGAGCATCACGTTTGCGGGTAGAAGGGGTGTCCCCCCGCATCGCTCCCACCCCGGGCCGGGAGGGGGGTGGCAGAGCCGCTTTATTTAAAAAAAACCACAACCACTCCTGGCAGCCAGGCGGTACCAAAAAAACACCCCGAAAAGATAAATCTGGCCCCTCGCCCCCCGCCGGCCGCCCCGGCCCCGGCCCCGGCGGAGGAAATCTTGCAATGCTGGGAGCTGACGTAAGGAGAGGAGAAGGAAAGGGCTACATTTCGGAGTGTTTATGAACAGGCTCGGTACTGTACTGTCACCAGGGGGCACGCAATAGAATGCATTTCGCCAAACATTTTGAATAATAATCATTTAACAACAACAACAACAAAAAAAAAGCCCCAGTCCGGTCGGCGCTGGCGGAGCCGGAGGAGCCATGCAGCCAAACTTTGGGAAGCCCTTTATTATTTTTTTGACATTGCTCGCCCGCCCTTGAGGAGCCGTAATTGCATTATCTGATTGTTTTTTTTTTCTCCTTTTTTTTTTTTTTCCTACCCCCCCTC
>JAOTQQ010000003.1:23016060-23046811 GCA_026546715.1 Gallinago undulata | reverse complement strand
GGTGTCCCTGTGACTGCAGGGGGGCCAGACTAGATGACCTTTGAAGGTCCCTTCCGGCCTAGATGATTCTATGATTCTATAATGGCGTTGCTTTGCTCGCAGCTTGATTAGCACCGTTTCTTTACACTTCAAAACTCCTTCTGGGTGCTGGGTCACAGCAAATACCCCACTGCTGGTGGTCCCCTCTGGCTGCAGCGTTGCTCTGGTGAACAGAACTCCCACCAGCCAAATGGCAATAACTTTCTAGTTGTAACGACTTACTTTCCAGCTCATCAGAAATTTGTGTATCTAAAATACTTTGCAGTTCCTCAAAACATTTTACTAAATGTGATCTGTGACATTAAAAGTATCATTTAAAGGTGCACTCCAGCAGTGCTAGAAGCTTTTCCATGATATGGGTGAGGTAATTCCTTGAAATCAACTGGATTTTTTCATAGTAACTACTTTATGCATCTTATCTGTGGCTGGGAACACCATAATGTGAGTGTACATTAAAAACTCTTATACTCGCGGAGTGATATGAATAGTTATTCCCTTTAGATTTTTATTTGAAAACAGTCTATTTTAGGGCATTATACACAGTCTATTTTGGGATGTTACCTGGCTGTTCGTTACATCTCCATAGAGAATATATTGGCAATAACAAGGTTTTTAGCAAATTTCCCAAAGTCTCTCATGTGGACGCATTGCTGAGGGTTTTGTCCCCTCCTCTGGGTAATGGCTGAGTAGCTCAGCCCCTTCTGAGGGACACTGGTGTCCCCAGGACCATAGTGTGGTGACAGTGACACCCACTTTGCTGGGTGTACTGAGTGGTCTCCAGAGCTGTAGGTCTCCAGTGGGATGTTCAGCAATTTTTAGTATTTTTTCCATTAGTTTTAGCAAGTAGTTGCGACAAGCAGAAAGTGAAAAAATGTTATAATTTTAAAACCAAAAATTTTTTAAAATTTTGTATTTGCAATTGTTAATCTGATAATCCAGAAGTATGTCAGGGCAATTGGAGTTATGGTTGCCTTTATGTTTTTATTGAATTGCTTATGGATTTCATTGCATTTTTCATTAGCGTTTACTTTCAAGGAGAGCGTTTTTCCTTAAAGTTTTAATTTGCCAGACTGAAAGGATGTAACAAGTGCAAAAAAAAAAAAGTGAGATATTTCTGCTAGGAGTCATTAGTTGTGATTTTTTGTTAAACCTCCTTTTCTGCTCTTAATATCTCAATTGAAGGAGATGGAAATGTGAAAATTGGCAGGAACACTGTTCCTGTGTCATTTGTGCCATTCATTGGTCTGGAGAAGCTGCATTTGATATTGGCCAAACTATAATGATTTAAAAAAGCCCTGGTTAACACATACCCCTTATTTTAAAAAATGATCTGCCTATGCTCCTTTGGGCCAGTGACCCTGTGTCCCTGGGATTTCCACGTGGAGTACGATGGTGATCGTATGCATTTGTGATTGCGCGTGTATAAAAATGCACTTGTTAATTGGGAGCTGTGTGGTTGGGATTTACCCTTTGAGCTGGGACCTGTGCAGAACAGTGTCTCTTGGAACACGCGGGCTCTGGGCACTGCACAGCCCCTGCCCCGGGTTGCGCCACAAAGACCCCAAATGGTTCTCATCATGTTTTGGGGTGAACGTAGAGTAACAGGGGAGCACATGAAGCAGGCAGTGATCGTTTTTCAGGAGTACAATTCTGAATACAAGAAATACTTAATCCCTTCTGTTAAACATCTCACCAAAGTCTCCGGATCAAGGCAGGAGGGGGAAGGGAGAGGGCTTGGACTTCTGTTGCTATTTGGCCTATATTGGAACAAGGAGAGTGTCTCCTGCATCACCTTGCTATCCATCTGTGATTTTCTTTCTCTCCATTTGAGATCACTAAATACCCTTAAATACAATTTACGTTCCTTAGCAGTTGTTAAGGAATGTAAAATTAGACTGTATCTACTGTACTTTTAATTTTTTTTAGCTAAAACGTGGATTTTGTTGGCTGGAATTAATTGGAAGCAGGACCACTTGAACATCTAGCTCCATACAGACTACAGACTCCTATCCAAGAAGTATTACTTGTGGAATTAAAGAATGCTGTTGTGGTGAGGAATCCTGCTGGTCACCTGAATGAATACTAATTAAGTATTTTTTCCATGGTCACTTCAGAAATCAAAGCCTCTGAAGTACCGTCAAAAGCAGTAAGACCCAGAGGTTGACCAGATGGCCTAAGGCAATTCCCACTGTGCATAGCCTAGCTAGAAAAGAAGCCTGTGGGCAACCTCTTGGCAGTCTCAGCTTGCTTGTTCCTGCCCATTTTGTATGAAACACTAAAGCTTGTACTCCACTTTTAGTTGCTGACTAGGGATTAATCATTCTAAAGACTTGACTAATTTCTGGTCTAGACACAAGGCCTCTTTAAGTTAAGCTTTACTGTTGAAAGCCATAAAGATGGTAGAGCATGTTAGAGAACATCTGAGAAAGATGGCACTGTCCCACATGACACCCTTGTCTCTAAATTGGAGAGACATGGATTTGATGGATGGACCACTTGGTGGATAAGGAGTTGGCTCGATGGTTGCACTCAGTTGCTGTCGATGACTCGGTGTCCAAGTGTAGACCAGTGCCGAGTGGTGTTCCTCAGGGAACCAATGTCTTTGTTGGTAACACAGACAGTGGGATGGAGTGTGCCCTCAGCAAGTTTGCCAACAACAGCAAGCTGTGTGGTGGGGTTGACACACCTGATGGACGGGATGTCATCCAGAGGGACCTGGGCAGGCTTAAGAGGTGGGACCATGCCAACCTCATGAAGTTCAACCAGGCCAAGTGTAAGTTTCTGCACCTGGGTCACAGCTGTCCCAGGCACAAATCCAGGCTGGGCGGTGAAAGGATGGGGAGCAGCCCTGAGGACAAGGGCTTTGGTGTGGTGGTTGATGAGAAGCTCAACACGAGCCAGCTGTGAGGACAGGCTGAGAGAGTTGGGAGCGGTTCAGCCTGGAGAAGAGAAGGCTCTGGGGAGACCTTATAGCAGCCTTCCAATATCTGAAGGGGGCTGCAGGAGAGATGTGGAGGGAGTCAGGTTCAGAGAGGGGAGCCATAGGAGGAGGGGGAGGGGTTTGAAGCTGAAAGAGGGGAGATTGAGATGAGATGTGGGGAAGAAATGCTTTGCTGTGAGGGTGGTGAGAGCCTGGCCCAGGTTGCCCGGAGAAGCTGTGGCTGCCCCATCCCTGGACGGGTTCAAGGGCAGGTTGGAGGGGGCTTGGAGCAACCTGGTGTGGTGGGAGGTGTCCCTGCCCAGGGCAGGGGGTGGGGCTGGATGGACTTTATGGTCCATTCCTACCCAAACTGTTCTATGATGATTCTACAGGATGCCATTTCCTTACAGCTATATGTGGGACTTTACTTTTAAAATGCATGAGTTTAGATGGTTGAGGAGATCTCTAAACACTCGGGCTTGTTCTGAGAAGGTCCTATCAATTTTAATGTCAATTTTAATGTCAAAAGGGTGCTCGACAGTATTCTGAACTTTTATGTAGCTCATCAACCAACTTTTTTTGCTCAGAACAGACACATCAGAAAATGAAAGCACATTGAGGAAAAGTCAAAGGATGCACAAGAGAGTTGTCCAAATGTTTTTTTTCTTCATTATTAGAAAAACCAGGTGTATTTCTAATCTAAGTTTGCTTATTTTCAGTTTCCAGGTCTTACTATTTGATAGTTGGGTTGAAGAGCCCTCTTTCCGAGTCAGACTTTTCCATCACCATTTTGATATCCTTCTGCCAAGAGAGCCATCTTCTTTAATTGTGAGGTGATTATTTGTTCATTTGAGTTCTGATGAGAAGGCAGTTGAACATTTCTTCTACAGTCCAATAAATACACTTAGTTTTCTAGTTCTGTCCAGAGAACTTTTAATTTTTGACCACATTTCGGTAAATATTTTTTTCACTTATCTTTCACTCAGCGATAGCGTTTCCCATTTTGCTTTGCCTGTGTCTGTGGTCACTTCTCAGGCATCGTGTTGGATTGAGTCACAGCCGTGGTGTGGTTGTAGCAGAGCTACAGCCCAAGAGCTCTCAGTGGTTGTTGGCTGTGGGAACGGCTCATTGTCACTTCTTGAGGAGAGCTGGGTCAGGCTGAGCAGGTATCGTGACTCTGAAGGCCATACCCAATCGTCTGTGGTTTTCAGGTGTAAAATATTGTGCTAGTTGGGGAAAATGATGTGCTGTTTCTGCTGCAAAGCTTGATGTTCTTGACTTGGTCTGATCTGCGTTTAAGAGAGGTTAAAACTTCATGATAAAAGTACAGCAGGGTGTTAAAAGTGCAGTAGGAGAATGTTCACAGGGAAGGTGAAATGTCTCAGAAATATTTGCTTTTTTATAAGAGTCCTGTGTAAACAATCCTCTAGGTTTCCAAAGAACTGAGCGAAATAACGTATTGAGCTTCTTCAGAGCCTTGGTTATTCATTCCGCACAGTGCGTGTGTCCTGTCCTGCCGTGCCCTCGGCGCTGACTTTGTCTCCCAGTTTACACTTTAGAAACAGCATCAGAATTAGTGATGTTTATTCACCCCACGCAGTTATCCGTAGTCCCTGCAGTTTGACTCCCACACCTTCAGTAATCCCAGATTACTAATGACATCCCTGCATACATCAAGACGTGCCCCTTCCTCCCCCAGCACCTGTAGCTCTTGTCTTCAGGCCGTCTCTGTGTGATTTAAAGATACTCTGGATTTAAAGTTGCTGTGTAAATTCTTACAGTCAGAACTCTGTGTTAAATCCCCAACACATCTGTTTTTAGGGATAGTGATGAACACAGAGATGGATGCAGAGGACAAGAGGTGGCTGTTGCTGGCTTTGCTCCTCCTTTCCGCCCGCCTCCTTTCCTTCCAAGAGTCAGTTAACTTCTCTTGGGTTGGGTTTGGGTTCACTCTCTCATGCATGCACATTACTTAATACATTAATATTTTAAATGTGGTATCTAATATAGTGAAGAAAATTAGTAGTTTATCTCTGGAAGAGAAGTGAAAGTTGTTGGAAGACAGTTAGAGGAGGACCAGGAAGGTCTGGAGGCCTCACCGTGGTCTGTGTTGGCTGGTTTTCCCATCCTGAGGGCTGGCTGAACCCTTCAGCCGCCTCCGTGTCCGAGTTCCCTGTCATGGACATCCCCTCAGGTCTCCTCCTGGTTTATGATGGGTGGCGTTTGCAGTCCTGCTGTTGGGTAGGAGCCCAGAAAACTTGTAATTGTCAGTCTTCCTCTGCTATTTGGTGTCTTAAAATTATTTCTTTATGGCAGAAGGTGTGCCTCAAGCCTCCCAGGGCCCATTGGAGCTGGGCAGTGGTACGGCCTAGCAGATAGGCGGTCCATCGTCCTTGTTGGATACCATGGGTATTGCTGTAAAGTAGATGTTTCTGTTTCAGATTCACTTTCGATGTTTGCAAGCCGTGTCCTGTGGGGAGTAGGTGAGACAATCGATGCCCATGGGGTGGTTATGGTTGCCACTCAGAGAAGCCATGAGCCATGTGCAGCATGGCTTTGAGGAAATGGTATAAAGCTCTGTCCTGCACCAGAGTGTCACTGGCAGAGTGCTCCCATCCCACTCACAAACTGGAGCTGCTCTTAACTCCTGCAGCAGCCCAGAACTGCCCAAGCACTACGAGATAGCAGCTAGGAGGGGGTGTCCTGCACTACGAGATAGCAGCTAGGAGGGGGTGTCCTGGGGTGGTCCTGGGTGGCCTGGGCCCACCTTGGGCACTGCTTGTTGCGGGCAGAGGGCAGGAGGGGGACTGGGGCAGAACAAGGAGCCTGGGGAGGGACATGAAGCTGTCACACTGCGTGTATAGCTCATCTGCATGGTGACAACCAGGCTGCTCACCGGCTCTCCAGCTGCTTAAGTCCCATATACAATTTATATCACTTTTTATAATACTGCTAGATTTTTCCATTTTAAAAATGCTGAAATTTTGGATGTGAATGTTGATCTGCGTCAGGGTAGAGAGGCTTTGCAGAGGCATCTGGACAGGCTGGATGGATGGGCCAAGGCCAATGGTGTGAGGTTGAATAGGACCAAGTGTCAGGTCCTGCAGTTGGGTCACACCAACCCCATGGAGGGTCCTGGCTTGGGGAAAAGGACCTGGGGGTGTTGGTCGACAGCGACTGAATGTGAGCCAGCAGTGTGCCCAGGTGGCCAAGAAGGCCAACAGCATCCTGGCCTGTGTCAGGAACAGTGTGGCCAGCAGGACTGGGGCAGTGACCGTCCCCCTGGACTGGGCACTGATGAGGTTCGTGTCCAGTTTTGGGCCCTTCATGACAAGAAAGACCTTGAGGGGCTGGAGCAGGTCCAGAGAAGGGCAACGGAGCTGGTGAGGGGTCTGGAGCACAAGCCTTGTGAGGAGCGGCTGAGGGAGCTGGGGGTGTTCAGCCTGGAGAAAAGGAGGCTGAGGGGAGATCTTGTTGCTCTCTCCAACTCCCTGAAAGGAGGGTGTAGCCAGGGGGGGTCGGTCTCTTCTCCCAAGGAACAGGCAATGGGACAAGAAGAAATGGTCTCAAGTTGCACCAGGGGAGGTTTAGCATGGATATCAGGAAGAATTTCTTCACCGAAAGGGTTGCCAAACATTGGAAGAGGTTGCCCAGGGCAGTGGTGGAACTGCCATCCGTGGAGGTATTTACAAGCCGGGCAGATGTGGTGCTGAGGGACATAGATTAGTGGTGGCCTTGTCAGTGTTGGGTTGATGGTTGGACTCAATGATCTGAAAATCCCTTCCAACCTCGGCAATTCTATGATTCTATGAAATTAAGTCATTGCTAAAATTAAATTCATACCATTTGAAAAATACTCCAAGGGCTGGAATAAGCAGTAGTTGGAGCTGTTCCCTTGTGCTTCCAAAATAAAGAGCGGTAGGAAATGATCAGTTCAACTTATCAGTTGTAATCAGAGGTGTTTTTACGCACTATATTAAAGAAATGACAAGCCAAGGTTGGGCTTTTTCCTGGGACACTTTCCTCAGGGTGGTGCTGACAATTTATTTTTGTTTGGTTGGGTTTTTGTTTGCTTGGGGCTTTTAATTTTTTTTTTTTTTTTTAGGAAGCAGAACAGGGCAGCGATGTCATTTTATGCTTTGCTAAAATGAAGTTTTTCACAGCTAGTGAAAGTACTTGCTACAAATGCTATTCAGAATAATTTTTTTTCCTGTATTTTCATGGGGAGAGAATCGGGGAATGGTGTTTGGAAGAAAAGGAGGCTTCAGAGACGTGTCTCTGAACAGTGCCTAATCTGAATTGAGCAGCGAGCGGGAGTGTGTTTTCAGAGCCTGTCTGAGGCTGAGTCTAAACCCTCTGCTCTGTCTTCAGTCTTTCTGAACTTTGTGTTTCTGTGCGTTCTCGGGGCTGGGAAGCTCTGCTCGAAACAGAACTGTTTGCTTTATATGTGACCAGGTCTGGCAGAGCTTGTGGCAGGGGAGGTCCAGAGCCCTGGCCCCTGACTTCTCTCCAAAGCCAGGGGGAAAAAGGATTTCCCTTCAAGGAGAGCAATGCTGAACTCTTTTAATTTTGTGTTGGTGAGCCACAAGCAGGGAAACAACATTAACACTTTATGTCGTGTTTGTTAAAAGGCATAAAAACTATCTGGAGGAAAAGAGAAAATTTATGACTTCCCATATATTAACTTAAGTACCTTTGGAAATAAGTGCCATTGGTTGCATCTCCCTATTCTTTTTATGTATGAGTTCCAGTAAATGTTCTGTCGATATGTGCAACATAATTTTTAAATTATAATTTTCAAGCAGAATGTTAAACATAAATATGATGTTAATTGTGCTTGGGAATGTGTATCAGAATGAAGATAATGCTTCATCTCGGGCTTTGCCGAAGCCCGGCTGAGTCTCGGTACCAAGTGCTGAGCCAGAGGCTCCAGGTGTAGGAACAATCAAAGCCATTCACTCTCTTTATGGAGACATTTAATCCACATCTCAAAATGTAATGTGATTACTTCTTTTTTTTTTTTTTTTTGACAGTTCTTTGATAAATGGAAATCTGCTTCATAAATTGTGTGCAGTAAGTGTTTGTCGATTTGCAGCCGTCTGAATCAGCCAAAGCAAAGAGCAATTTCCAGCAGCGTCACATCACCCCCGTGACAATGTGCAACCTCCAGAGCCGTTTGGTTCCTAATGACATCCGAGGTGTGCTTCGGTTCTGTTACTGTTCCTCTGCCCTTCAGGGAATGTTAAGGCCTTCCCATGTCAGTTTGAACCAAATTAGTTGCAAAGATGTGAAGTTAGCGGTTCCTAATACATTTGGAGTTGTTTAAAAATAGACTAAAAATTACAGGAGACTGCAACATGCTTCCTGTTGGAAACGAGTTAACGTCTCTGTTATTATTCACTAGTTATGGAATCATATGAAAGTTAAGGAAATCAGTTTTAGCAGGTTACTTTGAATGTTACTGCTGATATTTGGTTTCACATTAACTATTTAAACTTTTAAACGTTTTGTGCTTTCAAACGACACAGAGCCACGTAACAGGTTTGATAAGGAGGGAGAATAAAAGCATCATCTTAAATGCATTGAGTTTGACTGCCAGAATAAGAACATTATGGCCCATGAATGCAACCTGATAACCACTTCTGAAGCTTCTCTTTTGCTTTCCACTCAGACTACAGAAATATTACAAGATTGTATCTTGTTCTGGCCGGCCAAGACAGGATTTTGCAGCAATGTCAAAAAGGTAGCAAACAAAGAGATGGGAAAAAAAAAAAAGACAGGAGTAAATTGGGGAATGAGGAGTGGGAAGTTTTGATTTTAAGAGTTGCTTAGAGCTTCACTGAGATACTATTTTGTGTGTCCATTTTGGCTGAATTAAAGTTGGTGGCTTGGTTTGCTTTTTCTTTTTCACCAGGGAAATGTTAAGGTGTAAGTGGGGAAATGCTGGTGGCCACCAGCACTGGGAGTGGTGGCCTTGGCAGGTCTCTGCTGCTGCCCGTGTCTGCCATCCCAGGCAGGATGCCACACACTTCCCAGAAAAGGAGCTGGGAACATGGTTCCATTTAAAATGCCTGGTTAAATCAAATTGTGGTACTTACTGAGTTGATGAGTTCTTTATTCAGTGTATTCGGAGGAGGTTTTTGGTCTGTCAAGAGTCTTGCCCAGAAGGTTGAAAACCTCTGTCTGCTTACTGCTGTTTTCTTTGGTTCTGTTTACATTTCAGTTTAGGAGAACTCACCTTATGGAGTGTTTGTGTGTTGCTCAGGAAGTTTGGCTGAACTTTGGCTTTACAGGGTCTGCCTGGCTTTCCCAGTGTGTGGTGTCCCCCTGCTGCGAGACCAGCAGTTCCTTCTGCCCTGTGGTGAGACCATTGCACACGAAAGGCTTTTGTAAATCCCACCCCACATCCTCCTAGGTTAAGGGGAGCCAGAACCTCTCTTCCCTTCCTGGGAGATGGAAATCCCGATGGCTGCAGTCAGGCTGTGTTTCCCACAGGAGTAAGCTCCAGGTCACCTGCGTGCCATGGGAGTGACGCTGTGCATGCCCTGAATCAGGCTCTGAGAGTTCATCCCAAAATAGAGCTTGAAACAACAGTTTTGTAAAATGCAATGTTAATTTATAGTGAGTTCATTTTCTAGGAATCGCTAGGAATCAAACCCCTGACAGCTTGCACTGCCAGGGTGCCTAGTGGGCTAGGAATGTCTGCAAGGCACGATGTCTTTGGAGGAGATGCTGTTGTGGAAGCTGTAACCAACAACTTACTGTGGTGTGTGTCGGTACAGCGTGTAGGCACGTGCTTGGAGATTGCTGATGAACAGGGATAAACCCCAAACAGAAGGGATCCACTCGGCAGCGGTGCCTTGGGACCCGTGTCAGGCAACAGTTCTGCTGAGTTCAAGAGGGAGGAGAAGAGCCCGAGGATCAAGCCCTGTTGACTGATCCATTGTCATCAGCCCGTTGTGTCTCACAGCCTGTCAGAGGGACATCAGCTGGTGAAGGGTGTACATGCAGGGCTGAATTACCGGGGGGGGGTAAATCATGATCCATCCAGAGGCATAAAGTACACTTCTTCATTTCATACCAGCCCTGGGGTCAGGCCGAGTGCCTGATTCTAGGAAACCCGTGTGGATTATGCCTCCGGATAGTACAAGTATTACTACCGGGTTTTTCTTTCTAAACATGCAATTTTGGGTTTTTTGGTACATATGGTATCTTTCATACTGTACTCTGTCTGCTGTATCGGAGGAGAAGGTGTACCATCTCCGTGATGGCTGTTGTCAGCAGTGAGGTTGTGTGGGCAGCAGGATCCCAGGTTGTCACCCGAGGTCATTATTGCAGAGGTCGGTCGGCCAGAGTTGTGGAGAACTGCACGGGAAAGACATCCAGAGCGCAGCATGGGTGTACTTGTACACGTGTAAAGCTGATTTACCAGCTCGAAATAGGAACAAATCGTGATAAATCTGGAATTAGGTCATTTGGAATTTGGTGTGAATCTTTGGAAAGGTGCCTGTGAAGTGCTGAAAGCTACTGAAGCAGGGACAAGAGCAGGTTACACAACTCAGCAACAGAAATAGTCAAGAATGGTTTGGGGGTTTCTGTTAATAATTTCTCATTCTTAAATTTTATTGTTGACGTTTTTAAATAAATATGACAGTGAAAGTCATTGCCTTTCCTCCTTCCCTCCTCGGTGTACCAGTGGTTCACCTGCAGCTGCAGCTTCTCCTGTGGGCAGCACGGGTGGCTTGGACTGTTTGCCATGCAAAATAGAGCATGGAAGGGGAATATATATATTTATATATATATATATATATAAAAAAATACATGAAAGTGGTACTGTGAATGAAAATGAGAAACCAACCAAATGTTGGTGTGTATTTTTAGTGAGATCTTAGCATAATAATTCCTGTGCAAATTACAATTATAAGTTACCTCAGATTTATAAAGGAGTTTATAAATGGACGTTGCAATTAAAGTAAATCAAACACATGCAGTACTCAAAATTGTATTTATGCATATTTTGGTACAAGTGGTTATTGTACAGAGTTAATGATGCTGCCTGGGGCTTTGATGCTGTTTAGTTTATTTGTAAGGTGTTTATGTGCATTTATCTGTAGTTCAGTCATGTACATACATTGTGCATCCCCGGGGTGCCCTCGCGGTGCGTGATGTGATGGGCGCCCTCGTAGTATGTGATGTGATGTGCAGAGTGACCTGATCCTTGGTGGGGTGGATGGGTGGGGAGAAGGAATATGTCAGACTGCCTAAAACAGTGCACGGCGGCTGCCGGAGAAGCCAGCATTTGTTGGCTCGTTTGAAGAGCAGCTGGCCTGGTGGTGGGCTTGGCAGAGTAACAGGGTCCCTTTTCTGTGGTCATACTTGTGCACAAATGCTTGTGAAAATAGTGTCTTGGCGAGGAAAAAGTGTTTCCTGAGCCTCTGAATGTTTTTTTTTCAGAGGCCAGAGCAGCGATGACAGTCATCAGTTGTTGTATTTTAAACTATTTATGTAGCCTCAGCAACTGCAGGACTAAAACTTGGACTTGATGGAGCTCCCGTGTAGATGTTTCATGCAGAAGATTGTCCACCAGTTGCTTCAGCATTACCACTGCTCAGACGTGGCTGTGTAGAAATGAGCCCCCGGAGTGGTGTACGGGAAGGCAAAGGCATCATTTCATTTCAGGAAGGTTAAAAACATCTCATTGAAGACTATTCCCCCCCTTTCAGAGAGTGGTTACTTGCAAACCCCCCTTTCCCAATGGAAGTGCAGATGTGTCTGTCCAGGTTGAAAGACAAACCCACGCACAGGTTGCTACTGGACCAGTTGATGTTGGCTGGAGGTGTCATCCCTGTGTCTTTCAAAGGGAACAAGTGTTTAGAGAAGGCAGAGAATGCAAGGTTTTCCCTCCAAACAGTTGGATTTGTTTGTCTAAGCTTTCTGTTAAGTTTTCCCTGTCTTTGGGCTGCAAAGCTGCTTGCTCTGGAGCAGCCCCGTCAGGGCTGAGGGCGCAGATGAACACGAGGGAGGGGACCGAGGAACTTGAGCTCAGGTCTCTTGCTTACCCCTGGGGAGGCAGGAATGTAAAATAGCTTTTCCACATGGAAATCATCTTGTTAATAATTCTATCATGCATGGTTTGCATAAGGTACGTTGTTTTTATAAATAACTAGCACTGCATTATGGTTCAGTGTTTCGGCTGGCGAGTGTTTTAATGTTTATTTTCCCAGTTTTTTTTTTCCAACTATCTGGAGTTTGCCTTTAAATTCATGGGTGTCTCTTAATCACTAGGCAGAGCTGATCAGCAGGAGTTTTCCCCACTGTCTGCTGAAGCCAGCAGTTACTCTGAGATGGATCGCAGGGTCCTAATGTAGACCTTCCGGCCACCCTGGTTGCCCACATCCTACTAAGATCTAACCCCCGCCCGCCCTGGCAGCCCAGAGCTGGGTAAATGCTCCCCAAGGAGCTGCAGAAGGTCTTCCAGGTCTCGCTCAGATCAGTGGTCCACTGGAGTCCGTTGCGGTAGTCCGGGGAGTCTTGCAGCCGTCCGTTATGGATGCGTGGCGTGTTAGAATAAATCTTCAGACTGTCACCTCTCCGTGGGGTCTTAAGAAGCTGAACAGTGTTTTTTGCTGATTATTGACTTTCTTTCAGCTTTGGAAGATATTCCTGCCGCTGGTATGTCCCAGTTGTAGGTAGGCCAATTAGCAGGATGATGCTGGCAGGGATTTTGATTGTGCAGTAACTTCTCATTGCTGTGATCTGGAAACTTTATTTATTTCTGTGCGATTCATTTCCTTTTTTCCAAGATATGTAATATTTCATTTATGCGACGATACTGGTTTGTTTTTGCTGAGGAACAAAAGGCACTTGCTAATCAATAGACACCTTTCTAAAGCACTTTAGACCTGTGCTCACGTGGAAGGTGTCATATTAATGAAAACAAGAGAAGGCTTGTGGAGAACAGTTTGTGCTGGTTTGGTTACGTGGCTCTAATGCAAGACTCTTTTGACAGTAACTTTCATATGGGCTGCTTCGTGGCACTTTGCAGGGAGCGATGGTGAGTAGCAGAGGTGGGTCGCTGAGGGAGGATGAAGTGCTGCGACACTAATATCAGGGAATTTTCTTGGTCGTGCAATAAAGCAAGGATGCAATTTTTTCCCCAAGACAATTCCCTTTCTTACCCCCTTCTGCACTGGGCAGGATTTAGGCTGTGGTTTCCCACATGTACCTGAAAATGGGAACATTCCTATAGATTTGTTTACTGTTGCACTTGTTTACTGTTCTTCTGTTGAAGAATCCACTCCATCACTTGCTCATTTGCAGTTGATAAGCAATGGTTTGCTCTGATCAACCCCGCAGGTGATTTTGTACAGATGTTATGGAGTGTGAGAAGAGAAGGCTGAGGGGGGATCTGATCAACGCCTATAAATACTTAAAGGGAGAGTGTCAAGAGGATGGGGCTGGTCTTTTTTCAGTGGTGCCCAGGGACAGGACAAGAGGTAACGGGCACAAACTGGAATATAAAAAGTTCCACCTAAACAAGAGGAGGAACTTCTTTCCTGTGAGGGTGCCAGGCATTCAAACCCTGCCTGGACATGTTCCTGTGGGACCTGCTCTGGGTGGCCCTGCTCTGGCAGGGGGTTGGACTAGATGATCTCCAGAGGTTCCTTCCAACCCCAGATCATTCAGTGATTCTGTAATTCTGTGAATGTATGTGGAGTGGGACAGGGAGTTTGCAGCTCTCCGGAGCATTGCTGGCGTAGCCTGGTAGTGAGCTGGGAGCCCGGGGAAGGAAGGGGAAAGGACGATTTTATGCGTGACTCCACTTTTTGATTTATTGCCACTAAAATGGCAGAGTTTAAATCCAGACTGAGCCTCAGGACTAGTACTCAGCTTGGAAACACGCTTTACTCATGCAAAGCTCTCGGTGACTTCAGTGGGAAAAATTCAGTATTTACCCTATTTTTTAGATCTCAGACATCAAGAAACATAGTGGGAGGAGATATTCCGCTGACAGGAGGTTTTTATTAGGAGCATCCTGGGAGCATGACAGGTTTGAAAGCATCGTGCCTATGAGGCGAACCTCAGGCACCAGAACCCCTGCGGTGAACTGGTGACAGCCACCAAAGCTGCGTACTTCGTTAAGGACAGTGAAGCTGCTGGTGTCCTCAGGACAGAGCAGAGGGGTCAGCCATCCTCTGAAATGGCTGAGTTGCATGAAATGACCTGTCCTTGGAAGAGTCTCTTCTCCGTATGCAACAGAAAACACTCTTCAGACTCTAGGGCAAATTGCTCTACTTCAAGCATATTTACTCTCTCAAAAGTATTTTCTTGAGTGATTTCCCATGCTCCTTCCTGCTCTGTCCTTCCTGGGGGCTGGGTTGTGTCTGCTCAAACTCCCTGTACATAGCAGGGTGTAAAGTCTTGCATTGCAAAGTGCCATGGTATCTGCTGGTGGTTGTAGGTCCCAACTGAGGAACCTCTACTGAAGTGTGAGAAGAGCTTTATGAGACCCTACAAATACGTGCACTCTTTCCTTTTTACAGCCTTGCATCTCATCTTCAGCTGAGGTTGAGGGTGTTGTGCCAAGTGTTGTTTGAGACTAGAAGAAGGTCTCTCCTCAGCAGTTCTTATCATCTGTGAGACAGAACCAAAACAGATGTTAACATCGTTTTCTGAAAATGACTTAGGCATGTTAATGTGGATCTCCATAGTTCCCAGCCATTTCAGTGCAGATGAGACCATTTTTCTCTTCTATAGTGTTTTTTTTCTCTTTCTGTGTTCCCTGGAAGAGAATATGCACCACTGCTGCCAACAAGAACCACTTGGTCAATGTGTAGAAGACAAAGGCAGAAATGTTTTGGTTTTATATGGGTAGAGATGGCAAAACCTAGATTCAAACAGTGTGTGCCGTCCTGTCTGTAAACAAGTAGGTTGTGTTGATGCAGGAGGTACAACTTGGTGGTTGCAGAAATAAACAGATACACTTTGGTGCTCTCAGAGATTCCAGAGTGGGAGAACATTTCCGTCTCATGGGATGCTCATGGGCAAGTGTTAGTCTCTTTTACCTGAACAAACTGAAATACACTGCAGACACACAGGTGGGAATTGAGTTTCTTACTGCTTTAACCCTAGTTCTGCAGTGCTTGGTGCTTCTCTAGGGTCTGATCCGAACAGAGGGACCCATCCTCATGTTATGGTTATGGAGGCTGATTTAGTGATTGTGAAGATGGCAAGTTTGATTGATAAAGGTTATATTTCACTGCCATTTCTGTCTTTAACATACAGGGAAGCTCACCGAGAGAACAAATACAGAGATATCAGCCTTTTTTCACTGTTAGAGGTACAAGTATGTGCAGGATTTTCATGCTATATTCCTCTGTATTGCTTAACGCAGATTTTAAAAGATGCGAAAAGTTGCATCTGGGAACATTTATGAAGAGTGATCACGTTTTAGGTGTTCATGCTGTTGCTGGTCTGTGGGCCTGTCATCTGATATTTTAGGTAATACCAACCTATTTATTGTAGTGAGAAATTCCTACTAATCCAACGGTGTTTGGGTTAGGCCACTTCTGCTTATTTGAAAGGTAGTTCGGATTGTCCCTACTGGTTCTGGCCACGTTGCCGTTACTGAGGTTGTTGAATCTGATGGCTGGGCCAGGAGCTCTGTGCGGGCTGCTGCATGGGGGGGACGCTGTGTGGGTCACAGAGCTGAGTGCCACCAGGATGGAGATGAGTTTTGGGGAGGGCACCATGTGCTGCAGCTGGAGCTGGAGGCAGGAGATGTGCAGCTCACTCATGTGGCTTTGCTTTCGAATTCTTCTGCAGCAAGCCAGAAATGGTCTGTTGGGGTGTATATTTCTTCATATTTTGTAAGAGAGGAACTCAGATGCTGCCCCGCTGAGTCAAACTGTCTTGGCTGGTGGCTGCTTTGCGGTCATGAGCTCACACCTGGCACATCAGTTGCAGATGAAATGGAAACCGTATGTGAAGAACAGAAGGTGACTGGTGAAAGGAGCAGGGAGAGAAAGCAAGAAACGGAGAGAAACCATGTGTGTGTACCAGCTCTTTCTTCACACCTGCAGGCTCCTAAAAGTGGGGAGCTCTGTGCCCTCATCAACGTCTTTTGTTGCAGAGGTGGGGTATGAAGCGGTGCTTTTGAGCGCTGGGGTCGTGGTGGGGTCTCTCAGCTGGCACCATGGGCTTTGCAACCCTCCCCAGCCACCGGGTTGGGGTGAGCACCACTGGGCTCCCTGCAATTTCCTCATCTTCTGGAAAAAACTGCACATTTTATTACTGTGTGTGGCCAGATTCTTTTGCGGGCCAGTGCTACTTCTTTCAGCTGAGTTACACAAGGAATAAATTGAAAAATAAGAGGTTGATTTTGAGAGGAAGGTTATTTGTGCGTTATTTGTTTAATGTACTTCTTGACCTTTTCGGTTTAATTCGCTCTAGCTTTGCAATTTTTTCCTTGGGTTTTGGTGTGTTCCTGCTTTTTTCCACTGCCTCCTTCTCTCTTTCCTTCCCTCTTGGCTTAATTCCCATCTGCATTTGGGAAATCCGGTGAGGAGAAGGGGCAGAGCAAGACATTTGGGGCCTACAGGGGAGATGGGCAGGGAGCCTTGCTGAGGGAGGGGAGCCCTAGGAGGAGGGGGAAGGGTTTGACTCTGAAAGGGGGGGAGATGGAGATGAGATCTGGGGAACAACTTGTTTGGTGTGAGGGTGGTGAGAGCCTGGCCCAGGTTGCCCTGAGAAGCTGTGGCTGCCCCATCCCTGGAGGGGTTCAAGGCCAGGTTGGAGGGGGCTTGGAGCAACCTGGTCTGGTGCCCAGGATAGGGGGTGGGACAGGATGGTCTTTAAGGTCCCTTCCAACCCAAACCATTCCATGATTCTATAAGACTCCAAACAGCTGAAATCACCCAGGGCCAAGCAGCTTCCCCGCCAAACGGGTTGTGTTTGGCAGAGCCCTCATTTCAGCGGTGAGTCCTTAGCGTGGCAAGAGGCCGTCCCCGCAGATGTCCTGCACCTAATGCAAGTTCTGCTGGTGGCAGAGGGTGGAGGGTTGGATCTGGGCTGGCACTGTCAGACGACAAGGCCAGATGGCAACAGTCAAGCAAAGAAACTCAAGGACAAACTTCTTAACTAGGGCATGAATTAGGGAAAGAAACTGTGAAGTGGTAAAGTCTAAATTCTGATCCCAGCTGGATTTGGATGCGTCCCTTGATTTCCATTAGCGTGGTCCTACCTTGCAGCCTGGTGTGGCTGAGAACAGAGTGGGGGTCTGGCTATCTGTTTGTCATGGGAAGAGGATAAATTTTGGAGATAGGTGGGAATATGTTCCTGTGCAAAAAATTGCATAAGCCCTTCTCCCCGTGTTGGCTCTGGCAAAGGTGACCTCTTTGAGGTGTTGCCTTTGATGTCACCCAGATGACAGACACTGCAGTCAGCTGGAACTGTGTGACTTAACAGTGGGGTCAAGCACTAAAGCCTTTCATTATGTTAAATTATAGTGAGATGAAATAGAATTTTGATTTTATATAAAATAACAAGGGGGAAGGGAGCCTCCTCTGGCACTTTTCACTCCCACCCCCTATTTAGAAACCTTCGCAGCCTAAATTTATTTGTGGTCAGTCTGTTCCTGTGACAGTATTGTCTGTCGGTGGGAGGAACTGGGAAAGCTGGACAGACTTCTTCAGGCTGCCATGGATTTTCTGTGTTTTCTGCTTGCTGAGCCCCACAGCTGTGGAGGGTCTGGCCTAAAACTGCAAACACGGGTGGCTTGGTGACCTCCTGAGGTGTCTCTATGGACAACACAAAGGATGCTCTAGGAAGGAATTGGCCCTTGGCTTGAAGCTATGCCTCCAGTGCACTTAGCTGATACCTCCTCCAGGGTGGTGTCTCTGACTGAGGTGTCCTCAATGAGCCACTGCTCCTAAGGAAATGAAATCAACTACAAGGGCTGTAACCCGGGCAGCTTCTCAGCATTGTGACCTTACATTTTGCTTCCCAAAATCCCAGCTCTGTTCTTTGTATGCAGCCCCACTCCTTGCTCTCTTTACTTTGATCAGTGGCAAAAAATTACACAGTAGACTCAATATTAATATAATAACTAATGAAAGACATCATACCCCAGCATGTGTCAAAAACTGTCAACTGGAAAGAGCCGGTCCATGGTGTATTTCCTTGGTCCGTACATCTCGGAAGAGGTTGTTGAAAAATACTCATTTTATACTAACCAGTAAGCCTCCTTCGAATTATATCTTAATAAAAAAGAGAGCATCTTGGACAGTCTTTGATTTAGACGCGCTGCATTTTAAATGTATCCTAATTATAATGTTCATCGCTTAACATTAATTTAATGAACATCCTCATTTATACAGACAAGGTTGGCAAATAGGAATTAACGCCATTAAAACCCACAAGTCTCCCAAAGGAAAAAAATAAAAAGGTGTAGGAAGAAGACATAACCTTATTATTTATAACAAGGCAAATCAGAGAATCGGCAGCCACACGTTTGTAATTGGGGAAGGGACTGTTTGGAAGGGACCGTGACCATGGTGCAGGTGGCCATTGCCTGCCCAGCGGGTGGCTGGTGGGGACCTACTCACGGGCATGGCTCTTGCTGGGGCACAGCTTGCTTTGAGGAGCTTTCACTCCAAGGTTCCAGTCTTGCAGGTGGACCCTCAGCTTTGTTTTGATCTCGGTTGTCTGGATCAAGACCAGGCCTCCTTTAATCAGTTCCAGAAATGACCACAGTGGTTCATCAAGGCCCAAAAATGAGGACTGAAGGAAGACATAATTGTTTTCTTGTTGGATCTGGAAAAGTGTTGATGGTGCACATGTTGGCTTTTATCATTGAATTGTGTGCTGGTACCAGAACTGCTTAATTTGAAGAAACACCAGCTGTCAGATCTCCACAGGCACTGATTTCAACACACACAAAAGGTGGATGGTCCACTCACTCCTTAAAAACCTTTGTCATCCTGAGCTGTGTTTCAGTGAAGTTCCAGGAATTCAGGTGATGGCAGTGACAGGTATAAGAGCCCTAGGAGTAGGTTATGTTAATATAGACCTACACAGACCCCTGAGACCCTCACAAATCATCCTCTTACAGGAGGCTTAGGATGTGGTCGGCACCACAGCTGACTCATTGCATGGGCTTCAACAGGCTGTGGATGACACCACAGTGGCCAGGCTTTCCACTAGTCCAGACTGGGTGAATGACTCTACTGCAGACTCATTTCCCAGCTCGAATACGATGGTAATCTGCAATATTTAGCTGCTTCTTACTGAGCGCAGTGAGGAGAACTTTCACCATCCTTATCCAGACCCTGCTGTACAGTTATTTAAGGGGTGGGGGAGCACAGCTGAACTTTGAACAAAGGCCTAAGCATTGCCACTTGGAGAATTATGCCTCGTACAAGCTCTGCTCGGTAGAAAAATGCTGTAATTGAAGGCTCAGATTGTGCAAAATTCCCTTACAGAACTGCGTTTCGGCTTCAGTTTGAATTCAGTGGTGAGTACGTGCTGAAGGAACTGCTCGAGCGCAGGTGGAGTTTGTCAATAACTGGCTGTGTCCTTAGATCTCTGTCGGCCACTTCTGCTGTGTCAATCTCTGCCCCCAGAGAATGCAGCTCACATTCATCTTCCGCCGTGAGCACTGCGTGCTGCCAATATTTCCAGTCCTATTGATTGAAAATGAGAGGCAATGCCTTGGGCTTGTGTCTTCTGCATCCACGCCTCGCCAGTGGTGCAGCTCCATACATGTTGGGTGAGTGGGAGTAGTCCTGTGTCATCTACATGTACAATCTTAGACTCTTGGGTTCCTCTCAAATGCGGTGTCCTCCGAGCATCTCCTGGATAAAATCAGTAGTAATTAATTCTCTGGTGGACTTCATAGAGTCTACTCAAGACTGTGATTATATTAAAAAGTTCTTTGTGTCTGTCTGTGTAGGTCTATACATGTGTGGACGTACCTCTGTCTCCAGTGGTGCATAGGTATAGATGTGGTTGGGTTTTGGGGTATTTTTGAATTCTGATAGGTTCAGTGATAAATTTGACAAATTCCACTATGGATGTCAGAGGATCCAAGTTTAGAGAGTTTTGTTCTGGAAACGAGGCTGCCTTGTAGTGAATAGAAAAAAAAAAACAACCAAAAAATCCCCAAACCAATGCAACTTAATTAGAAGCTAAATTGAAGGGAAAGGTTTGAATATTAAGATCCAACTTCCTCTGAAACCCAGCAAAAACGTATTTGACACAGAATAACATTCAGTCCTGAGAAAACCTGGGGTAGGTCTGTGTAGATCTGAAAAACAGCCTCAGGATTACTGCCATGCTGTTAACTTCTCAGTACAGGTGTTTTCCCCTTTTTTATTTCATTATTCATATGAAGCTTTCTTTCTATTAATAAGACATATGCAGCTCCAAATTCAGCTCCCACGTGCCTAGAAGGGGATGGGCTCTAAGAGCAGAAATTGGCTCAGATGATTAAAATTTTGGGGGTGAATTTACATTTTTGTAAGGCATTTTAACTGAGCACCTTTTTGGTAAATGGGAAGAGTGTTGTTTCTGTGGTGCCCTGGCAGTGGTGTCAGCCTGTGGGAGGCAGAGCAAATGCACATCTCAAATTCTTCATATGCGTCGCCATTGTCATTGCTGGGTCAGGAAACATGCAGTAAAGATGTTTCACAGTTTATTGATGTTAATATTTTGTCTCCTACACAGCTTCCTGCCTCTTTGGTGCTGTTTTCACCTTGTAAATTTACATGTCGTGCTTGAAGCGAGAGCGAGATTAGATCTCTGCCTCTCGCGTGGCCTATTTATTGCTGCTTCAGAAAAGCAGAATTGTGTGTCTCTGCCTCTTGGTTCTCATGGAGTACAGAGCTCAGGCACTGCTCAGGGGTTTGGTGGCATAGGGTGACAGCCCAGGCTGTGACTTTTCCTGGCCACCCCTTCCTAATAGCAAAGCCAGGGGTGTTGGAGAAGTTACCAGAATCCAAACTGAGCCACCATGGGCTGCCTAGCAAAATGATTTGTAGCCCCATCAGGGCTGCAAAGATGATGAGGGGCCTGGAGTATCTCTCTTACGAGGAGAGGCTGAGGGACTTGGGTCTTTTTAGTTTGGAGAAGAGAAGAGTGAGGGGAGATCTGATCAATGCCAATAAATACTTAAAGGGTGGGTGTCAGGAGCATGGGGCTGGTCTTTTTTCAGTGGTGCCCAGGGACAGGACAAGAGGAAATGGGCACAAACTTGAATACAAGAAGTTCCTTCTAAACATGAGAAGGAACTTCTTTCCTGTGAGGGTGGCAGAGCCCTGACAGAGGCTGCCCAGAGAGGTGGTGGAGTCTCCTTCTCTGGAGACATTCAAACCCCACCTGGACATGTTCCTGTGGGACCTGCTGTGGGTGGACCTGCTTTGGCAGGGGGTTGGACTGGATGATCTCCAGAGGTCCCTTCCAACCCCATGTGATTCTGTGATTCATTGGCCCGCCCAACTTTTTTTTGGTTTTTATTCATTAATTTCTTGCCTTTTAAAGGGAATGTTTTGAAAATCAAAGCAGTGATTATTGACCTGTAGCACCTTGAAATGAGCATGGAGACAACTTGACAGGACATTGAGTTTTATATTCAATAGGTGGCTTTGAATGCTGCTCGTGATAAAGATTGTTGTTTCTCTGGAAGGGCACCCACAGTGTTTGTATTGCTGCCTGCAATTTACTGAACATCCATCTGTTAAAAAAAGTTTATTTTCCTGATGAAATACTGAGGTTCCTGGGTACTGTGAGGAAGGAAAGGGGTTAGCCTTTGGGAATCCAGAAACTTAGCTGTGTTTCCAGGAGTCCAAGCTTTTCAGAGCATGAAAAGAGAGCTTTTCAGAGCCCCAGGAGTGGCTTCGGTCCATCTGCACCCCAGCCAGGCTGAGGTGTCCGTAAGGTCCCCAGCAGCTGTTGCAGATTGGCCAGTTTGAGTCCCAAGGTGAGCAGCAGTAGCAGAGACTCCACCACAGCCTGGAGCCCCGTGTAGGTGTGCAGGGTCCTGGGTTGGGTTGGTACCCACTTGCGAAGGAGTCGTGTCCAACGTTATTGTCGGGGCTGCAAAAGCTGAGCTTAACCTTTTTGGTGAATGCTAAAAAACATTCAAATATTCGAAGAACAGCAATTCTTCGAGCTCCTTACTTCCCAGAATAGCTTCAAAGACTGATGGACTTTGAACAGTTATGTTGAACATGTTCAATATTCAAAGTTAAACGTATCCTGGCTGGTTTGACCAAATTGTGGCAGATGAGAAGTGGATCTGCATTGATTTATTAATAGTGACTTTTAACAACTGTGTGAGTAAGTGATAAGTTACTGGGTCATGGGCGTTTTTCAGCAGCTGGACCAGTTCAGCCTCAGAGAAGGCTGTGGAAGGGTGACCCAGGACACCCTGGCACACCCCAGCGCACCCGTGACAAGCAAGAGGCGAGCTGTTTGCTCACAGGGTCCTTCTCCTGGCTGGGGACTCGGACATTAAAAGAACTTTAAACTTGTTGAAACACCTTCTTAAGAGTGCAACGGCGGTGGCTTTCAAGTTACACAGTGAGAAGGCTTCTTGGAGACCACTCTAGGGTAGGAACAGTGAGGAGAAAGATGGGTGTGAAGTCAGTTTGGAGAGAGGTGTATTTTAAATAAACAGTGCTCGCTTTCCAGAGGTTATTTTGGCACTGGTTACAGTTTGTCATTGCTCCTGGAGGGGACAGAACTGCAGGTCCCAGGGTGCAGGAGGCCTGCTGAGTTCCTGATGGCTGGCCAGGCTGGCCTGCCCCTCGGGCACGGCGGGCGCTGCAGCTGCGCGGGGTGCCAGGGAGATAAGGGGACATAAGGGGGTTGCGGTTTACCCCCTTCTTCCATCCCTGCAGCCACAGCCATCTGGCTGCCCCACCTCCTCAAGAGAGCTGGGGCAGGGCTTGGCCCAGGATGGCTCCGGTGGAGGAGGTTCCATGGGCCTGGCCAGGGCCTTTGCCGATGGGGCTGTGTCGTTCCAGCAGTTGAAGAAGCTGCGTGGCGCCTGGTGAACAGACCCAAGAGTCATTCGGTTCCAGCCTCAGCAGAGAAGTAGCAGTAGAAGCTCTTGTCTTGAAACGCAGCATCCACAGAGGAGGTCAGGAGGACCTCAGGTAGCTTCGCCTGGGAGCTACAGCATGAAGATGCTCTGCAGGTCATAAAGTCCCTGTGTATGTGTGTATCATGGTTGCAAAAGCGTAGCTCCTCAGTGTAGGCTTAGATCCGGGTTGTAAACCCCTAGTTTACAAGTTAAAAATGCCTTTTCTGGGGGTAGTCCCAAACATAAATCTAGAATCTGTTTTTTTCTGTGAGCTTCCCCGACACTAAACACCTCATGTAAAGATTTGTGGTTTCTGAGCCCAGCGTGGGGTTAAATACAGCACTAGGAAAACTGAATTATTGTGCAAGTTGATGTCTGTAAAATACTCTCTCAGCTCGTCCTGGAGGCTCTCTGGAAAGCTGGGTGAGAACAGGATTGTTGGCCGGCTCTTGCCAGGGAGGAATTTGGCACAGAAAGGGGAAATCACAGGCCAGGAGGAAGGGGTGGACAACACGGCGACCGCTGCTCAGATCCCAGGCAGCTGCTGCAATAAAGGAACCAGGAAAACGCTCTGCAATAACACTAATGCAGAGAAGTTATTAACTTCAAATCCAGATGGTTTGTTAAGGGAGAAAAATGATGTTATCATCTCAGGTTGTAATACCGTCAAGTTGGTGACAACCATCAAGTTGTTGTCAAGTAAATGGGACGGATTGTTGATAATTACTAAGGATTTGTTTGGGCAAATCAATTTTATTCTCTGCGGGGGTGGTGTTAGCACGAATGTGCAGACGGAGCAGCCGAGGGCACACTGGCACCGTCCTGTCCAGACACCGACATGGCTGGGCAGCCATTGGGCCTTAACGAACGCGCCGGTTGGAATCGCTGACGGCTCTGATGGCTCCTTTTAACTCAAACAGCTTCTGAGTTGCTCTTGCTTTCTTATAAACTTGGCTGGCCAAAGTTTAGACTGTTTCGTATCTTTTTGGGTTTCTCCAGGTGTCAGAAAGAAAGTGTCTTCTACTTCAGTATGTTCCAGAGACCCCTTGAAATTATTGTCCGTTTTTAACAGAACTTTTGATCTAAGGAAAATAGGCCTGATGTCAGTAGGCTTAAATCTGCTCTGTGGGAGACATCAGGAAAATATATAGGACTCCACAGACCAGCAAAAGTTGGGACATCACTGTGAAGTAATTCCGTTGGCTAAACATGATATTAAAAGAGATAAAGCCATGGTTTTGTACCAGCTCAGCAAGGCTCCAGTCCTCTTTCTATATGTTAAATACGTGAAGGTCGTCGTTCTCTGCATTACTCCAGCTGGGACAACTGTATGTTTTTTAAGAAAGGGAAATTAAATTAGCCTTGTGTTTGGTACGTTATTGAGTGCCTTTGTTCCCTGATATGAAATTAGGTAAGGCAGGCAGGTCCTGTGGCACCCAGACACTCTTTCCCCCATGCTGCTGTAATTCCCAGCTGAGCAATTAGGGCAATTGTATGGTCCTTTGTGCCCTGGGAGCAGCCCAGAAAGACTAGAACAGCATCCAGAATCTGGCTCCTGGTTGACATACAACTGCAGAGTTGAAGGAAAGGAAAATGCAGCCAAAGCTGTGTTGCTTTCCAAGGAACTTGGCTCTGCAGAGCCTGGAAGGGGCCGGGAGTGAGAGGGAGGGATGGAGAGCCATGGTGGGATGGCTGGATGGTGGAGCTCGCTGCTGTTAGGAAGCATCAAACCCTTTGGGCAGGTCGTGCTCTAATGGGAGTATCAGTCACTAACATATGGCTCCAGGGCTTCTGGGAGGGAAGACCACGAGTGAAAATCAGTCCTGCCTTTCAGTCCACTTCAGGAAGGCTTTTAAAAATCACACCCCTTTCTTCAGCTTCACTCATCCACTCGCTTCAAGGCAACAAAACCTTCCTTCCACCCCTTTTTTTTTAATATCATTTTTTACTGCTTCTTAGGGGGTGAATTTTTCTTCCAACGCGTTCCTTCCTAAGTTGAAGTAGTGGTGTAGCACACAATGTATATTAATGTATATCTTCTTACTGTCAAAAGAATCTCCCTCACAGTGTTTTGAATGTAGGTAGAGGCTGAAAATGAGTTTTATGCATCTGAGCCACTGGGGTAGTTTGGCATTTTATGCCTATGAATAGCAGCAGTGCAACCATGTAAAAATAGTAACTCTCCCCAGAAGGATCTAAACTTTTGTCTCCTTTGTAATGTCTTGAGATTACAGAAATCACCGGGGACATCAGGGAGCAGATCAGATAGAACGCGTTCAAAAAACAGGATGTCTTTTTCCACAACAACTAACCTGCTGGCAAAAATAGCAGCTGAGGATGGATTAGTGGTAATGGTGTTCAGTGTAATAGAGACAAAACTATTTTACCTTGGGGAAACATTTCCTATAATAATAGCCTCAGTTGCTAAATGTGATTTGTTTCTGGTGTTTTTAAACTTGTTTTATGACTCAGGCTTGAACAATCTGGGTATTGTTGATGACAGAAAATCTGTAATTCTTTGAGTGTAATTTGAGTTCTCGATGTCTGCATTTTGTTCCTCTCCTTATTACTTTTATTTTAGCTTTCCTTGCACTTTGGGGTGCACCTTCTGAAAAAATGTTCAACCTCTGGTTTTAAAACTCTGCCTGTGGTTTTCACCCTCCGGAGAGCTTGGTGCGGGAGCAGCTTTCAGGGAGAGCAGCAAACCCCTGTCCCAAGCAGCTGATCATTTCTCATCACTGGGGCTTGGGAGATTTATGTTGAGACCTTGGCAAATATGGCCCTGGGATAAACACGTAGGTGGAACATACACTTGAATGCCTGTCTAGTGCAGAGAGAGGGTCTTCACACCAGAAATAGGGCAAATTTTTGTCTCGTAATCAAGGAGGTGCCAAGCACCTGCACTGGCCAGTGACATCCATGAAGTCCCTCAGCCATTTGCAATTAAAACAATATTCTACAGCTGGCTTAGTTGGCTGTAACATTTGTTTTTCAGGGAGGTCCCAATTCCACTCCCTTTTACAAATAGTTTTATAGAGGTCAAGTAATTCATGCTCTCTCCCAAAGGGCTAATTCTCTGCTGCATACCACAACTGCAAACCAGTTGGGGGAAAAAAAAAAAAACGGCAAAATGTGGTTTAGTCAACTAAAGGGCAAAGTTTATCCAAGACAGCAAAACTTGTATAACGGGCTGAGGAATGGGGATGGAGGAGCAGAGAGAGCAGCTCCTTGTCATAACTCAGTCCTGTTTGCATTTCTCAACCAGGATGGAACAAACAGATTTACTCTCTTCCTCTTTTTAAAAGGGAAAGGCACCTACTTTATAAGCAAGTGATCAACTTTCAGTACGGTCACAAATATCAAAAAAAGCGGGCACCACCCCCTGCCCCAAAGAATTCCCAAATAGTAAATAAGGTAAGAATGGAGATAATCCCACCCCGTGCCCCTGGGACAGTACAGCCCTCTCTGGGTGCTGGGAGGGGTGGTGGGACCAGGCTGTTCTCATCAAAGGAGCAGCGTATCTCAAGATGAAGGACACCATCACTTGCACTTCCCCATTTCAGCAACAGTCCCATCATGCCACCTACCCTCAAGTATTTGAATGATTTTCACGGAGTCATAGAATGGTTTGGGTTGGAAGAGACCTTAAAGACCACCCAGTTCCAACCACCAGACCAGGTTGTGTTTTTTATGGACATGGCAACTATCCAGAAGTGCAGGTGGTGCTTGAGTAAGTTGAATACCTATTCCAGGTAGCACAGTATTCCTGGTGTAGCCTATGTGTACTGTTTGTAGCCTGGTGGCAATTTTGTGGGGACATCTCCCCGCTAAGGCGCAGTCCAAAGTCCTATGTCCATGGTTAGTGTCCCTGAGACACTATGAGGTCACCAAGGGATGGTCTCTGCTGGCTGCAGTGCCTGTACCTTCTCCTGCTTCTTCCTCCAGCCTCTTCACATTGAAGGAAGGTCATAAAAATTGAGGCAAAGTCCCTTCAACATTTTCAGAAGCCGGAGGAGGCTAATTCTTCATGTTTCAAGTCCACAATATGTTTGCTCTAAACAAGTCCCACTGCTGGGCCCAGAATTGCGGAAACCCAAGTGTAAATTTTAGTTTAACAAAAGCCTGTGAGAATATGTGGATTTGTGAAGGAAGGGATGGTGTCAGAAGGAAAACACGTATTTGTAAATTCCCACAGGAGAATTTACGGGCAGCAGAGACAAACCTCTAAAGCAATAGCTCTGCGTGTAGGTAGCACAACCTGGCACTTGCAGAGGGATTGTCATCTTCAAAGCACCCAGCAAATGTTTGTTAATTATACTGCAGCAGCCTGCCAGGCTGTCAGGCAGGTATTTACATTACTGCAGTACGGGTGGAGAAATTGAGTCAAAGAAGTGAGGTAATGTAGTTGAGATTAAGGGCAGTCCCAACAGCCCGATGAACCGTGCTGATTTGTCTTCCCTTGCACGTTGCCGAAGCTACTTTGCTCCCGAAGGGAACCACACAGAGAAAATTGGGGTTTCCTTCTAAATTTATGTTTCTAACACACCAAGGGTGAGCATCTGTAAGAAGACGTGAAATACTGGCTGGGGTTATCTCTCATTTGGGCCCTAATTCAACGAGTCCCACATCCTGGACACTGGCACACGTACCCAGCCAGCACACAAGGGGTTTCTCCTGCCATTGCCTGCTCTCGGGTCTCCTGCTGAAGTGACGCGGACCCGTGTGTCTTGCTGTTCTCCCAATGACTCTGGAACTCGCTGGTTAGCTTTAACTGTATCTGACAGAAGGCTTGAGGTCTCAAAAATCTCTGTATGTTTTGAGGAACTAGGTGCTGATTAGATGAGACAAATGCTTCTGCTTAGGAAAAGGCTTGTCTGTTTGCTCCCTAGACACTGGAGAGCAGACACGGGAGAGCCCTGGTCAGCGTTCACCCTGTCACAGCCACCAGAAAAACGGCACATGAGACTCAAATCCAAGGAATAGCTCTTTTTGCTGCTCTTGGAACGGCTTATTTCTTTTTCTTTTCTTGTCTTTCCTTAACATCCCTTGTGTCCACAGTGCTGGCTGTGGTGTTTCTGGATGCTGGGATGTAGAGAGAAGAAGCTGGTATCACTTAACATTGACGTGGCATCACAATGTGAAGTGTGAGTCTCTCTGCTGCCAGGAAGTCCTGATTTTCCCCCAGTAGCTGTAGTTTTTTTCAGGTGGTGGAGGCTTCTGAACCTGGCTGGGTGCCTTCCTTAAAAATGACACCTTGTTGTTAAGGAAGAGCATTATTGTGCAATGCGTGATAAATGACACGTCAAGAAATTATACCTTTTGTTAAGGGATAGGGATGAGCTCAGGTTAATTACTGATTATGACCTTTATTACCTATAAAAATGCTGTGAATGCCTATTCTGTGCTGTGATGGCTGTCCCACCTGGGGCTTTGATGCTTTATCCTCCTGTGCTGGGGTGGACCAGGCTCTTGCTGCTTTGGAATCATAAAATCACAGAATGGTCGAGGTTGGAAGGGACCTTTTGGATCATTGAGTCCAACCAACCAACACTGACAAACCCACCATAAAACCATGTGCCTCAGCACCTTGTCTGGAGAAAAGGAGGCTGAGGGGAGACCTTCTTGCTCTCTCCAACAAGACAAGAGGAAACAGCCTCAAGTTGTGCCAAGGGAGGTTTAGGATGGATATCGAGAAAAATTTTTACACCGAAAGGGTTATCAAGCCTTGGAAGAGACTGCCCAGGGAAGAGGTGGAGTTGCCATCCCTGGAGGTATTTAAAAGCCGGGCAGTCGTGGTGCTGAGGGACATTAGTGGTGGGTTTGGGCAGGACTGGGTTGATGGTTGGACTCAGTGATCTGAAAGGTCCCTTTCAACCTCGATCATTCTATGATTCTGTGATTCTATGATCACTCCCTGGGACCAAGCAGGTGCCGAGCATTCTGGGGAGCTGCTGGCGTTCCCATCTGTGCTGACCTGCAGCCTTTCTCACAAGCCCAACTCTCTGTCTGAAGAGCTTATATTTCATGTTTGGCTTGTTTGATGAGTGCTGCTCAGGAGCAGATAAAATATATGGCTTTGGTTTGTTTTCAGAAGTTAAGCTTATTTTTCCTTCTGCTCTATTTATGTATTCTAGATTTTATTTTCTTTCCCATCAAATAGCCTTTTGCTTGGTTGTTTTATTTTTTAATATTTTTTTGTACTTCTCTGCTGGTTGATAATGGATATTACATGGTTTTGATAGAACAGATACTACGTGAGTTGGTTTTTCTCCTAAAATTACTTAAAATGTCATCACACTGAAGATGACAAATCAAGGTCCTTGTAAACATTCACGCTGTAAATCCAGTTCCGATTCATTCACTTTTTATTATTGTTGCCTGCATAAAAAAATTGTTAACTTTGTTAAATTTCAGAATACTGAAATCTGAACATCTCTTCATTGTGAACACAGAAGCAATTTCGTTTTCAAGTGGCAAAGGGCAGAGTTTTAATAAAAATGTAATTTGTAGCCTCTGACTGCAAATGCTTCTGTTTGGGCTAATTCACATTTAAGTCACTGTGAAATGTATGATCTATCAGCTTAAACAGCTGCAATATCAAAGGCTTTACTTTTCACTATTTTTTTTTCTTCCTATAACAGTTTTGGTAAAATTCAAATGCATGAGTAATAATGTTTCACTTTTATCTCATTATCAAATTAGTTTTACACTGCCTCAACCTGAGTTAAATCACTTAAATACCATTTAAAAATCAACCATTAAGTTGTTTTAAATCATTCCAAAAAGATACTCTTGCATACACAATAATTAATTCCTTAATGCCATCCTTACCGTGTTTGGGCAAAAAGGTGGAATAAGTTTTCTATAGGTGGGGCAGGATGTTTTCTATAGGTGGAGGGGTGCATGCTGGCTGCCACGAGGCTGATGCTCCTGCATCCCGCATCCCTGCCCCCCACACCAGCTCCATCCCTGTCTCCCAGCTGGCAGTGCACGGGGCTGCCACCTCTCACTGAGGGATAACGCCGATGGGACAGTGGGCGTGGGGCTTGGTGGGATGTCCGGGGAGAGTTCTCTTTCCTCAGTTCCTTATCCTTCACCAAGGAAAAGTTTTCTCCTTCCAATTTGCTTTGGGAACCTGATGTTTTTCCCAAGAAGGACGCGTTTGGTCCTGCCACTGTCACACAGTAGGTTGACCAGTAGGGTGAGGGAGATGATTCTTCCCCTGTACTCTGCTCTCCTGGGACCCCACCTGGAGAACTTTTTTAGAGTCCTTAGCACAAGAATGAGGCCAGAGGAGGCCACGGAGATGCTGGGAGGGCTGGAGCCCCTCTACTGTGAGGATAGGCTGAGAGAGTTGGGGGCTTCAACCTGGAGAAGACCTTGGAGCCCCTTCCAATCCCTAAATGGGGCTCCAGGAAAGCTGGGGAGGGACTCTTGGTCAGGGATGGGAGCCATAGGATGAGGGGGAACAGTTTGACACTGGAAGAGGCAGTGCTACAGGCTTGGAGAAGAATGGCTGGAGGGCTGCCTGGCAGAAAGTGACCTGGGGGTGTTGGTCGACTGTCGGCTGAACAGGAGCCAGCAGTGTGCCCAGGTGGCCAAGAAGGTCAACAGCATCCTGGCTTGTGTCAGGAACAGTGTGGTGAGTAGGACCCGAGAGGTGATCGTCCCCCTGTACTCGGCACTGGTGAGACCCCACCTCGAGTACT
>JAOTQQ010000003.1:22999977-23015960 GCA_026546715.1 Gallinago undulata | reverse complement strand
CTTGGAGCAACCTGGTGTGGTGGGAGGTGTCCCTGCCCAGGGCAGGGGGTGGGACTGGATGGTCTTTAAGGTCCCTTTCAACCCAAACCATTGTGTGATTCTATGAAATGCGTCACTGGAGGACACCCACTTTGTACCTGCTCACATCTCCGAGCAGGAAATCACCAATGGCCATGATGTGCCCTTGCTGTGTGACCAGGAGGATGGGTTTAGCAGTCTCCCGCAGTTGTAGATGCCGTACTGTGTGGTTCGTGAGTTCTTGCAGCAGAGTGGGATTTTGCTGGGATGTCAGCACACTGTTTTGGGGTGTCTGTGGGCACCGTGAAACAGATTCTGGTGCTGTTGGCAGAAATTAAGCCAATAAATCTGCTCACACTGTTGTTCACAAGGCTTCTTCCAGCTCTGCCTCCTGCTCCTGGGCCCTACCTGTTCTTCTGTCCTACCAACACCGTGCAGCTCCGTTGCTGAACCTCTTCTGTCCATTTTTATCTCATCAGTGGGTCTGAATAATCACAGCAACTACTGAGAACTTTGACCAGTTCTTCTGTGTGGCTGGTGGGATGTCCTGGCTCATATTGACAGATCCATGGCGGGCTGGCTGTGGTGGAGCTGGTGGCTGGAGGCTGCTCCCAAGCTCTTGGACCCAACCTGGCTGGTTGGAGTAAGGGGGCAAATGCTTGGCTCGAGTCTTCTTTCGGTTTGCGTTTCTCTCAGGCAAATGGGGTTGATAAAAGAAACTGGAGGGACCAAAGTGGAGTGTTCTCATGAAAAAAAATAGATGCAGAACACAAAGCACCATTTGTGCTTGAATTTGGGGCATTGAGGGGAAGGACTATAGAGGACTTGGTTTTCTTTTGTATGACTGCTATGGATGACTTGGTTTTCTCCAGCTAGAGAAATGCTTTGATTCTATTCTATTGTTAATTAACCACTCTGAGAAAAAAAATAAAAAATTGTAAATCAGGCGGGAGAACGCTTCAGGAGTCTGCACTGGCTTCTGCCAAGTCTGGCAATCTCCTGGTTCTCATGCACAAGGGCAAGTGCTCTGGAGAGCAACCCAGGGGTTGGTCACTGCTGTGGAGCTGATGGCCCCCCACTACCAAAACTTTGCCATGTAAACCCAGTACACCCGCAAGAAGCGCTTGTTCCTCTTCTGGCATGTTCTTGTTCTGGGATGTTCTTGAGGGGTTGTCCCTCCCAGTCTGTCCTTAACTACGGGAATTCAGTGTTGGATGTCTATGTTCATGCAGAAGCCCAAAACCAGTTCTGTTGATGGAAATACCCAGCAAGTCAAGTGCTATTAGTTGGGAAAAGGGGCACAAACTGGGACTTATCTTGGTTAAAGATGACCTGAGGCATTTCAATAGAGTGATCTCCCAGTTTCGTATACAGTGAGGACAGCGGCTTCTTGCTCATGAGTAGCTGTAAATGGCCAAACCCTGTTCAAAAGCCATGTTGTAGTTGGAAAAGTTGACTGCATCTTTTAGAGGCCTGTTTGAGTTTGAGGTCAGTTATTTTTACTTTTCCACTTTGTTCTAGTTAAATATTTTCACTTGCTGTCAGAACAATAGCTCCCACCGCAGTGAAGCCTTCGCCCAGTGCAGTAGCTTTTGGTACCTCCTCCTGCAGCAATCCAGGCAGCGCCCAAGGGTCTCATCCCCTTAGTTCCGCTAAATATAGACTTTTCAAGCCCTAGTACAGAGCCTAATCCATACCTTTACTAAGCTTAACAAACTGAATCTGGTGGCATAAGCAGCTGACACAACTTTACGGGTAGAGGAATCCTCTACATTCTCTTATGCATGCTCTAATCTGCTAGGGTTTGTTTAAATTTTTGGCTGCTTAATCTGGTATTTTACTGCCAGACTCTGAGGACTGGATTGTTGTGATGATTTTTTCTGTCTGTAAACTTACTCTTCAGTTTTCCATGCTGTCTGCCCAGGGAGACCCAATAATTTGGTGTATTTTCAAATAGCTGTTTAATAAAAAAAAAAAATCAGCCCAATCTGCAGTTGCTTCTACACGATTCAGAACTAATGTCCTCTTTACCAGCCTGTTCACAGCCTGAACTGATGGAAATTAGAATTTCTGTGGCTTTGCAAAGCTTCTCTCACCCTGTACTCTCTGCTTTGGAGGGAGCTGGGTCCCATACACTCGCTGGCAGCTGCAGCAGGATGAAAATATCCACTACGGTTTCTGGCAGAATTGTATTTTGACAAAACAGCTTGGTTGCAGACTCAGTATGGGTTTTGTTGACACTCTTGTCTAAAAGCAAGTAGATCTGTGGTTTGCATGGTTACACATCACCATGTGCCTTGGATTCAAACGTGCTTTTGAGCCCAACTTTGTATGCAGAGAGGGCCATAGCATGTTTTAGCAAGTTCTCCTCCTACCCTGAGCATGCAGGTGTTGACATGCCCATCCCCACTGAGGCCATCACGAGAGCACTGAGCTCCACGGAGCCAGGGAGATGGTTCACAGCAGTGGCGACCTGCAGGGCTTCAAAAAACATCACAGAGATGGCCATGTGTGGCCATGCGTTGTCCTTCCTTTGGCCAGGCACCTTCTCATCTGCCAACAACCAGGAGTTCCTTCCTGCATCTAGACATGCATCCTGCATCATGTTTAGTAATTACCGGTGTATCCAATTTCTCTAATTGTTTAACTTGGTTGTCATTTTAGACACTGTGGCATTGTCCTAGAGAGCTTGAACACAGTGAGAATGGTTTGAGAGATTCTGTGAGTCTCTTGACAAAGCTGATGCTGATGTCTCCTGTTGCCTTGCCTGTGGGAGAGGAGCAGACACCTTCTCCTTTGCTTTCTCTGGGTCAGAGCCAGCACCTAAAAACTCTAAATTCATATGAATTCCTGCGCTAATGGCTGCTTTGCCCTGCTGGTGGGTGTGAGGAGGCTGAACGCTGCCATAGGCATGGAGATGGCCTGGCCATGACCCATGTCCAAGCAGGAGAGGTGTATCGGTGGTTCCTGCTGACTGAAGGACACTGAGAAGGCCTTTCAGGCTGTGAAGTAGAGAAACTCCAAGAGTGCTCTTATTGCAGTGGGATCTAGCCTTGTTTGTGCGGGTGGCTGAGGTGAAGCTCCCTTGGTTGCCCCCCGTGGCTCCTCATGCCTCGCTGAGCTCTCATGGAGCCATGGCAGGAGGCTGGATCTCTCTTTTCTGTGTGGCAAATGCTCCTTGCAGCCTAGGCCACTTCCCACCGAGCAAGCGGGAGCGGGATCCTGTTTGCTTTCCCTGCGTGGGGAGGGGCAGCCCCATTCTGGAGTTTGGCTATTCATCTGGAGTTTGGCTATTCATCTGGAGTTTGGCTATTCTCGGCGCTTCCGCCGCGCAACAGCACCTCACCTTGGGCGCTTCATTGCTTTGCAGCTTGGGTTTGGTTTTGCCCAGCTCTGCAGCGCCGTCGGTGTGTCTGCGGGCTGCCCGGGGTTGCTGCGTACGTTGTGCCATCCAAAAGAATCTCGGTGGGTGTTCTAAGCATGCCATGGTCCAACCCATCTTCTTGGCAGCCAGGAGTGCTCTGAGCTACGTGTCTTCTCCTCCTCCTCATCTTCCTATATTGTAATAGGGATGGAGCCTATAGAAGTCTTGTGTATGGTCTGCCTTGCCAAGATTGGTGCCTAGCAGCTGTCCGTACATGCTCGGTGAAGAAGATGTGCTTTGTTAATTAGGTTTATGTGGGATGCTGCTTGGAGAACTCTGGGTAGATACAAAATGGTCTTCTTGGGAAAAAACTTTTCTTTGGGACTCTTTGTCACATTTTTATGGAGCTCCATGGTGGTAGTGGGCTTCTGAGGGACACCTTTTGGAGCGCCACATCAGGACTGTAGGCTCCGAAAATCCAGTCTTACTATACTGGTGTAAAAACCACCAGAGCTTTGCTCTGCTGGAGCCGTCAGCAATCAGCATAGCTGCATAATAAAAGCACAGCTTATTGGGGGTTGGTTTTTTTATTATTAATTGCGTGCTTGCATGTTTGGGGGTGGGCTCCAGCTAATGTAATATTTGCCTTTGTATATTCCAGCTGTGTGGGTGTTGAAGAAGAAGAGGCACCAGATATTGACATCTACCATTGTCCGAATTGTGAGAAAACCCATGGGAAGTCTACTTGTAAGTATACTTCCACAGCCAGTCCTCGATACGTAGCAGATCCTGCATGTTTAAACAAAAGAGGCTTTTTTCAATTATTATTACAAAGAGACACACCTAAATATCATGTGTCATAAATATTAGAATTCAAACCATGAGGTGAAAAACGATGTAAGGGGGAGAGAACGGTGGGCTGGATTGTGGAGCTTTGGATGCAGCTCCCTCAGGCAGTGCGTGAGCTGATGTGAGGGACCTCACCTGGGCTTCAGTCCCCAGCATGGAATTAAGAACTCTGAAGGCACTAGGTAACATGGACTAGAAAAATCCTACAGAGACGGCTAGTTCTGATACAGCAGGCTTTGGAAACTACGTGGTGTTTTTTGGTTTTGGACTAGAAGAGTAAGAAATATTGTTATGCTTGGCTGGGGTATAAAACTGCAGCGATTTCAGTGGCAGGCAAAATTGTAGGATGCACCGAGGGTGCCAATTCTTGCAGTTCTTTCACAGGAAAAAGTTCTCCTGAGTAAAAGTGACAGCTGATCTCAGTGGGAGTTTTGTCTGGGAAAGAACTCTAGGATGTGTTTGCTTTGGTCAGATGAATTCACAAATTCTTTCTATTATACAATGGAAAAAAAAAGAAAAGAAAAGAAACCAATTCATGTAAAAGATGAAACGCCTTACTGGAAAGCCGTTTATTGTAAATAAGCAGCAACGATGTGGAGGTTCTCACTGCTTTGCCACCTTACAACAACACGCAGAGGGAGAGCTCTGGGCTCATCTCCCAGGAGCCAGCAGAATTGTAATGTCCCTTTTTTCATGCCAAACAAGGGATGGCTGGAAACTGACCTCTGCTGTGTTAAAATTCAGTGATTTTAAAAACAAGCAGTTATTTTTGCACTGCCTTAAGAGTTAAAGTTTAAAAGGTCTCTAGGGGGGGAGGGGAGGCAAAATGGGAATATTTTTTCTTTGACTTTTTTCAAAATCAAGTGTGACCTGGAAACCTGAGTGACCCACAGCTGCTCCTGTCTCCCAGATGCTCTGCTGACAACTTTGGCCCAAGCAGGTCACCACAAATGGGGCAGGCTGGCCAAAAAACCCTTGGGAGGCTCCTTCTGAAAGACTTAACAAAATCAAGATGTCCCTACAAAATGTTTTGATTTAAATGAGTTAGCCTTCCTGATGTTTTGTTGGAAGATTTCTGACAAGCGCGCTGGAAATCTGTCAAACAAATAACCACAAATCATCTTCAAGTGACCAATGTGATATTAGAATGGGTTGTGTGGAAGAGGGGCTGTGACTGCAGATCCTCCCTGCCTGTTCCCGACCCAGTAGAGAAGCAGCAGCACAGGATTTCTCACCTCTGTGAGTTTTCTGTAACATCGAGATGTGTCCGATGCTTTGATTTCTTTCACTTTGCTTTGAATTACGAATGATGAAAGGCACCTACTTTTCAGAGTGAGAGAAAAAAAAAAAGGAAGCAGCGAAAGTCTACCATCAGGAATCAAATATCAATTCTCTAAAAACTGTGATGCATCTTAGAATTCAAGAGATGGCAGTTTCAATTAAAAGATTAGTAGTTTAATATACCAATTAAGAGGAGGAGAGTTGGATTGACAACAATCTTCTGGTGCTTTAAGAAGGTTTTTGGCTATCCAATTCTTTTTATCCAAATAAAAATCTGCCTTAGCAGCAGGTCCCTCAGTCTGCATCATGCAGAAGGCGCTGCTGAAGTGCTGGGGCTGGGTCTGGTCTTATCGGTCTGAACTTATCAGCGTGGCAGGAAAAAAAATAATTAAAGAATTCTACAGTTCGGCGACATGATTTTCTTTTCTCCCTTCAAATGCAATGCAGAAAGTTTGATGAAGAACAAGACCAACCACCAAAGGAGTCGAATGTAAAAGTTCTGGGAATGTTTAAGGGATAGATATCGCTAACCCTACCTTGAGTTTGGGTGAAGTGCAAGGATTGCTGGGTCTCCAGCCGCGTAACCATTTTCCCCATTAACCCGTAGAATTGTGGATGCCGTGGAAAAATGAGGCTGTTGTCCTGCAGCCCCTCCTTGCGGAGTGCAGTGGGCTGGGAGAGCTAAAGGAGCGATTAAAGGAAGGCAGGAACAGCTTGGCTTCGTGCAGTCATTCCGACAGGCGTTTGCGTGCGGGCGTCCTGCTGCATGGCGCTGGGGCCGCTGGCACCTGGGTGCTTTCCTTTGGTTTATTAACTGTTACAATATGCACTTAAATGCTTTATCTAGCACTATCAGTTTGGATATAAATGAGTAAGTGTTGTCCCAGAGCCAGTAGTTCACTGGCGGGATTTAATTATCGCAAGCTGAGCAAAGGGAAACACAGACACCAATTGTCTGTTATGCAACGCGTCTGGATTTAAAAATATATGTGTATTTCTGGAGCGCGCATTCCCCAATATATGTTTTCCAGATGTCAAATTTAAAAATCATTTTCTTCTTCTTACATTTTTCCACTTTACCAATGTGGCTTAGTGGCTACTATTTCAGAAGATTGCTTCCTGTCACATGACATTTTAAGCCATTTTGGTTTAATGAAATTTGTAGGGACTCCTCTTTGGGAAAAATATATACACATTCACACCAAATTTTCTGACATCATTTAAATAAAATGTCAGTGCTTTGTTTAGGCAGACTTGATTCATTTTCATAACATGATCTGAAATGTTCGGTTTGATTGCTGTCTCATTTGCAGCAGGGAAAATCAGGAGAAATTCTTTGGAATCGGTGAAGTTTCATAAATGCAAGCAAACCAAAGTCAGGCTGAAACTGTTTTTAAGTAGTTACAAACATTAATATAAATCAGTAGAGAACTAACATGGTGCTTCTAGGTATCCCTTCTTCACAAATACATTTGAAATAATATAAGTATACCCTTGAAGTTTAGAATTATTCATTTTGAGATACAGTTTTCATAAAAATACATTTCCTTTTTCCTCCAGAGGGTTTTCTATAGAAGGGGCGGGTTATACTTTCCAACGGTCAAATTTGAATGAGAAAGTTCTACAAGAAAAGAAATCTGTAATCAGTTAAGAAAAAGTGGCCTTTCCAGCCAGAGCTGGTATTTGTAGCACATGTTAATGGGCCTGTAATCCGTACTGTGGTGTTCATGGTAAAGATGAAACATAAAGGGAATGGCTGAAAATGGGCCAAATGTGGATTGTTTCCTGTATTATAATGGACTACAGCAGCCGGCTTGCTGCCACCAGGAGATGGCACCTCCTGGGAGCGTGCTGGTGGTGGAGGTGTCTTTATGGTCTCTGCAGGAGGTGGGTGATAGAGATGGGTGTGAGGTGGATGAGAGGGGTGGATGGATGGGAGAGGAGGATGGATGGGAGAGGTGGATGTGGGAGGTGGACAAATGGGAGAGGTGGATAGGAGAGGTGGATGGGAGTTGGATGGATGGGAGAGGTGAATGTAGGAGAGGTTGGTGGGAGAGGTGGATGGATGGCAGAGGTGGATGGATGGGAGAGGAGGATGGATGGGAGAGGTGGATGGGAGCTGGATGGATGGGAAAGGTGGATGTAGGAGAGGTTGGTGGAAGAGGTGGATGGATGGGAGAGGAGGATGGATGGGAAAGGTGGATGTAGGAGAGGTTGGTGGAAGAGGTGGATGGATGGGAGAGGAGGATGGATGGGAGAGGTGGATGTGGGAGGTAGATGAATGGGAGAGGTGGATGGGAGCTGGATGGATGGGAGAGGTGGATGTAGGAGAGGTTGGTGGGAGAGGTGGATGGATGGCAGAGGTGGATGGGAGAGGTGGATGTTTGCCAGCACTCAGTGCCAACGGAGATAACTTCCTGATGCTTTTTGAAGAGTTGCAGGGAATTTTGTAATCCAGCACTGATTTGCTGCATTTAGTTCTCGATGCTTTGTGCTCTCTGAAATATAATAAAAGCACGTGCTAATATGAACAGCTCTTTCATTTTCATGGTGGCAAGCGACACCTGTGTCACTGGGACTTGTGCAAAGAGTCCCAGTGTTGGTTCTGAGAGGGGGAGGAGGCAGCTGTTGGAAAGGGAAGGGGAGGAGGAAGGGTTGGCATTCATGTAGGACTTGTTTCCTTTGTTACCAGGAGCTTTGAATTAATACATTAAGCCTGAGAGTCATTAAGATAAAGAACTAGCAGCTTTAATGAATATATCCAGCTAGGCTGGAGAGCTGCATGGAACTAATAAAACCAACATGCTTTGTGCAAAACCTGGGATGGATTCGTTGGGAGATGTCTTTACTTGAGTTATTCCAGGGCTGTGGTCAGGAAAACAAAGTTAGCTTTTTCTGAACCTCTTGTCTTGTAGCTGTGGCTTCTGGATTCCTTAGTGAAAAAGTACATGGTTCTGTGTGTATGTGCATGTGCGAAGAGCAAGGAAAGAGTGCTGTCCATGCATGGTTACTGGGGAGCCTGACTCCTCCCCGAGCTGTTTTGAACAGTAGGAAAAGCCCGAGATAGTGATTTTGGGCTAAAATACTGAGTTTCATGATTCAAAACAAGGGCAAGAAAGTTGTGACATTTGAAAATTCTACTAATGGAGGCTTGAGATGGTATGAATATGTTCTGGGACAAAACCAATTTACTACCAAAATGAGCATGTCCAGACAGGCTGTGGAAGTAGGAACAGCTGAGAGAGATAGTGCTGACTAAGGGAAAAAGCTGGACCAGTTTTTCTTGCTCTGTTATCTGGCTGTCTAAGAGGCAAGGCAGAACTGCATTGACATTTCACTTATTTATTTGTGCTTATTCCAGCTGCCCCTTTTTCCATGATGAACTTGCCTGTGTCTCACTCACTGGAGCACAGTCGAGGGGGACTTCAGTTTGCTGTCACCAACTTAGGGCCTGAGCCTGGCTTGCCTTTCAAAACCCAGGAATAAGAGGCATTCTAAAAATTGCATTTGTGCCCTTGCATCTTTTTTTTTTTCTTCTTCTTTTCTTTTTGCTTTTATGTGCATGGTGTGCAGGGCATCTTTCAAAGCCCATCAAAATTGATGTCAAATCTGCCACTACTGGACACATTTGTAGACTAAGGTAATTCATGACAAGTATATTCCTAAAGATCTATACTGAGAAGGCAGAAAAGTGGCTTTCTGAGAGTTTTATGATAAGGATTAAGTGTGTGGTCTGGCAAGTACAAAACATCCAGGACCTGTGTTTGCATGAAGCCTGCGGTAGCTGTGCAGCTCAGTAATTATCCGTCTGGTTGCCCTTATGTTACAAAATGAACACTGTTCAGTCTGTAATAGATCTTCAGGCTACAGTATAATTGTCTAATGGTGAATTGAGAGCAATATTAAAATTTGCAGTGCAGCAAAGTGGGGGTTCCCTCTTTTCTGCTCGCCTAAGAAATGAAATGAAGATTTGTCCTTCCTTCAAATGTCTGAGTAATTACTTTCTGCTTAACATGAGGTACTGTCCAATTCATTCTGTTTCAGTGAAGAAGAAAAGAAATTGGCATAAACACGATACTGGACAGACGACAGAGGTTAAACCTGTACAGAACGGGAGCCAAGTCTTCATAAAGGAGCTTCGAAGTCGTACTTTTCCGAGGTGGGTTGTTCAGCTGCACACACAGCCAGGGCTGTAGAGACAGTTTCCTTTGAAGCTGATGATGATCCCAACTGAAAGCATGATATAGTATAGAGCGATGAAGTTTAAATGGGTGCTGTTTCATTGCAAATGTCCCAGGCTCTTCCCTTTTTTTATATTTGTGAAGCCATATTAAAATCGGCTCTTGATTGAGCCCGGTTCCTGTGGGTTTCCATAGAAGTTGGTATTTGTGAAGACAGGAACAAGAATGTGCTTGGCCCCTACAACATTTGCTTGCATAAGAAACGAGCCAATTTATTACATAGCGTTATCCAGTTCTCAAAAATACTAATGGTTTTGCTGAAGTCCGTCTCCATCTTGAAAAGAAGAACAATGGCATCCTCAGTTGCTAAAGTGACAAAGGCCCTCTTATTTGGGGTAATGAATAGTGCTAATTGTTAGGTGACATGTTCCACACTTTATTAGCCTGCTTCACAGCCATTTGTAAGAGCAATGATTTTCTTCTGTTTTTTTAATGTAGGCCTTAGCCAAATAAACCTTTAATTATTAATGACTAATTATTTTAGAAGAATCCTTGGAGACTGGTAAAGTGTACTTGGTAAGCACAAAACTTCTTCTTTTTTTACAGAGAATATGATTTCACATTTAATTTCAGATACTGGTTTAGGCTGCTTAACGCAGCACTTAGAGATGTGTTTCACTGAACTCGAGACCCAGTATTTTTTAATTGCTTGGCCATTCTTATTTGGGCCTGCTGGATTTTTGCCTTAGCTTTTTTTTTTTTTTTAGTATACAGAGCAATTTGACAGGTTGCAAAGCTGATTTCTTAATGAAGGTTTAAGGCCTTGGCAGGATGATTTCAGTAACCTGGGATGGCCTATGAGGTTGTGCTCATGTATGCAATGCCTTTGAGTCACTCCCAAATTGTTAAAAAAATATGCACCCCCAGGTTTTTTGTTTTTTTTTGTTCTCACGTAAATGTGCACCTAAGAAAATCCTGCTGCCAAATTAAAAGTTACTGAGAAAGGTTTGTAGCCCAAAGGAACGCCTGCAAGATTCAGGCCTCTGACATCTACACTTGCACCGTTAGTAAAACAAAGTCTCGTTGAGAAATTTTCCCTTCTGAAGAAAATGAATGAAATCTGCAGGTGTTCACAGAACAAAACCCAACGCTCTTCAGTCAGAATGTCATGACCAGAAAAAGAGGGTCTCAGTTCAGAGATGGACACATCTTTGCTGATTCCCAGTACACGACAGGGAATTATAACCCACGGTTAATCCCTCGGTGAGGCTTGGATCAAAAGGAACAGTGGAGAGAGCAAAAAGGCAAAAAACATAATTCATGTCATTCCACTCCTGAATGTTTAATACCAAAATAGCATTACAGTAGCAATAGTAGTAGTAATAATTAAACTGATGGGTCAGGTACTACAGTGAAGGTGCCAGACTCTCCCTTTTGGCATGATCATTACTAGATGCTCTGGGACTGATCTCTCGTCATGACTATGTATAAGTTGCTGGAGCACGTATAGAAACAAATCAAACTTGAACAAGTACATGAGATATATATGGGCACTGTAGAGTAAGTCCAGAGGTTTAGTGTTGAATTGTCATTAGCTTCTTGCTGCTTAAAATCTCCAGCCTTGTTCTTTGCATATTGCTGGCGTATGGTACCAGTACTCAGAAAAATGAGGAATGCTTCTTTTAAATAATTATTAATTAAATTTGCCTCCTGATCAGCCATTGCTGATGCACTGTGGCTGGGGTGACGCAGAAATAAACTGGGTTTCTACAGCTGATCCCTCCTTGCGTCCCACCATCTTGTTCCTGGGGTTGAAGCCCCACTGGGGCAGCCTGCGCGGGCCGTGGGCCAGGGTGTCCCTGCATGGCGGGGCCGCCGGAGGAGCCCCCACAACGATGGGTGTCAGGGCCAGTGGAGGAGCCCCCACAGTGATGGTTGTCATGGGCGCTGCCACAGGTTGGGCTTCACAGGGCGGCCAACGCGGTGAGGCCTGAGCCTGCTGGCCACCATGGCGGCGCCCACAGCCTCCTCCTGCCACTTTTTGGGGCCACATGAAGACCTGAGCTGTAGTTCGGAACTGCTGCAGGAGAGGGCAGTCATGTATTAGCCTTACCCATACTGGGAGGCAGTGCTTTTTGGGGTGAACACTCAAGGTTTTGCTGTTTCTCCCTGCTGGCAGCTAGGACCCGGCTGGATGGTTTTCAGAGCCTAGCCAACAAACTACACACCATGGCAGGGCGTTTTGGGACTGATAGTCCTTCATATACAGTCACTTCTCACTCCAAATTCAAAGTGGTTTGCTTCTCACTCCAAATTCAAAGTGTTTTGCTCTTGAAAAAAATCTAGAAATCAGATTTGAACTTCCCTTGCGAGTTGTGGGTGCAAATAGTCTGGTGAAGCTGCCCTTTCCTTCCTCCCTCTGATGCCCTCCCAGCGACTTCAAAATGATTTGCAGAATATTAGCTGAGCAATTTATTTGACTACTTAAAAATGATTTACAAAGTATTTCCTGGATAATTTATTTGAGATTATGTGACATTTTTAATCTTGCCTTCTTTAGAGTGGAACATTCAACACTAATTTCTTTAACATTGATCGCTGGTAATTCGACAGATCCCTATAGTGGAGGAAAATGATCTTTCTCTGTAAGCTGTTATTTTAGGAGTTTCCAGTAGTTGGTGCATGAGGCTTGAATTAATTGATTTCGGATGAACTTAGTGTGCCCCGCATGCTTTGCAATATATGGCTTCTTGTCTTTATTCTTATGTACCTAATTTGCATATAATTGCTTATTCATATTTTTATCCTTTCACTAGTGAAGCGCAGAAGGTACCATACTGTGTGGAATCACCTCACCATTGAACCTCTGCTTACTTTTTCAGTGCTGAAGATATAGTTGTGAAAGTGCCAGGCAGCCAACTAACAACAGAATATTTGGAAGAAAATGGCTTTGCAGAGCCCATCCTCGTCCCAAAGAAGGACGGCCTGGGTTTGTCCGTACCCGCACCCACCTTCTACGTCAGCGATGTTGAAAACTATGTTGGTGGGTATCTGGTGTTGTACTGTTTGGAGTTCAGCTGCTTTTAAAATATACATATATATATATAATTTGTATAAAACGATGTAAAATACATTGTAAAATATTGTCTATGCCTTCAGCTATGCTGTCTTCAATATTTGTTATATAGTGGCAGCTTGTAATTAGCAATTAATTCATTCGTGGTTCTTGTACCAACTTGTGTATGCTCCGGTGAGCCTGAGCCATGTTGTGTTGTACTCCAGAGCACTGCATGGAAGGAAATAATCACGGTAGTGTCAAAAAACTGTTTCTTAGGCCAGGTCTTAATTGATTGCTGCCATCTCGCTTTGTGTTGAAGGAATTGCTAGACTGATGCTCCCACTCTGCAAAGGCAGTGCACTTTTTAACACGGCTGTCAGAGAGAGCTGTTTTCATTGCTGCTGTTTTTTTTGTGTGCATTTTGGCACTGTCCGGTCTCCCACCTGAGCAGGGTATTGTACTTCTCACAAGTTACCAGGTCGTCCCACCCTGGAAGACACACCTTGGCCAGGGGCCATGGAAGTGCTCTGAAGTCACTTGTCTCCGCATCCTTCTTCCTTCAGCATGTGTGGTCTTGTCTCCTGTCTTCTCTCACTCTGTCCCTCCTCTGTGTCACTTTCTGTCTGATTCTCTTTCCTTCCATCATCCTTCTGGCAAGGCATCAATCCTTTTGGAGCCATGACTCCAGTCCCGTGTTTCACGGTCCCTTTATCTCCTTGTATATTCTGCTAGCCACCCCTCTTGCACTCTCCTTACCAGACCTGCTCCCTGTACTGGAGGCCACTACCACCAGCCACTGGTGTTCCTGACTGCATCTATTGCTTTTGTGGTAATTGTGTACAGCGAGATAACTCTGAATAAAGGAGAATTTAAGACTCCCAATTTTATTGTTCTCTCTATCCCATTGCTTCTACAGGAAACATATTTTCCTTGCCCATCCGCTACACTTAGCAGATTTTCTGGTATGACCTAGGTGCTCCTTAGGCATCTGCTGTCTTTCTCTCACCCTTCAGCTGAAATAATCCACCCTCCCAACAAAACAGTTGGTGAAAAGCTGGAGGGAAGAACACAGGTTGTTTAATCTGGAGCTGGCACCAGATTTGAAAGTGAATGGAACAAATAGGCGCTGGTCTAACCTCCATGGGGTTAGTTCACTTGCACAGGATTTCCCAGGCAGGGATTTATCTCGCTGTTTTGTAGTTTATTGCGTTGGACCTAGAATGTCTTTTAGAAACAATCTAAAGTAAGTAGCAGAGGACAAAACAGCACAACCAAGGCTGCCAAATACATCATTACTGTTCTGGCATCTCATGAAAAAACAAATTGATTTTTTTTTCCTCTCCTAATGCGAAAAAAGCTATGAATGAAGCGCTGAGAGAGGAAAAATAAGGCCAATTAAAATTGGAGGGAAGAAAGACCGGAGAGGTACTTTTCTTGAAGGAAGGAGAAAAGAGTGTGCTCAGAAATGGGCGCTTCTTAATGCTCTGACTTTCTCCATGTGTTCTCTGATGTGCCCGGATTTAAATTCCACTAATTGACTAATGCCGTTAATATTAACACTGGAGATTTGTATCCAACAAGGTCTGTCAGAGGAAATGCACAAGTAGTAGCAGCTTATTCTCTGCACTCTAATACAGAGGGGATGGAATTTTGATAGGTGTAATTCTGGATAAAATAGCAATAAGTCAGATTTTTTGTGTCACACCTGAAATGTCACCTTAAAAAATGGGAATTTTCCTGCAAAACTCCTCCTCGATTATAGATTTTGTAAGCAAAAATTTAAAGAGCATAAGAGAAGTTACAGTTTTGGAAAAATCAGTTTGACAAGATACCCTGTTTGGTATTTCACTGTCTGCAATCATGGGACTTCTGCAGCATGGTTGGTAGAGCGTATGCTGTGGATATACAGGTATTTGCATACAATTTTCACCATGCACATAAAATCCAGAATGAAATTAATAGATTAAAAACAACATTAATCCTTTAAAGCTAAAAACCACAGAAATAATTGTGTCAGGGGTCACAAATACAAAAGCACCATTTTATGTATATGCACATCTTTCATACACATATGTATAAGTTTAAACATGCATAAACAAGAGGGAAGATACAAAGGCTAAGAAGATTAGAAAATTTAAAGATTGAGATGTTTCTCAAAATGTTAAAGTTACCCCCAAGCATAGAAAATGGCTGCCCTGCAATCTCTGTTTTTCATTGAATTAACTTTTAGGACCAGAGAGGAGTGTTGATGTCACTGATGTCACCAAACAGAAAGACTGCAAGATGAAGCTGAAGGAGTTTGTGGATTACTACTATAGTACGAACAGGAAAAGGGTCCTCAACGTGACCAACCTGGAGTTCTCGGACACGAGGTACGAGTCCAGCCTGCGGCACCCTGAGGTGGCTGGGACACCTGGCTGGGTGGGTTCAAACAGCCTCTGGCCTCCCCGCTGGTTCCGTCTTCAAGAGGTTCTGCTTTAATCATGGGGTGGTGGCTTCTCGGAGCTCTGAGTCTCCACTCCATCCTCCCAGTGTGGCCAGGTCAGGGAAAGCACACAAACGAAAGTGCTCTTTGCTGTACGAGGAGAAAAGTAGGTACCCTGGTATTTCCTGGTATTGTCCTGGTAATTCACACCAGCATTTTATCAGCAGGCACGTGCCGTCAGCTTTCACAGATTAGAACTGGAGATTTTGGCACCTTTCTGTTTTATTTTAACTCCAGTAGGATACGTATAGTTAATTCATTGCAACTAGATACCAGTGATTTGTAACTGGAGCATCACTTGACATTCCAGGAGCAAATTCTCTGCCCTGTCCTGGTAGTGAAAGGTAACGTAGTGTCATCCTGGTGTGATCTGAGGTACTTGTATCCAGCCTGGCATACAGTGGTAAGACCAAAGAAAGGAGGACAGAAATGACCAGAGAGATGTGATAAAACAGTATATGGGTTCCTGGGAGAACATAGACATAAGGGGTCTTATGTTTTAATATTCTGTGTTATTTTTCTGGTAAGATGGGAATCCTGATGAATATAAGGCAGCAACAGCCCTTCCTCCAGCTTAAGGTGATCTTTAAACATGGTGATTGAGGCGCACCAACCACATGGTGACATGGTGCTCGGGGACATGCATTAGTGTTGGGTGGTGTTTTGTGTGGTGTGGGCGGTGGTGGGGTTTTTTTTTGTTTGTTTGTTTTTTTTTTTTATTGGTTGGACTAGATGATCTTAAAAGGT
>JAOTQQ010000003.1:22984524-22999877 GCA_026546715.1 Gallinago undulata | reverse complement strand
TTTTTTTTTTATTGGTTGGACTAGATGATCTTAAAAGGTCCCTTCCAACCTAGGTGATTCTGTGATTCTGATTCTGTGATCTCCTTGGAGCATTCTTTTTTAAAACGGGTTTTAGAGCAGCGAGCATCCTACTCATCCAGCACAGGTTTGAGTACATCATATATTGCTTTCTGAAATCCTCCATTTAAAGTAGCAGAGAGTAAGTAAATCGGTGAGATGTGCCTCTACATCTGGCGTCACTGGATGGACTCGGGTTAAGTTTGAAATGGCTGTGATACTGTAATCCCAGACCGTGCACTGTAGGTTTAGTTTCAGTGCTTTTGCGAGTCAACTTGTCATCTGTCTGAGAGCGGCTCAGCGCTGGAGCGGTGCTGACGTCCCCACGGAGAGCTGGGGGGGTGACGGTGCAGAGTAGCTGGGAACTTTGTACTGAGGCGCCTCAGTGATGCCGAGAGGCAGAGGTGCCGGTGCTGGCTACGGGGGTATCACCCATCCTCACGGGCAGGGAGCCTACGATCCTCCTCACGGTTGACAGGATATGTTTCATACACAGGATAATTAGCTGATGTTTATGCCTATGCATTGAGCTACTGCTTTGTGCTTTACAGAGCTGCATTCAGCACCTGGGCTGTGCTTTTATTGCAGAAGTAGGCAGGTGAATCTACAATCTGTGGAACTTCATGCAGCACTGCAGATCATTTCCACAGTTCTTGTAGTCCTTCTGGGCAGCTCATACTTCTGGAGAAGTCAGAGAAGGAGAAGATTCCTTTATATACAAACACTACAGAGAAGATGATGAGTGTCAACATAAAAATAAAGAATGGCTGTTTGGGGGAACATTCCATTTTAGCAGAAAGGCTTAATATAGCCTTAAAAAAGGCGGCTGATTTTTTTTAAAGCCATTACCTTTAGCCCTGCAGTTAGTGTTTTAGCAGTGCGCACCCATTTCTGCAGAAAGCATCTCTAGTAATTACAGGCTTCAAAGATTACCAGTATCTTCAGCTGAGATTTTTTTAGCTTTCTGTCATTATCCCTGAATAACGGGAGGTCTTTTCTTCTGAAGGACTGCTGGAGCTGTCATTCACATGCTGCTAATTTAGACATTAACTAGCAAATATTTTATTTCTTAACATAGACAGTGACACTTTAATTGAATGCAGTGCTCCATCTTTCCCTGCCATTTAAAAGGGAGCTATTGTTATCGGTGTTTGACAGTGAGCATAAATGACACATGGGAGCATTTAATTTTAGTTTGAAGTGCAGATACTCTCACTGACGTGGTATTTTAGAGTGTCCAACAGTGAACCTCCACCCCCTGCAAGTGTTAGTCCAAATTTTGGATGATTTAAATATAAAATTTAGCACATTCTGGGATGCAACACTTTTAATACCTGGTTATCGTGCCACTACCTTGTCTTAACTGACATTTATAGTATCTATTATATATTATCTATATGTCTATATCTATACATATCTATATCTATACATATATTATCTATATGTAATACAGACATCATTTATAAATAAATATATACAATGTAAATATATGCTGAACATAAATATATTCATTTGTATAAATTATATAAATAAATATTATACATGTTTTATTTTAATGTATTCACATTATCAATCCAAATTAGACTTTTTCCTTCTTCTGAGCTTTTAATGTAATCGAATCAGTCTGAATAAAAAGATCACTGTGATTCTCAGCACCAGCTCAGGACTTATATAGTCCTTAAGTATTAATATTATTGTTATTAGGATTTTTAATACTAAGGTTGGCTTGCAGATGCTTAAGATTTGCCAGAGCATTTCTGTAGGAGAGCACACATTTCGTTTTCCCTTCTGAGGGGGGCTGGAGAAGTGGCTGAGATTGATAACAGCGCTGCTGGTAACAGCCTGCATGGCAAGAGGCAGGGACTGGAAAAATACAAACAGCGTATGCCTGGTCATGAATACTGCTGCTGAAAGAAGCCAAAGGATCATTGCTAAGTCATCATACATAAAAAGTTTTACATTTCTATCTCTAAACAGTTTTCACATTTTCCACTGACACAGAAGGAGCTGCTTCAGCTTGTGACACGAGCGTGAGGGTCACACCCCACTTGCTCTGCCGAGGTCCTTGTGCTGTCTTTTTATTAAAAAGTTGCCTGTTTGTTTTCCGTTCTCCCTGTAAAGGATGTCCAGTTTTGTAGAGCCTCCAGATATAGTTAAGAAGTTGTCCTGGGTGGAAAACTATTGGCCTGATGATGCTCTTCTGGCCAAGCCCAAAGTAACCAAGTACTGCCTGATCTGCGTGAAGGACAGCTACACGGACTTCCACATAGATTCGGGGGGGGCTTCCGCATGGTACCATGTGCTGAAGGTAAGGGCTCATGTTTTTGTGGTGTATCTAGTAAGGAACTAAATTTTAAGTGCAAAGGCCATCCTAAAACTCTCTCAGAAATTCAGGTCTTGGGTTTTTTTCCCCCCACGGTCCTGTTCTATCTGTAAGAAATACCCAGAGCCATAAGGTGCCCTCTCAGCAGTGCTGGGATCTGCTGAGCGAGGAAGTTGTCTCTGTGCTTTCACTGTATTTGCGTTTTAATATTTGTTTAGTGCCTTCTGTACTTATGTCACCTACGACCTGAAATATATTATGTCCTGCTTTTGCAGGATAATGGGAACTGTAAGCTTTTTGCAACATCAGTCCCACAGATCTGAACAAAGGTTTAATTATTTCAGATTTATTTTCATTAAATTATTTAATTTATTTTCAGAATTAATTATTTCAGCCATTCTGTACAAAGCCAACAAGTAAATTTTATTTCATTAGTGTTAAAATATGTAATGTTGTATATTTGTTCAGATGAATGTGTGCAGGTGTGTGCATGAATCTGTGCCAGTGCAGCAGTGCTTGGTTTGCCTGCTTGTTGCTAATTTTATATTTTTGAATTCAGGGAGAAAAGATATTTTATCTCATCAAACCAGCCTCTGCAAATATTTCTCTTTATGAACGCTGGCAATCGGCAGCAAACCACAGCGAGATGTTTTTTGCAGACCAAGTAGATAAGTGTTACAAGTGCACGGTTAAACAAGGACAGACCCTCTTCATTCCATCAGGTGAGTGGGCTGATGCAGGTGAGGTTTCCTGCTCCTTTTAGAGCTGCGGAAATAGCATGTCCAAAATGCCTGAGGGTTGTGATTTGACCACTTTCTCTGACAAAGTGTGAATTCTCAGCAGAAGTATAATTTCATATGCTTACAAAAAAAAAAAAAATCAGAACTTTTGGTGCTTTCTATTGGTATTTTAGCACCCCTTTGAAAATACAACTAATAGGTAGACTGTTCCACTCCTGGTTGCAGGAGCTCATGAGTTCTTTCTCTGCATCCAGCCATGACAAAGATGCTTTTTGCCATCTGACAAAGAATTCACATTGAATTACTTGCTGACCATGACTCCCCACAAAATCCTTTTCACGGTCATTGATTCCCCGTGACACTGAGGGACTGCAGGGGCCTGCACGAGTGTGAGTGTGCATTTATAGTGTCACATGAGGCTGAAGACCTGGGTCTCACAGGTTTTTATGGATTACTTGATAGACTCGGGTCTTTATTGCATTAGGGATGGTGGATTTTGTTTTACTCAGTTTCTGGGAGGATTTTCATAAGGATGGGGAGTTGATCAGCAGATAGTGCAGGGTTTTAAGGAATGCAGTTCTGCTCCTGCCCCTGTTCCTCATCTTCCTGTCGCTGTGAACAACTATTTCTTCATTTGCATTGCTGTTTCCAGCACGCCCTGTTACCTGTTGTTACCTGAAAATCCCTGAGAGGGATTTCTCTCCCTCTATGTGCCTTTAAACAACGCTCTGCCCACTAGATCCACAAGCTGAGTTGAGCCTTCCAGGCAGTGTGAGTACGTAACAGCAGGGGGACTTGTGGAGGCAGCATCCAGTAGTGCCATTCTTCTGTGTGCGAGTGCAATCCTTGCACGGAATGTTGAAATACTTGCATTTTACTTTGACTGTAAAAAGTGGAAAGTAGGTACTTCTCTCATGATCATACGTGGAGCAGATGGTGGAATGAACCCAAGCGACTTATAGAGATTCACTAATTCAAGTAGATTTTTGTATGAAAATAAGTGTTTGGAGAACACCTGTTCCTGGCACTACAGTAAAGTCAGCGTCAGGAGCTGTCGCAGGTTTTATGGTGGTGAGAAAGCAGGGACTATCATCACGTAGCTGCTGCTGTGTTTCACAGAAACAAGAAAGTAATGTCAGCAGGAGCAGTATGTCCCCTCTCACTGTCTGCCATGCTGAAGGCAGCCCTGGGGCTGGGAGCCAGAGATGCCTCGTGCCTTTCTGGGGTGCCAGAGGTGCCTTCCCAGGCTGTCCCTTCACCGTGAGAAACAAGGGGCCAGATCCAGCTTCGGTTCTGGTGGTGGCCTGGGCTGAAGAGCTGTATCAGTACCCAGGGAGTAAGTTGTTAAGTGAAGTATAAAGGTCACGTTGTGAATAAAGTCTCTGTTAAGTGCAATTCCAGTTTTTGTCCTCAGGACTCTTCTCTTTCTCTTTTAGGTTGGATTTATGCAACTCTAACACCTGTCGACTGCCTGGCCTTCGCAGGACATTTTCTGCATAGTCTAAGTGTTGAAATGCAGATGAGGTAATCTGTCTTTAAAATCTAAGGTTAGGAGAGGCTCAGCTTTTAATAAATTGGCCATCCTCTCTCCTGTTACTTACCCGGCATTTGCAGCAATGTTGATGTAGCTCTATTGGGCAATTTTGGAGCGTGTACCCACGTTTGTCTCCTTCCACCGTGTTCTCCCATGCTGAGTTATCCCAAGCTGGCTTTACACCTACTGCATAGTGCGTGGAAGGATCTGTGGGGTGCTTGGGTTGATGTGGCTGAGTCCTGAAGAAAGAACTGTTAAAAACTCTCAGTTTTACCCTAGAATATGCCATGCACCTTCTGGATGAGCCCTCGTCTGCTCAGCTGGGTTCTTTGCCCAGTGTAAGGCAATACAAGTAGTTCTTTACTGATGCTGGGAAAACAATGCAATAAAACTATCTTACATCCGTATCACAGAGTTCCTTCCTAGTGTTATTTTGGTGGTTTGCTTTTTGGTCTAATGCCAGAATATGTAGTAGCAGCACAGAGAAGCGAAGCACTGAAAAGTGAACCTCGTTTATGAGCGGTGCTTGTCACTGTGCGACACACTGGTGACCTGCTGTGCTTTAAGTTCGTGTGGCTTTGTATTGCAGGGCGTATGAAGTAGAAAGACGATTGAAAATTGTCAGTCTGACCCAGTTTCCAAATTTCGAAACTGCATGTTGGTATATGGGAAAGCATCTACTAGAGACGTTCAAAGGTAAAACTACAGTTCTTTGCCTACTTTCTTTGGGGGCCTGGAAACACTTACTCTTAATTTCTGCTGATGTGTCACATAGAAGATGGACAGGTGGCCAAAAAATGTCTTGTTAGTATTTGAAAACTACTGTTAATGTACCAGCAGAACGTGCTGGTCTGGCCCAGCTCTCCCCTTAATTTCCTGCCATCTCACCCTAGGGAGGACCTTATCTGTCTCTCTTGCCTATGCCTGAGGGAAGGTTTCATCTTCTTTATAAAATGTATTTAAGTTGCCTCAGAGACAAATAATGTAACATTTCTCTTGAGTTTTGGTTGCCTGTCAAGTCTGGATTTGTTCCCTGTTTTAACCTGATGAACTCTGTCAGCTTGAGGCACAGAGTACCACTTCCTTCTCCCACCATTCTCCTCATCCTGCTCGAAGTACCTGGGCAGGACACACACACAGGGGACCACGGGAACATCAGAGATGTGGCCAGTGGGAGCACTGAGAATTAAAGCAAAGTTTTCTATGAAATTCAAAATCTTCCAGATCAGATTCCTTCAGAGCTGATCCAAACATCCGTGTGTGTATGTTCTTTACAGATTTGGTCTCACTTTCCCCTTTGCCACTATTTTGGTTATTATGGAATGTGTTGAGAGGCACCCACCAGATCCTTTTATAATGAGAAAAATTTGTCTAATTAATAAGCATGGTGAGGGGTGCCTCTGAGCGTCACCTGGTTCTGAACAGAAACTGGAAAGCGGGGAAGAGTTTAGGTCAGTGGTACTCGTGCAGAAATGTGAATTGCTTTGCCCAGGACAACCTTTGTTTCCACATATTGGTACTTGCTTTTTCAGTCAGACTAAAAGAACTGCTGATGGTACCTTTTTATTCCCAGAGCCTAGGATGTATGCACGTGGAAGCTAGCTTGAGTGTGGGACCAAGAAAGGAATCGAAGGATTGCCAGTCTAGACATAACTTACAGCAGCACAGTGTAGGAGGGCTGAGCTGGATTGATGACAGAGTAAATATACTCCTTATTACCATCAAGTTATAATAGGGATTAATTTGTGGTGGCCGACTTACAAAGAGCCTACTTTCACAGTTAAACTTTTTCAAATTAAAGACTTTATGTAGAACAACTTTAGCAGTGTTTGAACAGTGTTGCCTTTCCCTTCTACTTAGGTTTGCATAAAGCTGGGCAACAACCTTCCGCTCATTTACTCCAGGGAGCAAAAATTCTCAACGGTGCTTTCAGGTCATGGACTAAAAAACAGGTAGGAGAAGCAGCCTGTTTTAATGTTGTGTGTTCTTCAGGTTTGTCAGTCACTGGGACAGAGCGCAAATGCTAGAACAAATAATATCTCTGGAGCAAACCAGCTAATTCTAAAATCCCAAAGGGAAGGGACTGGGAGAGCGGGGAAGGAGTGCAATAGCTGGGATTTCATAGGGCTGCACAAGGAGTCAGCGGGAAAAAAGGTACCACCAGAGCTTTAAAAAGCTCAATTCTACATACGGCCAAAAGGATACTGAATGAATGTTCTCTGGGCATTTTCCTGTGCCAAATCAATTAAGCAGAGGTTGTGTATGCGAGCGAAGCCTAGAACAACGCCTGCATTTTTGTGTGCACAAGGTGCCCAGTTCCTGCAAATCAACACATTAATCGAGCTAGGAAATACATACTGGTTAGAGAGAAGGCTTAAAGGGATTCACAGCCTGAATTTCCTGCTGCAGTCATTTCATAAGTGTTATTCTTGTGTGTGTTGCTCCTAAAGTTTTGGGGACTTGGCTGCAGGAGACAGGCTGCTCAGTCATGAGATGTGAATGGGGGAATGAGCAACTTTAGGATTTCCATGTGTTTTAAGAAGGGATGAGCAGCTGAGTACACAGTGTTGCACACACACTTGGGTCACTCAGATTTAAATGCAGTGACTTGGCTGCTCGCTGCTGCGAAAAGCCAGTGCTTGAGCCTGAGTTCAGAATTAGTCCCTGGGTTGATGCAGAAGGACTGGCAGGTGTGGAACCCCTGTTCTTTGTGTCATCCCGTTTAATTTTCACTTACAATCAGAGAATCACAGAACAATTTGGGTTGAAAGGGACCTTAAAGCCCACCCAGTCCCACCCCACATGCCCTGGGCAGGGTCACCTCCCACCACACCAGGTTGCTCCAAGCCCCATCCAACCTGCCCTTGAACCCCTCCAGGGACAGGGCAGCCACAGCTTCTCTGGGCAACCTGTTCCAGGGTCTCACCACCCTCACACCAAACAAGTTCTTCCTCAGATCTCAGCTTCATCTCCCCTCTTTCAGTGTCACACCCTTCCTCCTTGTCCTGTGGCTCCCCTCCCTGATCCAGAGTCCCTCCCCAGCTTTCCTGGAGCCCCTTGAGAGACTGGAAGGAGCTTGAAGGTCTCCCCAGAACCTTCTCTTCTCCAGGCTGAACCCTCCCAACTCTCTCAGCCTGTCCTCACAGCTGAGGGGCTCCACTTGCCATGCAGATGAAAAACAATGAGTCAAGGGGAGTGAGACTGTTGGCATTTAGGTAAAATCAAACTTTGAATATTATAATATGACATGTGAATGCAAATGTTGTTAGTCCTGTCAGGGAGCTCCCAAACCACTGTGCTGACAAGGTGTGTGCCTGTCACACTCATTGAAGACATCAGCCTAAGACAATCTCTCCTTGAGGTGTAGAAAAGGAATTTCTCACAGAATCTCATATAAGAAGGTGAGCAAAGTGATGTTACAGTTGTGAAAATACAGTAACATCTGAAAAAGGCTATTGACTGTTGTTTTCACAGGACAACTGTTTACAATAACATCCAGAAGGGGAAAAAAGTAGATTTTTTCCTTATTTGGACCACTGATGCAGTCAGTATTGATTTCAGTATTCAGGAAAAACACTGATGTTTCACTTAATGAGTTTTTTTAAAATATTTAAAAAAAAAAAACCATACACAGAAACAGCAGTCTGGCTTTGTTCTGTTTTAGGCTTTAGCAGAGCATGAAGATGAGCTACCAGAAAACTTCAAACCAGCACAACTTATCAAGGACCTTGCCAAAGAAATAAGATTAAGTGAGGTTTGTGCTCTTTTCATAACATCAACTACATTGTGGATCTTTTAATAATCTAGGCTATAAAATGGATGACTTGAAATAAATGAATCTTAATTCCACTCTTTCTTCATTATTAGAGTTCATGTGAGGTGTCACAGTAGGGGTACTGCTCAAGACTCTTGTCTGGGGGTGACTCATCCCATATTCTCAGCCTGTATTTGCTTTCTCGGCTCTACGCTGGCTCTGTCTGTCCCACATCCTTCCTCCTCCACCTTTTCCTGGCTTCGTCCTTATTTTGTCTTTCACTTTAGCTTTAGCTACTTCTTACCCCAAAATAAGATAGAACTCAAAGAATGCTGTTGCCATCCCTGTGATTGTGCTCCCTGGGTGGTATCTCCTTTTCCTTACGTTCATCAGTCTTGTCTGTGACATTGGCTGAGCTTGGGACTATTATCCTGTACATTGCCTCAGTAGAAAGCCTTGCTCTTGCCTGGCTCTTCTAGGCAGAGTTACTAGAGCAAATGTGATAATAATTGTACTCCTCCCCTCCCCTGAAAAAAAAACAAGCCAAAAAACCCCCAAAAAGGAGGTTTCATGGAGGTATCATCAAGTCTGGTATCATATCCCACTTAGAGGAGACATGTGACAGTGCAAGGAGACAATAGTTAGCTCATCTGATTTAACAAGACATTGTGTTACATTCCACCCCTTTTTTAACTCTACCTCAAAATTGAAATCTATCTTGTCATTTTATCCTCTTTGATATATAAGTTTTCTGATTGTCAGAATGGCAAGTTAAGCAGAAAATAATTTCTTTTTAATTAGTCAGACAATGTTAATCTTAATTGGGCAGCTATTTTACTGCTTATTTTTCCTGAGGCTATGAAACATGGTCCTGCTACATTTATCACATCTGAGTTAGACAGAAGTGGCTTGTGCTTGAGCTGATTAGCATTTTATACAAAAGACCATTCATTCTATACATTGCTTTGTGTGGGCAGTGCATTTAATGGTCCTGCCTGATGATAGAGCCTGGTGAGAGTTACATTCCTTATGGAACCACAGGAGTTTCTCCTGGCCAAAGTTGTGCTTGAGCAACGTGGGGGTGGGAGTTAGTGGTGAGCAGAGTGTTCCTGGGGCACGTGGTGGGGTCTTCATCTCCTGGCCAGCCTAAGCTGGGAATGCAGTTCCCCATTTACTGAGTTGGGGGATCTTTGGAGTTTGTTTCCCTGAGGAAGGGAGGGAGCAGGGGAATATCCAGCATGAGATAGATGGGACTGAACGCCTTCCCATTTTGTGCTAACTCCAGAATGCTTCGAAAGCCAGCAAAGCAGACATGAGTGCCAACACAAATGCTGAGGAGATCTGTCCTGTGGAGAAGGAGGAGGCACCATCACCTGTCCAAGTGACACCTCCACCCCCACCTGTAGAAAAGCTCCCGAAAAAAAAGACTCCCAAAACTGTGAAAACCCCCAAACAACTCAAGCCATCCAAACCCCCCAAACCTCCCAAGCCACCCAAACCCCCGAAGCCTCCCAAAACACCAAAAGTTAAGGGAGAAGGGAAAAAGAAAGGAAAGAAGGCAAAGGAGAGTCCACCACCAGCCATCCCCAATCTTGACTTGCTGGAGGCACACACGAAGGAGGCTTTGACGAAGATCGAGACGCCAAAGAAGGGGAAGGTGTGTCCTATTTTAACCTCTCTCTGTTCCTCTCATTTTAATCACTCCTTAGATCTCATGAAAAAAACAATTTAAGCAACACAGTGTAAAAGCCTGTCTCCACTGAAGTAAATGACAGCTTTGTAAATGCTGGCTTATCACCCTTTTCTTACCTGAATTTTATCTTGATTTGATTTGACTGTTTGCTTGGTTATTCATTTGATATTGGAGCCTTCAAGAAACTTATTGATTCAAGCCATCTGGCAAACAACTGCCAATTCCCTGCCCAAACTGAGGCGGGATGAAAATTAAAAATGGCTTTTTTTTGGCTGCTTGAAAATATTTTAAAAAAAATATTTTTATTTTAAAAAAATATTCTTATTTTAAGTGTTATTAGCACTCTCATGTGCATTTCCATAACCAGTTATCAAAGATGAAGGAACTCATTTCTAAAGCATCTTACTTGCATGAGATTTTGCTATGGAATGAGAGAATGAAAATAAAACAATAGTTTGCTTCCATTTTTGCCCATGTAGGACAAGTTTCATTTTGATGTCCTTTAATTCGACGTGAATTTTGCTGCTGACTTCAGTAAGGGCCAGGAGTTCATTGAGGCACTGACAAGAGTAATGTATTGTACACTGTTTGTTAAGAAGTATCCATAAGTCTTTTCTAAAATGCTTTGCATTCCCTAGTAGTTTGTGTGCAGTTTGGGAAACCTGCCCACGGAACAATAGGCAGGGAAATTAATATGTTTTTACAGTAATTTTGTGTGTTGGTATATCCAGGAGAAATGCAGCTTGTCTTCTGCCTTCTCTGAAGCAGCAATACTTGATTGAATCTCACGTTTGGGTTCAAAAAGAACGAATCGGGAGTTTTCAAAAATCTATCATGTTATATTCTGGATAAAAAATGTGTTTCTGTACCATGCCAGCCCCCCATCCTCAGTACATGCTGACTCTTTCCCCAGGCTGCAAAGAATGTTTTAAGTGTTCCCAACAAGGAAGCTGCTAGTAAGCAGAATGAGGCAGAGAAATTTGAAGTTCGGGAGCAAAATAAAAGCAAAACAGAAGCCAAATGGAAATATAAGGTAATGTCTCCTGTTAAATTCTGCTGCTGGTTCTGCCACATAGTGATAAGTCAAGGGGTGGAGAAATGTGCACAGATCTACCTAAAAAGAGAGTAAAAGGCACCAATTTGCAGTTCTTGAAGAAAAAAATTCAGCAGAAAATAATGAAGTAATCACTTATAAAGGAGGGGGAAGCAGATTCTTCAAAAGCATGTGACAAATTGTCCATCTTCATCTTCATTGAAGCCACGGGGAACACTGTAAATAGTGAGATTTTTCAGTGCTGATCCCTTTGGCCATTCTTACTTTAACGCAGTCATATGCTTTGGCTGGAGTAGTTCCAGGGAAATCAATAACTAATGATGGCATAAAAGTAGAGTTAATGAAATCTAAATTATGCCATATGAATTAAAGACTTGCCTTCCTGGAGGGCTAATACAGGGTGAGTAAAATCCGTTCATAGAATAATAATAGTTTTTCTATGGGTACTGTTTAAAACAAGGTGACACTAGGCCTTCTCTCAGAAATAGCCATCTGAATTTTGCCTGCTTTGTGAACTTCTACTGACAAAGGTGTAAACAGCTTCTCCCAGAGCAAAACAGAAGTATATGCTTTTTCATGTGGGGAAAGTACTAAGAATCACAAATCATTAACATTGGAGGCATCTAAATCTTTTGTGTTAAAAAAGTCCTGGTTAATGTGATTAGATCCCTGTGTACCAATTTATTCTACAGCCAGTACAACTTAGGACAGCATTAAGGTGATGCTTAAAAAATAATTAAAGGCTTCCTTTGCACTGAATGGCTTTGATATTACATTATTAAATTCATAATTTAGGCTCTTCTGAAGGTGTGAAAGAAGCAAGTGGAGCCTGGGAATAAAATGCAGTTGCATTTGGGAGGTTCCAGGCTCCGTGCTGGATTCTGTCCCTAGCCATAGGGCAGGACGCTGATGAACAGTGTGCTGAGCCTGTGCTGTGGCTCATGAGATGTCTCTTTATACTTTACATCAGTCTGTACCATTTTAAGGGAGCAATATTTAAATTTGGCATTGTGTTTGTGGCAGGCAGTGCTTAAACTGGTGCTGAAGTGCTTCTTGAATGGAGGCAAGTCCCTGAACTAAACCCTACATCATCTAAGGAAGAGTATAATCCTCCATTCCTTACCACGTGTGGGGAACATGTTTTTCTCTGCATAAAGATGAGTGGATTCTCTGAGGTTACCAGGGAGTCTGAAATATCAACAACTCCTTCAAATAATTTTATTGTTTTATTTTGTATCCTTTGCCTTTCAGAACAGTAAACCTGATTCACTTCTGAAAATGGAAGAGGAACACAAATCGGAAAAGACGCCTTTATCAGGAAATAAGGACAACAAGTTTACGTTCTCTTTCTCTAATAAGAAGTTGCTTGGGTAAGTAAAAAATATGACCATACACATCAATTTAAAAAAAAGCAGATTAAAAAGTCTTGCTGTTATTTATAGGGTTTTATACAAGAAGGTGAAAATCTGCCTTTCTGGTCAATGTAGAAGATACACATAAGCCAAAAGTTCTTTGCTCTAGAACTTGATTTCACCTGGAACCCAGCAGAGTTGGCCAGAACAGCACTGACCTGCCTTTGGTGCTGGTACCTTGCTTGAGAATACTGTCCTCAGTATTCAGGCAGTGTCTTGGGTTTTGGCACTTTGGGTTCTTACTGGTTAAGTTATATTAAGTGGTTTTTTCCAGATCCTACTCGGGGTACATTTTTAAGAAACTGTTAAATGAACTCTGCATGGCAAAGTCCCATTTTGTGTGCATGATGCATATTGTGATACACCTTGAGACAGCTTTAAATAATACAGTGCTTATTTGAAGCCAGCCAAGGCTACTCTAGTCAGCATCGCATTTTGAGATATAAATTGTAGGTACAGAAATGTGTTTGAAAATTATTTGAATTGCTGTGGCCCCTCTGAAAGTATTCAAGTTGGACTGAGATTTCTATATAAAGATACTCACTGTCTTGCTCTCCGGCAATTCACAAAATGTTTTCCAATCAAAATATTGTTACTGATTTGTAATTATTTTTTTTTTTCAGTTCCAAGGGAGTCAAAACCCAGTTGAATACTAGTGTGTTTGGGTCACTGCAGAATTTTAAAGAAGATAAAGCAAAACCTGTACGAGATGAATATGAATATGTGTCAGATGATGGTGAACTTAAAATTGATGAGTTTCCAATCAGAAGGAAGAAAAACACTTCAAAAAGAGAACTGCCCTGTAAGAATATTTCCTATTTTGACTGTAGCTACACAACAAAGTCTTACATATTGATTGTCCACAATTAGTCCTTAAAATCTATGTGATTTATAATAACACAAATCATGTCTTAACTGTCAGTCAAATATAGGTGGATTTGAATTCCTTTAGAAGCTACAGCTTAGGAGTGCTACCGTTTGAAGGGAAAAGACCCATGACTTTGTTTTTCTTGTTTTGAATTCAGTTTTATTGGATAAAAAAGACACTGTGCAGCATACCCCTGTCAAGAAGCCAAAGGTGGAGTCGGTGTCATACAAGGTACGGTCATCATTGTACCTGTCACAAGCAGCACCTGCTGTGCGTCTCTAGCAGCATGGGTGGCAGGTTGCCCAGAGAAGCTGTGGCTGCCCCATCCCTGGAGGGGTTCAAGGCCAGGTTGGAGGGGGCCCAGGTTGGAGGGGGCTTGGAGCAACCTGGTCTGGTGGGAGGTGTCCCTGCCCAGGGCATGTGGGGTGGGACTGGATGATCTTTAAGGACCCTTCCAACTCAAACCATTCTGTGATGAAGCAACACAGCTCCTGGAAAAACCACTGTTGGAATGGTTTGATCCCATGGGCGGGATTAAATCTCTAAGTTGGTTCTACAGGGTTGGAAGGAGAAAGAAAAACCTACTGTGCCTAGAGTCTGCAAGGAAACAGATATGTGTACCTGGGTTTGGTTTTTAGGTTTTTTTTTTAAATGAAAGCAAATTACAAATGCAAGCCCTGTGCCTTTGGAGGAGCCACAGGCTGCAAAAATTACTGTGTTGTTCTTGTTGACTAACTGAGTGGGTTTCTTTTTTTGTTTGAACCATTTCCTTGTTTTTGCAGAGTGATGACTCGTCAGATGAAGATTTGCTTCACATTGACACAGAGGCAAAGCCAGGGCGCAATTCCAAAGTAAAGAAAGAGAGTGGAAGTTCAGCGGGAATTCTTGATCTTTTGCAGGCAAGCAAGGAAGTTGGGGGTTTAGAGTATAACACCAACAGGTATGCACCAAGGGATGGTTTTTCCTCTTACCCATAAACAAAAATTGTTCTTTTGTGGTTGTGTGTTTGTGAGTGAGAAAAAATTTTGCAGCTCAGTAACTGTTTTTTCTCCAGTAAACAAATTCTTCCTTTTATCCTGTGATCTGGAGGGAGAGGTGGGAAAGTGTGTGGAAAAGGTTTTTGTGGTATAATTTAAACAAACAGAGGCATTTCACATCTGTAAATGCTGAACATCCATTTTAGCAATAATGCTGTAATAGATGAATCATTCAAAAGGAAGGAGAGCTCAGTGAGTGGAGCTTGAGGCCACAAAGAATGTTTTTTAAAGTAACAGTAATGTAATAAAGTAATGTAAATGCCCAGCATTCCTTCCATAAGGTGTTGTAAGGTGCCGTGGAGCTCCCTGAACACTGAATGTTTGAAAGAAGAAAATAGGAAACCGTGTACCTTCCCAGACACCCCTGGTCATCATTCCTCTCCCCAGCAAAACACATGGCTTGGGGAAAAAAACCTCTTTCCTGCACCCTTGCTTCTGCACCTGAAATGGAAGTGCATGCCTGCACTGGGTTGTATTTCACCTGGTACCACTGCAGGTGGACACTGAAGTCCGCGCTGGATGTTCTGGAATGTGGCTAATAAGGTGCAACACTAGATCTTTTAGTAATCCAAACAATAAGCAGTGAAAAGAAATACAAAATTGGAAAATATATATGCGAACTGTTTCACAGAATCACAGAATCACAGAATCTTAGTGGTTGGAAGGGACCTTTGAGATCATCGAGTCCAATGACATTAAAAAAAAAAACAAACCAAACCCAAAAAACCCCCCAAAAACCCCACCCAAACAAACACAAAAACACACCCACAACCCAAAACAAACCAAAAAACCCCCCACAAAAAACAGAAAAACCACACAAAAAAAAGCACCCACCAACTAAACCCCACACCCACAACCCCCCACACAACACCCCACCACAA
>JAOTQQ010000003.1:22960899-22984424 GCA_026546715.1 Gallinago undulata | reverse complement strand
TAAACCTCCCCTGCCGCAGCTTCATACCATTTCCTCTGGTCCTGTCGTTATTCCCTTGGGAGAAGAGGCCAACCCCCGCCTCTCTACAGTCTCCTTTCAGGGAGTCGTAGAGCGCAATGAGTTCTTAGATTCAAATCCTGTGGCTCAGGCCTGTCTGGGACAAGGGTTTTGCTCGGGCCCATCTCAGAACAAACACGTGGGTTCACTCCCTCGACTCTCCACAGGACAGGCCTGACTGACCGCCGAGACCGCGATCAGTGGACACAAGTACATGTGTTGTTTCGAAAGGAGCCGGTGGCACTCTTCACATCCATACTCTAGCTTAACTTCACATCCATAACCTTGCTTAAGGTTTGGAAGCTGTGGGCTGTTCGTAAATTCCTGGCACAAGTTTCTAGCTTCTAGATACGCTTGTTGTGCAAACAAAGGAATTGTCCTTTGAAAGGTGAGGTGGTGAGGTGGGAAATGATGTGAAACGTGTGGTAAGGCTATTCTCGTTTGACATCTTAACGAGCCAGTTCCATCTCTGCTCTGACTTTGTTTGAAAACCACCTTTGCCAGGCAGATGGGACATGCTGTTTCTCCAGGCTGGCTGCTGGAAGCAGCATTTATCCTACTCCAGATTCCTACAGCAGGTGTTGCATGGAGGCAAGAGGTGTCTTGCACCATTTTATACGTGCGAAGCAGCAAAACCAACCTGCTTTGAGTTGTAAAGCCAGATACTGTATTCAGTGGTTTCTGGGGTACCCCAAAGGCATCCTTTTCCTCCCTGCTTTCTCTAGGTCTGCCCAAGGACCTGTGCAGGAGGAAAAAGTAGCTGTAGGAGTGGTGACAGAGTTGAGAACAGACTGGACAAGGAGAGACTGGTGCTGTCCTTCTCACCACCTTCTCACCCAGCTGTGCCCAAACTGGGTGCTGGGTGCCCGTCACCCAGGAAAAAGGCAGCTTGCAACTTTGAAAGGACCCATTAAAGCGGAATGAGAAGGTCCCCTCAGAGAGGGGTGTTTCCTAAACCTGGGAAAGCTAAAAGCCATAACTCAGAATTCCAAAAGATATGCCTCATGGTCAAAGGGGAACATATGGAATAAGTTATCAAGTGAAATCATGGAAGCAAATTTTATCAGGCAGTTTAAAAAAAAAAAAAAGAGAGTTCTTTTTTGATGTTGAGAGAGAAAATGGAATCTTTTTAAGATTATAGTGCAGTGACGGAGCTACAGAGAAATCTAAAGGAGGAGGTGTTGCTGAACCAGAAACATCTGGTTCAAGCCTTCCTCCGTTTATTCAGCAATTCTCTCTTTCACAGCTTAGGTGGTTGCAGGAGAATAAAGCATATTATATAGACTGTCATGATGCAGGGTGCTCAGCTACGTGGTGCCAGGCAGCTCTGGGAGAGCCAGCCTTGCCTTTGCACATCAACCTGTAGAGTTTATGACAGTGATGGGAATCCTCATCTCTGCGTTGATCAGAGGGGTGTGTGCTAAGTCTCCTCTAAGAGCTCTCTGTTCATTCCTAGTGGGGATGAAAAAAGCCAACGATGTTAAAATCAAGTAGCATAGTCACGATGTATCCTTTGAAAGCTTATCCTGATGAGGCTGCCAGCTCTAGGGAAGAGATCTGATCTTGGTTTAGTCTTGGTTTTCCTGCATTGCTGCCTCCCCTCCCTTGCAAGGAGCGGTTGGTGCAAACAGCCACCCACCTCCTGTGACCATGGAAGGTGTGGGGAGAGGTACCGGTATGTCTGCAGCTCCCAGGAAACACTGTGGGGTTTGTTGTCTGAGCTCAAGTGGGTCAGTGGTTCTAGGTTTTCCTGATCTCTTGAGATTTGGCCCCGTCTCTGCATCTGCTCTTCAAAAGAAATAATCGCATTGGCACTTGTTCCTGTGAATTCCTTTTCCCTTCCCTGTCATGGTGCGTAGTGGAACTAGCGTTTGTGCTGAATTTACACTTAAATATTGGCAGGTAATCAGACACATCAGCAGGTAGTTAGGTCTAACTCTGGGAATAAAGTTGCCAGTATAACATGACTCCCGTGTTTGAAATTTGGTATCAAATAAGAAAATTTGTCAACCATTGTAAGAATTAAAGAAATCTGTCTTGGCCACATTTACAGAATTGAACCGTTCCATCTATGACATGATTTGTCACCTCCTTATGATGTGCAGAAATGCAAGGGGGAGCAGAAAAAACAGCTTAAAGAAATGGTCCTCAAAGGTACTTTTCCTTGCTTGGGAAGTGTCTTTCGCTGCCTGCAATGGGTTAAACCTGCCCTTCAGCAATGGAGGGGGACTCCAGCACTCATTTTCCCTCCCTTCAGCCCAGGCTCTGTACCCAGTGTATTTGTAGACTTTGCGGTTCCTGAAATCAAAGTCACAAGCGCAGTCACAAAACTAAACTCCGCATGAATTGCTGCACTGTGTGTGGTAGTTCAGTGGGAATGTGTCATATCAATTTTGGCTCTTGTATAAACAATTAGGCTTTGGCAGTGTGTGTTGCAGCTTGATTGAAAAAAGCTCCCGATAAATGAAATTGCTATGTTTCATTTCGTACTTATGCTTGGCTTTTTAAATGGCCTTAATGTGCTTTTTTTTTTTTTAAAAAAAAAAATAAAATAAAAGGAAGAAACATGATATGCAAACGTGCTGTGTCACAACATAATGCCAATGTGGTCGTGTCTGACTGACAGGAACCATTGCCATCTTTCTTTACTTTTAAGGCAGATAAAGGCCTATGTATGTATGTATTTTTATAAATATATATAAATACATACATAGGTATATTCTGGACACTCCAGGTAGTCCGTAGGTCTGCGTGAAGTCTTCTTTGCTCACACAGTGGTCTGTGAGGATGACAGCCAGGTCTCAAGTGGGAATGTTGGAGCCCTTTCTGACCAGCGCTGGAGCTGCTGAACCCCAGCAGTAACATAAGGAGCAGGTCAGGGCTTTTTGTGATAATGACCTTAATCTGAATTGTGTGAAACTTTATTCTGTAAAATATTGGACTGCCATTTACAGCTGACCAAACCAAATGCCCTGATGGTGTTGCATAGATTGCTGCGGAATGCTGCGTTTCCAGTTTCAATGGTAGCAAGATGGGGACAGGTAATGACAGAAGTCCTGCAGAAAGGCTGCTGTAAATGTAGAAACAGCCTGAAAGAACTGAAATGGCATAGGGAAGAATGCTTGGAGGGGACTGGTAGTCTGGTGATCTTGAACTGAGCAAAATTATTTGTTGTTTCCAGGTCTGATTCAAAAATGGAAGGAAATCATGGTTTTGGACTTGAGGAAATGCTCGTTTTGAACTTGAAATTATTTGAGTTCCATAGTTTCGTACAATTGTCACCAATGTATTGACAAATACTCTTTGGCTCCACTCAGTATCACCCTTTTCTTCTTGTGTTGTGTTGGGATCTCCCTGGCAGCAGCTTGGGACCATGGCCTCATCCCATTGCTGTGCACCACCAAGAAGGGTCTGGCTCCATCTTCTCTCTAACCTCATGAGATAGTTCTTGCTCCAAATTAGTTCTTATTTCCATTTAGAAAATGCTCGGTGATTCCTGTTACTTTGCTTTGCCCTTACCTGATTTTCCCTTAATCTTAAGATAAGAGTGGGTGATAATTCCTCAGAGGGGAGGTGAGACATTAGTGACTTTACTGTCTGTCATCTCCACCTTCCCCTTTGGTGCCTCCAGACATGGGTGTAGGCAGCATGGAGAATGGGGGAGAAGCCACTCCTCAGTGAGTAATTTTCCACTGAAGTTCACAGATTTGCTTCCTGAATAGGAGACTATAGGTGATAGGCTCGTTAATTGCTTATGAAGGGAAGGAGGTGATCTGGCCAGCAGGTGTTGGATCCTCAGAGGGAGATGGCAGTAGTAGAATTGGTTGTGAAAAGTGAGGCACCAGCTCCCTGCGTGATGTCCTCTCCCAGCTTCAGAGCACTGGGACCCTTACTGGGCCCAGACAGCGCAGGAGCCAGCCTCAATAAGGAGGTAAAACCTGAGCCTGTGTGGAACTGTGTGTATTCTGGTCATGCTGGCGGCTCTTTGCCTATTGCCACCCGCTCTGGAACATGCTGTCAGGGAAAGGATGCTCTTGTCAAATGCAGTCAGGACACATGGGCAATGTGGAAGCCCCAAAGCGTAGCCTGAAGGGATGCTTTATTCTCTCCTCCCGGGTGAAGTCTCTGCTGGCTGCGGCAGGATGGTCTGGGCCACTGAGCCCCGAGACTTAAACCCAACACAACAGACAATGGCAGAGAGCCCCGTGTGTAGGGCACGAAGCCCTCTGGGCCGTACAGACCAACATCTTCTTCCCCTGGTTCCCACTGAGATGAGCTGCCCTTCCCTGCTCCCCGTCACACTGTCCCTGTCCCCACTGGCGCTGTGGGCGGCCCAGCCTGCGAGATTGTACTGGGGATGGGTTTTAACCACAGATCTGCCCTTCTGTTGTGGTGCTTCCCTTGGTTAATAATGGGAAAGCGTGCTGCCAGTTTCAGCTCTGGGGAGCAGCAGCAAAAAGGTGGTTGCTGGTTGATGACAATGTGCATGGCTCGTTAGCATGGCTAATGAGGCTGCTCAGCATGGGTGCAAGCTTGGCCCGTTGGGCTCTGTACTGGCTTAGTGTGGGCTCTGGGTGGGACCTGGGACTGGTCCTCCACAGCCCACCCTGTGGGTCATTCAGGAAGCCACCTCTGCTTTGGCCATGCCGTTTTGGCCATCTGAGTGGCTCTTTTGCCTGTGCATGCTGCTGGGGCTGCACCGAGGTGTGCTGCATGGTGCTGGGTGTTGCAGGGGAAGCTGCAGTGGCCAGTGGGGACCTCTTTGAGCTCCACATTCACAGGCTGAGAGAGTGGGGGCATTCAGCCTGGAGAAGAAAAGGATCCAGAGAGACCTAGAGCCTCTTCCAGTTCCTAAAGGGGCTCCAGCACAGCTGGAGATGGACTCTTGATTAGGGAAGGGAGCCAGAGGAGGAGGGGGAAGGGTTTGACACTGAAAGAGGGGAGATGGAGCTGAGATGTGGGGAAGAACTTTGGTGTGAGGGTGGTGAGAGCCTGGCCCAGGTTGCCCAGAGAAGCTGTGGCTGCCCCATCCCTGGAGGGGTTCAAGGGCAGTTGGAGAGGGCTTGGAGCAACCTGGTGTCCCTGGAGGTGTCCTGACAACCTGGCGGTGTTCCTGCCCAAGGCAGGGGGTGGCACTGGGTGGGCTTTAAGGTCCCTTCCAACCCAAACCATTCTATGATTCTATGATTCGTGCACTACACTTAGCTGAAAATCACCAAATGCTTGCTGGGCAGCAAAGAGTTACTGCAGTAGAATAATCTCTCAATGGTGTGTCCTTGTCTTTGCAAGAGTAAACGGAAACAATAAAATTCTGAAAGGGGAATCCATGCAAAACACTGAGGTGGAGCCCATCGCAAAGGGCACAAAGTGCTACCAGCCAATTTGTTAGTGTCCTTTTCTCCACAACACCATTTTTTAGCATGAGGAAAGGAGAGCGAGGCTGTGGGATTTGCAGAGTGGCAGCAGTGTCTCTGCTGTCACCAAGGGTCACCGCACTGGGTGCTGGAGGGGCCCTTGCCAACCAGATGCTGCCGAGGGAACAGGGGGGGCAGCAGCACTGGCTGCTTTGCTCCTGCTCCCACTCTCATTTTACATGTTTTTTAAGTCATAATTGAAACTCACAGATAGTTTACTTTCATAAATGCATTTTTTTAAATCGTTGCCAAAGCTACAGAAAGGGGATATGGACTCACAGAGCTTAAAAATTGCTTCCTGATTCTTCTTAAATTTTTTTTTTTTGGCTTGGGAAGCTGAAATACCTCTAAGGGAAGTGCAGGCAAGCACATGCCATAATGAAAACCACTTTCCCCTGTGTGCAGCTCAGTCTCTGCGAGACATTTCACCCACACCGTCAGGTTGTGGTTTCACTCTCAGAACCACTGGTTTTGATCATATTCCACAATTTATTTGTGGAAGCTCGTGTTGCTTAAGGCAGTTCCTCTCTGATTTGCCCGTTTAGTGGTCAGTGTTTGATGGTCTGCTTGCAGTGTTTTGAGAGTCCAGCATTTGCAAAAATGGTTGGGGGAAAAATTCGAGAGAAAATATGTTAATTTCTTATAGATGAGGCAAAATATGCCTTTGGCAGGGAGAAGGCATCTGGCATGATAATGAGGAATTAAAGTGTCTCATCCCTAAATAAGTCTTTCGATGTTATTCTGTTTGTTGAGTTGCTAACTGCTAACACCAGTCTTACCTCATTTTCAGGATTATTTATAAATGCAATTAGAGCCCAGAAACTTTCATTATGTCTTGTATGTTACTCTATCCGGAGTCCTGTAATGGTTTAAAGGTGATAAATTACGATCAAATCAGAGAAAGTGATGTGGTGCTGCTAATTTCCTTGGGAAATGCTGTGTGTTAGTGGATTCTATTGCATAACTGTTAAAAAAATCATTACCACAGCGAGTTTTTTTGGCATTTCACTATTTGCTCAAACTCCAAAGCTGTGGAAATATTTGATGATTCATTCCGCCTGGTGAAGAATTAGTGTCTGGTGTTCTCTGATGAGATTACCGTTCTTCTACATTCTTCTATATGGTGGGGAGGGTGCTTTCCCACCTTGTGATGCATACATGCCAGTCAGAATTTGCACATCATTTGACCTCAGTTTTTTCTGTAGGAATGTATTTCTGTCTGTAGTAGACACACAGTCCCTGTTGAAAACTGGCAATAAACTGCCAAAAAGCAAGTTCAATGAAATCAAGGTTTCCACCCACCCTGTAGGTGCACCCATCCAGTTTGTGTCTCTCCAGCATCTCCCATAATCAATCCATCCCACATCCACATCAGAAAACCCTCCCAATGCACTGCAGAAATCTCTTGAATCGCTTGTGTCCTACCATGGTGCTCTTCCAGCAGATCCCAGAGTGGTGACAGTCCCCAGGGAGAGCTGTGACCTGTGATCACGAGCGTCCTTCCAGTTGTTCAAATTCTTCCTCTACCTGCTTAGCAGTATCGTAGAATCACAGAATGGTTTGGATTGGAAGGGACCTTAAAGACCATCCAGTTCCCCCCTGCCCTGGGCAGAGACACCTCCCACCACACCAGGTTGCTCCAACACCCTGGCCCTGAAGCCCTCGAGGGAAGGGGCAGCCACAGCTTCTCTGGGCAACCTGGGCCAGGCTCTCACCACCCCCACAGCAAAGAATTTCTTCCCCAGATCTCATCTCAATCTCCACTCTTCCAGTTTGAAGACCTTACCCATAGAACAAGGTCCTATTTCCACATGCTCTTGTAAAAAGTCCTTCTTCAGCTTTCTTGTAGGCCCCCTTCAAATACTGGAAAGCTGCTCTAAGGTGTCTCTGGAGCCCTCTCTTCTCGAGGCTGAGTACCCGTAACTCTCTCAGCCTGTCTCCATAGCAGAGGGGCTCCTGCCTATGTATGTAGCAGAAGCCCACCTCAACATCCTCCTCCAGCACTGCCCCATAAGCCCTCAGAGTTGGTAGTAGAGACACTGCATTGTTGGGAAGGCAGTTATGGGCTTTGAAAAGTTACCTGACGCTTGTCCTTGCCCACCAGTGACAGCAGCTCCCGGGAAGCTGCCCATCACATGCCCAGCCCCACAGCGCACAGCTCCATCACTTCTGGGACCGCAACCCCCTATCTAATATGCTGTCCATGATATGGACATGGACATGATATGCTGTTAGCATAAAAATAACTGGTGTTATTAGTGGCACACCCAGCTGCTCAAAGGACAGTAACCAGGAAATCTCTTTTAGGGACACTGAATGGAGTCAACTGTTAGTGAGGGGTTAGTGCTTTCCTGGCCTCACTAATAGCTCTTGTATTTCTCACTGTCTCCCTGCAGTCAGCCGCCCGCCTCGCCCAGCACGCAGGAAGCCATCCAGGGCATGCTATCCATGGCAAACCTCCAGGCCTCAGAGTCCTGCCTCCAGACCTCATGGGGCACCAATCAGGCAAAGAACAACTCCATCTCCACACAAAACTCTAAAAAAACAGGTGGCGGCAGCAACAAAAATGCCGGCAAACGGTTACTAAAGAAAAGCACAAAGAACAGTATTGACATTGAAGACTACGATGAAGATCAGGACCACTTGGATGCCTGTTTTAAAGATTCCGATTATGGTAAGTACAGGGAACACAGTGTGGGTGTGTGCCTGGATGTATTTGTGCATGTTTGTAAATACCCTCAACATTTCTCATGATGCGCTTGTCGCTTTGTGTCACGTTGAAATCCTCTGGGTATCTGGGAGAGGAGGAGTACAGATAACAAGACATCTGAAGGCAAAATGAAGCAAACACCGTGTGATAGGTAGACCAGCTGCAGAGCAGGTAGTGATTTGACCACCCAGGTAGACTCTTTTTGAGGCATGTCATGATCAGAAGATGTTAAGAGGTGTGGAAGCCCACCACAACTGCAACAGTCAGCCAAGAAACAGGAATCTGTCCCAGAAACATGTCAGGTACTGGTACTTGTGACAGAAATGTCCTGGCCTGCACAACAGCAATAAAATATCTAGCTAAGGTAAGTGAGGAGTTGAATTTGTACTTGGAAAAGGGATCCAGTGGTATTTTGAGTGCTGGCAGAGAACACAAGCAGCTGAAGGAGAGATGGGCACAAACCTGGTTATATCAGTTCTGCCATAATAATCTGCAGGAACATTTTTGAATATAAGTAATGAGGAAATGAAGAAAAGTAATCATGTGAAGACTGATAGAGACTGGAAAGCCTGAAGTCCCAAGGAGGGCGAGAAGTTGTTAATGTTGCATAACAGGAGAGTCTGTGTGTGCATTGAAGTCTCCCTGGCAAGTGTGGCCATCAGAAATCATCTGTTGTGGTTGGAGAAATGGAGTGTGTGTTGTGACGTTATTAACAGAAGTGCCAAGGCAGAACATAGATGTGGTGACATGTTGCAGATGAGGTTGCCCAGCTGTTGAGGGTGCACTCCAGGTGCTGAGACGCAGCAATACTGCTGGGACGTGCTTTGGGAAAGGGCAGCTCCGTGAAGGTGTTGGGCAGGGCTGTGGTTCACAGACAGATGCCACTGCTCTGCCGAGGGGTGGATTTGCTCATTGTGTTCATGCTGCCAGCGAATGGAGAGTCTTTGCTGTGAGCAGCCTTGGCTTCCAGAGGCTCTGTTTGCTCAGCAGCAGACTTCTAGTGTCAGTGGTCAAATGCCACAATAATGCCAAAATCACCATGATGTAACAAGTGGCAACTGGCAAGAAAATCAGACTCATGAAAAAAACCATGGTAAAGGCTGGGACAGAATTTAGACAGATAAGTTGGCATCTATCCCAGAGGCTTCTGAAGGGTCCTTTGGTATAATGGTTCATGTTCCTCTCACATTGTTGGGGTTGTTCAGTAGAAGAGAAGGCTCAGAGTAGACCTTAAAGCGCCTTCCAGTCCCTACAAGGGCTCCAGGAAAGGGAGTGGAGCCACAGAACAAGGGGGAAGGGTTTGACACTGAACGAGGGGAGATTGAGATGAGCTGTGGGGAAGAACCTGTTTGGTGTGAGGGTGGTGAGAGCCTGGCCCAGGTTGGCCAGAGAAGCTGTGGCTGCCCCATCCCTGGAGGGGTTCAAGGGCAGGTTGGATGGGGCTTGGAGCAACCTGGTGTGGTGGGAGGTGTCCCTGCCCAGGGCAGGGAGTGGCACTGGGTGGTCTTTAAGGTCCCTTCCAACCCAAACCATTCTATGATTCTATGATTCTATCTTTTGGATATAACTAGGTGAAGGAAAGTAGTTTTCACAGTCTGTGTAAACAGCACTGTGTAATTTCTCTCTGTGTAACTGCGGGAGTCACAGAGGCCAGGAAGGTGGGTGCTGAATGGAGCAGTTGGCTGATGTGTCTCCAGTACCAGTTTAGCTTGGGATATCAAAACCTCTTCCAAACTGTTCTAGCTGTGCTGCCACTCCATAGACTGGAGGAAGACTAATTTTTCCTGAGAAGTTTCACTGTGTATCCTAAAAGTAGCTGGTGACAGTTTCATGACGGCAGCTGTAGTGTGTGGATGAGAGCAGGACAATGTCCTGCAGAGCATTGCAGCTGATCACCACTCAGTGGTACCTCTGGACCTTGCTGTTCTAGCTGTGATGCTGTAGTCACTGCACCTGTAAGTGGGTCTCTGGGCAGGCTAGAGCTGTTTCCTACACTGAAACTATCTTTGTTTCCTACTGTAGTTTACCCTTCTCTGGAATCAGATGAAGATAATCCAGTGTTCAAATCCCGATCAAAGAAAAGGAAAAGTTCAGATGATGCCCCTTACAGTCCAACAGGTAAGTCCATTTGGTCTGTGCTGCCCAGACTCAGGCCAAGTCACGCAGGTGCCATTTTTCAACGAGCGTGGAAATTGTAAGACCATAACTAGTGAGTTCTTTATCATGTGAAGGATAAATCCTTTCCAACGCAGTGGGAGGTGATATCATGCACCAGGATCAGTGTTAGCCTTCCTCCATCAAGCAGATGGCAGGAAAAAGTAATACCAGGATGAGTTGTGGGTTTATTTTTCTTCACACTCTTGGTGATGGAACAATTGGTGGCCACCTTAGCACTGGTATAACAGTGAAACCCCAGACAGCTGAGTAGCCACGGCTTTTAGGTGTTGACTGTGTAAAGAGAAATAAGAGAGTTTGGGACCTGCTTGGGCAGGGGGGTTGGACTAGATGATGTCCAGAGGTCCCTTCCAACCCCATGTGGATTCTGTGATTCTGTGAATGGTCTCCTTGAGGTTCAGCCAAAGCTGGTGGTCTGGGAGGGTGTTTTTGTTGCAGCTCACCAGAAGCAATGACAGGCCAGGGCATCCTTAGACCTCTTTGATATGTCCCACTAGCAGGGGAGTCTCCATGGCTTGTTTGTGTGACAAGCAGCCCATGTCTCATCAGCTTCATCATGCAGTGGCACTGCATGTCACCCCCAGCTGATGGGGCGATGCACACTGTCCATTTTGAAGTGATGCTGGCATCACTTATCTCTGTAGTGTGGGCAGAAACCTCCCTTGACTTTGGCTTCGGGTGGCTGCAGCTGCTGGAGAAGTTGTTCATCTCTGTTACATCTTCATTGGCACCTTCTCCCCAAGCCACTGTGGCTAGAGGAGGTGTCCTGGGGAAGGAAGGGCAGAGGCTTGGGAGGGCAGAGCCTCGCTGTCCGGTATGGTTATGGTGCTCACATGGGCATGTTTTCAACCTCTCACCTGCACCTGCTTTCCTTGTAGCACGAGTCGGCCCCTCGGTGCCTCGACAAGACAGACCGGTGCGAGAGGGCACGAGAGTCGCTTCCATTGAAACCGGACTCGCCGCCGCTGCCGCGAAGCTGTCACAGCAGGTGAGGTTGCTTGAGAAGTTACTGTCAGGAATTAAAGCCCTCTCCCCTGGCAGCAGAGTCATGCTCAAAGAGCAGCACAGTGCCAGTCCTCCTCAGTCTTTGTTTGTGCCAGTGACACAAGGCTCGGCAGTCTCAGGGGAAATAAATGGGATGACAGTCCATTAGTGTCCCAGCGTGTCTGACAACGCCATGGCACAGCGCAGGCAATGCATCAGAAGCCTAGAGTGCGAGTGAGCGAGCGTAGCCGCTGGGCTAGGACAGGAGGAGGCTGCCCAAAGGGAGTGTGCGTGAGCTGTATTGATGTGTATTGGAGAGTCTGACTGGTGTGACTGGCTCGTCTGTGGAAATCGGCTGCTGGGAACCATAGGGATTTACTTCCAAAGGCTTGGTGAGCTGTTGGGTCAGTTCAGCAAAGATACTGAGGCACTTGGGGTGTTGATAATTGTCCGGTCTCTGGAGAGGTCAGATAGATGGTAAGCACTTAACACACATAGGCCCACAAATGTGACACTGTGAGGCACGAAGGTGACAAGGGCTGCTGGAGATGCCAGCTGCCAACCTTGGCAAATTGCTGGAGATGCGGGTTTTGGTGGCACTGGGCGTCTGTGGTGCATACAGTTGATTAGAGGAGCTCTAAGGATGGTAGCAGGGTTTCATCAAAAAGCAGACGGAAGGCAGGCAAGGGCACCAGGACAGTGACAGACCACCGTTCTCATGGTGTGTTGAGTGCAGTTACAGGCCAAGAGACACTGTGTGTGTCCTAGCAGGAGGCAGAATCTGTGAATCAGTGGGATATCCTCCATGCTATTGTGGAAGTGTGTGAAGATACCTGAAGATAGGAGGTGCCAGTTTTTTGTGGAGCATCGAAAGGTTTGTTCACGCCAAACCCCACTGGTGTCCCACAGCAGGGTCACTTTGGTCCCAGCTGGCTGCCCCTCACCGCAGTGGGCGCAGAGTTAACAGACCAGGAGGCTCTGCACAAAGCGCAGATGTAGATGCAAGAAAGGCAAAGGTGTGCGTGCAGCAGAGAGCTGTGAGCGAGATGGTGTTGGAACAGACCCTGAGCAGTTTGTACGTGGCAAACTCCGTGGGTTTTCCTTGTATCAGGACTCTAAGCAACGCCGCTGGCCCTTGCCGTAGCTAAAGGTCTTCTGGGGATTAATCTGAGCTTCATGTTTGTCATTTTAAAGGAGGAACAAAAAGGCAAGAAGAAAAAAAATACCAAAAAGAAGCTGTCAACCAACAACGCGAACAAACCGGCTCAGGAGGGCAGCTCGCCAGAGCCGAAGCTGGAGTCACATGCCAGCAGCCTCACAGATCACGAGTACACCGCGGGGGCCAGCACCTTTGGGGTCGCCCAGCCTAACAGGGGATCGCAGCCGATGGCACCCGGTGTTTTTCTCACACAGAGGAGACCCTCATCATCCTCGCAGAACAATGCCTCCGCCAAAGGTACCAGGAAACGCCTGGGGTTATGGTGTAGGAATGGGGAAGGGTGAATTGGTCATGTAATCCATGCCTTCTGCAGGGCCCTCACGTGTTGTATCTGTCACGGGTATGTGGAGGTGCTTTGGCAGGTCAGGTCTGGTTGGAGATGGGGCCTGTGGCCTTAGCTGTCCCAGCACTGTGGGCCCAAGTAGCTGCTGGACTGTTTGTTGCAGGGTGTGAGGCATCCCATGTAGGAAGTACTCCTGAGGAACACCTCCACGTCCAGCCAGTCTGGTGAAGCCTTGTCCAGGGGAAGATGTTCCGTGAAGGCTATTCTGCCCAGAGTAGCTCAGGCACTGCTGTGGTTGGGTGGTGGTTGTACACCAATGCTGACATGATGTGCATGAGGACATCCTACCTGGCGGGTGTAGAGCAGCAAACCTGCAAACTTGTCTTGAGAGTTGCCACAAGGGAGCAGAGGAATGCCAAACACAGCCACACAACCAAAGCCAAGAGAGAGGAAGAGGTCACTTGTTGTCCGCTGTAGGGAAAGCTGAGGCCGTCTTGAAGGTCTGGACTAGGTTCTCCTATTCTCTGCTTGAATGTTCCTCAGAAAGCATGACAGAGGTAGGGTGTGGGACAGGCAATGTGAAGATAAAGTGTCAATGCCACTGGGAGAGGCTCTGATGCGAGGCAATGTGGCAGATGTCTCCTTCATTCCCCTGTGTTTGAGCAGAGAAAATTAGAGGTAGCACACGGTGTCCTGCAGTAAAACATCAGAGCAGCTTGAGTGGACCATGAGGAGGACATGTGTAGCCCCTGGTGGTGCCGGGGTCCTTCCAGGAGCTGGTAAAACACCTGTGGCTGGCTGCAGAACCGGAGAGGAATGAACGTATTTGCCTGGAATTGTGTCTTTGTGGTGAAATGGTGGCATTAGTGAAACAGGTCCAAGCCAGTGCAAGATGTGATGGGAAGAAGAGTGCTGAATGGAGCTGGAGCCCAATTTGGCTGGTGAGCTGGGTGTCCCAGTCAGGGCGTTGTGAAGGGAGCCTGACCAGGCATGTGGATCACACCTTGCCCATGGTGTAGCTCAGCCCTCAAAGAAGGGAAAGGAGCCACGTGCCAAGGAAGCAAGTGGCTGACCTTGTAGGCAGCAGAGCACTTTCAGAGCCTCCTGTATAGGGTCTTGGGACAGCTGGGGGCACCAAGGGGACTTCAGGGCATCTCTCTGCATGGAGCACTGGAGAGTCCTGAGCCCAGGGACTACCAGATCATGCATCACCGGGCTGTGGAAGGAGATGGTGAGATGAAACAGAATTAGGGACCTTCTCAGAGACAGTCTCAGTCTTACAGAGTGAGGCAAAAGGATGATAAATGAGGAAACTTCCCATGGAAAGTGTCACCCACGCTGTCGTGGTCTTTAAGACACTCAGAGCAGATGGGATGAGCGGAGAGGAGCTGAGCCTCTGCAGGAACTGCACAAGAGTGCACCAACAGCGGTATGATGGGAAGAGAAAAGCCTGCGTGCTTTGTGTTGTGCCCAGCAGTGCCAGGTGCCCGGGCAACCAGGCGAGATTTTGGCCATAAGGTGGTAGCCACACCAGTTCCAGGAGCAGTATGTAGGGAGCACAGACCGCACAGCTCATGAGCAAGGGCCTGGGCTTGTGACAGTGGTGTCCTCTCATTGGGTCAGGGAAGGTTGTCCACTCTAGGTGTGTTGTAGTGCCTTGTGGCTGGCCTGAATCTGTAGGAAGTGTCTGTGTGTGTGTAGGAAGTGAGTGTGTGTGTGTGTGTTTAGGTGTCTGGATGCAGGTGGTCTCTAGAGCTGGGGGGAGAGAGGGCAAGAAGAAATGTGGAGCTGCAGCGGTAGGTGGGTTGGTCTCAGTGTGGTAGGCAAGGGACCAGGTGTCCTCGGGGCAGTGCTTGGCCCAGGAGTAGTGGTGGGATGTGAGCTCAGCGTCCCTGTGCCGCAGGTTGTCCTCTAGGGATCACACAGATGTGCCTGGGGGAGCTTGGTGACAGCCTGACTGATGCAAGGAGCCCGTGAGGTGCAAGGAGCCCGTGAGCCAGCTGGCCTGGCTGAGTTCTGGCTGTCACCCCAGGCACAGGGCGGCAGGGCTGGCACTGTGGAGGCAGGAGAAGGGATGAGATGGGGGATCTCCAGCAGAGAAGGGATGAGATGAGGGGTCCCCAGCGGAGAAGGGATGAAATAAGCCTCCATCCTGAGCAGGGTGTGCTCAGAGGGACATGTCCCTGGGTGTGGGTGAGGGACGTGCCCTGGCCACAGCGGTGCTGGGTCCCCGCGGAGCCCTGCCTGGTATGTGGGGGGGAGCCCCGTGCTGGAGGGGTGCTGGGCAGGGGAGGGCTGGCTGCAGGGTGGCCGGGGGGGCTCCAGGGGACGGAGACGGCTGGAGGGGTCATTGCGGGGGGGTGTCGGTGGGGCGGGAGCGGGCCCTCACCCTGCTGCCCCGCTCTCCTTCCAGGAAAGCGCACGAAGAAGGGGATGGCCACGGCCAAGCAGCGGCTCGGCAAGATCCTGAAGATCCACCGGAACGGGAAGCTGCTGCTCTAGCGGCCGGGCCGGTGGGAGCCCGGGGACGCTGCCGCTGGACTCTTGGCCACCACCACTACAATAATCCCGTTAACTTTCAGCGGTGGGAGTGTACAGAATCCTGCTATAAATATTTTTTAATATAGATGTCCTTTCTCAGAGTGCTGAGAGTGACTAGCCGCAAAAAAGTTAATACTAATCCCGGCCGCGGAGGAGCGCGCTGGTCCCCCGGCCCCGGCCCGGCCCTCGGGCGCAGCCGCCGGTGCAGCCGCAGCAGCAGCGAGGCTGGCGGCCGCCGCGCCTCTTCCCACCCGGCCGGCGGGCAGGGAGCGGCGGCAGCGGGCCCTGTAGGGGCGGCCGAGCGGGCCGGGGCCGGCGGGGCGGGGGCCGTTGAGCTGTGAGGAGATGGGCCGCGGCGGCCGTCAGGCTGTGAGGCAACGGGATGTCAGGCGATGGGCCGTGGCGGCCGTTGGGCCGTGAGGCGGTGGCGGCCATTAGGTTGTGAGGCGCTGGGCGGCGGCCGTTGGGTTGCGAGGCGCTGGGGCCGTGGCGGCCCTCGGGCTGAGGTGACGGGCAGCGGCGGCCATCGGGCTGTGAAGCGTTGGGCGCGTTTCTCAGGCAACCCCCCCTGTCGCCCCATGTAGCCGCGTTTCCCGAGGCATCCTTTTCCTAGAATGTAGCTTGTACATAGCTTTTGGAATAACCACCACCGGTTTTTTATAAGGGGAAAGTCTCTCCGGGGCGCCGCCCACCGGTACCAGCTCTTTGCGTAACTTCTTGTACGAGGAGGGAGACAAGTTATTTTACTAGCACCTTGTGGAGTGTTTCCGTGTTTTGTGACAATGTAATTTATTAATGTTTGTAGCTTTTTATATTTGTACATTTCTTATGGGCTTTGTTTATATACACACATTACCGGGGCGCGGCGCCCGCGGGGAACCAGAGCCACCCGCGGCCGTGGGCGAGGGCCGGGAGGGCCGCGCCGGCCTGGGCGTCGCGCCGGCTTTTTTTATTATGATTATTATTAGTAGTATTATTATTTTTTCGCGACATGTACATTTCTAACAAAGTTTATCGTGGCTATCTATCTATGACGGTGTTTTATTTACCGGTTCATATCAAATGCTCTTGTATCGAGTTCACGAAATCTAAGTAAACCTAGAGCAAAGTTTAAAAAAAGAAAAAAGGCAAAAAAAAAAAAAGAAAGCAAAGTAAACTATTTCAGGTTTTGTACACAACCGCCTGGGCCTGGCGTTTTTGTGGGGTTGGCGCAGGGTGATGCTGGGCTTGGGGGGGACAGAGGAAGCTGTGACGCTGGGCTTGGGGGGCAGAGGCAGCTGTGGGGTCATGCTGGGCTGGAGGGGAACAGAGGCAGCTGGGGGTCCCCTGTGGTGGGTGGGAAGAGCAGGCAAGGACCCCCTGCCCCCTCTGAGGCTGTACCTGGGGAGCTTAGTGAGCACACCACAGAGTGCTAAGCCAGTGCCCCCCCTGCTCCCCAAAACTGTTGCCAAGACCTCTGCTTGTTGTAGCACCACAAGAAGCCCTGGCACAGCCTGGAGTGTCAGGGTAAGATAGCCCATGGTCCACCTGGACATGTCTGCCCACCACCTGGCACTGCTCTCGTCATCCACCTCCCTTGGACAAGCAAGCACACTCATTTCCCTCCCCTTCCTTCCCTCCCTCCATCTTGGAGGTCACTGGGTGCTACAGACTCTCCCCTTCTTGTCAGACACTGAAATATCAGATATTTCACCATTTACCTTGAGCCGTTTCTCCGGCTTGACCTTCCTATCCCTGGGGCCATTCTCCAAAGGCTGTAGGTGATCCCCACAGATGTGCCCAACTGCTCCTACGGTTCTCCTTCCTGACAGAAGGCCAGTCACATCACCACACTTAAGGTACTTCCTAGTCCTTGTCCATGCTGCCGGTGGTGACACAAGCCAACTGCAACCAGCACAGAGGTGCCTGTTACCCCTCTGACAGCCCCCGCAGCTCTTGAGGTTCCTGTTGCAGAACCCTCTACCTAGAAGTAAGCATCATGTGACGTTGAACCCCAGTCATGTTGTATTTGGCTACTAGATGACAATGACATGGTACTACATAGATCTTTTCACTGGCCACGTCTCTGCAAACAGGTTGCCTTTTTGATGAAGCTCCATTGTAAGTAATTCTGTAAGAAGCCGCGTGTACTGTTGAGGGATTGCTTCCCTTTTAGGAGGCTTTGCCCCTTAAATACCAACTCTGTGTGTCCATCCTGGGTCTCGATGACGCACAGCAGGAAATGCAAAGGCTGGGTGGGCACGGGAGAGGTGGTTGCTGGTATTTTGTGCAGTATGAGGCACTACAAACCTGGTCCCAGTTAGACGATGTCAGCTCTCAAACCAGGCAGGCAGTGGTCACACATGGTTAGTGGATGAAGACAGTGGCGCCCAGAGGAAGACTCACTTGGATTGAGGGATCTGAGAGAAGGCTGAGAAGTTACAGCCAGCCAAGGGTAAGCTTTTGGCCAAGGACAGCATGGCAGGTATGTATGGGATTTTCCTGTGGGCGGCAGCAGATTGGTCCTCTCTGCAGAAGACTTGGCCATTAGCTCCTTAAGAAGTTACAGGCAAAACCAGTAGCATTTCCGATAGATGGTGCTCCCACTAAGCGAGCTCCCAGTGACACCTAGATCCCACCTTTCCCCTCCAGGAGTGGGGAACCCCTGCCAGCAGGGATGTGTCCTGCCTGCATCCCCACATCCCCACCTTCCCAATCCTGCTGGCATGTTCCCAGAAAGTGTCCTGCATCGGCTCATGGAGCTGGGGAGAAGGTCCCCTGGAGCCAAAACTGGCAGGGTTTCATTTTCCTGTTGGAGGGTTTTTTCAGTTCCTGGCAACCTCTGTCTCCAAGAGCTGTTAAAGCAGGTTGATGCCTGCATGAACGTGGAGTGGATGAGGAGCACCACCTTGCCTGGCTGTAAACCCCCATTTTGGCCTGGTCCTTTGCATCACCGCAGCAGCGATGACTGTTACCACCAGCTTCTTTAACACTATGCCAGGGTGAGTGCTGCTACACAATTTCTTTGGTACATGCCACCTTCCCATTTATGCTGTCCGCAGTGTTCCTGATGCTCCTACATCTTAGAAAGAAGGCTTTCAGCTCCATCAGGGATGGTCACTGTCCTGTTACAGACAGAGAATCTCATGTACAGAGCCCAGAAGAGTGTGCAAGTGACCTGAGACATGTGGCATGGGCCAGGTGTTGGGGCTGTGTTCTCTGGAGTCGCACTTCAAAGCCATCTGAGTGTGACGTTTTCCCTCATGGATGTCGATAGAGAAACCAGCTGCTGGGGGTCTGGCTCTTCCCACATTCCCATCCAGCATCCCACAGTGCTCAGACTTCGAGAGACAGACCCCCACCAAGCATCTGTGAACACATGGTGATCTTGTTCCCCTTCCCAAAGGACAGACAAGACAGTGGTGGCACTGCCCGGCTCATGCTGGTGGGCCACGCCATTGTGGCATCCTGCAGATGTCCCCTCTGGCCTCCAACTGACCGCACGTCCCCAAAGGCTGATGAGTCTTTGAGGTTGGTCTTGCAGCGTGTCCTCAGAGAGGTTTTGGACTGGTGGGAAGGTGTGCGATGGTAATACAGGCAGACACCAGCTGGGGGAGTCCACAGTTCAGAAACAGCCGCCGTCGGTAAAATAGTCCCTGTTGCAGTAAAACGCCTGGCACCCCCTGAGGCTCGGGCACAAGTTCAGTCCTTGTTTAACGGGTTTATTGCAGCAGGTGAGGGTGCCCAGTGACTCCTTCCAATGTCCCAGCAGCCCATGGGGGGCCACTGCAAGCCTCGGGGTCACTCCGTGCAGAGCACACCCTCAGAAATCTGTGGTGATAGAGCATAGCTGCTGCAGCCCGAAGGAGACCGGGCAAACAGGGACAGAGCTGCTGCTCCCATCCAGGACAGAGTTGCTGCTCCCGTTCCCCTTTGCAGCACCCCCAGGCTGGTACAGGACAACCTGGTGCAGAACCTGGCTGCCCAGGTCCCTGAGCTGTCACAAAGTGCCCTTTAGAAACCTTGAGAAAGCATGGACAGGAGAGCCCAAAGGCTTCATCCCAACCAAACCTCGAGCTGGCCTTGTTTGCAAGCAGAGAGGCTTTTCCAGCAGCAAAGTCCCGGGGCTGTCCCCAGGCAGGGCAGCCCCTCTTCCTGCTGAGGGACACTCGGGGCTCGAGCCTGGCCTGGGCTGCTGGACACCTCCAAACCACAGCCAGATGGACAGATTCAGTTGTTGGACAATGTGGTTTCCAACACATGCAGCATGGCCACCAGGAGTTTGAAGAGTTTCTTTATGCTTCCTAAAGCGTTTCTGAGCCTTCCTTATCCATAGCCTGCAGTAAAGGCTGAGGCCAGTGCTGCCAACATCCCTCACGTGCCGACTCTTGGGTAGTTCCATGGTGACACTTCGGACAGGTCTGCCTTGTTGGCCTTCCTTACCGGAGGGTTCCTGCCATTCTCCTCCTGGTTTACCTTGGCTTTTTTAGTCTTCTCGTCTTTTCTGAAACACACAGTGGCTTGTTATAAATGATTCCTGAGTCCATGATTCTGTCCAGTCATTCCAATTCTCTTGCCTGTTTCGCAAACTGTTAGTGCTTCCTTTGCCTGTGTGGATTTCCCCCTTCCTCTGTGCCCCCAAATTGTCCATGTGTCTCAGTCACACGCTTCTGCACCTCTGGTGGGGTGTGTAGCTCCATCCTGGCGCTCCACCACACGTGGTGGGGTAGAATCCAACACGTGTTTGGTAGAAGCGGGACAATGTCTGCATCTCGGCAGGTGAACCGCAGACCCTGAGCGGTTGACAACACTTCCAGGCAGCTCCTCCACCCCTGCTTGGACAGGCTCTGCATTTGACAAGTTCTTATCCTGCACAAATACCATGTAAAAGTTAGAGCGTAGACAGCAAAATGTGCGGGGGGTCGCCTCTGGCTCGGCGCTTCCCATCGGGGCAGCAGCAGGGACACGGGGCGCCTGGCACAGACCCGGTGTCTCTCCAGTGCCCCAGCAGGCCTCCAGCAAGCAGGAGGGAGAGCTGTTTGGGTGCCAGGGAGAGGAAAAAGCCACTTTTTCTTTTCCTTACAGTATCTCACACTGAAAATACAACCAGTGCAATTGCCCTTGGCACATGACTAGCCCGGTAGCCCCCTCCGCCCTGCCGCAGTGCTTGGCCAGTGCTGCCCCAGACCTTGCCTCCAGGATGAGCTGTGCAGATCCTGCTGCCTCCTGCCTGCCCCTGTGGGGCACACTTTGCCTGCCCCACAGCCATCTGAAGAGGCCACAGCGTGTCCACGTTTACTCCTGCCAAGTTGGCTGAGGAGATGGAATACCCTTGGGTAGTCTCACTCTGCTTAACGGGTGCTGTGTTGGGCACTTTTGAAGAAATGGCTGTAATACGTCTTACTTCTTTTTTTTTGCCAGTGTGGAGCTACCTGCAGGAGGGACAATAAGCATATTTTACTGGCAGTGTGGAACTGTGAAACAGTGACTGGCAACTGGAAATTGATAAATCTACTGCCCAGTATGCAAGGGATGCCATTGCCCAGGAGGTGATTTCTGTACACGTGTGTGCAGAGAGGCTGCTCCCGGTGAACCCCGACGAACGACGTGTGTGTTTCTACCATTTCTATCTTTAAAGTGGCAAGGCTCATTCAAAGTTGGACATTTGGCACAGCCCCATTGTTGGTCTTGCAGACCCTACCTTCATCTTTCATCCCTGGTCGGGGCAGGCTCTGACTGCGCCACAGAGAGCCTGTTTGTTACTTAAAACGGTGGCACGGTGCCATCTTGCGCTACAAACGCCGTTTTTTCCATTAACATCTGACGTGGATTTGTAGTACCAACCCCACAGAATTCACAGCATTTGTGTAAACAGTTTTGAAGTTGTTCTCTGTGTATCATGAGAGAAAGTCTGCTTCTCCTCTTCTCTTAAAAGTGTAATAATTATAATTAATTAGATTTCCTTCTGTTTCCAGTCTGCTGGGAAGACGCATTTTGAGGCCCATTTTTAGGTCACTCTTCTGTCAAACTTTACATACTTCTTCCCCTCAGCTCACTGTATTTACTAAACATTTAGCTCCATGGCGCACTTCTGGGAGCAAGGCACGTCAGAGCCCCTCGCTGCCAGCCTGGCCTGGGCTCGCCCCGTGGCTCCCCCTTTGCACACTGGTGGGCGTTTGCAGACCATGAGCCTTCCTCTCACCTTCAGCTCCATCAAATTAATCCAGCAGCCGCTTAGGTGACGAGGAGGCACGTGTTAAAAGGCTTTGTGTTTACACTACTCCTTCGTTTACTGTTTAAAAAGCTTTCTTTGGCAGCCCAAGGGAAACACCGTGCACCCTGTCTTCCTGAGGTCACCAGGGCATGCTTAGTTGAGGTCCTTGCTCCAGCCTGCATGCCAGCCTCATGCCCGTACCATGGTGGTGTTCATCAATCCTTTCTTGCCAATGGCTGAGAGAGGGCAGTGGACACCATGGGCAACACCCCTGCTGTGACCACAGCTCTTCTGCAGATCCGGCTTCCAGGCCATGCAAAACTTGATATCACTTCATAAAGACCCATGGTGCGGTCCTCTGTGAGGAGCACGTGGGTGTGCAGGGCCTGTTACTAGCGATGGTTCAGTCAGGAAGGTAGAACGAAGTCTGTGTGGTGGTTTCTTCAGCATAACCAGAGCACAAGGCTATTGGTGTAGTCCCTCCCACACATCTTCATTCTTGGTCCAGTTTACACTACAGGGCCCATCTATCTAAGAGAGGATTTATTTTCCCTCCATTTGTTCTGTGGAACAAATAGCCCTTTCCCACAGCTGGTTCCCTCTTTAATGTGGTGCTACTCAAAGATCTTCTGAGAAGTTTCTGACCCCCCAAATTCCTTTCCTTCCTTCTTTCACTGCCCTTTTTCTTTCTTTCATAGCACCACCGTGTACCCCAGCTCCAGCAGGCCAATACCGCCCCTCGTTTGCTGGTGGGCTGGACAAACAAGATGCTGCTGTGTAGGAACATCTTGCAGAACTTCTCCAAGCAGAAGGTGCAGCGTGTGAAGGTGAGACACCGCACACAAGTGAGGTGCCACGGCTGCAGTGAACTGGGAAATAATGTGAGCAAGGGATTCTCCACAGTGTCTGGGCTCTGCCCTGGTGAGCGGACAATAATTGAACTGGTTTCCCCTGGGACACCACAGCATCGTTTGTAACCTGTGCGTGGCCATAACACGCCGGGATAATGTCATCCAGTGATGCATGAGCAGAACGCTCAAGAGGTCCTTAACACAACAATGAAAGAGATGCTATATCAATGTCATGGGAGCCATTAGATGGATTAAGTGCCTCTCTCTCTCTGTGCGCAGCCAGGGAGGGCTTTCTTCAAGCTGCACCTGATAAGCTCATAGGTAAACCACTCAACACATAGTGGCATCATTTTTCTTACTGTACCTCCACTTTACAAGTCTGAGATCAGTAATTACTTTGCTCTTGCAAGCAAGCTGTATCCTGAGGAATTACAGCTGGATTAAGAGAACTGCTGCCCCGCAGTAACCCCTGGCCAAGAGAATGACGAAATGCTGGATGGAGCCGCTGGGCTTCAACGCGGTGCCGTAGCCACCTGATGGCTCCAACCAGCCCGGGCTGCAGGGCCACCCTCTGGCTCAGCCCCTGGGAGACACTTCCCCCTGCAGCCAGTGCACATCTCCGGGGCTGGCCTCCAACAGGCTCCAACACCACGCAGGGGGTGGGGAGGTGCTGCTGGGCTGCCTGGCTTCCCCTGAACACTGGAGGGTATGCCCAGGTTGGCCAATGGCTCACTGGGGAAGTTGCCTGCCACTAAGCAGCCTTTCTTTTTCCCTCAGATAGAGAACCAAAAAGCTGAGGCCCATGGTTGCATGTCCAATTGGCGGCCAGTGACGAGTGGTGTTCCTCAGGGGTTCGTACTGGGACCAGTGCTGTTCAACATCTTTGTTGGAGACATGGACAATGGGATAGAGTGCACCCTCAGCGAGTTTGCCGATGACACCAAATTCAGTGATGCGGTCGACAGGCTGGAGGGAAGGGATGCCATCCAGAGGGACCTGGACAGGCTGGAGAGGTGGGCTGGTGCAAATTGCATGAAGTTTAACCAAGCCAAGTGCAGGGTCCTGCACCTGGGACGTGGCAATCCCAGGCACAAATAC
>JAOTQQ010000003.1:22870377-22950983 GCA_026546715.1 Gallinago undulata | reverse complement strand
TCCTCTCCTCTCCTCTCCTCTCCTCTCCTCTCCTCTCCTCTCCTCTCCTCTCCTCTCCTCTCCTTCTCCTTCTCCTTTTTTTTTTTTTCACAACCTTATTTTTGTGAATGGTCCCATTCAGTGCAATCTCCTGCAGCAGAGTAAGAGTTTCCAGCCATTGCTTTTTCAGTTCAGAAGGAGCACTCCCGCATTGGACCATCTACAAGAGGCATCAGCTCAGCCGAGGGCAGACCTGGCCAGTCACACTCAGTGTGTCCTCAACGCCCTGCAGCCCAAGTGCTGTGGAAGAAAATTGCTCCTGAGACACACAGTCACTTCAGAAGCAGCACCAAGGATGTGGAGGTGGGACATGGAGGGCCCCGTGGGACAAAAAACGGGCCGGGGAAAGGCTCAGGCCAAAGGAGCAATCGCAGAAGAGGAGTGGAACATGCAATCTGTGGAGGGGGCGAAAATACGCAGTTCATATAATGGCCCTACAATGTAAAATGTTTAGAAACATGAAACCAACAGAGCCAGTAGGTTGTTTTTTTTTTAATTGGGAGTGTAGAGTTTTATTATTTAAAAGGCTTTATAAAGGAGTTTTAAATAGACCATGGAATTGCTATAGCAGTTTTTTTTTTCTGTTGGAAATTACTCAGTCATTTGGTTTCTATTTTTGCAAAAAGCACAAGCTTTTTGAACAATCATTTGATATGCTTGCTGATGCATCACAAAAAGGAGATATGCTTTGAATTCTCCTTAAAAACCCCATGTAAACACAAGGCTTATGTATAATTGCAACAAAATACCATCTCCTTATTGAGTGCTTTCACATGTAATTTCCTCTCTGACTACTGCCTGTAAACACACTTATTGTATTTGGGAAACTCCCAAATCTCAGGCACAATCAGGATCAATAGCTCAGCAAAGGCAAATTATAGTTTAAAATGTCCATGTTTTGCAACAAGATGCCTAAATAGTAAGAGAGGAAAAAAAAGAAAGGGGCGTTTTGACACAGAAGGGTGGTTGTATGGCCCCATTTTCCACTCCTTTGTGCCACAGGATCACACCACAAACACTATCAGCGTCCTCAACCGTAGGACAGACGGCCAGGCACAGGAGTGTAATTTCAGACAGACAAGGGCTTTTGCCTCCCTGTCCCCTAAGTTGCCCCATAAATTTCTCTTTCGTTTTGTAAAGAAAAGGCAATGTCTTCTACCCATTGGGACTGTGTTAATTTTTCTTGTCCTTTTGGTTCCCTAAAGCAGGGGGAGGCTCTCACAGGCTGGAGCTCAGTGGCTGCTGCCACCCCAGGGTCCGTGCCAGACCCCAACCCGCTCCCAGCTGAAGGAAGGGGCTGCCCAGCAGCCTTTGTATGAGGAGAACTGTAAAGAAATAAGCAACAGCACTGGGACATTACACAGGTGAGAAGAAATAGCAGCTATTGGAAAATTCCCCCTGACAGAAGACTGTAAGCAAATTGTTAATTACCACTGAAACAAGTGAATTGCCTTGGTTTCCTATTGTGCACGAACCTAGGGTTGGTCACTGTGTTCTTTTCTTTTGCTTTCCCCCAGGACCCATCCAAAATGCTGTGTCTTTTCCCTTTCTTGATCCTCAGTGTCCCCATGGAGACTTGCAATGTATTTTTAGTTCAACACATAAGCCCTTACCACCTTCTGCCCACAGCTGGGCCTGCTGGACAAGTTGTTGAAAGTCAAAATCCTATCAATTTGTAGATGAATAGCCATGAAATTGTCTCAGGAAGGTTCTCGGGTATTATTTGTACCCCAAGGCCATTTACAGTTATAATGGTTCTGTGGTTTTAACCCTCTTTATGATGATAATGGTTCTAGCCATCTTCATGCTTATAATTTTCCTCTGCTGAAATGGATATTAAAATGTAAACTAGATAGAGTTGCATCTCTACCTGAAGGCGACACAAGAGCCTGTTTTTGCTTCTTCAAAGCCCTCCAGCGTCCCCTCCGTGGGATTACTTGGCTCTGGGCTGAGCACCCCCCAGGGTGAGTGTGGCCGGACTCTGCCGGTGTCCCTGCACGGCGGACCGTGCCCAGCTTTATCCATGAACAGGAGTGCACCATGGTGTCATCAGGAAAAAGAGCCACGTAATGTGAGCATCCTGTAAAAACGGCATGATTGCAAGCTGAAATGGTTCCCCCCCTCAACTTTCTGTATATTTTTTATTTTCAAATTTGTTTCTGCTATGCCCTGATTTATCAAAGCACTAAAACACATGCTTGACTTTAAATGCTTCGCTGCAGCTAAAATTAATTGCATACTTAGTCTTTGATGGCTCAAGGTCATAAAGAAATCACTAGCTTTCCAAACAAATACTTCGCTAGCAAACCAAATCCCACCACCTCCTGGGCTACGGGTGCAGGGCTGTGTGCCTGACGGGAGGGTTAACGTGTTCTGCCTGGGATTTCCCAGCACAAACCTGGGCACCATCCAATTACTCGGGGCACAGAAAGTCCAAACGTACCAGACCCTGTGGCTCGGTCCAACACCAGGGTGTCCCACCTGTGCCTGGAAATGACTGAGCGATGTATAGAGCCGTCCAGGGCACAGACACACTGCAAAACCTCTGCTTTTACGGGTTTGCATCTGGTGTGCAACAAAGTGCTGGGCAAAAAAAAGGCTGAAGTCCTGACCCTGCTGGCACTCATCTGGGCTGGAGATGCCCAACCTGCCAGGGTTACCTGAGCACGTCTGTGATGTCTTCAGCAGACATGTCTCATCTGGCTGTGGACATAGGGTAACCTTTTCCTGGCCGCGTAGTTCATGTGATCCGTGTTTTGCCTAAAAACATGAGGCTGTGGAGGCCAGGGAGAGAGTGTACAGCACAGGCATGAGCCAGGAGAAGAACAGATTGAGGGGGGGCCTCATCAGAGTTTATCAATATCTAAAGGGCGGGTGTCAAGAGGATGGGGCCAGACTCTTCTCAGTGGCGCGCGGGGACAGGACAAGAGGCAACGGGCACAACCTGGAACAGGAGAAAATTCCTTCTCAACATGAGGAGAAACTTCTTTCCTGTGAGGGTGGCAGAGCCCTGGAACAGGCTGCCCAGAGAGGGTGTGGAGTCTCCTTCTCTGGAGACAGTCAAACCCCACCTGGAGAGGTGCCTGTCCCAACTGCTCTGGGTGACCCTGCTCTGCCAGGGGCTTGGAGTGGGTGATCTCCAGAGGTGCCTGCAAACTCCTGCCAGTCTGGGATGCTGTGCTCCCGTGGTATGCACGGCAAGAAGATGATGGCTTGGAGGTGGGTGGACACAAGGACATCACTCCTTGGGGGACTTCGTGCCAGTCCCAATCACGCTGCAGCCCAGGGCACCAGCATTGTCTGCACGGGCACGTTGGCTTCTCCTGTGGCTTTTCACTCTCCCTCTTTATGTGAGGCTGAGGAAAACTCACACTTTCTTCTGAAAAGGTAAATCGTTATTTATTTGTGAAAGCAGGAGGTGAAACTGAGGACACTAAATGTCTCATACCTATATATACCCCCACAAACACACTGTGTATTGATATATACACACCACATGAGTATACATGCACATATAAAAATATATACATAAACACCTAAAAATGTAAATAATATAGAAATATATGAACATACACATATATATAAATGTGCAAGCACAGAGTTCCCATTTGCTCTGACATTTGCTCTGACAGCCTGGGGATATGTACTCCCTCCCTCTCTACTGCCCGCTTTACCTTCCAAAATTCTTAGAAGAGCAATAATATTTTAACAGTTGCTGCTTTAAAAAAAAAACTGATTACGACCAATCATTTCTCCCAGGCAATTTTATATTTAGCAGAAGGGAAAAATTAAACTTCCCAGGAATGAGGTTATTTAGGGCATAAAATTCAAGGAAATAGGTATTTAGGTCGTTGTGGGCATGGTTTTTATTTTCCCTAATTTTCAGATTACTTTCGATTAGGTCTGTTCAGAGTGGAAACTTCTTGATGTGAAATAGATACTATCTAAATCATTAGAGCTCATTCATTGCCATGTGCCACCTTTTAGAGCAATTACCCCCGACCCTGGGGTTACCCAGCTGAGCGCCCCCCGACCCCGGGCACTTCCTCTGAATCCCAATGAGCTCCGAGGACAAATACAGTCGGGAGGCGGCATCGCTCCTGGCACAGCTAATGCCTTTGTTAAACGGGCTGGGAGACTGTGGAGTCCATTGATTCAGAACATTCTCTGCTGGGATCAGTTCTGGGTTGTGGCTTTTTTTCTTTTATTTTTTTTTTCCACCCCGACATCTGGAGTTTATCCCTTCGCCAACCTCTCAACCCCCCAGTCGAGACAAGAAAGTGAGGGAAACAGACGGACAGACACGGACAGACAGAGTAACCCCCCGAAGAGCTTCAGCAAAAATTAAAAAAAACCCAAACCAACAACATCTACAGTTTTAATTCTTTTGGACGTTAATATTTTTGCCACATATTTGCCAGCTGAACCTGAGGCAGTCTCAAAAGCCCATCCCTGATTCTCCCCAGATTTGTTTCTTCTCACTTTCAAACTTGAGGTAGTTCTTCCCGCGGCCGAACGTGCAGCACCTGCATGCCAGATTTGTAGCCCTTTGATCACAATTTATTTACAGGGCAAGGAACTTCCAGTACGTGAGCAACTGATTTCCCTGGAAGGCCAGCCTACCCACCAGACTTATTTCAATGCCTTCCTCCTTCGGCAGAACAAATGTGGAAGCCGCCTCTACTTATGTTAAACAGAAAAGGAGATGCTGGTAAACAATTAAGTAGGGTCCTGTTTAGAGAACGAATCTTTTTATATGCTGCCAAGCCATGCTAAACAATAACTGTCAGGATCTGTTAAAATAGCAGAAAAACAATATTGCTTGGTACAAAACTAATTTTGCTAGCGTTTGCTCACAAACTGCATCACATGTTTAGTCCCGTTTGCCCCACAAACTCTCAACAACCCGAGACAGCTCCAAATGCTGTTTCTTTTAGCTTTCATAATGTGTTAAGTAGGAAAAAAAACAACCATATGGCATTCCTTCCCCTGGCAGGGCCATTCCTCGTGAGGCCACTGACCTGAAATGTAATCTCCACCATGACCTACAGAGAAACGCACGGGACCCACCTGCAAAGTAAAAGCCCTTTTGGAGACATAACACCAGACTCCTGGTGGCTCCCATGTCAGGGTTCACCCCGGGGAGACTTCCTCACCTCGTATTTCATGGTCGCAATGTGCAAAGGTGGCACACCACAGGGCTCTTCTAGCGTCGTGGTGACTTCAGAGATAAACATAGGTTTGTTTTTTTTTTCTTTTTCTTCCTCCCTTTTCTCCATGTTTGCTACACGTAACGTGATGAATTATACAGAATTGGAGAGTTTTCCCTTTTACATTTAGCCTGGTTTATGGGCTGACCCACCGGCAATTTTTGTCTGAGCTGACTGCCAGTGGCATCTCGGTGGTGAATCTACACAGAGCAGAGGGAACCGCTGGCAGGAGGGAGACATTTCAGTGTCAAAAGAAAAGATTAAGCCTTTCAGTATTGATATTTGACAGTGGATAAAGCATCGCTCTTTTTAACATTCCCCCCTCCTGCCCCCTCCATGTATTTAGACCAAAAAGCACTGGGTCTGCTCCCACCTCCAGGGCAGGACTGGCACAAGGAGATGCCACCCAAGTTCTCATTTTCAGCGGGGCAATTTGGGGACCAGGCTGCACTGCAGTTATCCCAGCTGACAGTTCTCTGGGAGTACAGATGTTATTCAGGCGCCTCTTAATAAACACTTGCTTCCAAGCAAAATCTTTCTGTTCATTTAGAGGTAGGAGTTAAACCTACTGAAGGAACTACATCAAACCTCCTTGTTCCTCAGTGACATGAGCCAAGAGGACAAGTCAGGCCCTGGAACAGCCTGCCCAGGGAGGTGGTGGAATCACCATGCCTGGAGGGATTTAAGAAACGTGTAGACGTAGCACTTCAGGGCATGCTCTAGTGCCTGAGATTGTTGGGGTGGGTTTTTTTGTGTGTGTATGGTTGGACTCGACGATCTCAAAGGTCCCTTCCAACCATGAAGATTCTGTAATTCTGTGATGCTCTGTATTGTACCACTTCTGAAGTCTTCTACCCCATCCCCCTTGTAGGTGGGGTGTGCAGTCACAGCACGGCATGCAGAGGCAAGGTCGGGACTTAATGCTGGGGGGTAATGCTTCTCCTGGGGCTGTAGCCTATAAAAGTCTAAAGAATTAGCAAATATTCACAGCCACAGCAGATTTGAGGATTCAAACAGATTTTTATTTTTTTTTTCAGGTGTAATGGTGACTATTTTAAATCCAGGTTTATCTGAAAGTTCCATCCAAAGTCAGGAAGAAGCCAAATTAAATTGTTGTGAGAAAAGTTCTTCATGCTGGTCGTTATCTTCGTAATTGCTAATATTTTATAAAAATGATCGCTCAAGAAAACCTTTCAGCTTTAGAAGGCTCGAGGATGGTATAGAAAAGTCCTCAAGCTTCTGAAGGCTTACTCACACCTTGGACAGAACTCAGTAATTACACTTCCATGATATATTTATCTGTCTGCAGTGCCCTTTCAGCACAGCGAAGCCAAAATTTGGAGAGTCGATGTAGATCAACAAACTGACATTTCACTGAGGTCCACTGCTAAGCAATGTTTTCTGAGTGTCTTTGACCACCGGTATCCAAAAGGAAAATAACTGTCATTGTTACAATATTGTGTTCCAAACAGTCCCTGTCCTGTCTGGGACTTTTTTCTAGACTGCAAAATTAAGCACGTTAATGAACTGTTGAATGCTTTATCCCAAGTTAGACATAGTAGGAGGTTTCCTTTCCCTGGCATAAGTCATCCATGTCTCCACCATGCATACCTATACAAATAAAAGATGTAGATTTTTGTAGAGCTGAAGTAGCAGATTTTGTATTAAACATGACTTCATGATCTCAAATTGTCTATAGATAAATAAGCATCATGTAATATGATATAAAAATAATCATGCTATCAAGCCTATTAAATGACTCTGCTGTAGTCCCATTGCTGTGTGGAACCAGTGACTGGGCTCTTGCCTTTCAAAATCCAGCCAACATTAAAATCTCCTGCTTGATTGGGAATGGCATTTCCAATAAGGAGGCAAAGGGAATGATAACTGGAGAGTGAAAACTATGGAAATTGCTGGCCTTTTTCTCGTTTCAAGTAAGGGGAAAATTATCATTGGGCATCTTATAATAAAGACAAAATAATCACAATGCCAGATGGAAATCTTGTCATCTACTACAATCCACGTATTTTTTTTCCCAAGTGGAGTGGCTGCTAATTCCTGGGGAATAGTATAGTAATTTGGGGATTCTGCCTGCACTGAGTTTATGAATGTACAAAGAAAAAAAAACAAATTCATTCTGGCTTAAGTAGAAGTTGGAATTCCCTCCATTGCCCGGCAGGGAATGTACTTCAGACCCAGATTTCTATGGAAGTCTTCTTTCTGCATTTTTCCGGCAGCTTTGATACCAAAAGCTTTTGGAAATCCTGCATTGCTTTGCCAGCAGCGTATTTGGTGACAGAGGTCCTGCCTCCATGCTTGGATGACTTTATAAGTGACTGCCCCTACATCTGCAATGGCCTTTGCTTTGTAACCTCGATGCCTCGCTGAGTTTGTCATGTTTATTTACGGAATGGGATCAAAGTTGCTGCCTTTGAGTGTGAAACCAGTGCCCAGCCTCCCCAGCAGAGGTGTGCGTGAGTTGTTTTTCTCCCAGTTTCTGTTCAGGCACGTTCCCTCCATGCTGCATCCCCGACGTGTGTTTTAAACAAAATTCCCCGTTTTGACTTTCCTCCACCTGGAATGCAGCAAAGCCAGATAGATACCTGGGGCTTTGATGATAATTATGCCAACTGAGATTTTCTGTGCTTGTTTTTCAGCCTTACAGGGGCAGACTGTTGCTTCCTAGCGCCTGAAACCAAGTTTCTGTAGCGGCTGAGCAGTTTCAGGCTGAAAGCTCTGCTCTTTTTGACTTCAAATGCAGGGTCAAACCAGCCACTATTACACGCTCACAAGTGCAGCCCTTGAGTTCATGAAAACAGCCCTCTTCTCCTCCTCTTGAAAGTTTCTCTCATCACACATCCATGTCCCCCGGGGAGCAAGTCGTTTTCTGCGTAAGCGTTTTGTTTGAAAGCCATATTGCTGCGTAAGGAGAATAATGAAAGGGGACTCAGGCTCGGGAATGATGCTGGGAAACAGAGGCTGGAGATTCACACACCCCCCTGTCATCCAGAGACACCCCCGTCATCCAGAGAGCCAGCAGAACCAGCACCAGTTCAGTGGAACTGTAGAATACAAATGAAATTGCATTTGCTCAGTTAAAAAGCTGCAGTTTTACTCGATTGCCTGTTTTTATGTACCCTCCTCCAAAAAAAAATAAAAAAAATAATCCCTGTTTGATTACCTGATTACAAAAATGTACTTTTCTTGTCAGCACAAAATTAATAATTAAAAAATAAAGAATTTGGAAAGCAATACGCTCCAGCGTCCCATGTCCTTGCCCAGAGGAGAAGAGAGAAGAGAACTCACCCAGAGGAGAGCAGGGAGGCTGTCATTATCGCTGATGTCTGTTAGTGAAGGCAGGGTGAATGCACTCATAATTTAATTCCCATTAAACTAAATACTTCATCCCCAAACTCATCAGCACAAGTTAGTGGTGATGGAAAGTGGCCAAGATAATAGTTCACCAATATTTTACTGGCACGCTAGTGTGACAGCATCTGTGTGTTTCCAGTGGTTTGGTATTATTTATTAATCAAAATATATTTTATCAAACTATGGCTATCCTATTACTAACTAGAACATTACCTTCTCAGGCACAGAAATGGAAGAAAACACTGGTTAAAGCCAACCCATTTCTTGCAGAATTTGAAATATCTCACCAGCAGCACTACCCCGGCTCCTTTTTTACCATGTGGTGAGAAAGAATAAGGGCTGCAAAGCGAGGGCCACGTGAATAGGTGGGGGCTGGCGGCAGTGGGAACAGCGACATTGCCAGCTCCACACCGGCCATTAGCAAGAGCAATTTGCCCCCAGACAATCTGGAAAGAGCTCTCTCAGGTTACAGTAAAGTTAATGGAGTTGGAAATTCCTCCTCTTCTCCTCTTTTGGATTAAGCTCAGCCTTCTTTATGCGACCTTTAAGTATATGGGGAAGCGGGGGGGGGGGGGGAGGTCACAGCAGCAGAAGCAACTGGGAATCCAGGAGCTCCTCACTGCTCCCGGCTGGTTACTCTGGGTGCAAAAGCACAAGACCTCCCTCTACGAGTGACTGTAAACTGAGAGGAAAATTAAAGCACTTGTAGGCTGGTTCTGGTCTGACTAGTTATTGAAGGGGGTAGGGAGAATTGACATGAGCAGTAGAAATTTAATAAGATACAGCATCACTGCTTCGATATCAAATTTTGCTGACAGCCAGAGCATCGCGGAGCCTCGTGAGCATAGAGAAAGCTGTTGAGAGGGGAGACAAATAACACAGAGGTGCCAATAGCAAACATGCATTCTAGATTAATTAAAATTAACTGTTGGTCTGAGCCAGAGTCGTGACACAGATTAATCAAAACACCGGAAACCAGTTCAGTTATTCTGCACATCAGGAATCTCTTCTGTAGATCTCTGATCACAACATCGCAGACTCTTCACACCGTTGTTTCAAACATACCTTTCCATCTCCTCAGAGTTAAGAACTGTTATTACGGTTTCAAAGCAACTGATTATAAAAAAATTGAGCATCATCCCTTTACATCAGACGAGAAACAAGCAAAAGCTATGTTTATTCTTCATGCATCTTTATTATACCTGAGATTTGATAAAAGAAATCCAATTGAGAGAACCCTCTGTGGTGAACAAAGAGTCATTCCACTTAGAGGTCAGCAGGATTTATCTGCACGTGGCCACCAGAGGAGAGCTACCAGGGTAGCAATGAAGACCTGCTGGAATCACCTCTACCTGCGGAAAAAATGAAAAAATGCCCATGCACTTTAGTTAAATAAATGGAGAAACTCTGTCACTGCATAGACTTGATCCAAACCTCCTAGAGTCATTGCTGAAAGATCAGGTGGGCTTGAGATCTATCTGCACAAAGGACCACGTCTTCTTCTATTAATCATTTAATTAGCAGAGGCAGGGCAGAGAGGGCTCTTTCAAGACCGCTTTGCTTTGAAGCCAAGTGATGGCTCAGCAGGGCCAGGCCTGCAGATGCTGGTGACCCATCTCAGGCAGAGCCTTGGTCCTCCTCAGATGATGGATAGAAGAAGCTGGTGAGGGCATATCCTCCTCCTTTTATCTCCACCTCCTTCTTTTTTTTTTTTTTAAGTGTCATTACCTTCCTGAAAAAATACTTATAGTTAATCAGCACTGCTTAATCCTATTCACTTCCATCTGTGCCTCTTTGTAGCCTGACACCTCTCCTGTCCCGAGGCCATGGAAAGCAGAAGGTATCGAGTGCTCAGGCTCTGCCGTATGATGCCACTGGGGAGCAGCTGTCCCCAATCATCCTGTCCGAGGCCCTTTCATTCCCAGATTACATCTTGTACCAACAGTTTGTGTGTGGGAAAAATCAAAGATGTCAGGGGCTCCTCCCAAGACCTGCACTTTGCGTAAGGTGCCCAATCACCAGGGTGCGGGCACTTGACCTTTGTGCTTGCGGGGAATAATGAATTGGGGCCAGTTTGGAGGCATTCGCCGTAATCATCCAGCCCCTGCCAGAGCTCAGCATTAGCGTAATCACTGACATGCCAGAGCAATGGAAGCAAGCTGTTGTTAACTGGCTGAACCGGCTTGTCCCGAGCCCCTGGACTTCCTCGTTTGGGCATATTACACAATGGAAATTCTCTTTCTTTCAAGGAGAAAAAAAAATATGTCAACAGGATAAAAGATGCCTCATCCATCGTAGGGTCCCTTCCCCTGTCCAGGGGTTCAAGAACAGTTCACAGAAAATCAAAGAGTGACATTTCAGAAACCATAAACAGTAATGAAAGTTGAATGCCTGAGTGAATCCTAATGGACTAGAAAGGTTTGATAACAAAAAGAACGTCTTTAACATTAGTTCTTCACCCAAGCTCGTTGCGTTGAGTCTACTGAATTACCTGCATTCGCTGCCCTGGGAAGGGCCCTCAGGCTTTAGTTACGTGTGATCAGAGTGTTTCCAATGGGTTGAAATGAAAACATTTTTACAGTTTCTTTATGGGTGCAATTTTGGATGGTAATTCACAGCAGAGTTCTGGGTTTTGGGTGTCAACCCAGCCACAAAGCAGGCAGGGGAACCCAAAACCTCCTGCTGCTGCACTCCAGCCCCGCATCAACAGAGGGGCACCGAGTCACCACCCATCTGGGCCAAGATTTCACCCCAAATTCTCTTCCCTGCTACCCACTTTGTTACCAGTAGTTGCATATCTGCCAGCAATAGTATTTTAATTGCCTATTTAGCATTTAAATGAAGCATTTAGTTGGGGGGAGGACCAAACGCTGTGGGTTCCTGAACAAGGATGCGCTGAGCCTGCTCCCGGTATGCTGCTGCCTGGCTTTTGGCTTACAGTTATTTTTAGCTTCAAACATGATCCTTCACACCCCAATTCCTCCTAAACCCACAGAAATGAAGTGTGGCTTTATGGCTGTGTCAGCAGAGGAGAGGACAGGTCAGCGCCCAGCCAGGCTCATCCCAGGAGCCCATGGTTGATCGAGGAGGCAAATCACTCTGCTTGCCACCAACCCAGGGCTCATTAGATGGTGACAGCTTCCCCGCGTCATAACAGGTAGCAGCTTTATGAAGGGGATGGACAGGCCAAAGACACTCAGAGAGGTAGAACCCTGCTCAGATGCTGCTTGTGCCCAAAGGTCCCCATTCCCACCGTGTCCCCGCACTCTGGGGTTAATCCCAGCCAAGCGGCAGCCTCTGAAATACGTGTTTGGCTCACACACAGCCCAACCTGCCCCCACCAGCCGAAGCAGAGGCTTTAGGAACCCAGAAAATACAAAGGAGTGGTTAAAAGGTCAAGACAGACAGCCTGAGAGCATCACGTGGACCTGCTATTAAAGCTTTAAAAAAGGATACCTCCACCCCCCTATCAAATGCTCTGCTGGCACTGCAGAAACGCCGTTGTCGAGGATCTCAACGGTACTGCTAGATAAACTTGTCAAACCTGGGTAATATTTGATGAGTAATCTAGGCACTTGTTCTAGTTGTTAAACAAAGGCTTCTACTGCAGCTTGGCAAGGGAAATCCTGCTGCGTGCCTGGGTCACTTTAAAAAAAAACAAACCCAAAGTATTGTTATTTTATGAGCGGTGTGAGATGACGCTATAGCTCTTTCTTCTACAGTTCGACAGCTTCCTCCTGCTGGTTTTTGTGCAGGTATTTTTCAGGATTAAGTGACCTGATGTTATCAGGCCGTGGAGTAGAGTTTGGTGTGTCCGGACAGGCCTGATGGACTGACACACTGTCCCCTCTCCAGCGCCCAGAGAAATAATCCCCATTTTTCATGCCACGGACCGGGAGACATTGTCAGGTTTGCATAAACAGATATTTTGACAAGGAAATTTAAGCTTTCCCTCCGTTATTTAGTCTAATACTTCCCATGTTTTGTCTATTGTATTGCAGATTGGGTAAAACGGGAGTGCAGCCGATGGGGCAAGGTGCAAAATATGTAGACAAAAACTTACTCACTGCTTCATTTTTCTATTAGACAATAGTCGTGGGCTGAAGAAATCTACTCCAATTTAGGAAAATATTCTCATGTTTCAATGCAAATTGTTTAAAAATGAAGTTTTAACACCAAATGTGCGTATTTTAGCCACAGCCTTGATGTTGACCCTCCAGTCATGCCTGTTGACCCTCAGTTGGGAGAATCATCTCAGCCTGGTTATATCAGAAATGTATCAGTTAGGGGCTATAAAAATGGTTAAATCTCCCCTGCTGAAGGGCTGGGCCAAGTGCATCCTCCAGTTATGAAGGAGAAACATGACCACGTGTCGGCAGGGTGCTCTTGGTCCTCCTCATCGTCACCCTCCCTGGGGAAGTCCAGCCCTGCTGTGTATTTGTCCTGCTTCTCCACAGGGACACAAGACCCTGTATCAATGCCTGACATGGCAGATCCGTATAATTTATCTGTAATAATTTTGCTTGTCTTAATGTAACAAGGGCCATTCCAGACCCTTCTGCCTCCAGCAGAAGACAAACAAGTCCACCAGTTGCTCACCAAGTGTGAGGAGAAACAAAGAGCAGAAGGGTTCATTGGTTTGAAACATCTACAGGTGTAGCCTACATCATTTAACAGATTTCCAGTATTATTTTCGTTCATAAATATATGTAATGTCATATATAATCTTTGACTGAAGCTGCCTGGCAAGCTCTCACCGGAGAGACCATGCCACAGTCCAGAGGTCCACGTGATCCCAGATAATTCTGCCCCTCGTCCAGACCTTACAGGGATGCAAAACACAGAACATATTTCTTAAACAACTATCAATCACAGTCATATCAGTATCATAGCACCAGCCTGGGCTGTTTCCTTTGAAACTGAAACAGTCTTGCAATCCTCCTTGAAAAAAATGAGGAAATTTGGGGGTTGAAATCTTGGCTTTCTGCAACCCAGGGGTAAAACTCATGTTGCTTCAGTGGAGGTTTGCCCATCACATCAGCTCTTCTGCTCCAGGGCAGCGAAGGAAATCCCATGCATGGTGCCTGGCCCCTCTGTTGGGAGGGAAGCTGTTGGTTTAAGGGTCTCAGCCCAGCCCAGCAGCAATGGTGTGTCTACCAGCCAGTTAATAGCTGATGTAGGTATCTCCAGTATGGGCTATGAAGTTGATAATCCTCCACAGGTTTTAATAATAATTTAGGATTTTGTGAATATGCTATACTATAAATGTCTCATTAAAACTAAATTAAATGCAGATTTGAAACATAAATGTGCTATAGAAATTTATGAGGGATCTTAGCAGAGAATAATTTTTCTAGACACTGCTGTGAAAGCTACAGAATGTCGGTTTCCAAACTAGTATAAAGTACTGTGTGTTAGTTGTCAGTTATTAGAGAGTGTCTGTGGAGGTATGGCCTAAAGCCCCCATGCAATCCCAAAACTTAATTGATCACCAAGAATTTCCAGGGCTGTAAAAAGCAAATGAATAATTTCCATGTCAGTGCAGTACTGCTCCACCTGGAACCGTCGCATGCGGGTCCCACCTTCTCCATGCAAACCATGCTCAGAACATGCACATCCCAAAGGCTGCAAACATTAGGGCTGATGATGCTTATTTGGACCATCGGTGTTTGTACAGATTTCCAGATGTGCTATACTGGTTGCAGAACCAGATGTGATACCAGGCTTCAGAAAAAGGGTGTTAAAATCTGAATTTGTGGTTGCTTTATCTTAACACTTGTTTGCTGAATTGTTTTAACCCTAAGGGTTTGACCAAAAAACCACTCAATGAGTGTTTCATTTTACACCCTGACTAGGACCACCAAAACCTGCTGGGATAGCCCTCACATCAGCTTGCACACAAAGACCTTTTCTGGCAGAGGACATGGGTCAGTTTGTTCAGCCGCAGCCTGAGCTCTTCTGACAAAGTTCAAGATCATTTCGGACACAGCTTGAACCAGAAGCCAATCCTTGAAGCTTGAACCTTCCCCTGGTGTCAGCGCTGATCTGGCTCCATACGGTCCTACCCGGCTCAGTTCCTGGGCACCACAGTGACAATCCTCCTGCTGACGGTATGTCAGTAGCGTTGTCACAGCTGAGTCCTGCAGGTCTTGGGTTCCTCTTCTTCCCTGAGGGCAATCATTGGAGCTCCTGCACCCCTCCCTGCCCAGCCTGGAGATGTGGTGTTGATACATTTGGGAAAGCCATTACCAACAAATATCAAGCATATCCCCCAGAATGAGATACAATATTGTATGTGTTGACACGCCCTTGGTAGGATTCACATCAACAACACTGTGTATTAATTTGAAACACTTATTGCTGTTTTAAAAGAAGAAAAACAAACCTACCACAGTTTCAACCAACTTACAGAGCTGTTACTGACAGCAAAAGCTGGACCTCATTCACACCGCCGTCATTTTTTTGGCTCAGATGGTCAGGCTCTGAGGCATGCAGGGATCCCATTTTCTGCAGGAGAACAGGTCATCAGTCTTGCAAGATTTAGCACCTCTATGCAGAGCAAAGATTTTATCAGAGGTATGAACATCATCAGTACCAGACTCCAGGAACGGCACCTCCCAAAAACTCCTCAGTGGCTGGGGAGGTTAGAACAACTTACAGGGAAGACAAAACAGTTGTCAAAGAAGCTAATTGGTCCAATGATTGCACCTTATTTCAGAGTCACGCCAAATTTACTTCATGGTCTGTACCAAAAATTAACACATAGCTTTCATGTCCACATGTGTATTTCCTAAAGGACCATCTCTGTTTCTGATACTTCTAGATGCAACTGTAGACCTTACCTTAACCAGGCACTGTGGAAATCTGCTCCTATTCTGACAAGGGAAAAAGGAGGCGGCAGGGCAAGGGCAATCTTCACCGAGTGCTGGTATGACACTCCAGGTAGCTTCTAGAGAGAAAAAAGAGACACTTTAGACTGACTGTGTGCTTTCTGCAGAGCAAATCAGTGTTGATGACTTCCTATCACTTACGAGACTGATGCACCTATGATTTCTGTTTCCAGCCCTGCACTTGATTAAAGGACACTCCATATCCAGAGCAATGTTGTTATTCAGAATGCCTGCGTTATCAAATAATAAACTAACTGTCACAATATTGGCTTGAGACTTAGGAATTTTCTAGCATAGGAAGATTAAGATGATAACAGTTCAAATACATACCAATTTTGACTAATTGTTTGCAGATATGGCATAGAAGCAATAAGTCTTGCTTTGGGAAAGTAGCATGATTTTGCTATACAAATTTCTAGCTGAAATGTACCTAAAAAATAAATGCTCAGAGCCCAAACTTGTTGAAATCTCCATTGATAAGAAAAGAACTTACAGTTACAGGCTGAAGAGCTGTCCCAGCATGCTGATGTCCCTCTTGAAATTGAAACAAAAAAGCAGTTACTATATGCAATTCAATCATCTGGATTTAGATTTTCTAACAACCACATGGGGGCAGGTCTTCAGATCTGGTCTACAGACAGTGGACTCAAACTGTGAACAAGTCTTCCCTCTCTCTGCACCATACCCAGAAAGACACACGCACGGAAATTCACTCTACAGAACCCCTTGAAGTCCCTGGTGTTTTTTCTAATCACTAATATATGGCCTTTTCTATATAGGAAGATGACAAGGACCATCATGTCTCCGTCACTAACTTCATATGCTCTTGTGCTTTCTGTCCACCAGGAGCCACAAAAATCTTTGCACTTCTCATTATAGAAAGGGAAGTGAATGTCATACCTACATCCCACCCAAGACTGGCTAGGATCTGGGATATGAACAGAAAAATCTGTCAACAGCACTTTCCATCCCAAAAGACATGGGCGTTGGAGCACTAGTCCCTGATTCAGGCTGGGTGTTGCTGTTGACCTGTTAGTGGCATGAAATATCCTGCTGATCTCCATGGGGTGACCTCCCCAAGCACCCTCTCCTTCACGGGCAGTCAAGCTTCTCCGCAGCACATCAAGCAAAAGGCATGTGGGCAGAAAGATCTCAGTTCTCCATTCCATCTGAGTCAGAGCCTCAATATGTGATCTTCTGTCACTTGGTCTTTTTATGTCAAGACCAAAACTGAGTTTAACACTAGGAACGTGCTGAGAACCAGATGCTCCATCTGAGCCAAACCTTTCTGGATACATATATTGCAAAGAGCACAAATCATATAATTTCAAACTTTGGGGATCTGTATATATCTAAATGTATACAAAATTCTGCTGTTTCTCGACAATAGGTTCATAGTCTAGAAGAACAGAAATCCAGCAGACTGAAATTAATAATGCATTAGAACAAACACCAGCGCATTGTTTCCCATTTAAGGAACTGCCTGGATATAAATAAACCCTTAGTCATATTCCATGATTTAAGTAACAAAATCATTCTTACCCAGAGTAACAATTGCACCTTTCAGAAAAATAAGAGATAAGAATTTTTTTCAAGAAGAAATCTGAGGAATGAGTCCTAAACCCTGATACACCGATGCTTTTGCTGTCAGTGTGCTGAAACCATGTAACTGGAACGTGACTCAGTTCAAAACTCTTCCTCTGAACTGCCTCAAAATTTTACGAGAAACCTAAGTGGATGAGTGAAATACAAGCTTTTGATGCTCTGCTTAAAGGTACTGTTTCCAAAAACTGGCCAAATCATGTATTGCCTAAATTTCCACGAGCTTTGCCTCTCAATAAGGCCCATTTTCCCTCTTGTGGAATGCAAGGAGCAGGCAAAGCATGGAAAAATGGGTACACAGATTTGCCCAAAACAATAACGTAGCTAAAAATCATAAAAGCTGAACTTGGATGAGGGATCATGGACCCTCACTGAAATAGTTTTCTTACAGAACCTCCCTACTGGCAATGAAGTGCGGTGTCACGGCAGCAGCGAGAACGTGTTTTGCTTTGCCTCTGGGGTTACAGCTGTAGCTCGTGACTGTTTAAGTTCACTGGATAACAGGCAGCTGAATCCCTGCACATTTACACATCCCTGACTGTGCCTCCCAATAACACCAGAAAGAACTCAAGCAAATGTTTTAAAGCGTCATTTTAAAAATCTGAAATACAAAGGAAGAGTTGAATTTGATAACCAGTTGTATGGTTCAAAAAAAATAAAATAAGTACAATGGTTTACATTCAAATACAATAACAAGGTCACTTCTCTATAATTTCATAGTGAAAAACATTGGTTGCAAGGTAGATTACTAGCCACTTTATTTTTATTTTATTTTATTTTTCAAATGTAGATACCCAGAGCATTTTACTATAAAATTCACTGCATTTGGAGCGAACAAGGAAAAAAAGCAGACCATAAAGTATTCTCCTTTGCTTATATTACAGTTTGTGAAAACAACTGTCTCATGAACAAACCATTTTAAACAAACAGAATTTTATTAGTGTGCAGTACAGCAAATTGTGGTTATTTCTCACATAACTGTGCTACATGTCAAGCACTGATTTCCTTTTTATGTAAATGAAAGCCTATAAAACGATGCAATTACCCTTCACACATACATTAGTTTAAATGCCAGGGCGCTACAGAAGTCATTTATCTTTCATACTTTCTGTTAGGCTGCAAGTCAGCTCTGAGGTTTAAATGTTGTTTAAAAGTTCTTGGCTAATTGATCACTTTAGAGATGCTTTAAACACAGGTAAAACACCGACAAATCTTTTAAAGTAAGCTTTCTTAATGGATGAATTGCAACTATCCATCATTCTGCTTGCTACTTCCCTACCACTGTCCCATTAAAGCTAATAAGTTCTATTAAAGCTGTTAACATGTGGCATCCGTTAATGGAAAGTGTATAATGCACAAGGCATGAGGGGGAGCCGAGGGCTCGTAGAAGTAAAGTTTGGAAGAGAAAGACAAATTCTGAGGGTTTGTGAAGTTAATGTAGCGAGGGGTCAGTGTTTTGGGCCTTTCTTGGCGAGGATTCCCATTTAAAGCCTTGCAGCAAGGTTAGGTTCACCAGCACAGCCGCCCTGTGCGCATGTTATATTTCAAACGCTTCAGCAGACGAAATGTAGAAGTTGAAGGGAAAAATAGAATATATATATATTTATTTATTTTTGGCTTGAGAAAACAGTGTGACACATGACAAGCCTGGATCTCTTTTGGAGAGGCTGTGCTCTGTATTACGGAGATTAAGTTTGATCATTCCTGAAGGAAGACAGAAATCCTCAAACCTGGATGGCAAGTGCTGTAATAGTTGCTCTTAATGTCTGCTGCTGGCTGATTGCTGACATCTTGAAAGCATTGCTCCGGCCGGCCTTCTCGCGAGCTTCTGTCATGTGGATGCTCTGGCAGATGGAGAGCATGCATCGTGGAAAGCGGGCGACGGGGAGCTTCAAGGACCGGCACGTAATCAACAGCTTTGAACTGTTCCTGGCTTGTGAGACCACTCCACTCCTTACTGGGGGGACTATCACAACGTATTATAATGACCAAAGCCAGCCCATGTAGTAACAGCTGTGAGTGTAATCCAAAAATTAGCTCATTAATTCACAGGAAAGTATTTTCTACTCCTCTTTCATTGCAAAAAATGTGTCTGCTTGTTAGCGAAATGTAGAGCTTTAACTGGAACCTTTAAAACATTAGCAATGCACATGTGCTTTTCTATGCCTTAGTGGGAGATTTATTAAGTTTATTCTCTAATCTCTGTTTACAAGCAGAAATATGATGAACATAAATCATTTGAAGTAAGATTTCAAGCTACAAATCCAGTTTGCTATTTCCCGACGTCATTATGTTATTTCAAACCTGCAATTAATTCTTTTCTTCGTTGGCCCATTTGTTTTTAAAAACAGTTTCACTCCACTTGACCTTTGTATTTCTTGGAAAAATGTTCAAAGTTAGTAATAACTCTAGATGTTATCTGTTAGTGCTTATTTACCATACACAGCGTGCTGAACTGGAGCTGGAGCTTAGGAGCCCCAGAGAGACATGAGATGCGAGGGGCAAAGCTGCAAAGGAACAGTAGGAAAGAGCACTGCAGTTACACTGTGGTCAGTGTTAAGGACACTCGGGCTACTCTTCAAGTGGTGGCTCTCATAAAGTCCTCAAATATTGAGAAAAGAAAAAAAAAAAAAAAAAAGACGATACGTTGCCAGCTCTTGCAGAAAACACTCTGTTGTTGCTAAAATGTAATTTTTCCCATCTTGGTACCAAACAGTGCAAGTGAGAAATGACACTGCACATTAATGTTTATAGAGGAGATGCAAAAGCCCCAATGCATAGCAAATATCCCGCAAAACATAGAATCATGGAATGGTTTGGGTTGGAAAGGACCTTAAAGCCCACCCCCTGCCCTGGGCAGGGACACCTCCCACCACACGAGGTTGCTCCAAGCCCCCTCCAACCTGCCCTTGAACCCCTCCAGGGATGGGGCAGCCACAGCTTCCCTGGGCAACCTGGGCCAGGCTCTCACCACCCTCACACCAAACAAGTTCTCCCTGAGATCTCATCTCAGTCTCCCCTCTTTCAATTTAAAACCCTTCCCCCTCCTCCTATGGCTCCCCTCTCTGAACCTGACTCCCTCCCCATCTCTCCTGCAGCCCCCTTCAGATATTGGAAGGCTGCTGTAAGGTCTCCCTGGAGCCTTCTCTTCTCCAGCTGAACAACCCCAACTCCCTCAGCCTGTCCTCACAGCGGAGGGGCTCCAGCCCTCCCAGCATCAAGGGCTGTTAGACATCACCTTCATGTACCTAGTTTATGCACTATACAATGAATACCTTTTCCTAACATGCTAAGTTGTATTTCCTTCTTTATAACAAAGAAATTCACAAGCACAAAAAATTCATGATCTAAACAATAAGGTAGTTATTATGCACTCAAACAGGAGTGAGACATTTCTGCTCGCTTGTTCTGGCATTTTTGGCAATGCAAGGAATTACCACAGAAGTGTGAAAAATCACCTTGGCTTATCCCTTGTTTTATGATCCCCTTCTCTTAGGTTTCCTCATCACCATTTTGCACAGCACAGGAGCCGTAATCACATATATTTAAGAATCCTATAAAGTTTACTCTTTATTGCCAATTTGCTGCAAAGCTTGAACCGTGGTGAGAAAAAACTTTAACCCTCCCCTGCTGTTCCACCTCATATTGTGACCCATGGCAGATCCAGTTTGCTCTCAAAGCACCTCCTGCCAGTCAAGACATGGATGCTGAGGCTGTCCCCAAGTGCTTCATGGTCACGAGAGGAGAACCCCCACTGCCATTTGCTCCTGGCACCAACCGGCACCCGCCGTAATATAAGGAAAATACCTTTAAGGCTGGGAGATACCACTGCTGTGACACCAACAAATAACCTGGCTCTGACTATTCTCCCCCACGTCCATGCAATTACTCTGAAGTTTGGATTCCCAGCTGAAGTTGGTGGGAAATGTGCCGTTTTGGCAATACTTGACCACCCCCACCTGAAAGCCAGCTCAAGGTAGCTCATTTTGTTCTACAACTCTAAAACCTCAGCCATGAAACCAGCCTCTGCTAACTTTCAGAGTTAAATTGTATAATTAGCTTTCAGTTGATCAATAAACTCAGACGCATCAGGCCTATAGCTCAGGACCACACACTCATTAAGCCAGACAACCTGACAGTTAATGTAACAGCCCCATGAAAACCCAGATGCCCATGGCCACAGGGTGGAGATGCTGCTGTTTATGTGGGCTACAGAAGGGGAGGCAGGTTCCATTACATCTTCAGAGTCAAAAAACCTCCCCAGACCCAAAAAACCATAAACGTTAAACTTAGAAAATTGAAAAGAAAAAAAAAATTCTTTCTGATCCTCTAAGCGCAGTATTAGACTGGAAAAGGCGACACAAATCCTCTTCCAAGGGTGTGTACATTTCTTCAGCTCCATGTATTCAACTTTCCTGGTTCATGATGACACCTCAACACGCTGCACATCTGTACTGCAGGACCCCAGACTGGAGGCCAAAGACATTTTATTTAGTTTACATTTTCCTGAGGAGCAGCTGATCGTCTGCCTTGAAGTGGGAAGAGAAGACCTGGCCCAAAGCACACACTGGGCTGAATATCCCACAGGAAAGATGGGCACAACTGAGAGAAAACTGGGCACAAAACCCAATGACATGAACAAATTGCAAAAGAGATGAAGAGATTGATCCAAGAAAGGCCAAGATAGAAAAGTACTAAAATGAGGAGTCCCTATTTTCTCCACCAGGTCAAGCCGTTCCAGTTGTTAGACAGAACCAAGGAAAAAAAACATATAACAGGACATTTCAGTGGGCCTTTGGTTCTCATTTATAAAAGTGAGAGGTATTATAAGCTGATGAACAGCAAGTTCATGTGATGGGATAACTGTGGCACCTCTTCCACTCCTCCTTTTCTCTACGTACGTTAGGAGAGGCGCAGGAGAGGTGCAGAGGAAACCAGCCCAACAGGGGTTTGGTGCTGCAGTAAAATGTCAGGACCCTTCATGGGGGTGCCACTTCCAGCCTTTAACATTACACACAGGACTACAATTTTTACAGTGACCCACAGAAAAGCACTAAGTAATGGGATTCTGCTCCTGCAGCAGACCTGTGTGGCTTTGGAAAGACTAAAATGCATCTCACCCTTCTTGGCTGCTCTGAATCCATCTGCCCATCCTCCTTCTCCCTCCCCACCAAAAGAAGCACTTTTCAAAGCACTGCATTTTGGCTGTATTTATACAAAACTACCACCTGAAGGATCTTGTTGCAGCTCAGTGACAAAGAGGACAGTAGCAGAAGCTCAGCATGCTTGTGCTGGTGGAGCTGCAGTAACGCGGTGCTGAACAACATAATTAGTAAAAAGGCTTACTTTTTGAAACTAAAATACTTAGGGGGAGAGTCAGCTCTTTAACACCTCTTTAGAGCTCAGTCCTTCAAGGTGCTGAGCATGTTGGCCATGACCCAGGCAAACACCTCCACTCGTGCTTATGTAGAGAAGAAGACCTTCAAGCCTTCAGGCCCACCAACATTTACCTATGGAGTAATTTGGGCACTTGGGCTGCTTGGGCAGAGGCACAGAATTGAGCCCAAGGCCCTGAACCAGAAACGATTATCATTACTGTTAATTAATGATAATTATTGCCATTACATTAGTGTCATTGAACAGGAAAAAAACACGTGGTGTTCACTAACTGTGTTACATCAAGTCCATCCCTGTCTCAGGCCGAACAGGGCTCTACGCAGCTGGTAATAGTGATATAAAACAATTTCACTACATTCCGCAAGGTTCAGTTTGATTTTGTTTGGAAGTTTTGTCTGTGTTCAGTGGGAAATACACGTCTTAAAATGGCTGTGCTGGTTTTGAGACCTCTGCCACCAGTTAAGGATCTGCTGAAACTTGTGCTTTGAGAAGTATTGACCATCTATATTGCATCAGGAGCAGGGCAATGGCAATTCTTCAGAAACATTAGCTAAACTGTTATACCTCCATCCTTCAGATGGACAATCTCTGCTTTTTCTTGTGCTAAAGGGAAGAAAAAAGTTCAACTCTGGCAACAACAGCAAAAAATAATTCAAAGAAAAAAAAAAAAGAATACAGAAAGCTGACAATATTTACATTTAACAGATTGTAGCATTTTTGGTTTTCAAAAGACTGAGTCCGAGGCAATTAAAACTCCGGTGGCCTTTCAGTTTTTAAATTGCAAATAAAGGCTAACAAAACCTAGAGAGTGAGGTCTTTCTCCAGCACATGTGGCATGAGAAGCCGGCGCTGTCAGGGTTTGACAGGTGTGTGCTTGTGTGCTGCTGCTGCGCCCCTCACTCCTGAAACCCGAGAGTGTTTGTAAACAGTCTGTACTTTCTCAAAAGTGCCCCAGAGATTTGTTACAGGAAGTCAAATTGCTCAAATCTACCTAATTTGGCACGATACGTTGAAAGCATGCTTGAGTGATCATAATTGCGCTGGGACTGACTTCATTTGGCAATCTCGAGGCATACCTTTCCAATAACAACTGCAGGCGATATAAATTCAATCTCTTGTTTGTTTCTGAAAGTGATTAGCCTAAAAAATTTGGAATTTAAACACTCATAATTGCAAAGTGTTATTTATATTCAATTTTGATTTATTAAATAAAAAAGTCTCCCTTCTTTTTTTCTTTTTTTTTTTTTTTTTTTTCCCCCTGGAAATGATTTGAGTCACTTTGGACAGTGAAAGGGATAGTAAATAGAAATGAAAGGATAAAGATAATTCTCATCGGTGCTGAACACTGCTCTTACAAGGGCATTTTTTTCCTCCTACGAGACATAATATTACAACAAGGGCATAAATGATTCTGATGTGTATTTCAAGTATGGACTTTTTACTGTGAAACACCCACGGTTCACTAGGATAAATGTAATTTTTCTTCACATCTGTGCGGAAATATTCACAGATATAAGCCAAATCAACTGTGCTGTCCAACTAAAAGGATAGAAAGGAGATCCAAAAGAGTCCAATTTTCATTCAGTGTGATAATCAGTGTTATTAAATATGATGAACAAGGCTGGAAGAAAGATTTTATTTGGTGTATCCATTCAATTCTTTAAAACCAATTAATCTAATACATATTTGCATCATTTTTATGTTTGCATCCTTCAGAAACTTTTGGGGCAAACCTTGTGATGGGCAAGAATTGTCCTTAAAGTGAATCTTGGGAGAATATCTGCAGAAAGAAAATACTGAATTCATAAACATAAGCAAATACTCACAAAGCCTTTTCAGGAGGATGCTAACTCAAGAAAAAGGAAAAAGACGTTACCTTGTGTATAAACACCAAATGTCTAAATGTCTGATTTCCCACTAAAGAAAAATACTGTGAACTCCTTTTAAAGCATGCTCACAAATAAAGAGCTGAAAGAAATTAAATTTCCAACAGTTATGTTGGAAAGAGCAATTTAAATAAAAATTCAGAGAAAAACACAAAGGTCATTAGCGAAATCTGTTTGGTGAGGACACTTTGCTTAGCCCTAATCACAAACAGATCCATATACAGCTTCCTTGCTCTAATTAAAAAGAAGAAATAAGTGATGAAGCAAAGCAGTAAAAATCTCCATAAAGGTGAACCCTGTGGCCCCAACCTTACACCATCAAGAAGGACTAGGTTCTCCTCACAAAAAAAGAAAAGCAGAAGCTGAACAAGTCTCTTTTCCACAACAATTTCTTTTTATCTTCTTTGTAAGCATCTTTCTCCTCCTTTTCCTCTGTTCCCAACCTGAATTGTCATTGAACTTAGCAAATTCTGTGCTCACAGATAGACAAAACGTTCTGCTCAACATCAAAAATGCTACATCTCGCCCAAGAGCCTCCACCAGCAACAGCAAAGCTGTTGTGTTTGGTCACACGGTGCCCATCTCACCTGGGTACTGCCCTCATGGCGACAGCACCGAGTGAGGACATGGGGGGAAAGGCAGTGGCACATACTGAAAATCAAGTTAAATCACAGAATCGTAGAATGGTCAAGGTTGGAAGGGAATGTTTCAAATCATCGAGTCCAACCACCAACCCAACACAGGCAAAGCCATCACTGACCCACATCCTTCAGCACCACGTCTGCCTGGTTTTTAAATATCTCCAGGTATTTCTGAATCCCTGTGGCAAGTTGTGGGATCCCGTCGAATTGCCAGGAGTCTGGGCAGGAAACCCACGGGGAGTGCCTGGAGCCTGGTGCCAGCAGGTGTATCCAGCAGGGAATGGGTCACTTAAGCGGTGCTGGAACAGAGGAAGGAATTTCTCAGACCCATCAAGCTTTACCTAAAGTTTACTTTGTTTTTAAAGGAACAAATTAACCGAATTGTCCCTAAAATAAAGCCAAACCTAAGGGCAAGTCTGATTTATAAAAGGTCTGTGCACAGTCTGTTTCAAACTCGGTGGGACCTTCGCCTACCTAAGCAAATAATTCAGTGCTATAATTTAGCCCATTTCCCCTTCAGCAACACTACTGCTTACCCAAAACATTGCCATTTATTTTTAAACTAAACATATTATTTATTTGATGGGAGGGAAGAGAACAGAAAGAGCAGCACAACCTGAACATTCATCATTGTTGTTTGTGCTCCTTGAAGGACATTGTTGAATTATTGCTATAAACATTCCACATTTGGCTAAATGCTGTTGATATAAACAAGGATTTTTCCTCATTAAGGTAATTTGGCGCAGTCTGAGAAACTGATTTATCAAGAGAATTAATTAAAGGCAGATATGATTTGTGGCTCTTCGTACTTGTAGATGTTTCAGCATAAACATCCCCATTAAAATTAAATTACTGCTAATCTGATCCCACTAACAATAGTTTTTAAATACACTTCACATATGCAGACATGATGCTCTCATTCAGATTTGGAGCTGTGAGGCAGAGTTATCCTTGTGCATAGGTGGAAGAAGGGTTTGGCAAATGGTTTGTGCAGCGTACGGTACCTTTGCTGGTTTGGGGGGAGGGAAAGTGAAAAGTCTGTTTTCTCCTCCAGTTTTCCCATAAATTACAGATGTAAGAGGACTTTCCTTGGCTGGGGTGAGGATGTAACTAGGTAATTAAAATCTCTCGTCTGGACTTGATGTAGTCCACAGAGGCAGAGCACGGTTCAGGAATCAGTAAGTCCAGCTCTGCTTGAATCAAGCAAGATTTTTCCGTAGCATCTTGGGTCAAGAGTGACTCCTTTTACATAACATTTCTCAGTCTTTTGCTTTTCAAAAGGCTTTTCGAAAGAAACAGGAAGAAAAAAGACAAGACAGAGTGGTGGGGTGTCCTGCTCGTTAGACTTGGGTGCTTGAATGTCCTTCAGGACAGCCATGGATCACCCATAGATGCAGCAATTCATTTCCTGTAACTCAGGGGAACTCTGAGCTGCCAGAGGGAGATATGAACCTGTGCCCTTCTGGGGCAGCATCTGGAGACCGCACAAGAAAAGCACTTGAAGCTTATGCTTATGGAGCCCCAAGAGATTGAATTTATATCGCCTGAAGTTGTTATTGGAAAAGTATGCCTAGAGACCATGAGTCCATAAGCAGGTCCATATGGAACCTTTTACAAGTTCCTCAGCCTTTCTTTCACAGAACCCACCAGGGAAGTTTCACAAGCACTAACCAAAGCTACTGTAGGACACCACAAGCAGTTTGGGGGACTCTGGTGTTTTCCCTGCCAAGGGGAGCAAAGTCCTTCCCTGGTCTCTGTCATAGGACAGAGCTTGACACGTGGACTCCGGCACCAGAAGTCTCACTCCTCCCCCCCTTACCCTGGTGTGCCCTCAGAGCATACCCACAAAGCACAAGTTTGGCCCAGGTCTCCCAGGCTACTTTTACAGGAACTGCCCGCATGAAATGGACACAGCATCAGTTGTACCAGTCTGCCTAAAAGCCAGCTCTGTGCCCAGGGAGGTACCAATTAAGACCCTGTTACCATTACGTTGCTTCCCATGCTCGCTCATGAAAACTAGCAAATAAACGTGGGGCCCACCCCTGCTCCAAACATACCAGTAATTGCTCCTGAGTGCCTGAAAGTCAAGGGGGCACAGACCTCGCTTGGATTTAGGACACGGCGGTTCCCCTGCTCTCATATACTGGTTCAATGAAAAGTGATCACTTCATACTGATTTCCTTACCTGCCGGCAATACAGAATATAACTTGATAAAGAAAGAAAAGGTTTCTAATCTTGACACCCAAAGGAATCATCCGTGAAAAGGCATGGGGAAGAAGAGCAAGCAAACTTAGGTCAGGGAAGCACAGCTCGTCTCTTGACTACCAGCCTCTCTGGACTGAAGTATTTGCTGTTGAAAACACAGATGAAAATGCCTGGGTTTATCTACAGTTAATGGAAACAAGCATTTTTTTATTTTTTATTTAGGAGAAGCCACCTTTCCGCTCCCAATCTTAGTGATCAGTCCTGTAAAGATGCTGAACATCTTCAAGCTGATGTTAATGGAATTTGCTAATTACAGTGTTCAGCAGCTGACAACCCATGAACATCTCTGAGCCAGATAGAGTACATATTTCCAAAGAGGGCCTTTGGGAAGTCTAGATTACTCTCAGGCAAACTTGAAAGGAGAGATAAGGAAGCTTAAGGGGACTCTTCCTCTCCTGCTGCAGATGAATGAATTAGCAGTGAAGTCTCCAGCTCTGGTCAAAGGGAAGGGATAATGTAGTGATGAAGTAGGTCTTAAATCATTTTGATGTATTTAAGCGTCACTTTAAAGAAGATCTAGAGATGTAGAGAGAAAACAAAGTATCAATCAAAATAACCAGGCCAATTTGGTCAGCCATTGGTCAGCAGGATATGTAGTTTCTTCAGTAAAAAATGTTCATCAGCTTTAAAGGGTCTTTTTAATATTTTTCATTTAAGTGACAGAGCTTTCGTTTAATCGACTTATTTATCCAATTTTATCATTTCATTTCTCTCACAGGGGAGTCTCATAAAAAGCATTTTATTTTCCAGAGGCAGAACAGTGTCACGGGGGGAGGGAGGATTATATGCTGCTGAACTAGGACACTCCAACAAGGGTGGGGGCTCCAGTGCTCCCCCTGCCAAGGGCAGTAAGTCCTTCCCTGGTCTCTATCACAGGACAGAGCTTGACATGTGGACTCCAGCACCAGAATATGGTCCAGTTACAACAGTGATGCTGGAGTCAGCATTATGGTGGCACCCAAATTTCCCAGCTGAGGTATGGTGGGCATTAAACACTGATATTCTATGTGAGGTGTGTGTGGTGTCTGAGATGCTTACGGGATCTCCAGGCAGACAGCTGAACCCCTGAGAGGCAGAAGAGCAGAGATGCTCCTTCGCAGTCATCACAGTGCAACGCGGGAAACGGAGGATCATCTGGGATGTTGCAGGGAGGAAAACAGTCCTATGCCAGAGCTGAATCCAGTCTCCAGAGTCCCTTTTGGGACCAGTCTCCACCTCTAATCACTGAAATAAAGGCAACAGAGAATATACAGCTTTAGAGATTTAGAGGCTTATTGCATTTTATATTCCGTTGGCAATTCATTGTCTGTCTGGCACACTAGTGAAAAGCAGGCTGGGAAAAAAGGGCACTAGTACCTACAAACACAAAGTATGTAGGTTATTTTTCCTTTTCATGATGGAATACTGGGGGCTCACAACAATGTAAAGAGACTTTTCTTTTTTTTATATATATATATTCCACTACTTCCACTACTAAAAAGTAGTTGTCGTCCTAAATCTCAACTAAAGATTATTTGGAAAGCACAATTAATGGCTACGAGATGATGCCACATCCACAAAGACAGACAATTAACGAGTAATAATTGAGGTACTTGTGACTGCAAACAAATGTGTCTCCACTTTAAACTTAAGAACAGACACAAATCCCAGCTCACCGAGGACAAGCTCAATATGAACAAAGATCAAATATGAACTGATTGTACATGGCTTCTGGAGGAAGAAAAAAAGACAAAGAAGTCAGACGTCAGTCTATCCCTCTACCGCTCCCATACTGTAGCTGTCTGAGGTGAGCAATCCTAAAGTCTGGAGAACCATCTCCCACGATTCAGTGGTGAAACACTGTCAGGTGCTCACAAGCACAAGAATACCTTGCTGCTCTTCCCAAGGCCACCAGCAAGGAAGATGGTCAATAGTGACTGTAAGTGCTGCTCACACAGGGGCCAGAGAAGAAGGGGAAGGCATGCCTGGTGTCTGGGTGTCTTTCGCCCCCCCAGCTCTGTTCCACCATATACTGCTGTCTGTACCTGCCTCTGCCACTGGACTGAAACCAAGGAAACTGCCCCAAAGCTTTCCTTGTTCACCAGGAAATTCCCTGCTGACCCGTGCCCGCTTGAATCTGGTCTCTAGATGCCTGAGTACACTGAAAGATCATGCGAAAGGTGCCTACTTAGAAGAAATAAATGCATATTTAAAACTTATTTTTAAAGCTTGAGAAATGAGTATTTTAGAACGTAGCAGAGAAAAAGGTGGCTTATACATGAGGGCAGGCATATTATGCAGGTATATCAAGTTTTTTGGGGTCAAGAAACAGCAGTGCACATATATATTACCAGCAAGAAAGAGGGGTGGTGGGCAAGTGGGGCAAGTGCCTATTAGGTGAATATGTATCTTTGTTCATTTTGTTCCCAAAATGCTGAGCCTCACTGACTATATCACTGTAAACCATCGCAGCACCCAGAACTGGCAAGGAACAAGGCTGTGTGTTGTCTGCAGGGTCATGGGACAAGTATTCACCTTCACAGCTCATTGGCAATTTGCTGTAGGACTGTGATCCTCCAAAGGCAATACATTTCCTTCCTGTGAAGGTGCAAGGCTGTTCCTCATTTTCACGAGAGCACAAAAGCCCCACATACTTTTCTTAATAAACAAGCTGTGTGTTGAAAATACAAATTCCCTGTGTAGGAGGCTCAATCATTCTGACCTCTTCAGAGATTTGAAGACAATGCTGTAACAAGGCTTGAGTGGAAGTATCTTCTGTGCTATCACAAAAATAAGCCAACACTGCCCTCCTAATTTTTCTTACTAAATTGGTCCCTCTCTTGGCGTAGTTGCTTATTCGGTAACTTGTGGCTGAGCTCATGGACACCACCGTATGAAGACAATATTCAAGAGGACAGGATTTTTCTCTGGCAGTCATAGACCTACAGCCCTTGCCCATCTATTACCCCTGTGTTTCTGTGCACAACGCAGTGACACAGCTCAGTGCTCTGCCAGTGCCACCTCCTGTGCCATGGAGCTCAGCGGGTCTGGGTAGTATAATCTGGACACTGTGGAGTGTTCCAGAAAAATGTTGAACCATCTCACTAGGGTTTTGCAACCTTCAGACCTGCCTGTGGTTCCCAAACGTGGCTGCATTTACAAAAATTAATTTTGTACTTTTGGTTGCAAAGTCAATGCAACCTACTAGGCCTAACAAATCACCCTGATCTGGAAAAACAACATGATGTGAAAAACAATAATTCAATGGAAATCTAAGGAGATTGATAAATATAATGACTATATTTTTATCACACTAATCAGCCCAGCACACAATCAATAATAGGCTGTACACACAAGCTGTAAACCTTCAGTACCTCTGGGCTCCTTTCATGCCATTTATCCATCCTTCAGAAGCAAGAACTCTAATCAAGAGGTGAGGTGGATAATTCCAAGCGATTCAATAAATCACAAAACCTTCCTAAATTTGTCTGTTTGCCTTTGTGAATCCACACCCCTGACTCCCCTTAGTGCCATCAGTCCTATGGTGAAGCAAGGCAATTTGCCTCTGAGCCTATCGAGCCAGAGATACCACCCTTTTTTTGATCCAGCCGTTTGTATTTGGGTTCAACCAGTCCAGCTGCAAACACGAACACGAGCTACGCTATTTGGACTTGGAGCAATTTTCCCCAAATCTAAGACGCAGTAGAGAGAAAAGGGGGGTGTTGGATTTGCAGGTCACCTCTCAATGCAGATGAGTTTATTGAAATCCCAGTGAAAAGCTACTGTTGTGCAGCAGGCTGTTTTCAAGTGTTAATAAAACCCGTTTAGCCAAGCAACACCCCAGCTCCCAAGATTGCAATAAATACTTGAGCATCCTGCCAAATTTCAGTGTAAACAATAAAGCGTTTTCTGTTATCAGAGCACGAAAAGCACTCTTAACTAGCGTAACTTGCCCCTTAACTTTAATTCAAGGCACCCCCAAAATCATTATCCCCGGGAAGGCAGGGCTCATTTAAGCAGGCAGCAGCCAAGGCTGGCCAGGGAGAGCTGGAGGCCTGACATTAATAAGGTGCTCTATGCCTGAAAGACCATAAAGGGAAAACCTTAACTAGGTGTTATAACAAGGGGATATGAAGTGGCACAAAGTGTATAAATGTCATGAGCTCTCGATGAGGCCTCTAAGTTAAAAGTCTTCCTCGTCTTAGCTCCTCTGGGAAAAATATTTTCCTTCTGCTGCTGCTCTTTGTAAAATATTTGGATAATGAGAGAGAAAATGATAACTTCAGCAGTGTGCTGGCAGCACAGATCACAGCACTGAGGAGAAACAGGGCGTACATAGCCTGATAACAAAAAGCAACCATGAATTACTATTAAAAGCTGTTTACAAAGTGCCACAAGTGTTCCAGATACAACATAAACCCTGCTTCCTACCACCAGCATTTACAGCCTCATGTCTAGATATGCTCTTAGCTTTAGGCATTTGGTAAGTCTGTGGATTAACACCTGTAGGGTTGGGGGGCTGCGAGCCCAATCCAACGGATCTTGAACCCATCACCCAAATGGAGCCAGTTGCTGTATGAAACACCTCGTTAGGAAGTATCATAGAATCCTTATGGTTGAAGAGACCAGAAGAAGGCTGGAAGACACCAGAAGAAGGTTGGAAGACACCAGAAGAAGGTTGGAAGACCTTTCAGACCAGGTCCAACTGTTAAGCCAGCACTGCCAGGTTACCACTAATCCATGTCCATCAGCACCACGTCTGCCTGTCTATTAAAAATCACTGTCTTCAGGGATGACGATTCCACCACTGCCCTGGGCAGCCTGTTCCAAGGTTTGACAACCCTTTTGGTGAAGAAATTTTAAGGAAGTCACCAATGGGGAGAGTCCCGCAATGGAGCCCTATGAGACTGTATTATGTCACAGGAAAAATATTTTTTGGGAAAAAAGGGCAGTCTTTGTTTTTTTCTTTCTTCTTTTTTTTTTTTGTGTGTGGGGGAAGGGGGGACGGGGAAGATAATGGATTGGAGAGATAATTTTGATGGAGACATAATGTGTTAGAGATGATGTGATAAGATTGTAGCCATGTAGAAGTTGACCCTACCATTTTCTATGCACAAGCTAAAGACTACAAAAAATAACCAGTACTCTGTTAGGGCTAAATAGTTTGTAGTGGTTCATATGGACTGCTTTAGTTCCTAACTCCTGGTACAACCAGAAATGGTAGTTTAAAATTGCCAGGAGACCTCCCAGCCTCTCCCTCTGCAGCGGCAGTCCCACCATGGCAGCCATCTCACCCGCGCTTCCATCCCGCCCGGGCTGCCTCAACGTGCTCCTGCATTTTACACCCAGCCTTATCTCTGCCACAGACAGCTGTATGAATTGCTTTGTGTCATGTAATTTTGTTGATGAGAGGAGAGCTGAAGTGCTGTGGGGAGCACCTTCCCCCAGCCCTGACACTGTCATTGTGGCCTGTGATGAATTAGGACTGTGCTTGAACTTAGAGACCAGCAAATTAACAGTTAATTAGGAGTTGATAAATAGCAGAGTCACACAGACCCTCCGATTTAGCTTGTTTTCAGCTCCTGCCCTTCTCCCGTATCTGGAAACAGCAAGTGTTTATGTGCTTGTAACAAGTGCCTGAGAGGGCTGCCGTGCCTGGGCTTTGTCAGGGCCAGGATGGCTCTGTGGCAGCCCCACCGCCTCTGCTCCTTTCACCACTCCGCTCGACACAGCGGCCTTATCGGCATTTATCCCCAAGATAAAGAGATGTGGCGGTGCTTTCAGGGAGCCATCAGACCTTGTGGAGGTAAGGAGGGGAACGTTTCCCATCCTGTCCCTTGGTGAAGCTCAGTTCACTCCCATGGAGGCGCTCCTGGGCCTGGAGCTTCCTCTGACAGGACTGATCTCCTATCAGACCACATCAAACAACTCTTGGCTCTGGAGAGGGGTATTTTACAGAGCTGAGGGGACTGCGCTTCATCCCTCTTCTATACAAGGAGAGTTTTCTCTCCAGAGTATTCTGGAGTTCCTGCAGAATTCACTGGAAGAAAGTCTCCGTTTCGGGGGGAGAAGCTTGACTCCATCTGCCTCAGGCAAAGCAGAGGCATGTTAGTTGAGGTCCCCATGCATTTCACAGAGGACCAGGGAAGGTTTCCAGTAAAATCAAATCAAAGGATAAAATAACTAGATTTAGTTAAGCCTGGAGATGCTCCACATTCCCAGGACCACCTCAGGCCCATCACGTCCATTAACAACTGCTGTGTGCACGATGTAGGTGTTTGTGTTTGGGCACATATGCCAACTCATTCAGTTGTCTTTCTTCTGCATCAGAACAGCTTTAAGATCTAAGGTTGGAATAAATCTTTGAACTGCCTTGAAATATATTCACTTTGGACAATCATGTTGCACAGACACAGCCAACGTGTATCTTCAAAATTTTGAAGGTAATAGGGGTTTTAGGTTTTTTTCCTTATAAATAGGAAGCTAATGTGTATGTACCTAAGTCTGGGTGAAATAAATTACATTGCCTAGATTCAGCTGAAAACATGATCTATGGCCTTCAAAACATGTTCACCTAGTTGAAGGCAGTATTACCTAAATTATAAGTCCTTAATATCGCAAGGAAAGAGGGATAACGTGCTCCTGGGGCAAAGAGGTGCTTCAGGAAGGAAGGAAAGCACAGGCTAAATTGGCAGGGGCTAACCACTCATCCTTAAACAGCTCTGCTCCAGCCAAGGGAAAACACCTCACCTCCCATTTTTGTGTCCCATTTTTACCTACCCAGTGGTTAACCAGCTCTGCAGGGTATGGGGCCTTCAGTAGTTTACGTATGCTGTATGGCCCATTCCAGGAATTACTAGATATGGCCAAAAGAGAGAATAGACCCAAAACATTACTCTTAATTTGAAGGGATTGCGTTCATGAAGCAGGATTTAAAAGAACCCCTGTTAATAAATACATAAATCAACAAAATCCCTTAAGTGCCTTAAAGGTGATTAAAAATACACTCAGATTAAATTAAATTCAGTGTAGCTTTTACACATTTCTTTAAGTGACTTGAATAGGTTTGTTTTCCCTCAGAAAAAGAAAACTGTGTCACATTCATATAAGAGCATTGCTTCTCTCAATAAAGGCACATTCAATCAAATCCAGAAACCAACATTTAAATAACATTACAGCTGGACTTAAACCAACAAGCAGAAAAGGCTGCTGTGAGGGAGGGATACCGCCTTCCTCCCTAGTCCCATTTTATAAAAAGAAGGGCACCACTGTTAAACAGAAACAATTTACCAGTTTTACTTTCATAGAATCCTAGTTTTACTTGTGGAGTCTCTGTGGCTTTGCATTGCTAACACTTGGCTCCGAGTGCCTCGGAATTGTTTATTGTATGATATTTCCATGCACGGAGATGTGAAACAAGATGGAAACTTATTTTAGAAGTTATTATACAGTTATCAGCCTCTGAGGTAAATTATGACCTGCAAATACTAATATTCATCCTAATTAATGATAGCCAGCGGTAAACGAAATATCAGTTATCCCATTACCGTCCATCCTCGCTCATGGTGCAAAGTGACAGAGGAACTGGGCAATTTCTAATGAGTGTCTTTATAGTGATAGGTTTCATTTACCATCAATGCTCTGAACCATAGGAATTAAGGACCTGAAATAGCAGTGAGGCTACTGAAGGAGTCAGAAGAAACCCCCCTGTAGGAGGAAAATGGACTGTGAACCAGGTCCTGTAAGAACTGACCAAAGAATTCTGAGATGGTTTATGTCTCTTTCCTGTTCAGTGGGATCCTATAATGCTTCCCCTCAGCTGTGCTTGTTTTCTACAGAGCATATTAATGAATCCTTCCTCATTTTTTCAAATAAGAAATTGAGTTCCTAGTATTAACAGCTAGAAAAAAAAAGTTTTGATCTGGCTGTATGTAACTATTTCCTCATATTTCTATATCCTGAGCACAGACGTAACTGCAAGCAACAGTTTTAAACTTATATTCCTCTGTCTTCAGTATTCCAGGCTATTACTTCAACTGCTCTCTGGGATTTTCCTCAAATTGGGTTCCTTCAAGAGGATGTGAACTTTTAAGGTTTGAGCTCACAGTAGCAAACTTAATCTATAGCTATCTTATTAATTGTGTATTCTCATAGGATTAATACTACTCTGTAGCAGAGATCCTAAGTGTGTGTGGGAACAACTGGTGGTTATATTTAACCACGTAATTTGGACTCCTTGTTTAAGTAAAGGAAACAATAATGGTGGCCTTAATTGCAGAAATTACCAGTTACTTTGAGTTTGACATGTGCTTAATGACTAGGCGGATGGAAACACTAAACCTAATGCTGCTTGGCAGACGATTGGAATTGATAATCACCTCTATAAAAGCTACTGATGGTAATCTGTTATGAACAGATTTGGCTAATTCCAAGCAGATAGCGGTGTATTACTTAGCTTTAAGACAGCCTCCAGAAGGGACACAGTAATGGAGAGTATTCACGTATCATTTAGGATGGAAACATAGATCCTGTAAAGAAAACCATGAAGTACTAAGAGGCAATGTTGTTTCCATCACTATTGTTTTTAACAGAGGGTGCTTACTTTCAAGTAATAACGCACTGCATATTACTATCTGCCTTATATTGTTGCCTTATATTACCATGTATGACATATTCCATGTACTATTTGTGCTTCATACTCCTGAATATCACACTTCCCAAAGTTGTGATGAAGTGTGCTGACATGCTGTTCAATAAAAAAAACATTGTTTTTCCCCTCCAGCAGGAAAGAACCCGCAGCAAAGCCAAGGCATTATGTTTGGTGAAGCTGCCTTTAGTGGAAGGAAAGCCTTAGAAGGGATAATTGTAGGACTGATACTGAACAGATCAGTAGCAGTGGATATCCGAGGTGAATTTTCTTATGTGAAAGCATGCAGAAGGGCTTGCCCAAGTCTGTCTTGTTTCTTTGATTTCTGTCTCCCCAACAGCTTGGCCAGTATTTTTCTTTTTTACTCTTAAAAACTATCTCTGCAGAATTTGCAACTATCCTATATACCACATAACTTGTATAGAAGCCTTGGTCCACCCCAACAAAAATATTAACAGAATTGTCTGCTGAACCTTGCTGTAACCTAAACAAAGCCATAGCAGAATGTGCTGTTTTTGAGAAAATGTGTAATCAGTGGTAATATTTTTCCTCATCTGTTCTGTAAAAGAACTCCTATTTTCCTGGGCAAAGTATCCTATCCAGTACTTTAACAGGTTCCAGTTACCCTGGGATTAGTTAGGTACCCTTCCTAAGTAAAATAAGGAAACCAAAGGTGGAAAGCTCTTATTATGCTTATGCATTTTTCTCTATCCCAGTTAACCAGGTCAGGGCTAACAAACTCACTGGATTGCATTGTTGTCCTTACACAAAGAAGAACATGTAAGAAAATCTCGAAAGTCTGTGGTTGATGCAGAAATAAGACACTTGCCCTTGAAAGGCAACAGGATTCCTTAATGTGAAAAACAATTTCCAACTGTTCTGCTGAATACTGACTCCTGACAGATCTCATACAGTTTTACGCTGAAATTCTGAGTTCAGACATGGGATCAGACACACAGATAAAGTACCAAATCCAATCCAAATCCAAAAGTACCAATGCAAAAAATTCCTCATGTTTCTTACCCCTTCTTATCCACCTGAAGCTTTTGGGAAATATTTTACTAGAGAGATCGGGAGTTTGTTCCAGGTTTGCTTCTTTGCTATTTGGTCACTGGAAGAGGATTTCATGCAGGCAACTGATCTTGGCCCCATGCCTTGGCAATGCAATAATACCCAGGTTTTCCATGCTTTCATCAGCAATGTCAGCTATTTCCAGGTTTTCCATGCTTCCATCAGCAATGTCAGCTATTTCAGTAGGAGCAGGAACTACCTGTCGGCCCAGCAGCTAAGCTGATGCTGTTGTGAGACAGCTCTCTCTCCAGGTAAAACTTCCACAAACAGCTAAATGACTTAGGCAATTTTGGAGTCTAGTCCAGGAAACTTAGGTGTACGGATCACAGAACCAAATCCTTACTCTATCACATCTATTAACAAGTTGTTAACCCAGTAAGGGAAGAAAATTATATGATAAACCCCAAACTCTTTTTCTATCAAAGCAAAAAGTTGAGATAGTACTTTGATGTAAAATGAAGTGGGTTTAGACATTCACCAGGATCTAAAAACTTTATATGAAAGCCAGCTAAAACTTGCATAAGCCTTTAACAGCTTCTGTGTAGTCAAAGGGAAGTCCAGCAACGCGCAGCAATAAATGCCGTGCTGTAAATGTGTAGAGAGGAGCTTTGATGAGACAAACTTGCCATGACAGCCAATCGCTCATGCTGCTGCGGAGAATCATACCCTGTTTTGTGTCTTTCAGTGTCCTTTTTTTTTTCTGTGCAGTGCACTCATATGTTGGGTGCTACTCATTGATTTCAATAAGCAGGATTAGTGGATCCAGCCTGAGTAACAAAGAGTGCTGCATCAGAAAAAAAGCATTAGGTGGTAAAGTGAAACCCCAGACAGTCCCATATATACATAAATAAGTACCTCTCAGGACTTTGCCCTGCTGTGCAGATGCCATGCATCGAAATCTTACTTTTGTGTCCACTTTGTGTGCTGGAAAGGGCACTGCAAGAGCTGGTCCTGGAGTAACTTTCTAAAAGCTGGACCTCTATCTTAAAGGGTAAGACAGTGGAAGGCCAATTTCCAGAGCTGTTAAAGTCAATCAGAGAATTAAAACCACATCCAGAAGCACATACACAAGCAGACGTGACTCACTCACAGGACTGAAAGGGAAACACATTTAATTTGATATTTTCTTCCAGCTCAGAGACTGGAGGTCTACTGTGCTGAAGAGCAAGGCCCAGAAGAAAAGTAAGATTATGCTACTCTAAGCAGTACTGTAAGAACAGTGCTTGTGGCACCCATGTGCCACATGCACATATGAGGGATGAGAGAAGAAATCACTGTTTTAAAGCAATATCAGATTTAGTTCAGGAAGATGGCATCACCAAAATGCTCTCTGTTAAAGCACACTGCTGCGGCCAACGCTGGAAAGACAAGCAGAAAAGAAAAGAAAAAGAATAGATAATTTCTTGATATTTTTACTGTTCTTGTAACTTGCTGCAAACCTTTTGGTCAATCTTTCTGCATTGGTATAGATTTAGAAAGAAAAAAGTTGATTAATAAGAAATATTTATAGTCATATTTCTGTCTAGCCCAATACACTTCACGTGTACAGCAAACTTTCCCTAACATACAGGGAAAACCACAGTTAAAACATTGGCCAGAAGGGGGCCAGGGGAAAATACATGTTATCAGTTGCAAACTTAGGATAGAAATGCATGGTGGAATATACATATAAGTACGAAAGAAATAAAAATAATAAAAAGTTCAATACAATTAAATAAAGTTAATTTTATATTTGTTAGCATGGAATTTTTAATAGACTGCATATTTACCTAATCACAAAAGGAGGATATTAAAATAATTTTAAAGGCTTCTAAGTAAAGGCATAAATTATATAAATCCACTTAATAGAGAAACACATTTAGGAAAATGAAAATTCTATGATAAAGAAGAAAAAAAAATTGCTATAAGAAAGCCTTCACGTTTGAGGGCTGCTAGGCAGCCCTACTCCTTCAACCTTTCCCACAAACATTCTGCATTGCAAACAAACATGAAAGTTTTCATCCCAAAAGAGTTACATACTTGAAGAAAGATGAAGCATGAGAAAATGGAAGATAATAGTGAAAATCCAAATATAACCTTCCCTGAACTTCAGCCATTTGGCAAAAGACAATTATGTAGAATAATTCTTGAGATAACAAGAAAGCTAGTACTAAAATCTGAACACCTGGTTCTCAATTTTAAAGTAGTACAGTTTTTATAGTTAAAAATACTTTCCATGCAGGGAAAAAACACATCCTGACATACTTTGTAATTTAGTAACATACCTCAGATGATATTTATTTCTTGCACAACAGATGCATAACCAACATCTCTTCTGGTTAAACAGTGATATTTTTGTGACCAACCCAAGAGGATGCCTCACCCATTGGAAATGCACTGAACTCCAATCAAAGATGTGATACAGCAAGACTTTGCACCTAATGATTTAATGTATTTCTGGTTGCTTTTCTGGTACCTGGATTTCATATCAACAGGCTGTAATCAGAATCAATTTTCTAGTTTTTTTTTTTTCTTGAAAACTGCTTGAAATCTTTACTTTTCTTATTTGAGAAAGCCAAGTTCTACCTATGTTCCAAAGAAGTCTGGCACCCTGTCCCCTCTGTACAGAACCCCTCCTAGATGCCTGTGGAGAAAAGGATGCGCAGAGTCCTTTGGAGGCCCTGCTGAACCATCAGCAAGACTGGAAAGATTCAGCAGTTCCCTTGCCAATTCTGGCTGGCTGGAAGCAGCTCTGCCATGCCCAGGTGGGAGCTGATCCCACCTGGCAGCACCGTGGTCCCTGGGGTTGGAGCTCTACTGGGAAGCTGCCTGCCATCACCTGGGTTCCTCTTCTCACAGGTGAATCTAAATACAGAGAAGTAGCAGAAGACAGGCGACAGCCGCTGCCCATTGCTCTATGGAGAGTCCCCTGCCCAGGAACCCCTCTGCCTCCATCTGGGCACCTTCCCAGGGACATACTATCTCCATGAGTGATGGCTCTCTAGCATCTCAGCCCAAAAACTGAGATGCAATGTGCAGATAAATTACAAAATGGACAGTAGGACTGATACTAAACTTTACACTGGGGACTAAATAGTGATGCAAATTCATCTAGAAAGAATTTACCTTCAAATATCTTTCAAGTGTAATTATTCACAGGGTTTGGAGGTGATTCTGCCCTTCTGCTCCACTCGGGTGAGACACCCCCCCAGAGCTACCTCCAGCTCTGGGACCACCAATAGCAGAAGGACATGGGCCAGAGGAGGCCATGGAGATGGGAGGGCAAGTAGAGCCCCTCTGCTGTGAGGACAGGCTGAAAGAGTTGGGGGGGGTTCAGCATCCAGGAGGGTCTTGAAAATCTCCAAAGAAGGGGACTCCATGACCTCCCTGGGCAGCCTGTTCCAGGGCTCTGTCACCCTCACTGTGAAGTAGTTCTTCCTCATGTTTGAGTGGAAGTTCCTATATTCCAACTATGTCTCAAACATGATGCTTTCACTAAAGTCTGTCATTCATTGAAGAAATGTGATAATTTGGGATCAGTACTTCTAGTAGGAAGCAATAACCTAGATCACAGGTGTTGCTATTTAGACAATAGTCAATGTAATCAAACAGGTAAACCCTCCAAAGGCTATTTAGAAGATATCTGGACCTTCTCGATAGGCTCGATTCTCTCTCATTAGAGAAGAACTTACAAAACAGCATTGGTCAACAGTATAAAAGCCATGCGCTTCCAACTGGCTTTGGAGGTAATCACACGTGTGCTGCACACATGCTGTTCGCCTGCAGTTCTCTGAAGATTTACAATGCCAACAATTACTTAAGCTCAACACCACTGCTTAAGATGCATGAGCAAAACCCTAAAACAATGAAATAAAACATTTTTGATGGGATTATTTTTCTTGTCTTCTGATTTATGATCCATAGGGCTTACAATATTTAGGCAATCTTGCAGGCGTTGGCCCTAGAGTTTGTTTTGAAGAGAGGATTCGCAGAATTATTTGCCTGCAGAGTCTGGGTCATTAGGCAAAAGTGAAATATTAGGAGAACGCTCATAAATTACAAGTGTTAACCGCACTGCCACCCTACATATCAGGGCAAGATTTTGTTCTGTTCCTCTACATGAGATTCAAGGCTAAACATTACTGTATGTTAGAGATTCTCTGGCCAGAACTGCAGGACCATGAGCTGAACCAAAAAAGCTGATACTGGAAAATGCACCGTGTTTAAACAGTAACTGTGTATTTCTCAGATGCAGGCTGACTGCAAGGCTGAGATCAAATTAAATGCCCAGCATTGGTATCAAGAGCTCAGATAAATTCTGCACAGTGATAGCTTTAAAATACCTCCCTTTGACCAAACATACCCAGAACTCGGCAACTTTTACATATGCATATATAATATATTAAAGCAAACACAAAGTTTCATATCCTTAGGAACATTATCCTTGAAAACAGTCCGGGATAATGCTGGTGTGAGATGAGAGTGTTAAAAAAAAATTCATGGATTACATTCTTCACCTTTTTATTATACACAGAATTCTAGTATCTATAATGTTTTAAAGTACTTATATACACTATAGTCTAATATGATTTATTTGGTTATTGCAATAACATTTTAGTGCCATTTTATCTGAGAGTTCATGGAATGTTTTAAAATCCAAGCCTAATGGAAGCCAATCCATCATCACATTTTCAAAGAACAAATTATTTAAGTTTTTGTACTACATGGAGCTAATCACTGCACAGAGATATCCTATTGTTTTGACTGATGTCATTCATTTTTCTTTAGGCTGACCTGATTGATGGCCTAAGTGCTGAAGTTAACCAGACAAATGGATATGTACTTCTGGGGTATTTCCAGTCCAGCTGCCTTTTGAGCACTAAAAACTTCATGCTCTGATAGCAACATGCAGCTGCTCCTGCTCATACAATTGAAATTAAAGTCTGGAACGGGAAGTGACAGCCTACACTTTTTCATCTTACATTAAGGATTTTGTCTATGATGCCTCCAAGCAATCACCAGTTATAAATGAGCTGTATTAAACCCACGTCTGTATTGGAGTCTGTGGTGGCCTGCTTTCCAAGTTCCCACTTTCACATCTTAAAGCACTTATTAATAGCAGCGCTGAGACACCCAAGTATTATTGTGGCCATTTCTGCCTCGCCTCTCTCAGCTGGAATCCAGTGCTGTGTCGTATCGAGGCTGGTGCTTCTGGTAACCAAAAAAGACCTCCCTGTGCCAAAAACTAGCTAGACTTCACCAGGGGAGCTGACTAACTGAAATCTGCAGGATGATTTCCTGATTAAGACAAGCAAAATTTGCCTTATCGCATGCAAAATCTTCAGTAATAAGAAGGCAAGCTTCCCCAAACTGTAAAATCCAACACAAGCCAGTTCCAGACCAAAATATGGATGAGATTCTTTTACTCTAATGTATTGCATTACCGCTTTACTGGCTGACATGTACTATAAAAAGTTTGCATGAGGAATTAAAGGAAAAGCTTGCATATCCATAGTTTTTCATTTATGCAGTCACTGGACCAAATATATCCCTGGTTCCAAGCAGTCACATTCAAAGCCATTAAAGCACAAACATACTTGGCCTTTGTGCTGTGACAGAAAACATAAGCAAGTTATACAAGGTTTGATTTTTAATCTAAATTTACATTTTGACGTTTCTCCCAGCGTTTCCTGTGAAACATTGTTCTCTGCTTTTGCTGCTAACAGGAAATCTTTTCAGACTCTGGAAATGCCCAAGTAACTTTTTGCCCTTTTTTTGACACAAACTTTTATATTGCGAACACAAATCGCACGTAACTGCACTTTGGGTGAAATGGCAGAGCTGATTATTATTAAAGGAGCAGTTTATTACCTGACAAAATGCAGCCATCTCTTTAGGAGAGATCTCCATTTTTACACAAACCTGTGAACTTCCAGAAATAGAACTGTTCCGTGCAGACTGATCCTTTGAACAAGTATGCAAAAACATATACACGTGTATATGTAGGAATGGGATGATAAATAAAACATTAAATAACATTTTTCATATCTCGTGGAATCATTTCCACCCACTCCACACCGACTCCTGCAGCATTGTTTCTAACTAAAAGATTGTACTCCTTGGTTTACACGGGATGAAACGCATTTTGCATTTCTGCAATGCCTTCTGAGAGACCAGGCCAAATGGGTCACCAACCACAGAAAAGATCATGAAAGCTGTAAACAAAAGCAATGTGAAGATGTTCTGTTCAAATTGTGCTCGCTGAAAGACCAAGAATATTTGCAAGAGTAAAATCCTGCTCCTTTTAAAATCAATTAGGTGTTGTGCTGCTAAGCACAATAGAAAATAAATAGTGTTTTCACAACCATTCTTGTAACCAAAAATGTCACACTGTAGTTTTATTAACTCACATTTTGCTAAAACCAAATTATTATCAACACAAATATTTTCAAGTGGCAGGCAGCTATCAACATGAAAAAAGAATTCAGTCCCAAACTGGCGTTGATTCCATGAATGTTCAGTTGACACCTGACATACGATGGCTCCAGACATTATTTGGCAAACTGGAAAATACTGGACTAAGATTCACAGTTAATCCAGAATTTCATCTAAAAGCACCTGTTCTTATTTAAGAAAAAACCACAAACCACAAACAACACAAATCCCCCCCAAAAAACCCTAACAACAAAAAAACAATCAAGAAAAAACCAAACCTAACCAAACCCCGTACACTGGGATATTTTTCTGTTTTATATAGAACTAATAGAACAACCTGATTTAAGAACTGCATTATGGAAAGCAAAATCACTTCTGGCAAGTCTATACCACCTGGGTCCACACGGTTTTCTGTGATGAGCTGAATGAAATACAGTTCCCTTCTACTATGGTTTATCCTTATTTTTTTCCCAATTCCAAGATATCTCTGCACTTTTGTAAAAGTGCCAAAATCCTAGAAAAGTGTCTTCTCCGAGGTCTTTCTGAACAAGTGAGAGTGCGAATTAGGCATCTTTCTTCCCCTTATGGTTGCCTCGCAGGGGAGTGTTCCTCGTACACGGGAAATTTGGCATTATGCCACCCCTCAACTTTGCACAAATTCTGCTATTCCGCCCTGGCCCGAGAACATCAGTGAAGCCAAGCAGAGTCAGAATACAGGCAGAAGTCAGACCCTACAGTTTAGTTCCTGTGTTTTTCTTGAAGGTCCTAAGTTGTGACAACGTCCCATGCAGCAGAGCTTTATACATTAACGTATCAGCGTAGTTGGCTGCAGCGTTTGCCAAGGAACCGCACAGATTAGACAGAAATTTTGATTAAGGTAGATCAAAACGATTAGGTTTGAAGAGCCCGGCGAGTATTTACTTGATGAAGTGCAGTTAGTAGTTACGTTTTGGAATTTCATAGCAAAAAGATCACGTCAAAAGTCAAATGACTGGAATTTTAAACGGCAGCTGTTTAAAATGTGACAGACTTCTTTAGCAGGTATGTATTTAGATGCAGATGTTACGTTTGATGTCGCAGTGATGGAAAGCTGCATCACGTAGGGAGCTGCCACTGGTCCCAGCCGATAGACAGGGAATTGCTGCCAAATCTCACGCTTTGAGGACTCCACTATCTAAAATGTAACTTCCCTCTATGCTTGCTCATCAGTAAACATGTTCCCTGAATTATTACTCAGATTAGATCGGGATCACATAGCTCAGGGACAGACAAAGCCGATCCACTCCATCAGATCGGCGAAGTGCTGTTTACAGAGTAGCACTGATGAAGCTTTTGGAAGAGTTTGGAGAGTTCGGCACAACTGAGGGCATCAAAACCTGCACCTCAGAGTGTCACCACAGGCGTGATTTAACACCTTCAGGATTTCACCTAAACAGTTTAAAAGACTTTTAATTTTTATTTTTTTTTTTAAATAAATATAGCCAACTTCACCTTTTATAGCATCTGTGCTTTAAACGTTGGTTGTGGTGGCAGCAAAGGGGAAGGTGGTCCCTGTGCCATGCAGGAAAGGCAGCGCTGTAATTGATATGCTGCCTAACAGGGAACTAATGTAAATCTTTCAGCAAAGGGGAAATATGCTTTGAATGTTTACTTTGGGTGATAAGGGCTCTGATACATTTTGAACCTGCTCCACTCTGTAAAGGGTCTTTGCCAGGAAAGCCTGCGAGCATTAGTGTAATGAGTGGTCAAAAAAAAAAATGGGGACTGCCATTCCTTCTTGCAAATATAAAATGCAGAGCTGGGTGATGTGCTAAATGGAGTCTTTAACTTTGAGACTAATATTTCCTAATGTTTATTTAAGAGCCTGCAGTGATGGGAATTGCTGAGTATAGGTATCATGTTATTCCTATTAATGGGAATGAAGAATAACACGAAAGAAGTTAAGCAATTGTTGAGTTTACTCCAACAGAATCTAATCCAATTTCCATTTTAGCAAGCAGAAATGGAGTTTTGAAATACTCAAGCAGATATATTGCTTTTTAAAGAACTAAATGCAGGTTTCTTTATATTTTAAAATTGCATCAAAAATACAAAATGGAAAAATTTAATTTTCACTAATTTTCCTTAAAACATTATATTAAATATCGCCGTTTGAAATGTTTTTGCTCTTTTTTTTTTTTTTAAATGAAAAATCATGTAACTTTACTCAGTTATGGTTGAGAGGAGTATTGTTTAAATAAAATGCCTGAAACAAAATCTCTTTGAGTCAATGGAAAGACTTGCACCGGCTCCCTGGGCGTTTGATCAAACTTTCATTCAGAAAACATTTATCTCCACCAACATACTTAAGCTGTTAAAATTAAAATGCAATTTAAGCAATTACATAAATAAGAGTGACAAATGTTTCTTTTCCTAAGTGCAAGCAGGTGTAAGAGCACAATCAAGGTTATTCTCCACGAGCCACGATCTTTACATACGTGAGTGGTGCCGAAAGAGCCCAAGACAAAAACGTTACGAGCCTGAAACAAGATTAGCCCCGTTTACATCCTGTGGAGCAAACAAGTCTGCAACATCATCTATTTGAACTCCTCCAATTGGTGTCACGAGCTGCTGTTAACACAAACACACACTTTGCTTCACGAGCACAACCCCCAGAAATACGTAATATAAATACATTTCAATGACAAAAGTTGTGATGCTTCAGTTTGCACAATTGATTCATTGAGTAATTATATTTTTAAAGAAATCAGAGCTCATCTACCAACCGATTTACTTTAAAGTAGGAAGTTTACTACATACTGCTACTCTAAAGTAGTAACTTCTCTGGATTTACACTGATGTTTTCTGCAAAAATCTTATTCAAATATATACGGAAGTTATAGATCTTTTTTTTTAAGCATTTTAAATGATGAGATGCTTGAATCAGCTTTCCACTCTTATGTTTCCAAAAACCTAGCTCAGCCCTTATATACTCAGATTTCTGCCTTTGTTGATAACACAGTGTCCAACTGCAGGTGAGCAGAAAATTCTCTCAATTTTTTATAACATTTCTGAAAATAATAATTTTAAATATGAAGCCCTCAGATACAGCAGTTTTTATAAAAAATAGATGATAAAGTCTATTTTTGTCATTTCTAATGGTTTTTGTTTGAAACAACCTCTGCATTTTCACTGCCACTATGTAATTCTGTACAGACAGGCATAGTTTGACAATGAATTCTACAAATTTCTTTTTGTCTGTTTTCCTTTAATTTTCTCCTGCTTCATGATAAAATAAAATTGAATACAAGACCAAAAAGCCACTTAAAATTAGTATTGAGTAACATAGTCGAAAAGTGAATTTGTATTTGCCTCTTATACATTCATTTCCCATTAATGTTACTACTACTTCTTAATATCTTTTAAAAAAAATAATTCTTACAACTATCTTCCCTGAGATTCTTCCATATATATGCACTTTGCCATCAGAAGTCACCATAATGTACAGCTCTAAGATTGCCCAATATCTGCTACTTTATACTAGTAAGGCTGCATTTTCTCCTGCCTTCACCTGCCAATGACAGCCCACACCAAAATCCACAGAAAATGCTGTTGAGAGGAACAGCGTTAGTGCTTCTTTCTCAAGTTGTGGAGCAACAAAACAATGGGAAGGCACAGCACAAAGAGAATTTCAGCACTATTATTTCAGTATGGAAAAACAACCAACATTTCAACATCTGCTTGGGTTTTTGGGAACAGGTTTGGTAACAGTAGAAAGGTAGACAATTGTGTGTAGCTCATTTTTTAAGCCAACCTGTTTCAGAAATGTTTTTGAAAATTCACTGTAGCAATTATTTTTTTACTGAGCTTAAGAAAAACTGCACTTCGGTGGCTTTTTCTTTCCCACATACATGTGAATAAAAATTAAATAGCCTAAATGCAGCCTTGTGGGAAACAATTTGGTATAATGACTTTATAAATGACTGAAGGGTTTCATTACTGACCTGTATTGAAGGAAATGTTGGAGAGTATTCCAACATTTGAAAAAATTCTTTCCAGATTCCCATGTGATTGGCAGGGCAGTCTGCTTGCCTGATCTCCCATGAACGGCCAGCCCCTTGGAGCACTGCTAAGGCTCCTATTAATTGAACTTCCCTTTGCTGAAGTTATGAAAGTTTGGGTACAAAGTAGGTATGTTAGAAATTAAACAAATGGCAGGTTCTTGGTGGTACCAATAAAAATCCAGGGGGTTTTCACCAAGGTTGGTGCAATTCCTTTGGATTGCCACCAGCGCATGGCCCATGTTAACACAAAGTGTAGCTCCAGGAGCAAACTGGCTACCACCACTCTACAGCTCATTGGGATGGTTTAATCAGCACTGACCAAGTCACAGTGTCACCTCAGCTTCCAGGAGAAAGAATTTTGGCCAAGAATTATGATCCAATTCTTGATAATCTCTTACTGTACTTGGGAGGAAACCATGCCAACATGCAAACCTGGCACCAATTATTTCTTCAGTAGTTGAGCCAAATGGGTGATCACAGAGCAAGTGAAAGCCAAGGGTTCTGCTTGTACTGCTTTTCTCCTGAGTTCTTTTCTCCCAAGAATCCTTACTCAAAATAAAGGAAAAGGAAATGTTGGAGCATCTGCATGTGACAACCAATGCAATTAGCAGATCCTTACACCATCATCAATAAAACCGCAATGAGGACAAATGACACGCAAGAGTTAGCCGCCACTAGATGGCAATGCATGGTGAAAAAGAAAGAATTTTGATTTTACACACCCTGTGTTCCTGAAGCCTTCTTCGTAGTGGCACCAAACCCAAGAGCTTCCCTTCCTGTTGTGCTCCACGAGTTTCCTGAGAAGGAGTTACAAATACTGTTTCATGATACTGGAAGGATTTATTGTAATTTGGAAACTGAGTAAATTACTCAAGTGCAAGTACCCAGGGAGACAGAGCAGTAAAATACTCACAGCAAAACCTGCTAGCTATTTGGTAGTTTTTGTCTTCACGAAGCAGTTTTAAATAAATCCTTCTTTCATTTCTGTGCAGTTCTGTTATTATTATTAGAAGCCCCGGTATCATCTGCAAACTACAAGAACAGGTCTTAAGTAGCAGAGCATGTGTTTCACATTTATCGAAATTCCAAATTTTGTGCTTTATTTTTATCACTGCAGTCTACACCATGAAGGACCAATTAATTTACATGCAAAGTTTAGCAACAAGTTATATAAAGGAAAGGCTAATAAAATGCTTACACTGTGTTATACATTGAGCCTTTTTAAGTTTTCTATTTTACAGTTAGAAATAGTACTCAGGTTATTTCTATTTTTGTTTTTATTACTGCTGAAAATTTCCTTGGGATTACAGCTACACATGCAAACGCGTCAAAAATAACATATTTTAAACTAAAGCCTCATTTCTAAAACCATTCAGGGGAATAAAGAACCATGTTATATTTAGTAACTGTTCCCTATAGGGGATTTTTTTAGAATCGTTTGTATTTTAAATATCTTTTATTATCTATCATTTTTTTTGCAGAATCTCTTCCTGGGGGAGTTCTTTAGCAGTGTAAAGTACTGCTTCAGGGCATGTATCTTACTTCAGTCTTCTGAAAGGCTGTAAAATAACGCTATAAACAGCATTTTAAAGTTTTCCTAAATACAGCTTTGGGACTGGAGCAGCACTTTGTGACCAACACCTTCCATCCATGGAGAGAGTGAGACCTGAATCGAAAGCACAGCAAGGTCAATGCAAAGATTGACCAATCTCAACAGCCTTTGAATTGTTCCTAAATGCACATACCCAAACCCCATAATCAGCTACTCCACTTATTCAATTAGCTCTTGTTTTCAGCCATCTGAAATGAAAGAGGAACACGATATGGTGTGGAGACTGATTTTCTGTGGAAGAATGCAAACTCAAGAGTATTTGGACCTAAATACTGCACCCATACCTGAAGTTGTAGACTGAGATGTAGCAGGACTTTTCAGAAATACCTACATGCTTTCATCACATAAGTGAATTGATTGAAATGCGATCGTTTCCTAGGGCACTAAATACTAAACTGCATCTTTAGACAGTTTGGATTTATTTTGTCACACATCTAAAGCTGGGACTTTCTGATATTTTCACACCCTGGCATCATCTTCATTTTAACGGCATCTTCACAGTCACAAAACCTGGCCCGCGGCATTAGTTTGCTAATGACAACAGTTACCCTTCAAAAACTGCGATAATTTGTGGAATGTTTAGGTCTAAAGAATATCCACAACACCAATGTATAACCTTCAACTGTCAATCCTTAAAAAAACACGCATTTTTCACTTTTATGTTGCTTTACACTAGAAACTGCTCCTGTAGAATTTGGACAAATGTGTGTATTTTTATGAAGAGCAAATGATCATGAGTTGGCTGCAGTGAGTGGTACGGACCTCCCAGGAGGTAAAATCTAGTATATTTTTTTGAGGAAAAGGCGCTGCCAAAACAAGATGGCCCACCTCACTCATACTACTTAAAAAGAGATGGGAATATTTTTTACTTTTTTTGTTGTTGTTTGGGAGGGTGGTGGTAAATGGTAATACAATACTACTTCATATAAAATATTTTGGGATCTGTTTTCAGAGAGTTAACACTTTTCTGCATAACTAGCATAAATAAGTGATTTTCTACCAATCAGTACAGCTCTTGGTACTAGAATTCTGTGCTTAAAAAAAAAATTGGTAGATATTCCGAGTGCTGATTAAGAATTTGCACAGCACTCATCCCAAGATTAATGGAAAGCACATTGTGAAAACTCCACAAATCACCTGCAAAAGGTGTCCTGAAAAGCAAGTAAATACCTGCGAAGGGACAGACTCTCCTTGCTTTTACATCAAGAAATCTAATGATATTAAGGGCACTGTTAATCCTGAGGAACGATAATAAAACCTACTTTGCCTTCCCTCAAATGTGAGAACTCTGAGAACTTTCAAAGCAATTTTTCGTGCTCTGAATTTGCTCCCAACATACGATTAGAAGTCTGCAGAAGCATTCAGTGCTGGATAACTCTTCCCAGTGTATTCAAAGCAATACTGGATGCAATATAAGAAGTGGTTTGGCCTTTTCAGAAAACCATCAGTTGAAAGTATTTTCAGCATAATCCAGGACATTAAATCACTAGTTAAATAGAAACATTTACTGACAGCTTGAGTACAAATGTTTTATTGTGAAGAACAGGGAATATAATGACCAGAGCTGTAGCCTCTTGGTCTGGCTAAACAAGGTGGTGGCATTGGTGGGTAGATGTGATTAAAATATCATTGCCAGGGCAAAGCTGGCAGCTAAAAAGAAAACAGAAGGAGTCACCACCAGGCCTGTTAAAGCTTTGGAAGGGCTTTAATAACTTCTGTCAGTATGGGTCTAACTCAGATAGCCTTGTTTACACTGGAGAGGGCAAAAGGATTGACCACAGTCAATAGAGCTTGTTCTAAAGGTTAATAAAAAGGAAAAATATCACAAACGGCTCCCAAAGAGATAAGCCACCTCAGAGCCAGCTGAGCAAACCAGCCTTAAAAGCAACTGTTTCCGTGTGCACACTGAAATAAACTGTGCAACTGCAACACATCCAAGCTTGCTTTCATCAAGCACAAATCCACTAATTTAATTTCACTAGTTATAGAATCCTAGAATCATCTCGGTTGCAAGGGACCTTTCAGATCATTGAGTCCAACCATCAGCCCAACACTGACAAACCTACCACTAAACCATGTCCCTCAGCACCACGTTTGCCCAGTTTTAAATATGCCCAGGGATGGCGACTCCACCATTGCCCTGAGAAGCCTCTTCCAAGGTTTCACAGCTCTTTCAGTGAAGCAGTTTTTCCTAATATCCATCCTAAACTTACCCGGGTGCAACTTGAGGCTGTTTCCTCTTGTCCTATTACCTGTTCCTTGGGAGAAGAGACCGACCCCCCCTGGCTACACCCTCCTTTCAGGGAGTTGGAGAGAGCCAGAAGATCTCCCTTCAGCCTCCTTTTCTCCAGACTGAACACCCCCAGCTCCCTCAGCCTCTCCTCATAAGACTTGTGCTCCAGACCCCTCACCAGCTCCGTTGCCCTTCTCTGGACCCGCTCCAGCCCCTCAATGCCTTTTTTTGTGGTGAGGAGCCCAAAACTGGACACAGCACTTGAGGTGGGGCCTCACCAGTGCCCAGTACAGGAGGATGGTCACCTCCTGAGTTCTACTCACTACGCTGTTCCTGATAGAGGCAAGGATGTTGTTGGCCTTTTTGTCCACCTGGGCACACTGCTGGCTCATGTTCAGGCACTGTTGACCAACATCCCCAGGTCCTTTACCCCCGGGCAGCTCCAGCAACTCCACCCCAGCCTGGAGCATCCATGAGGTTGGTGTGTGTAGTTCTAGTGCCCAAAGCGGCATCAGGGCAGCAGCACACACAAGCCAAATGTCCAGGGGTCTCCTCAGTTTGCATAGTCTCCACCAGACCCAGTGCTCCCACCATGTCACTGCTCTCAGGACACATGGACCTGGGAGCTGTGTAATCCAGCTACACTCTCTACAGCTGCAGCCTCGGAGCAGATCCAAATTGACATACTATGCTATTAACCAAATTGCAAATATTTTCATTAGTACTTTAGTCCAAAACATGAAAACAAATTCTGGGTTCAGTGCTGTATTCTTTTCATTCTGCAATCTTCTGATTGCCCATCACTACTCTTCTACAATAAACTTCTAGCTAACGTTGGGCCTCGTGTCCATATTTCTTACTAGGTAGCAAAGCTGACCATGCAAAAAATCCAAACCTCTGTCACTTCCCAAACTCTGTCCCTGCTAGTTACATGCAGTGTAACACCTGCCCTCACTTGCTGAAGGCTTGAAGACCTTTGTAGCTCAGTGTTGTGGACAAAAGGCCTCAGAAACATGATGAAATCTACCTTTTTGCAGACAAATTCTTGGAGATCACTGTGCATGAAACAGCAGCTCAGTGATTTTGGCAGCCATTCTTTACTACTCTGTACTTACAGAAAAGACCTGTGCCATACTACATTGAGATCTCCAGGACAAAAAAAAAAAAAAAAAGGAAAAAAAGAGAAAATAAAATAATAATAATAAAAAAGGAATAAAAAATAAAGCCATTTTATGTGCTCAGACACTGGGTTTCCACACTACAAAATCTTTGGTGGGAATTGTTTTAGAAATGCTCTGGTCTGAAGAAGTAGACAAGTGCCTCCTGATACCCTGATGCCCTGTATCTGATGCCAGCAGGTTCTTTCCCTGCAAAAAATGCCCCTAGCAGTCTCAGAGTGTCTTGCTCATTCTTCCTTAGGCAGAAGAGACACTAAGAGCTGTGATAGTGTTAGAATTACAGTTAAAGACTCATAGCAGAAACAAGGTACTATTCTGGGTCAGCTGGATTATGCAATATTACATTACAAATTCAATAATATAAAATATAAAGCACAGGGATTTTCTACTAACAATCTACTTTTATTATTTCAGCTATTCATTTTCTCTCTAACTTTCAAAATGATCAGAGCAATACTATCTACATACTTGGAAGAAGTATTTAGAATGGAAGAATATGTATGTAGTATGTAGGAATGGAAGAATAAGTTGCTACCAATCCATGTAAAACCCCACTGGTGTTCTCCTCCTTCCAACAGCTTTTAATATTATTGAGACTAGAGTAAACCAGAATGTTGTAGCTGGACTAGTCAGAAAAGAATGACAGGGACTGAGTTTGTACAGAGGAAAGTGAACAAACTCAGCTGTACGTACTCGAATGTACAGACCCTATTGTAATTATTTACAGGTAATTTAGAGATGCTACTGTTACATCTTCAGTGTAGTATGTCCTTATATATATCACACATCACTACAGGACACTTGCACTACCTCTTCAATATTGCCATTAACTAACAACGCGGAGATATGTACTGCTATCAAACACTTCATTACTCAATTTTTCAGGAACCAGAGTTGAGAAAAAGTGCAGGAGAGCAAGGCATATTTTTATTTTACCCACAAGATTATCCATGTGTGCTGGGTGATGAGGGAGTTGCCATGATCTTTTTCATCAGAAAGAAGTAAATTAGTAAGCAAGAAAGTATGCATTGACTTGTCAGCTTTTACATTAAGGCTGCCTGGGGGCAGCCTTCACTTGCATGCTTTCCTCTGTGTCAGAATTTCTTTTTAATCCGCATAGTTTGAGCACTGAAGCATAACCCATTTCTTCCTTAATTGATTCTAAAGTTAGAAGTATATTGTTTAAAAACCCCCCACCCTTTAACAGTCCTTTAAGTCTAGGGTTAAATTATATTTGAGTAAATGCAACTGAGGCAAACATGTTAAACTCAGTACGTGTTTCCAGGCTTTACTGGATGAGAGACTGCAATCTAAGTCACCCTCACTAAAAATGGGCAAAGATAGAAAGTGAGCAGGAAAACCCATCACAAATGCTGTTTTGTTACCCAGCTAAAGATTTGCTGCATTATTTTTTTATCAACTGCAAAATATGACCAGCTATTAATTTATTTGTCTGTATAAAAAGGCATTAGTAGTTAAAAAGGAAATGTATAATTGGATGAAATATTCTAGATTTTTCAATATTCTTTAGAAGTGATACAAATTCTAGAGTACCAAAGAATAATGTCTCAGTTTCCAGATGGCAATCATCTCTGCTTAATGCAAGATTCGTACAATTTTTAAGTAGGAATCAAAATTCATATACATCCCTTAAGCATGCCCTTGAATCAACATTTTAAATTTGCTTGCTTTCATCGAAAGGGTAGTTTTTAGGCTTTTGACTTGGTTTGGGTAGGTCTGATGTCTGCCTACACGTATTCCCCAAGAGACATGGAAAAGCACCTGGCAAATATTAGCAGTGGTTGGGTCAGACCCACTGGCAAGATCCATTCTGAACCACGGGCACACTTCTGCTTTGGTTTTGTACATCCAAAGCACTCATGGGCCAAGTGTCAGTTTTGCAGACAGAATCGAAAGATAAAGCATTTCTTGGAGTTCTTTTTCTACAACTTTTGACTACAAAGATGTGTGCCTGATTCAAAACTCATTTGCAAAGCCAAAAGCTAGTCAAGTCACAGCCAACGTATCTCTAACAACTCAAGATTATAACCACATTTATTACCTAAAATTATTTGCTCTAAGAAAAATGTAGTTATGATTGTTCTGTACAAAACCAAGCCTCTCCAGCCATCACAGCTGGATCCCAGTTGCTGTCAGTGGTGACTCACTTCATCTGCCCATTCTTCTACCTGCCCCCCATGAAATTCTTCCCACCTCCTCCAGCTCTGGCTGCATCATTCACATTCTCAGTCACCTGCAGGTGGCATGGGTAACTTCTACTCAGTCTTCTTTCAGCACTTTTCTTTGGACCTTTTTTCCAACCTGGAAACATGCACATGCTTTAGTCTAGACATGAATACGCTGTCTGTTTCTGCTCCTCAGACAGCATCTTTTCAGAGTAACTTCACACATCACAGCTGAAAATGGAACCTCGATATTTACCATACTTTGGAGGAATGGAGGGAAAAACACCATCACTTTGGCAGCCTGAAGTTACTGGTTCCCTGGGTATCCTTCCCCCAAATTCTGGTGGTGAGTGGAGGCTACAGAGAGGAGGAATACCCCTGTATGGAAGAAGACATCTTATTGCTGTAGAGCAGAGCAATTTCCTCAGCAGTCCTCAGTGAGGAACTTCTAGTAGTCCCTCAGCAACCCCAGATGCAAAGGAGGCTGGCTTGCTTTCTCTGAGGGACAGCAGCGTCCCGCTGGGAGCTATGGTGGCACAGTGAAATCAGGAGTCTAAGAGGATCATGGTGCCCGGAGGTGGAAGGGTGACTTGGTGCCACCTTTGATCCCTCCCCACCTGCTCACCTTGGGACCGAGACTGCGGGAGAGCAAGGTCAGCTTCTTCCCACCCTTCTCTTCTCCATCCTGGGCTCCCCACCAAAACAGAACAGCTGGCGACCAAGGTGTCGGTACACCTGAAAGAAGTTAAAAAAAATTATGAAAGATGCTAATTTATTATTTTTTTTTTATCAGGCTGATTTCTAGGGTTTCAGGGTACGTACATTCCATCCCAAATGTCCTGTTTCTGAAAGGCTGCTGAATTCCTCCTTTAAGCCTCGCTCTGTTGAGCGCTCAGTACCCAGCTTGTGCCCCAAGCCCAGGCCACATTACTGCTCACGGCTCATGAGCGCTAATACAGATTTTGTTTGAAAAGCCACACGTTAGCAAACCACAGTTATTTGCAAGCCTGGCCCAGGGCTAGTGTCAGACATCAACACATAAGCAGCACAGATATTTTATTTAATTAAGTCATGCCATCTGGGCCAACAATGAAGGCACTCATATACTTTGCCTTTGCTTTCAGACTACATAGTGCTCTGATCCCCCCAAAATTGTTCAAAAAGCCAAGTCTCTGTGGGATTTAAAGAACACTTTCAGCTGCTACTTGCATTAGGCTGAATTTCTGCTGCAACATACTCGGGATTTTTCTTTTCCTAATAAAGTGAGTGACCAGAGTCAGATTTATGCTCCTTACTTTCGTCCGAGCGCTGCATCCACCGTGCAGGAAATTACTAATGAGCAACTAAAAGAAACGTGCTATTTATAATATGTGTGTATAGTAACACGTAGCCACCAACTTTATTCTGCCAGAGATTATCTGCTATAAAAAACAAAGGTAGCACCAAACTGTCAGGCATTAGACAAGGGGAATTGCTACTCATGGTCCATTGGTTTTCCAGACCCATGGTAGACCTGTTTTCCAGACCCTGTCCATAGACCCTCCCAACAAAGATGATCTGCTCTACCATATCAGAGCTGTTCAAACAGACCCACAACGCACAAGAACTCAAACCAAAATATTTTGTGACCGATATGAGCTCAGATCTTCAGAAATGATGAATGGGTAAATGCTTTAAGTGTCCTGACTTGGTTTCGAGGCTCAAAGAAATACAGACAAATAATCCTGTATAACCCCGTGGAGTTTTGTGCCAGGGTTCTAAACCCGTCCCCAAACACAGTGTTCAGCTTTGCTGAACTGAGATCTAAGTCCGTGGAAATGTAATTTTTGCATACTGTATTAAGCAGCATAAGGTATTACTTAGGATATGTATAATATTAAGCTTGAAAAAGTTCTAGAAAGATGCATTCACCAAATTCTTGTGAGGTAAGAAAATGGGGAACACAAACTGAGATCAAAGTACCATTATGTCACTCTCTAATTGCTGGATCTCTGGGAAGTTACCCAAGTCCTTGCACTTCCTAGTTACAATTTACATCGGACTAAATTAAACAATTAATTCAAACACACATATATTTTAGCACAAAAAAAAATCCCCCCTCCACGTTATTAAAACCAAAAATCCCATATATCCTGGGAAATAGCATCACAGAGCATTTTCAAGGGAAAGGGTATTTTTACACTCCTGTTTTCCAAGTTTCTGTATTTAGCAGTGCTGGGCAGAAAGTCAAACATTTCCTTTTTACTGCAGCAGATGCGAACTGCTGAAGCTTCTCACGCTCTTGCTACCATCTTGCATTAAGAGAGCAAGAGTAAGTGCTCCTACATACCGCTGGAACATCGATGTTACAGCCACGAGCAACAGATGGACACTTCAGTCAAGGACTACTTAGCACCATCAGCAATAAGCAGTCATGGTTCAAGGACACCTGCAAATTAATTTTTTAGCATCAAGCATACTCCAGGCTGCCATGGGCTGCCACTTGTCCTATGATCATGACACTTACTATGCACGAGCAGTATTAATGGATCCAAAAGAAGCATAACAGAGGTCACCATGAAGCATTTCACTAATGTACTCATTCCTTTTTTTTTTTTTCCTTCGCTTCCAAAAATACAAACACACTGTTTTAACATAGCTGGTCTATGTAGTAATGACCTGAGGAATATCAAGCAGTAATGAAGATACTGCACAGAACAGCAAAACATGCTGGGGGAATTAAAATATTGGAACGTGTTTTAGTGTGTCAGTTGATAAATCAAATGGAAAGGCCGGAATTGTGATCAGTAATCGGTCGGAAAAAAAGGAATAGAATCACTTCAGGCAAAGCATTCAGAAAGTGCTCAAAACAAGGCATTTCCAGAGCTGCTAATACCATTCTAAGTATTTCAGACAATATTTAACAGGATATGAATATTTTGACAAAGTGTGAAATTGATTTAGGCTTGTTAAGGACTGAAAAATCGACCTCCAACTTATCTACTCAAATTCAATCTAAAAGGATTAGGCCAGTGAGTTCTAAGTTAAGTACAGTTTTTACAGTTTTTTTAAAAAAACCCCAAATTTGGACAGCTAAGTAAGCACAGGCTTGGGGGGGGAAATGAATTTAGGAGTATTAGGAAATAATATATTTGGATAAAGAGGAACTCTCCATATTTACACACAGTATGACTGGGAATGAAACCAAAGCTGTCCTTCTCTTGCATGTATCACAAAGAGCTCATATATATGATATTTAAAGCCAGTATGGAAAAAGGCATTTATTGGATGTACAAGGCAATTCACAGTTCTAGCTCCCAAGTTGGAAAAATTTTTAAAAGACTGAACAACAGACTGAAAGGCTGCAACATTCTCCCTTATAGACACAAAAGAAAGCAGAAAAAAAAAAGAGCAATGGCCAGAAACCAGAAGGAAATTTTCGGCAACAATGGGAAAACATTTTTAGAGAGGATGAGTGGGTAGTGAACAGATAGACAGGGGAAAGGCTGTTACACCAGCAATGCATGAGTTCAGCACTGAAGTGTCATTAGTGGCACTGAAATTAGTAAAAAAATCCTGCTAAGATATAAGGGGGAATACTGGAGTGTTGTACAACTGTTGTAGATCTTATACAATTGTGCTTTAGGAAGTACAGCTACATTATGAGGTTTAGAGACCGTTTGTTTTTTGAGGTGCAGGCTGCGAAGATTGTCAAAATTTGAAAAGAGGTAGGATTTATTGACATCAGACTGGCAATTTCTTCAAAGCATTCAAATTCTCACAAGTTACATTAGCCACCCAAAAAAAGAGAGTATGTGTAAGTGTATAGAAATGGAAGACGAAGATCAGAGTAGAAAGTTAAAGCACCCTGAGCTGAAAAACAGACTGGACATGGGCAGAAAGATGAAGACTCCTCGCAAGAATATCAGTCATTCCTTTGTGCCAACACAGCAAAAGGACATAAACATAATCCAGCCTATTTGAATTAAACATGTTTTTAAGTTCAGTGGAATTTTAAAATGTGCCTTTAGACACATTGGGACAGTGTAAAAGCAACAGCTTCACAATGACAAAGGTTCAATCTTTCTGTCTTTCTCAGACATTTTTTGGCACCCGTGACTGCTTTCTTCGGACTGTGTCGTGATATTTACACACATCCTGAACTTTCTCTCATCCTTAGGTTCTATCCATTTCACGAGGAGGATGGACATAGAGTCCAATTTTACATGTTTGTAAACGTTTGGAACATTACCTCAAGACCACAATTAACCAGACTTCAACCAAACATGGAAAAGAGTCATTTCCTTGCTGCTTAAAAGTAAGGTTGCCTCAGTTCTATGGCCCTTGTCAAAATGGCTTGTGCCAAAATTTGTAATTCCTACATTTACTGCTCTAAAGGCAATTTCTAGGCTTTATCCTTCTGAAACAGATAAACAATGAAAAGGAAGGGAACTCTATGAAGAAAAAGTTACTGGAATTATACATTTTTATGCAACGAAATTTCACACAGAAGTTTGTAGATGCAGGTCGAGTTCAATGTCAATTCTTCACCCTCTAACTCCAATATTAAAGCATGTGACTTCATGAAATTTCATGACTGTGATAACTGACTCATAGCAATTAAAGATCAACTTTTTTTTCCCTTTTGGCCTATAAATTCTCCAATGTTTAATATTTGCTACTATGAGGAGTATCTCTCTTCAGTAAGCTTTCATGAAGAAAATAAAGTGACCCTGTTGTAAACCTATATTTGGGGTTCATATTTTTCTTGGTAGTGAAGTGGCATCAGCTGTTGGCTGAATTTTCAATCTGATTGCTCTTAAATTTCAGAAAGTTATTTAAAGTCACTGAGCATGTGCTTCTGCGGTTGCTTGGTTGCAGGCTGCACACACAGACTTACAAACATCTATACATCTCTGAGGATTTATATACTGTATCTGAACTATGTAAGTACCTATGGATAGGTGTACCTCTTCCCTGCCACGAAAGCATGACCAAACTCTTCTTGACATGAACTGGTCAAGATTTCAGCCCAAAGACTTTTGGGTTGGGGATTCCAAGCAGGTGTGAGGATTGTAGAAGGGCCCTGTACGATTATATGGTCCAAACCCAGACTACAGGGTCACAACATGCCAAAGGTTAAGAATCATTGCTTAATGCTCTTTCTTTTCAGCAAAATAATGTCAGCCTGCCTTTAAAACAGGCTTTTCCTAAATTTCCCTCCTGCTGTTTCACCTGATTGGATTAATCTGTTTTCCACTCAATGGTATGAAATAGCTGTGTGACAAAGTGAAAAAGAAGTCCCAAACAGAATATAAAATTAAATATAAATTATTTGAAAGTATGTTACAGCAAAGGATAAAACCACATAATTCTATCAGTGAAAAGAGTTGACTGTCAAAAATTCAACACACAAAGCACATATGAAATATACAATCTGGTTTTTTTCATGTTTGAAAAATTACATTAATCCTTTTAGTGAATTTTTTTAACGTGTGGAGTACATTAGTCTGGATTAACGGATGGTGTTTATCATACTTTGTATTGTGGTTTCAGGAAATAGTCTGGCAACGCTAGGTTTCTACAAATGGATTTAAAATTAATCAACATCTATTTATGAGAAAGTTTAAACCATTATTAATACACTGTAAATACACATCTCCTTAGAGCTGACCCCAAGTGTCTACCATCTGCTCAACTGTTGTAATCACATTTTTAAAGAGCATGATCATACATAATGATTCTTCTCAGGAAAGAGCATCCTTAAGTACATCAGCAACATTTTAAATTCCACTTGTGTAATGCAATAATTTCCTACTGCCCTTTGCTAAGGAAAAAAGCATATGGTGGTGACTGAAAGCCAATCAAGCAATCCTTGATTTGTTTTCAGTGCTGCATGGGTGATGAAGGACCTTTGATTTATTGTTAAAAAAAGCAACCAAATAACTATAGCTCTCGTAACATTTTTTAAGTTAAATGTAAGTATTCTCACTGGCTTAACTGAAGGGGTCTTGATGTTCATATAGGCATAGGTAATGTTAACTCCAAATACAAACAGTTTGGTAATGTCAGATATATTACGTGCATGAATGAAAGCACAGTTTTAGCGAAGCCAATTGAACCAAACAATTTAATTTGATGTAGTCCACAAAATCCTTGCTGATCCTGACAAGACCACTCCAAGTTAGCAAACAAGGTGCGAGGCATCCATTTACAACTAATCTACTGGGAACGGGGACAGCACTTTCTGTACTCACATCATGTACACACCCACGACGCGTGACGTGATCCATTTAAGACACTTTTTATGGGAGAAGTGGGAGAGAGGGGGAGGAAGAATGTGCTCCATATCAACCTCCTGTTTCCATGACCCTTGTCAGCACAAACCAGTTCGGGGACCACTACAAGGTGGTTTCAGACAAGACTTTGCACTCTACCTGCTTTCTCACACCAGCCTGCATCCTGCCTGTCTCCAACAAGGAAGATGTTTTGGGCAAAAAGAGACACTGCTTCACATGAACCCATCCTCATGCCCTGCCCCTCCAGCGCACAATTCTCAGCATTAAATCCATCTTTAAGCTACCAAAGCAAAGAAACCCTACTGCTCTGGGGACAAAGGAAAAACATATCAATCTATGATTTCTGAAAATTAATACACATTTTGCCCCCTACCATGCATTTTTTCAGCCAACTCAATCAAGGTCAGGCTTTAATGCTTGAACAACATAAATCACTGATAATAATATCAATAGCAATTCACTGTTTGCTTGTTTAGCAACAAGAACCACCAACAAGGAAACTTTCTTTTTGTTTCGTAGTTCAACAGTGTTTTCTACAATAGGCTCAGGGTGCTCAGCACATTAACATAATTCAATAATTTTAATCAGCACTTTTCCTGTGAAATGAGCAACAAATGCAACCAAGAATTGCTGCTGTAAAGGGTCCAGCTCCTATTCCTTGGTAGAATCACGTAACTCATTCACAGACTTTTTTTTTGTGGGCCAGAGTGTCAGCAAATGGAGAACTTTATTGGCTAAATGGTATTTCAGTGATTTATCGCACATGAAACCTTGGGTTTTTGGGAGAACTGCAGCTGGCTTTGGATGAGACTCTTAAAATATGGACCATCATTTTAGAAGTATGGTAAAAAAAATAAAGTAAGACACAAACATAAGGACAACTTCTGTCTCCCACCTCTGTCTCAAAACCCTTCTGTATTTATGTGTCTACTTTTTGCCCTCAGAGTGTGGAAATTATGTTTCATGATTTTAGATCTGGAATTAGGTCTCAGAATCTAACACAGAATCATAGAAATTATTTCCAGGCTCAATTTTTGAGTTGCTTGCAGTCCTCATGGGTTGTCAGGCTCCACGGAGCTTGGTGGCAAGATATTGTTCATTGTAGATTAAGAAAACTGAGACTGAACAGTGCACATCTCCACCCATTCCACCCCCCTGTTTGGATAATATTGTCAGCAGTAATCACCTCTCCCTTGGAGATTTCTGGAGAGTTTCTGCTGATTTTTTACAAATCCAACATGTTATCGACTCAAGTGATTGCCATTCCGGCTAAAGTTTTTAACTTCAACAAAGAAATTCATTTTTATATTTTATTTTTATTGGAAGTAAGCTATGCATCAGGTTTATTCAACACTGTGACACACATGTAGTAGCCAATGTTGTGTGGTATTTCCATTGATATTCAACAGTCTTATGGATAAATGGACTATCACTAAATCAATTGAGAAATTATTCCGTGTTTAATGTGTTAAACTTCCTCCAAATACTACTAGAACTAAACCTGTCTATAATTCTCCCAATTAAACCAAACAAAAACCCAATCAATCCCCAAAATTTTCAATGACTCAAACAATTCATAAGATACAGAGCTTTTCATATTCAAGCCACAAGTTCAAATTTATCAGCAGAAAATCATTCTCATGGGGTGCTTTTATAACAGTCTGACATAAAATAATTTTACCGTTACTGCAGCTCTACTGAGTTTGCAGAGCTTGCTTCAGATTGCTTTGGCAAATGATGCTAGAGGATGTGGTAGGCTTGATTTCAGGGATCGAAATGGACTTCTCTGTTCCCCCGCAATACTCCACGATTTCCCAGAGAACGTGGAAAATTTTACAGATCATGGAGCAGCCTGGTGAGTCTGTCACTGCGTGGACAACTAACCAACTTTGGTCAAGGCACCTGTGACCATGCAAACCTAAAAATCATTGAGTTGAAATGAATCAAACATCTTGAATGGAAGGGAGGGCATTTAACAATATGCATTCATTCCAGACACACAGGTCTGTTGTTATTTTATCTTATGCAGGAATTTTTAGATATATAAAATCGATGCTATCTGCAATTATGGGGCTCGTGTTTCTGTTTTGTAGCATCATTGGAATTCAGCTGGCAGGGAAAACAGATGTGGATGGACATAACTTGAGCAAAACCCTCGGAAACACCACCAGGAGGCTGCCATTATGCTATTACTGCAGCTGATGACTCCAGTAATGGCCGGAGCAGCCTTTACTTCCCAGGTTACTTCCAGAACAGTAATCAAGGACTCATTTTCAGCCATGAAGGAAATCCAAATGAATTATTCTTTCACGATGAGCACAAAATTATGTCTGTGGAATTTGACGAATTTCCAAATGAGGGGATTATTACTTACAGACATTCTCCTGTCTATTAGCATCAAGCCAGTGGGCGAAGAGAAGGTTTTAGCAAGACTTTGAAAGCTCCTTTGTGAGTTGTGTCCTACAAAGAAAGCTGTTGGCAGTAGTTTGCTTTGGTGTTTTCTGCAGACTGAGCGGAAACTTGCCCGTCGGTCCAATCCAGGCTACACAGCCAAGGCTTTGGTGGCCTAGAAATCTGCCAGACTGGCCCAGTCGAGCTCACAGGAGAAAATGGGCAAGACAATGTTGACAAAAATAAGCCAAACCTACGCCGATGCAGTGCCTGGGTGATGCTGCTGCGCAACGTTACCCTGGATTTCTTATCATTCTATATTTATTAAAATCACAACGCTAATATTGATCCACACCTCTGTGCAATGCAAATAGGTTTTCTTGGTAGTTATTTCAGGGGAGAAAACACACAATATTTTTCACGTGTCCACTTGAAGGCCAGGTTTGCAATTCTCAGCTGAATTTGGCTGTGCCGATTATCTGTTTATTATGTGTTTTGGCAGGGGAGTGAAAGCATGGGATGTTTCCATGCCATCTGTAGCCAATATGCTCATTGGCAGAATCCATAAAGGTGTCATTTCCCAGTTGCTTTCTTCTGCGTCGCTGTTCTTAGCACCCTACAGAAACATTCGGTTGCAAAGGTGCCAATTTTGCACAAAAAGAGCCAGACGTGCTCTTCAGAGGACAGCAGTCTGTTCTTGTGAGGGCTCTGATGTGTACCGTCAATGTACAGAAAACTTTCTCTTCAATAGACACATTCAGTTAAAACTTGTGGCTATTGCAGTTACTTATATCTATTTATTGTTTATTAACATTTATTATCCATACATGTGACTAATTACATTGATTTATTAGTAATTATTGCAATGTATTCATATATTCATCATTAATTTGTCTATATTAAATATGATATTACATTTAGCATTAAAAAATGGAATACAGACACACTTTTACAGACACACTTATTTTGCCCCCTGCTCTTCTTGCAGGATCTTTCCTGTGTTATTCACAGTTACGCAGGTAGTCTCAATTTTAGGGCTGGTTATAAATGACTTCAAACTGTTCCATGTCTTTTCATACACCGAGGAGGAATGCAGCACAGTGCTTATTTTTAGTAAAACTTAAAAGACATATAGGACCATTTATCAAGGACTAAAATTTAAATCTATTGAAATTTACAGAGACACCTGCCCTCCTTACAGTTTCTAGGAGAAGACCACCAGCCCTTACCTCAAGCTACATACAATATGCTTTGGAATAGCCAAATAATTCTTTATTAGCAAATAATGCCAAAGGAATGTACATAATTGGGCTTTTATAAGAACGATAACCCTTATGAAGGAAATAAGGCAAAGGAATCAATTTGGGATTCACACCTGTGTTTGCTTAGGATTTCTTGTTGGTTAGCAGAGCCGTGACAGAGGCCGTCAGCCTGTGCTGGGGGTCACTCTCTGTCCAAAAGCAATTAGCAAAGCCGCTGTCAGACTAATAAAGCAAAGCAAAGCTCAGCTCAGCCCCTCTTGCTGCGTTGCCTCTGCCAAAGCCACTCCGTGAGCGAGACTGTCCCTCTCCAGCCATCTCCCATCTTCCCTGGCTGGCACACCATTGCAATGCTTTTACCTTTGCAAGGCTCCTGCTCAGTGTCCTTGGCTTTTCTTTAGTTGATTGAGTGTCCAATTTCTTTAATTGGTTTCATTTGATGAGCTTCTAAACCCGCAGTTACATTCCTCATGCACAAGTGCAAAACGCTGCTCAAATTTTAGATTCCCTGGTTTTGTTAACTTTAACTCTCATAATTAAATATATTGAAGAGCTCTCTGCCTAATGTATAGTTTCTTATTATTTATTATTATATTTCTATATTATTTTCTCTGTTATCGATGATACTATTTACTGTAATACTTACAATATTCCATGTATCAGATTTTCTAATTATCTGGTAACAATTATCAAGTTATCTAATTATCTGACACGTGGGAAGTATTTAGCCAAGTTTGCTACATTTGCCAAGAAATGAATGCTCCAAAAATGGTAACTGTAGAAGGGCTACTTTATTTGTGATCAATTTACAGACACAAACCCTTACACACATACAGGTCTCCTTTTATATAACTCATGAGCAAGGGACCTGGTGTGTCATAAAGCAGCATTAATAGAGTCTACACATCTCTTTTAATTATTATGCTTATTATTATTCAATGTGTGCTATGTATAGAAGCCTGTCTGACAGCGACTAGTTGCAAACTGCCCTGATTGGCAATATCTATGTCTGCTTGATTAATTAACACTTATTAGGTGCAAACTGACACTGGGTAACACAAATTAGCCATTTTGGGCAACACTGCTGACTGCTGAGGTGGTCAGGAAGAACACTGGAGAGGTTTCACGTGGATACGGCCTAAAGATGAAGAGGTTTGGTTTTAATTAGCAAACTTAAGCAATTAAATAAACTGGTCTTTACTGTATTATTATTTGCTGCTGTCCAGTTAGCCCAAAAAAGTGTTCTTGAAAATCTTAACACTGATCTTGAACATATCTTCCTGACAATATTTCTCTTTGTCAGTCCTCACCGAGCTGCCCTCAGGAAATTCTCTTATTCTTCATCTTCAGGAACTTGAGTAGAGAAACCTTTTTTTGATGGAAATGTCTGGGCTGCATTGGCTCCCCAGCACCTACCAGTGATCAACCCCAGACCTCAGTGGGCCTTTTCTGAGCCAGCACCAAATCTTTACAATCCACAACTTTAGGGAGAAAAAAAACATTTCCCTCCAAATATTTAGCTTTCTTTGTGCAGTTATGCTCGGACAATCTTCACCACAACTGCTTTGCAGCTGGAGCCCTCACCCTGCCAAGGAATTCAAAATGCATCACCGTAACAAATTTTTCAGTGATACCACGATACCTTTTTAGGGTCAATATCGTCCCTCTTGAAGGTGGTGGATGTGGGCACCAAGATTGATCGGCAAGAGATGGGCACTGCCTGGTGGAATGGAGAGGGCTGAATCACAAAGGGGACATGAGAAACGTACACCAGGCTGAAGGGCTAATGGCACAGGGCAAGCACAGGCTGACTGATGGGTAAAAGAACTTGTAAAAGAACTTACTTGAGAGCATAATTAAAGAGGCTTGAAAAGAGACAGGTTTTCTGTTGGGAGCTGTTATTTTCTGCCAGGTTTGATTCGAGAGTGAAGGACGGCTCTCTGCTCCCACCTCTAAAGGAGGACCTCTACCAACTTCCCATGCATCCTTCAGCCAGCCAGCACGAAGTCAGGGCACAGAACGACCTGCACAGTATCAGATGCACATTATGTGGCTATAACCTAAAAGGAAAACAAAAATAACACTGTCAAGTTGCAAGATTGAACGAGAACTTCTTCCAGGATAAATTTTTGTCCCATCAAGGAAGATGTAGATCTCATTTTAGCCTTGAGCCTTTAAGCTCCAGAAGTAAAGACAGCAGTAATTACTTCCTCTCACACCATTTCAAGCAATGGGCATGTACTAGTGAATAAAAATGTAATTCCTGTGTGTAATAAATAGTCTATCACATAAACTGTGTGTTAAACACAAATTCTTGCAATAACAAGCATTTCAGAAATTCTGACCACCATTGTTACATTATCTCAGAGAACAGAGCTGCCTGAGAGCAGCTGCTGGGATAGCACCACATGAAACAAGTAATTAAAATTAAAGTGCAGGCGCCAGATTTTCAATTGTGTTTCACAAACAAATGTCTAGGATCATGAGAGTGAAAGTGTAAAATCAGGTCCTTAAGAAAGCTCTCCTTTTCTTAGCTTTATTTACCCAGGATTGCATTTAACAGTCATGGAAGACTGAAAATCAATGATGCAGAAAGCAGTTGGTAATTTATTTTGTAAAAATCTTCTTAACAGTTTTTGGAAGCCACAACTGGATACCCAGCAGAAGTTAAATGAAAGTTGTACCTAAGGACATTGCTGTGTAATGTCAAGGACCTACTTAAAAAAATAGGTTATACTACTTTTCAAAATTTCGGTAACTATCATGTATTGATTCAGACTTATATTTCTGAAATGCTTTTAAATGTTATATTCAAGATTTCACTACGAAATTCACAGTTTCTTTCTTAAAATAATTCATTGATTGATCTATGATTTCTGCAGGTATGTGCATTACCTGTCATGCAGTGCACAGATGAAAGAATTCCACACCCCTTTCCTGCACCAGATCTACTTGGTTCCAGTAATTACTATTTCAGGCCAGTAACTTCTTTTTACATTCATTTTGCTATAGGGTAAATGAAAAACATAGAGTATAGGGGGAAATGGAATTTGGCCTGCTGAATCAAATATGTGTTTACCAAATACAGCACAGAAGTTGCTAACACATAGGAAGAAGCTTTGTTAGTGCCTATGGAGAACAAGAGGTTAGCATTTCAATGTAATTTTAATATTTCTTAAAATATTACTTGAAAAGAAACTGCATCTTCCTGCAATTTTAAATGAGAAATGAAACCATTTGAGAAGCAAACCAGATGTTGAGATGGCACTTTATTCCTTTAGTATTTATTACGATTTTACATAGAACGTCACAGAAAAATACTGTCTGGAGCACATCGTCACTCGCGTCAGACGTAGGGAATTTATATGTTTATGAGGATACACTACCACCAACATCAAATAGAGCCAGGGCTGAGGGGGTTAATAGGTTCCTTCTTTCCTTTGGGGAAGGCCTGGGTTCAAACCTAGTTCAAGTCTGGAGTGAAAATGAGTTTGGTGGCCTCGAAGCAAAAAACCACGTTTGTCCGTAGGCTACGAAACCACGGGGCGATTGGGCAGAGGTGGGCTGCATCGCTGGGACGGGGGAGCTGAGCTGGCTGGAGGGCTGGGGGGCTGCCGGGGGGGAAGCATCGGGGCTCTCCTCCCAGCGGGACGAGCCCCACGCAGCTCGTCCCTCGTCCCTCACACCGCCAACCTCTTCCCTGTTAATTAGCGAGGAAATAAATCATCCCTCTTATAGGTGAAAGGCAGAAGAGGTTTTGCTTTTCATAATATCCCCCTTGCTTTCAGATCTCGGAAATGTTTTGGCAGGTGTAATGCTCAGGTTTGTCAGAGTACCTTTGAAAAAGAATTCAAAAAAATGTAAAAAAAAAGAAAAATAAGTATCAGGAGGCGAAGTGCTGGCTGTGGCGTTTTCACTCGGAGCCTTCTCATTAACTTAAACGAGTTTGGGATTTCAGTGGAGTAATTTTATTTTGCCCTATTTTCCATGCAGAGTCCTTATTACTCCAATTTGACATGAGACATAAGAAGGAAAGAAGAAACTATTCATGTTCAATTAAAAAGTGTTTCAAGAAACAACTGTAGAATATGTATTAAAAATAACAACGATTGTAAAAATACAAAGTTATGTACCTATTGAAAACACATTTCTTTAAAAATCCAGTACCCAACCTAATGGGTAACTAGACAAGATTCAGGATTTTTTTTTTTCTTTCTTGTCTCACACTACTCACATCTGAAATATCAGATGAGATTACCCAACAGCAATTCCTTCTCCTGGAATTTGTTGAAATTCATTGAAATTATTAAAAGAAATCATGTAAAGGTCAAACAAAAGGACGGCACTGAATTATTTTGAAATATTTCTTTCTTGAAAATTCTGCTTTCACACTCAGAGCTGGGGTGGGGAGCAGGGAGGCATCTGTCTTCCCCGAAGAACAAATGCTCATAAATTCTCCTGCAGCCTTCCGTCTTTACAATGAGCAATGACTAAAAAGCCAATATTCCTAAGACTTTCTTCACTGTTGATCATTCTTCATTCTTTGTCCCCTGTATCAGAGTGGTTCAAAACTGGAAAAGTAAGCCAAGCAATTCAAGGGTCTTTGGTGATTTTTTTTTTGGTGATTAAGACAACTAAGCTGAGGAATGCCAAGCAGCAGGATGCTTTCCTCTTCTTCGGGAGCTGGTTGGCTCCTCTCACCTGCCTCCTTCCCTCTTTAATATTTGTTTCTGCAAATATTTGGACATTTGAATTTAACGCCCCTAAAGCTTGCAAGAAAGCGAGACTTTCAGCTGGAATGGGTTTGAGCAACTGCATCCGAAACTGCCTGTTTATTTTTAGCAAGGGAAAGGTGACACTAATTTTATTTATGTAAATCTAACTTTCACCTTGTCTAGATGACAGGGATGTCAGCTACACTTGCTGGCTTTATCATGGAACAAAACTGTGCCTGCTGGGTTCAGTTTCTGAGCTTTAGAGGAAGGTGAAAGAGCAGGATCCTATAGTGCTCACTTTAAACCCAAATATAAACCAAGGAGAAGAAGAAATCTTTTCCTTATCCCAAAGCCATTTACAGAATTTTCTATAGCGGCTGCGGTTGCATCTTGGTGGTTTTGAGCATTTAGTGTGGAAGCTTATATTTAAATATACCAAAGTGTATAAATAATGAGTTTATTGCAAAGAATGTAAAGAAAATACAAGAACCTGAAAAACAGCACTGAGTAAAGAAGTAAAATACTGTATTTTATCCCAGTTCCAATATTTACATTAGCTATTTCGACTCTATCTGAAGGTATTTTTTAGTTGAAGAAGATGTAAAAGAAATAGATAAAAATACTAAAAAGTTCCTACGAGCTTAAATTTTTAGGACTTGGCAGATGCCTCAGATATTAAGTGAAGAGCAGGTAAGGTTGCCTGAAAAATCTAATGAGACTTAAAAGCAATCTGAAGTATATACAGCAATAAGAAAATCTCTGTCATTTCCCAGTGAGAGATTTGGATGCTGTCTAGTTCTACATGCTATAATTTTTGGGAAAATATTTTTTTGCAAATGATGGGAAGTCAGTAGTTACAGTTACTGCTTACTGTTGACATTAGGTGACTGTTCCTATGCCCAGAATACCACCTACCTCAGCTAAATGGTATCTTTATGAAATTAACAGAATGCGGTTGCAACATGGCTATAAGAAAAAATATTAACGTCAAATTTTGGATTATAATTGGAAAACTGACCTTTGGAAAATATGTTACCACTGCAGTTCTGAACTGTACTGTAAAATGACAACTTTAAGATCTGGAAGAATGACTGTATTATGCAGTCTAGAAAATGTAGCTAAATAAAAATAATTATACTCTTTATGCTTCACTAGAATTCTAAATTAAAAAAGCCTTGAAGCTTTCTATGGCCTTCCTCCTGTGAAGTAATTCACATTATTTTCTGTCTTCCAATTTTTTGGAAGTGTCTGTCAAACACTTTAAAATACTTTCAGTGAACTAGATTTTTTTTGTCATTATATGGGCAATCTCCATAGGCAATTGTGACAGGTATTGTAAATAAAGCTTTTCCTAGAAACATCTCACAGCAATATTATTTAACAGCATATACATGATTCTCTTTTTTGGTTCTCAAACAGCTATATTTGATTGAAAACCCTGAACTAAAATAATTCCAAAATGCGTCACAGCAAAGAATTTTGAGAAGCTTCTACTTTGACATTTTACAGTTTCTCTTGGCTACATTACTCTTAAGACTTCTGCCACTCTTTTAAATTTTAATCAGTGCTGCATGCATTTTTAGTTGCTTTTGGCCCCATTGCTTTCCTCCCCAAGTCAGCATTTATATCTACTACTGTATGCATATGCAGCTTTATTAGCATTTATTAACCATTAGTCTAGTCTTACATTTGAATGGCATTTTTCCAACAAAGAATAAAAAATGCACAGAAAAAGCTCACCTGTCAGTATTTTTTCCTTATGGACTTATCACAAATATTCATCAATATGTGAGGGCCTTTTCTGAGATATGAAAGCTCAGTTATAGTATTGTTTCTCACTGAGTACAGACAAATCCACTTCCACACAGAAGTTTGGATCAGTAAATCAATAAGTAGACTTCTTCATAGACAAGTACAACTAAGTTGTAATTGTATTTAATCTGGCTGTGCTAAATTACCAACTAATAGAGAATGTAAAGCTCAAAGCACTTAGCCTAATATATATTTCTAAGACAAAATATCATTCATTCACAGAGGAAAAAAAAAAAAAAAAGAATGAGAAATATTGCATCTGCCTCATTTTACCAGTGACTGCTGACCGAAAATTAAATCCCAGAGGACTGAGAGAATCACGTGAAAAAGTAACATTGGTAAAATATTATTTAAAAAATGCCAATGCCAATATGGAATGCCTTAATGAGGGAATATCCTCCTGCCTGTGCTGATGGAGCGAGCAAAACCCTTCCAAGCCTTAAGCTACTATTTTTTGTTTCAACACAACATTTCAAGACTAAGCTAATTTGATTTAAAATAAAAAAAAAAACCAAACAAAATTAAGAATAATCTGATTGAATGTGTTATTTTTTGAACTAAGCATTCTGTATTGGTTTGTCTCAGGGTTTGTTTTTTTTTTGTTGTTGATTTTGATTTTCGTTTTGCTAATTTCATTTTATGGTGAATCAGGATGATCCAACTCAACCCTAAATTTTCAGGCTTGGCCAGAGAAATGAAAAGAATAAAGTATCCATAGACTTGTATTTTAGATGCAGCTGGTGTGAGCTGAAAGGTCTGAGTTAGGACACACCTGCAAAACATTGAGTGAGAATCTCATGGACAATCCCACAGCATTTTTTTTACTTTCTTTTTTTCAGCCATGTAATAAAGCATGGAAATTAGGGCTTCTTGATGCAGGGCAAGCACTCATAGCCACAACGTCTAGGGTTTGCTATAGAGAATAAAGGTAGTCCACTGAAAAAAGCATTTCTGCTGTCCTAGGAGGGGACAACACAATGACGAAACAGGTTATTTTCCACAATTTTATGTAAATCATTTCTACTCAACTCAGAATTCATCCACGCTTTGTCATCCATCCCATCCCTTCAGGGTTTTATATTGCATTTCGCTACAAAACGACCTCCATTCTGGTCACCTGCAGAACGTTCTCTTTTGGTTTCCCATCTTAGCAGAGAAGCCATTTTTCTCTCTGTCTTTTAATTAAAATCTCCATGTCAGTAGCATGTATTAAATCAAGCTCCATTACTTTCAAAAGTGCGCTTTCTTAAGCAGACTTCATATTTTGTGAAGTCTAATTGCTTTCGTTTGAGGCAATATTAGTTGCAGAACAGCCAGTAATAAACTTTGGTCCTGGCAAATTTTTTCTCTTCAAGAACTCAAACACATAACATAAACAGATATAAAAGGAGGCTTTTTAAAGCTTTATTCATAATGTGGAGCACATGCATGTGGCAATGTATATCAGATCACAACACTGAATGAAATATGAGATTTATCCATGATGTAAGTTATGCCAACATATAGTAAGTTGAGAGCGTTAATTTGAATTTAGTTCTATTAGAAAGGAGAAGGGGGGAAATGACACGCTGCTTTATTAGTGCAGGCTTTCCCAAATTCAATGTTGAAAATTTCTTGATTCCTGGATGCACCTGGTGGTGGCACAATGTTAGATGATGCAGCTCAGTACAGAAAAGACCTACCAAGCTGTTGGCAGCAGAGAATCAAGGTGGTCCCTGCGAAGAAATGCACTCTCAGGATTCATGGTAAAGAAGACAGATTTTACCTTTGCTACAGTAGGGCAGGGAAAAGAAAGCTGTGAGGACTGAAAAATCAGAAGAAGGAGAACTTAGGACGGCCAGCACATGCGTGCGGGCTGACGGAGCCCCAGCCTCAGACACATACCTGAGAGCATTCCCGAGGTCCACAGGCAATGGAAAAGCCACATGTTGCCCATCCCCTCCCGGTCGTGTATCCCACAGCACAGTCTGGAGTATTCTCAAAAGCCCATGTGTAATTTATGGGGTGTATTTACCAAACGTCTTTAGTTTAAGCCACTGGATTTGTTAATCCCCAGAGACGAGGATACAGTCTTCAATACGGCAAATATGTTGCAAGGATTTAATGCCACCTTATTTAACACTTAATCTAGTATATTTTAAGCCAATCTATTAGAGGAATATGCCTTGTAGACAGCTTTCAGCCTCACTGGTGGTCATTAAGAAAGACATTCTGCTCAACCCCCACCCCCACCCCCGGCCACCACACCGTCCTCTCCTAAAAGATGGCACAGTAACAGAGGGTGCATTTATCCCATTCTGTTATTTCACAGATTTTACATTTACTCACATAATAAGTTACAAAAAGGAGAGAAGCAGAGTGGAATAATATGACACATTGCAATATATGAGGATATTATTTTGAGAGCAGTGAGGTAAATATGAAACGAGTCACCCAATATTTAAAAGAGAGAAGAGGCGGATAATGAGTTATTTTTTGTAATTCTATATAGTACAACTCACCAAAGAATAGTATATAATGAAGAATCTGAAAGGTGGTGATAGAAATTAGTTTGTGATTTATAAACTTCTCTAAATCAAAAATATGTCATTAATTTCATAAAGGCTAGCAGCAGAGAGGCACCCAAAGTGAAAAGCTGCATCACACGTTTGAATGCGAAAAGGCCGAGAGTCTCAAGAAACAGAACTTTCTGTAGGACCATTACTTGTTTCACCAAGAAGTTTGCATAGTTCCAACCAATTTTTTCTAAAAGGTAATACGCTCCTTTTTCAAAGGATCCATTGCCAAGTGCAATTATTTGTGAGCATTTGAAAAGTTCAGGGGAACATTATGCATACAAATTCAATTTGAGAAGTTTTAGGAAGTCCAAATTCATTAGGGAAGGCTGATCACAACTAAAAAGCAATTTGTGACCACGTCCAGCCCATTTATAAATGTTTTGCAGACCCTGAAATGAAATGTTTTCTTTAGTAGCCACAAAACCTGATCAGTACTCAATATCTTGTTTGTTCTACAAATATTTTACAATTATTTACATATAAGAAAAATATTACATCACTGAAAAAATTAAGTATCCAGTTTATTTTCAAAATTACATATGGGTTTTCCCTTATTCTCAACACATAATTCTTCTAACTGAAAAATTTTGCAGCACCTGATTTTATTTCTGTCTTATAAAGATTTAGGAATTGGATATATTAAGAAGGGGCTTATGAAAAAATTGAAATCTCAGCACATTAAAATCTTAAAAGCAGGAATCTGTATAAATCTTTGCTGGATAATCAAATTAATTTTGTTTAAAAATGGATAACTTCGATATGTTTGGTTAAAACATTTTTTTCTTCCGAACTGGATCAAACTAACTTTGAGCTGCTTCAATAGACTTTCTACTCGGTGCCTGAGCCTAAACATGAAACTAGGCAGGCACAACTATCCTCTGCTTGTGGCAGAACCACATGTAATTTGATAATTTTTTTATTTTTGGCACATTTGAATATAAAATGCACAACTACCACGGAAGATCATTAATACAAGGTAAGTATCAGACAATTACAGAGCCCACTTTCTGAAGCATGACTTAAATACACATTTCCAATCAACAATGCCAAGTTTTCATGAATTTGCCGTATCAAAAAAAAGCATTTTCAGACTCATTCTTGAGCAAATCATGGCTAAGCAGGGGGATCCCCCAGTACAGAGCCCCACTGCGGTTCCAGATTCCAGTTCATCCATACCTGCCCCACCGTATGCCCTGATGAGAAGATATCATGTAATTGCAATTGCTCCTTCCTAAGAATACCACTGAAGTTGATGTAAAGACAAAAAACAGATATAGAACGGCACTTTAAAAATATTTTTTCTTCAAATAAACCTTTTTAACACACAGGTGGTATTCATGCTGAACGGCGATAGAAAGCACGGTGTTTAAAAAGTAAGAAACAAAAGATTTTAGTTCAGGAAATATTCCTAAAGGAGTTACCCTAGAGAAAGAGTTAAATTTCTTACCTCTATTAAGGATTTAATTTCTGTTTCTTAGCTGTTTTTTTATTTATTTATAATGATTTCTGTTTTAGAAAGCCACACAAAATGTCATTTAAAGATGTATTCCCAACTAAGTATTAATACCATTCTGCTCAAAAAGCACAATATCCCCTTAAAATACAGTTTTATACTACCTCGCTATACTAATTTCCTGAAGAGGAATGTCAATAGATTCAGGATTAGTGTGCACACCAGATAACGGGACCCACCGGAGTTCAAATCGATAAAAAAAAGAGGTAGCTTTATTTGTGTTATTTACATTGCATACTGGCTTAACCTGTAATTACAGAGAAGTTTTCTTTAGCAGAGACCACAGCAAGCGGAAACCACACAGAGTTGTGCCAAGAAAACTGCTGCCTGCTCCAGTTAATTACTAAACGTGTTTCTCCAACCGAATTTTATCTTTAAGACCAATTTTCACATTAGCAACTTTGCCTTTCCCTGATACGTTGCCGGCAGCGTTACGGCCCCGACAGACGCCCTTCGTCCCTGAGAGACTGGGACAGGCACTGGGGGGGTGAAAGCAGAAGTTTTATCATTTCTAATTTTCTAAATAAGAATTTTCTAAACACGACCACTGGAACTTTTCAAGTATATTTTACATTTCTCCACAAATGCTGAATGTAATATCCCCCAGTTGTTAGGAAAGGTAGCTTTGTTCCCTCTGTTGACATTGGCTAAATAATTCTGATCCCGTGGCCTAACTATTGATTTACTATTTACATTTTACAGTCAGAGATGGCCTACAGCATTTGCATATATATTACAAAAAATTCCAAACCAAACCCCACCCGGCTTACACTATGCCTTGGTAGGTTAAAAAAAAAAAAAAGTTTGCAAATTAAGAATTAGTAGAATTAGTAGACACTAATATAACTTTATCAGTAGACCATTAATAATGCCAGGAACTCCTGATCTTGCAAAGCTTCCTGTATTTTTATTCGCTCTTGTCTCTGGCCGTTCTCTTGAACCAGTTACCCCAGTTGCTCTGTCCCCAGTGCTTCAGCAAGCAGAGGCAGCACCGCGAAAAGCCCAGCACCAAGCCCCAGGGCTGTAAATTCCTTTACTATTACCTATAAAATCCATTCCAAGTTTTTCAGGTAGAGATCTTCAATCGAGTTGATGTTTATCTCCCCGGAAAATCTCTGTCTAAAAATTTAAGCCTCCGCTGCCCAATTTTCAGTGCTGTGCATGCTCTGAAATTCCAGGATTAGCCCACTCACCTTGCATGACCCCCTCACTGGAAACACTTTCTGTAGAGCACCAGAAAGGCCAAGAAGGATTGGGTTGAACTTACGCTCTTGTCTTTTCTAGGCTCTTAACAAAGAAGCATGCTAAAGAAGAAAAGCAAAGTTCAGAGCAAAAAGGAACCTGAAAGAAGAAACTGAAGAGGCTGCAATTCATAGAATCATAGAATCGTTTGAGTTGGAAGGGACCTTAAAGATCATCAAGTTCCAAGCCCCCTGCCCTGGGCAGGGACACCTCCCACCACACCAGGTTGCTCAAAGCCCCATCCAGCCTGGCCTTGAACCCCTCCAGGGATGGGGCAACCATGACCTCCCTGGGCAACCCACTTCAGTGCCTCACCACCCTCACTGTAAAGAATTTCTTCTTAATAGCTAGAGATAGATCCGGAAAGCAAGAAAAATGTATTAGCAGGCACTGAAGTTGACCCAGTAATGTAAAACTGGAATTCAGATCCAGGTTCGGATGTTAAAAAGCTCCAAAACAGAGAAGTGCTTGGATCTGGACAGGTATTGTAATTCTGCTTTCTTATTTTCTTTTTTATAATGTATCAGAAAAGAGTCAGATATTTTGTACCACCACATAAAATACCATGGGTACAGTACAGCAAAGTCTATGGGTGTATAACTGCATGTTTAAATCCTACTGTGTACAGAATTGCAACAATATTTAAAGTGTTCATTGGATAATGGACAAGATTAGACGTGATTACTGCAACTAAATCTTATGTTATTTCATTTCTTAAACTGAGCTCTAATTTTGATTGAGTTTTCTAAATTCAAGAAACTATTCATACAGACTAAGTCACCAGCCTGCTGGCAAGTTCCAAATCTCAACCTGTAAACTCTTGCAGGCGCGTGAACCAGACTTCAAATGCACCTGGACACTACTATGGAAATACAGAAATAAATAGCAGAAGCAGTGGGAAAACCTATCCTGATGGAAGAAAAATGTTACATCCAGAAGGGAATGCAGCTAGCAGATACAATTGCAATAACTACAAGTGAAATGGTTCTGTAAGTAGGTATCATATGGAAAACAAATTAGCAGAACTTGAAAACATCTGGAATAGATATCAACACAAAGCTCAACAATGCATTTGAAAAGGCAAACAAGATTCCAGCAGAAATATCATGGAAATAAAAGACTAGAAACAATACTTAAGTACTGAATCACGGAGGCCTCAATCCAGTTAATATAAAGGATTTGTTATTTCTATTTCATTGTCATTATCAGTTTGTTATATATATTTTGCCTAATAAAGTGATACCTGAAATCAGTTGACACGTTGGTACTGGAACATGGAAGACTAAGAAAAAGAAAGATCTTAATCAAAATAGTTTACTTTTTCTATATTTTGTCAATGTTTTACCTGCTGTCTAAGTCTACATATGTCATTTTAGCAACAGTATAAATAGGGGGAAAAATACCCAAACAACCCTCTTTCCAGAGTGAACTGTGCTTACTGGAAAGATATTCAGTTGAAATGTGAAAAACAGCCTACATTTTAAGATACACAAAATGCAGAATTGTTTTATACCAGATGTTTTAAATATACAAAAAAATAGCCAGTTTGGGGTTAATTTAAATGTCTTTCTACATTGATTCATATTTTTCATAATGCATAATACAGCATATCTTCATAGTATATAAACATCCATATATTTCTGCAGTTGGAACACGAGGATTTTAGTACCAATTGCATTACCAGGGCACTATTTTAAATCTATTAACTATTTTGAAAAGGCAGAAAATCCCTTTACATCATGGCCGCTTCCCAGACATATTTCTCAGTAACTTTGTTACCTTTTCTTCCCTTGATTGCCCCAACTGGTGAAGGCTCCGGTCCTTGTCTGGTTCTTCACCTCATGGGACAGACTCTTCCCTCCTGGGAGTCTGAAGGATGTCAACTGGTCCTTCTTTACTCAGGACCTGACAAACCCTATCACATATATACAGACTGACTGTCTTCCTCCTTTTCCCCTCTCTTTACTCATTTTTGTTCCAAAAGTAGTATTTATTTCCTAAGTGTATGTTTAAAACCACAGAGAAGTTCCTCCTTATTGCCTCTACCATTCCACTGCTTGAAATTATACCACTTTTCTCCTTGATCATTTACAAGTGACTTTATATAGTTGTAAGGAACATGCTTGTTTTGACCAAGCCATCAATCCACTGACCTCAATGAACACAATGCTGAGCATGAACTGCGAGTTTTGCAGAATTGGTACCATACAGTGATGCCATAAAGACTCAGAGACCATGAACACAGGACTGTCCACCACAGGCACGTACTCTTCTCCATGTGGATTTTCTACCCCAGGAAAGTAGTTGAGTCATCATCCCTGGCAGTATTTAAAAGACGGGTAGACATAGTGCTTAGAGATATGGTTTAGTGGTGGTTTTTGTCAGTGTTGGGTTGATGATTGGACTCGTTGATCTGAAAGGTCCCTTCCAACCTTGGCAATTAATCTAGGATTATATCTTACAGTAATGCTGTTTTGTTATCTCAGTGATTCTGAGTTTTATAAAAATGAATTTCAGTGAAACAAAGTGAGCTCTATTTTAGTTATTACAAATAATAAGAATAATGATTTTCATTTGGGAAACAGAAAACCTGTTTCAGATGTATTTTCATTTATACTACATGACTGTCATTTCTTTCCATCCTAATTTTTATTGTGTATTATATGTAGTCAAAGCAAACCATTTCTCCCATTATCACCCTTTTTCCGTGAGTATCCAAGTTTGAAGTACAGTTCTATACTGGAAAATGCTAATATAAAAGAGATTTCTTATTAAAAAGTTTGCCACTATTCTAGAATCCATTCAGTATTACTCATTGGCAGCAACTGGCACGCTCAGAACATTTAATTTCAACCAACATAGGTATTAACAAAACCTGGAGCTAAAAGATTAATTATCAATGATGAAAAAGATTTCAGATTGGTTATTGTAGTTCTTTTTGCCATGTCTAGAAACTCAGCCAAAATTTTGGCCAAAGTTGTAATGTAGGTGATTTAACTAAAAATGTATGAGAATTAGTAAACAATAATTACCAGTTTTGCTTAGATACATCTAGTATACTGTAATATTATAAACACATGGATGCATGATATTATAGAAAGTTAACAAGCATTATTATTATTATTACTGTTATACTATTATTATTGTTATACTTTACAAAAGATCAACCATTAACTTTTATTAAAAAGTCATAAATATCAGCTTATTACACAGGTTGAACTAATTTTTATTTTATTTTTTTGTAAAACAAAGATTTTTCACTAGAAATAAATGGCAATGACTATAGCTTTCTGCACTGGCATTTTTACAGTAAAACCCAATTCAAGCTTTAAGGGAGTTGGTATTCATGAAACACAGAGAAATGATGAAAAACAGCAAAAAAGAAAGACCCCAAAAGAACTTTAAATCTTTTCTTTTACGTTGTTGCCTATTCAAAACCTGTGTTCTCTTTTAAAGGTTTTTTGGTAATTTCTGTTCTATCAATGTTTGTGTTACTTAAATCCCTAAAGCTGCAGCACTGAAGCTGCCTGACAGTGATTTGGACCTAAACTCCAGAATTTTCACAGTAATTTGGCACTGCCTCTGGGCTTTCTCAGTGTTTCATCCACTATGGCGTGGCATTTTCATCAATCGTTTTCTCCAGCACCGCAGAATCGGTCCCACAAGTTGAAATTCATTACTTGCCCTTTGCAGTATGTCACAATTCCAAGTAATTTCACAACAACTTGGAGGCTAATTATACTTTTCAGCCAAGCTGTTTGTCACAGGGCGCGTGACGAATGACCGATCGTGGATCCAGAACAAGCTGTTGCAGCAGAGAAGTACTTTCAGCTGAAGCACATCTTCAGCTGAAGATGTGTTTCAGCTGAAAGTACTTCTCTGCTGCTCCTGTGTGACAGGACCCAAAGGGTAACGATTAATGGAGCAGGTTCAAGGTGGAGGCCTGTAACCAGTGGTGTCCCCCAGGGGTCAATACTTGGGTCTGGTCCTGTTCAACATACTCATCAGTGACCTGGACGAGGGGACAGAGTGTATCCTCAGCAAGTTTGCTGATGATACCAAACTGGGAGAGGTGGCTGACACCCTGGAGGGAAGTGCTGCCATCCAGTGAGACCTGGACAGGCTGGAGAGCTGGGCAAGCAAGAACCTCATGAGGTTCAACAGGGAAAAGT
>JAOTQQ010000003.1:22848634-22870277 GCA_026546715.1 Gallinago undulata | reverse complement strand
AGTGAGGGTGACAGAGCCCTGGAACAGGCTGCCCAGGGAGGTCGTGGAGTCCCCTTCTCTGGAGATTTTCAAGACCCCCCTGGATGCTCCTGAGTAACATGCTCTAACATGCTCTGGGCAATCCTGCTTCAGCAGGGGAGTTGGACCGGATGATCTCTACGGCCCCTTCCAACTCTAATAATTCAGTGAAATAATTAAGAGAAATCTTTAACCAAGCGGGAGGCAAGGCCACTCACTATCTCCCTGCATTTCCCTGACACTAAATTAAGCTCATAAAACTGAGATTATGGCGCCATGGTTGGTATGAAGAGATTTTTTCAGCACTTCTGAGCTAATGCTTTTTTAGCAACCGATAGTTAAAAATTGGCTCCAAATAGTCACTACTTAAACTACTGTTTACTTACCAGATTTCTTTTTTTTTTCTGCAGGTACAATTGCATCTGGCACAAAAAGCACCCAGCTAATGTTCTTCGGCGAGGGAAAGCACATGCACTGCAGTCTGCTCTAACCGCAAGAGGCTTAGTTTTCATTAAAGCAGTGTTTACTCTAGCTGAGAAACTTTTGGGGAGTGCAGAGACACAAAACAGAGGATGTACGGGAAGAGTGGCTCACAGAGACAATGGCTGTGGGTAATCTTTGCATTGCTCATGGCTAAAAAGAGCCCTGTGTCAAATCTGTGGGCACCGTATTCTTCACGAAGAACGAGATATTTGAGGGAAAAGAATTACGGCTGAATTTGGATCGGTGAAAAATCAGCCCACTAATTGCACTTGGCCTCCCTGAGACATAGGTGCAAGAGAACAGAGTCCAATTTCTCTACAGAAAATCTTTTACTTCTGTTCCTGCTTTATTTTGGTTTCATATGACAGACACTGCTAATTCAGTGAAGGAGTGACCCCTAGACCCTGTTTCTTCTCCCCAGGGGAGCTCCAATCAGTCAGATTTTTCTCTGCCTTCCTTGCTACCAGTGTATTTCAACTGGTTTCCCCAATTTTTTTCTGCTAATTCCCATTTCCTTCATAATCACAGGCTTTTATGTGACTTGCTGGCCAAGCGATTTTCAGGGGAGCTATAATTGCCACAGGTCTTAAACATTAACCCTGCCAGGTGTCAGTGCTGGGACTGCTTGTGCATTTGATTAATGATACCAGAGCAAAAAAAAATTGGTTTTTAATTGACTGTCGTGTTTTTCTTCTTGTTCAAGTGCTCCTGAAACAGTCAGATGATCTGGAACAAAGGTTTCCTGGGAAAAAACACCTGAGATGGCATGCTGAAATACAAGAAATACAAGCTAACTTAATGAAAAGTAGAAGGTCTCAGAAGCCCGAGATGTATTGACTCTGCTCCATGTGCAGAAATCTCAGCGAGTCGGAAGTGTTTCCAGCTTTTTCACCTTGAGTAGCTGTTACACCACAGGGAGTGGAGACACGACCACCAACTTTATCTCTCTCTTTCATAAATAAACACACACAAAACATAAAAGTAACCTTGATAATTGTAACCAAAAAGTGATGTGCTTGTAAACACACACATCTCCACAAGGTACTGCTTGAAGCATATTACTTCACAGAAGTTGTTGGGAGGTTCAGTAGGGTTGGACTGAAGTCAATGTATCAAGACCATTTTCAGGCAAACCCAGAAAAAGTAATCGCTCAAAAAAGAGCATTGCTTTAAACCCATTAAAGGTTAGAATTCTGTTCAAATGTGTTTGCAGCTTCTTTTTCTTTCCCAATGAAAATTCTGGGATGTTTCCACTAAATTCCACTGCCCTAAGTGAAACAGGAGCAGAGGAAAAGAAGCGCAGGTAAATGTCCCGTGGCCTCTTTTAGGTGTCTCTCCTCTGTCAAGTCAGCTGAAGCCTGTCCCAAACTGGGGTGGGTTTATTAGACAGGGTACAGCTGAGTCAACAAAAGTGGGCTCAAGCTAGCTCAACTGTTTAACAATATAAGATGATTTAAAACAGTGGAGGTGATGCTCTGTTGGAGACTCCTGTCTCAGCACAGCAGCCTTCACATTTTAAGTGCTTTAAAGACATCTTACAACCCCAGTGGCTTCCAGAAGCATTGGTCCAGCTCCTGCTACTGGCCTATCTTAGTGCTGAAAATTCATGATTCTCACAGAGTGTTATTGGTGTACATAAAGAGCTCGGTTTTGCTGCCAGGCTATAAGCACTCAGGATCATTCTATAAGATATTTAAGGTTCTCTTTTAGTTACACTCACAAATAATTAGTCTGTTGTTAACTTCTGGCTTTTCAAGATGCAATTTCTTCAAAATCCCTCTTATTACAAATTCATCGTCCAGGTGACAGAAAACACTTTGGGTGTATGCAAAAAAAAAAAAAAAAAACCACACAAAAAAAACTCCAAACCAATTGAAAAACAGAGATTGGAAGCTGGAACTCTAGTTCTTAATGATAGTAAACACTGCAAGTGATGGTTATAGTAAGTGTTTGTTTGAGATACAGTTATTATATATTGCCTAAATATTTAAGTTAGCCAAACCACTGATCAACTGAAGCAAAACCTATGCAGGCCAAGGAGCTGGGGCTAAACTGTTTGGGGAAGACGAAGCTGGCATTAGCAGTGAGGCAGGAACAGAGGTGGTGCAAGGCACACAAAACCACAAAAAGTGATCTCATGTCTTTAAACTGTCTAAAGAATCATAATAATAAAGTTCTAGAAGAGTGTTGAGGGGACACATGCCATTTCAATGAAAAAAGAAATAATTTTAAATGACATTTTGAAACATTCCATGGAAATGTATTTGAAATGTAATATGGGGACTCCAATAAAGAATATGCTTTTAATACATTACAGATTATATGTGATCATCAGTTTAAGACTTCCCCTCAACAAGCAAGATAATTCAAGTAGACATCTAGTCTGTCTATACAGTTTGTATTGCCATCCTTTCAAATGCAAACTCTGATGTTTCTTCATGGCTGGAGAAACACAGAGAAGGTATGGTTTTAATTTTTCAAACTCCTTTGCAAATAAGCTTAAACATTTTACAGTTAAAAGGACAGAATTTACATTTGCTGTGTCTGGTCAGTTTTAAAATGGTGTCTGTTATGAATCATGTTCACTTTTCAAGTTCATTTAACTTGGCTTATGGTTTACTTTGAAAAAAATGTTATGCATCATTTGGAGCTGCACTCCTAGCCACTATTAGTAATAATAAAGGCGTGCAGGTTCCATCTGATGGCCCTTGTATAAACTTGGATTTCCATAGGAAAAAACAAACAGGATCCACACAGACCATAATGAATCCCACAGGCTTGTGCCGTTATGGATGCCAGGAGTTTTAACCAAGGTACAGCCATTACAGCTCTTTCTGCCACCATAATGGGATGTCTGAGTGGATGGTATTAAGGACCAAAAAAATCCCATTAACCAGAGATGGAGTAGGATTTTTTTTTGCTTTTAATCCTAATGAGGAAACATGCCTTATGGTGCAATGAAGTCACAGAATAAAGTAGTGGGATTTAAGGACTCCCAGCATCTTCTGTTAGGCTAGTCTCAATTTTGCAGCTGTTGTGCTATTCAATCAGGTTACCTAAAATAGTCAGGTAAGACAAACACCTCCAGGAAGAGAAGAAATGCAATATTATAAGATAATTTGCTTTTAAGGTGGATTAAGCTCCTTCAATTAACAGGAACAGCTTCACATGGTGGTGTCACAGCACCACATCCCTTTTTCTTTCTCTGAAGGTTATTCCAGATTGTTTCCCATCAGGCTGAATTATCTATCTATTTTTGAGGTCTGTATTCTACTTTACTCAGACCATGCCAATGTTGCCCCCAAAAATCTTCCCCACCACTCTTTTTTTTTTGAAAAAAACAATAATACAAAAGCCAGTGGACTCACTGACCATGCCAAAGGAGCGAAAGAAACCACAACATTCGCACCTCCAGTGCTCCCATAAACACAAAATGAGTCTCTGCAAAAGTCAGATGTAGAAGACAAGGAACAGAGTGATCCAAAAATGTTGACTGACCACACACTTCATCCTACAACTCCAATTAACATCTTTTTTCCTCTCAACAGTCCAAAGGAGGAAGAAAAGAAAAAAAACCCACACGTTTGTCCACAAACCCTTGTAACAATGCAAACACTTGCTTCCATTCAGAAATGTTCACTGACATTTTTGGCACAAGAAAACCAGTTTTCTTACAATTACTCTGTCTCATAAATAAAAAAAAAAATGTCCTTTCAAAAAGCCACCACATGAAATCTAAACATGGATGTAATGAATAACAAAAATCACTTCTGAACACTGCAGCTTATAGCATCAGAGAACAAGCTATGTTTTGTTGATGCTTTCCTGATGCCCAATTTGATATGGTCGGCAGAACAGTTTTCTCTGGCTACTATTCCATTCTTAGGCTCTGTTCTTTTACCTCCTGTCCATTACTGATGGATAAAGAAAGCTTTCTGTCACAGAAAAATATTAGAGTAATATTGTCCTGCACTCCCCAGACTCTTTAGGAGACTTTTTTCCGCTCTTTAGAGCCCTCAACATCTACCTTTACCTATTACTGAGCAGCTGTTTAATCCAGTTAAATCCATCCTCCAAATCTAAGTGTCCAGTGAATAGTTCAGTTAGGCAGCAGAGCAGAGAGTAAAAAAAGATCACCTAAAAACACCTGTGGAAATCACACCACCGCCACAATGAGTAGTGATGAAAGCTGATGGTCTACTTCCTGAGACAGATAGGCTATGAAGTCTCTTAAGACATTAGGCTCCTGCAAGCCAATGCAATTGAACCTACAAAGATCTGCCAGGTCTTGGAGCAGAATGAAAAGACACACCTCTACGGTCCCATGAGGAGCAGCAGTACAGTTTAAGAATCAGAAAATAGTATCCTAGAGGTTTGTGACCTACTTGTTAAACTTTATAGAGATGTACCCTGAACAGCTCTGCGACAAAAGCCTGACTAGTAACCTGCTGGTACCCACCTGGTGAGCTTCGGGTAGTTTCTGGGAACTGAGACAGCCACTTGCTGAGAGCTGCTCTTTGAGTCTCAGGCTGAGTTTCCTGCACGACCTTCCTGATAGTGCCAGTGATCTCTCAAGCTGAAAATAGACATCATGAAGCTGCTCCAAGACAAGTCCATCCATAGGTGAGGACCTGATTTTATCCTCTCCCCCCTTATTTAGCCACAGTGTCTCAGTTGCAAGGCAGCGGCTGCAACTGTTGGATGGTGTTGGTTTGTATGAAGCATCCTAGCTTGACTTCAACACCCAGTCCAATATCCCCCTCTGCAAGCCCTCTGGCTTATAAAAGTTGCACTGAGAAAAAACTCAGGGGACATATAGCCAACTCCACTGTGGAGGCTGTGGAGGCTGAGCAGTTATTTGGACCAAAAAAAAAAAAAAAAAAAAGAGAAAACCAAAAGCCCACCAGGGTTACATGTATGGAGGCGAGTAGGTTAAACCCAACCACACACATGTACTTATTTCAAGAGTTATCACTCAGCAAGTCTGTGCTTTAAAGCGTAATCAACTGGGGGGGGGGGGCCCCCAAAAAAAAAGAAAAAGAAAAACTCAACTCCACAGATGGCCAGTGCTAAAGTGTAAAGTATTTCTCTGGTGCCACAATGGTATTTAGCAGCAGCACAAATGTTTACCTCAATATTGCCTTTAAAACCAAAGGTATTTATGCACTCTGGAAAACAAACCAGGGAACAGGCAATGCAATTAGCTTCATTTACCACATACGGCAAGGAAGCTTGCCAGGCCTGCCTGAGAAATGCAGAGCTTTAATGGGAATGACCAGCAGTCACCTACTAGAAGTGGGTGAGTAATGGCTAATGAATAATCTATTCCATGTATTTAGGACTTCTTTCCATTTCAAAACTGTCTATGAATGCATTATATACTGTCAAATATCTTCTAGAGCAGTTTCTTGAAAGCTTTCACATTCAAAATACAGTAGTCAGATGTGCATAATCCTTGGAGTTATTTCTTGTACTGTGCTGAAAACAATAAGCTCAAAATTTTCATGGAAACAAACCACTGATTTATTTTATTAAAGTTTCCTATTCTGTTGAATGTTCATGCCTCATTGGCTGGACTCTTCTCAGAAAAGAGAGTAGACATGGGTTCACATAACGAAAATCTACTAAGTGTTATTTGCCTATTTCTATCTGCCATTTTGGAGACAACTCCAGTTCACTGTTTGTCCCATCTAGAAACCGATTAACAATTAAGCATTAATAGATCAATCATTAAACAAAGCCCTTTCCCCTCTGTTTTTGGGATCAGTTTGGAGAAAGAGAGAGCAGTAGTCAGATATCAGTGCCCAAAATGCTGTCCCAACTGGACAAGTAGAGCCCCTATATATTTGTAGAGTCTCCTGCATGCTGAAAGTATAGCTGCATTGCTATCTATGGCATATATTTAACATATCAAATAACAAAAGTAAAGATGTTCCTTGCATTCACCTGACATAACATATAGACTTTGGATATGCAAATGAAGACTTAATATTCCAACTCCTAATGCATTTTAAACACACACATATTAAACTGCAGCTCTTACTATTTTCAATTCCCTGTTTATGTCAATATATAAGTAGAACTAAAAGAAAGATTACAATCAGGTCAAAATGAATATGGCAAACGTGAGAGATAAGAGATGTACATACGTAAACAAACTATTGGAACTTAGAGTTTATCACAGATGGGCCTCTGGGACTGGCAATCTGTTGTTGAAAGTGGGATGAAATGCAGCACAATACAGGCTACCAGCACAGGTGTCATGTCAAGGTCTGACAAGCTTTTCCCACCCACTGCCACACCATTCCACCCCATAGAGAGGAGAACTCAGACCATGAGTTGTCTTGTGATAAAGTTATTCTCCTGATGAAGCAGCTAAATCGCGCTTCATTCCATATGTATCCTTCATTGCCAACAGAAAAAGCTGCCAGTGGCGTTCAAAATACATTCAGTAATTCAATGAACACATGCAATTTTGGACATACAAGGCGCTCACTGCACGCAGGGCAGTGCCACCAGACTCTCTTTTTGGTTAAAGAGCAGATTTGGGTTCCTTACTCCGCAGGACTTGGCTAGGTCATTTAGTCTCACTTGCCCTCAGTCTCCTTCTTGTGAAATGGCATTAATGTTTTGGTATCACTCATGTTTATTAGGGCTTTAACAGCTTGTGGTGATGGAATGGCCATAACAACAATGAGCTTCCGCAGCTGGCTGCCTCGCTGCAAACACAGAGTAGATGTTTGATGTTGAGGTGCATCCACCTCACTGAATGGGAATCTCAGTAAGTTAAAAGTTTCCCACGTCAGTTTAAACTGCTTGGTTACCTACACACACACAAACTTTAAGAATGATGTTAAATTCCTAACAAGTTGTTACTGGACCATTCGAGAAGCATTAAGAAGAAATGGCTGAAGAGGACGATTTTAATCAAATTATACACATCTAGTGTCTAGCTAGTCTGTTTTCCCAAAGTAAAAGTTAAAAAGAGCAAGTACACTTAATGGATATTTAAACATTTTGTATTTTATGAAGGCTTTCAGGACTGGCCTCAATAAAACTCACTTTCTTGGGAACTGTGCCTGTATCGGTACAGAATCACAGAATCACAGAATGATACTGGAAGGGACCTCTGGGGATCATCTAGTCCAACACCCCTGCCAGAGCAGAAGATTAAACTCATTATTACTGAGATAAAAACATTAAGTAAATTCACTGGTAATGCACATATTTCACTATGACAAAGAACTCCCATCCACATGAAGCATTTCTAAAGGACATAAGCAGTTGTTTCACAAACACTGGGGTGAAGTCTGCAGACGAGCTCTTTTCTGTCTGGATGCTCTGGTGCTAACCAGACAGCACATTCACATCATAGGGCTTTTTCTAGCAGAGATGTTTAATATAATTTCTCTCCTTTATTCTAGCACTTGTAGAAGGGGGAAGGCACATATGTATGTAAAAACTTAAGTTTTGCTTCATGTGAAACTGGGTAAAAACAGCAATGCTGTACCACATGTGCTGTGGGCATAATGATGCTGTTCAGAGTAATTTTTTTGTTATGAATTGTACCAAATGCAACCCTGACCGAGATGCTGAAGTTGCATGACTGTAAGTATTAATTTAACATTAAAAGGTTTCCAATTACTATATTGGTTTCCAAATCACAGAATCATAGGGCAAGAGATTGCTTATTCTATTGTCAGTCTTAAGAACAGGATCACATCATTCCTGAAAGATGAATGTCTAGTGTCCCATCAAGTTCCTCTAATAGTAGAGATTCCCAACTCATCCAAACAGTGTTTATGATGGCAAAAACCACACTATTTAGGGAACACAAACCTTCTTCTCTGCAGCAACTCAAGACTAAGTGCATCATGTTTGTTATAGATATGGGAAAATGTTACTCCCTTCTTCCTTACAGCAGCCTCATAGATGTTTCATGTTACCATTTTCCCTCAAATACTTCTTTAAGAACTTCAAATTTCTTGGCTGCTAATCACTTCCACTGATGCCCTTTGGACTCAACACCTCTATTGAGGCCTGGTATCCAAAACTGCTCGTTATATTCCAGTTAAGGCCTTTGCCTTTCAACAGCCAAGCGGAGAGGAAAGAACAACATTACACGTCTCATTGGCTGTGATTCTATGGATACACTTTTTTGCAATGTTTGTATTTTCACAACAATGAGGCATTGCTAATTCACATTCAGTCTCAGCAAACCACAAGCCATCTTTTGCAGACTATGGCTCAGCCCATGGATTGACATGAGGAATTCAAAATTTTTGTCTCTATTCAGTAGAAACAAAATGAATAACCCAAACCCATCTTCTATTTGTCAAGACAGTTTTGAATTCTGAGCTTGTCCTCCATCATACTTGCAGTTCTCAGTTGTTGTTTTTTTTTTAATCTCTTATTTCCAAACAAAATTGTGACAAATAAATCAACTTCACACAGCCCACTCAGTATGCCCTCCCACTCTGATAGGGAATTAATAATAGCTACTCTCTGAAACTGTGTTTCCAAAAAGTTTGCATTCCTCCCAGAGTATTTTCTAAACTGCTGTCATTTAATGGCTTGTGACAATGGCCCAGGAAAATGACTCAAAAGCCTTACTAAAGTCAAAAGGCACGACATCAGCCGTAGGTTCAAAAACATTTTGTTAAAATGTTCATCTCTGCAATAAAGACACCAGATAGGCAAGAGCTGAAAACCACTCGAGTTGGATGTGAAGCTAAACTCAGAAACTGCATAAGGCTTCGGGTTTACTTCATCTAACTCAGAGGAATGAAGAGAAGCTTGTTTTCCCCAAAGGTAGTCCATTTTTTTCCCAAAAAATATATAATTTAATTTACTAAAAGACACCATCAGAACTCCTGTCTGTTTGGCACCAACCTCTGCTCCAGTACAAGATCCAGGACTCTTGAATCATTCCCACTTTACTTGGCTTGCATTTTCCCTTCTGACCAAGAGAGGCCATGGGATTTTTATGACTCTGCAGCCTATTCCTAGGATTCCACTTTGGAATATAACAGCATTACAACATTCCAAGACATATCAAATCTAACTCACATCACTGAGATCACGTTTCCAGGTACCAAAGACATGCAAAAATACTCATTCCACTCCCCCTTTTCTTGCAAAACATACCCCTTGTAAGAAACTAGGATTACTTTGCACCTTTCCAAATTCTTTACTAAATTCACTAATCATTGAACTGTTGTATAAAACACAGAAATTAATTTCATAGTACTCTGAATAATATTTCAGCTGAATTGTGTAAAGTTAATTTACATCAGCATTGCAAAGAGGAGATAATTCTTTAAGAAAGTCCAAGAGAGGAAAGTTCCATTTTCTTAAAAGGAAGCAGTTATAAAACCGGATTATGAGCAATTCAAAGATGAGCCAAAAAAGTACATCGCTAGCAGTGAAATAGGAAACAGAAAAACCACATTTTTCAGGTTCTCTTTCTCACTCATGAAAGAATGAAAAGGTTTTTATTTCAAATTTGTTCATTCTTCTGCTTGATGTTCTGGCAAAGACTTAAGCAGTCTAGTAAAAAACCTCCACTAGAGGACATAAAAAGTTTAAGTCTAGGGATTAAATCCTCATCTTGCAGAAGCTGGTTAGTGAAGATTTTCTTTGTGTACACAAAGGTAAAGAAATTCAAATGTTTTCCTTAAAGTTTCTTTTTCTTTTTGAACTTCCAGAAATTTAATATATCTTCAGAGAAAAACTCCCTCAAAACTTCCAGGTTTTTGGAAGAAGCAGAAACATCTTGCTATAGTACAAACATAATATATTGCTTCCTTATGTATTTGTTGAAATATATGACTTTAGAGTTCATTAGAACAAGGATGCTATATTTTGTGGTTGGCAAATCACATATTTTGTCATGCAGTTCTTGCAATCAGAAACATTCATGAAAGAAAAATCGCTGAAGAAAGAAAGAGTTGTTGGTCTCTCAGATTTCCCATGGAAAGTCATGCATCCTCACTCAGGCACTTTACGAAATCTCTGTTTCAAGATACAGAGCCAAATAACACGTGGGACAACTCCTCATCTATCACAAGGCAAGTACAAGCACTGGTCCAGGGCATTAGAGTATCAGAAACACAACAGCATCTATACTCTTGTGATGCTCCTTATCTCAACCAACATGTTTTCTCACTTTTCCTCTTCTATTCTCTCCTCCATCCTATGGAGGAAGGAGGGAGAGAGCAGCTGGGAGGTGCTGAGCTGCCTACTGGAGCTAAACCACAACAACTGTAGATAAATACTACAGTGTAAGAACAAATATTGTAGTAATTTGACAGCGTAGTAGCATCAGCCAGCTGTAGCACATGGGCAAAAAGGAAAGATCTCAGGAATACTGTTAGAAAACTGATTTGCCGTTCACTCCTGCTCGCTTTATATCAGTGCTGCTCCACAGTCTCTAATAAATTTACTCCTGTACATAAGTACATATGTACCTAAGTATTTTAAATAATATTTTATTAGGGGTTTTATCCAATGAAAGAAAAATATAAATCAAAGCCTTCGTTCCTTTTATAGTTCTCCGTGCTATATGAATGAATTACAGTGAAAGGCAAATCTCCAAAATACTGAATTATTATTGTGCTGTGTATATGACAGAAAACAGGACACAATGAAAGTTTTGCAGTGTTACACAGGTACAAAATTCTGTGTTTATTTAGAGCCTCAGCCAAGGGCCACATAGGAAAGAAATCTAACCACTTTCCTTGCTGTTATCCATGGGGCAAGGTGCTACAGCCGTTGGAAAGATGCTACCAGTGAAAAAGCAGATATCCTGACATGGAGAAGAGATTCTGTTCTGCTAGATCCCAGACAGCATACATGACTTGAGAGACTTAGCCTTGATTGTTAGACTTCTGAATAAAGAATTGGGAGCAAAATAATCTAGAAAAATAATTGAGAAAATAATCTAGTCTAGGAAAAGATAGGGTGAATAAGCAGGAAGGCCTTTGAGGTGGTTAAGGTTTGGATCCAAAAGTACTAGTAGAAGTCTCCTGAGAAATGCCCAGTTCTTTCCTACTGTGAAAGAACTGAAGAGGCGTGTAGCTCACAAGGAGGTCCTAGCATGGAGCCTGGCCTCTGTGGTTTGCAGTGCTGCTCACTTCACCTATGGGACTAAGTTTGAAGGCCCTAGAAGCAGTGGGATGGACTGTATCCCACAAGAGACAAATCATTATAAAAGTTAGAGACAGTATGGGCACCTCATAATGCCGGAAGATTCTGAGAAGTACTCTTGAAAATGGAGGTTTTCTGTTATTCTTAGGATGTCCCTATGCTTTAGTCACCCTTTTCTGCATCAGGTCTAATTATCTTTGGTCACACAGGCAGGAAATGAATTCACTTGACTCAAAACGTCTGAATTCCCCAACACCTAGGTAGCAAAATAAGGTGAAACACTGACACTGTAGATTTAGTATCTCCTGTGTTGGTACCTCTTCTCATAGAAACCAGCAAGATATTTTTGGGTTCAGTTAATCCAGTTTACAAAATAAAATTAGTGTTTCAATATGAGGAAAGTCCTACTCCATTACTTAGTCTGGTAGTCAAAATTAATCAATAGTTTGAACAGTTCCACAGCTCCAAATTTCACAAATGCAGTAGTTAAAGAGAATAAAATTCCCTGAGCTTCAACAATAGTTGAGACACCATAAGAAGGCAACTCTTCACATGCAATTAGGCAGACAGGCTCTAAAAAATTTCTATGACTTCTACTACAGTTTTTTCCTCTCCTACCTTTTTTGTGTAGCAAGCTAGTAGAAATCGTGTTGACCTTCAGAGTTCATTTTTGTAAAGCAGTCTACAACACTGCCACATAGAATTGTAGAATGGTTTGGGTTTGAAGGGACCTTAAAGACCATACAGTCCCTCACCCTGCCCTGGTCAGGGACACCTCCCACCAGACCAGGGTGCTCAAAGCCCCATCCAACCTGGTCTTGAACGATTCAGGTCCAGAACACAGCACAACTGGGTTTCTGCTCACAGAATGCTGTAAGAATGGAAAGGGGTATCCTGACCTCTTCTACCCCTTCCAAACACTCTGTTATGACCCACTGAAATCTAGGGGTACTGTGGCTGCATCACTTCAGTAGCACCCAAAAAGGTGGTGATTACACCTCTGGGTGCAGTAAAAATTGACTGTACTGACCAAGACTTATTTCCACCCATATTTCCATATTTTTGTCATTGAGGTCTTCCTAGGTAGATGTTCTCAGTCCCAGGTATAGCAAGGAGCTGTAAGAGTACAGATGTTAGTGAAGTCCATGTCAGTGTTATGTGGCTGGAATATAATTAAGGTGCCTTAAATGGCATTTCAGCTTATGTGATTGTAAACGACGCCCGAGGACTAAGTTTTTAATGTAAAGTCATTATGATGGGAATAATACGATTTAGGAAAGTGGTATCTCTGCAACAGGTACCCAACGTAGCTGAGCTCCAAACCAGTTGCCCACGCTGCTCTAAACCAACCGTGTCACCTCTTTCTCTGCAGGAGAGACAAATTTAAATACTGTGCTGGACTGGGGCATAGGTTGCTTCTCCAGAACATTTCCTGGGCTTTAAAACTCATTCTACAGAGGAAGCCAAGATATACTCGCTATTACATTTGTCTTGGTAAACTCTTAAAAAATGTAAAGTGGAGCCAGACTGCAGACTGATAAGTGTCACATGAAACATGGTCTGCTTGCAAGCTAAATGATGTTTACCTCATCATTTTATTTAATAGTGGAGCCATTATGTAATTTGAATTCCTACAACAAGCACCAAATGTAAAAGAATTCCTTGGTTTGGTTGTTACTGAAATCTGCTGTTAATAAGATACATGGTTTTATATAAAATCCTTGGAATTATAGAAGAATCAAATGGCTTACTCATAATGGAAATTTTGAAACTTGTGGCATTATATCTGAATGAAGCAGCTTATCTCAAAACAATGAAAAACCCTTAAAAGAAGATTTGAGTAAATACTCATCTTGGGTTACATAGGGATAAAAAAAAACTTGAGTTTTTTTTCAATTTGTGATGAGAAAATATATCACGAAGTGCTAAAAACCAAAGTATTTGTCTACCCACTTAGCACATAAGCAAATACACTTCCATTTATTTTAGATTTGCAGTTATTTTAAAATAATGTTGCTCAATCAGGACTTGAGAATTGGCCATTTTGCTAACCCAGAATTTTCCATACTACTCTGAAAACACAAAGTCTGTGTAGAACACCTGCCAACACCACAGATGATCAAAGTCACTGGGTGCTCTACCAACACACAAATATTTCACTATATAGAAGTCATTACAGTTTGATCCGAACCCACTGAACTCTAGGAAGCTTTTTATTAATGACAACGGTACCTTTTATTAAAACAGAGGTTTTAGACAAGATTTCAAACAAAATGCAGCTACCATGCTGCAGTGTTCAGATCAGGAATCGTCTGTAGACTCTTGATGCAGCATGGTCCCATGGCCAATTTTTACACAGATCAAAAAGGGAGTTCATCAAGACCTAAACATTCTGAAGTTTTAATGCTATGAGCCAAAGTATTTTTATAATTTGATTAAAGCATGGTATTCCTTTTAATTGAGTTCCAGGAAGAAAACCTGACTCCTTTAGCTCTTACAGACACATATGAAAAGTATACGCTTCTTCAGCATTACCATAAAAATAGTAATAAGCAAAATTAGCCAATCTACAGTCATTACCCTGTACTAGAGCAATTTACTCACAGCTTGGCAGAACTTCCCTCCCATAATGCAAAAAGCTATATTTTAGTAGTCTCTACAAATGAATGCCATGTGCTTCTATTATAGAGCCTTTTCTGTCTGGTGGTTCCGCCTTACAATGAACCTGCTGCTTCTGCTTCATTCAATGTATGTCAGTTTTCCACAGAAAACCTGTTGTCTGGAGCTGAAGATATGATGGATTAAGATACAGTAAAGGAATAATTGGGTAAGAGGAGCAGATCAATGAGAAATTTCTGCTTCAGGCACAAAAATCTGGATAATCAGTAGTGATGGGAAGCAAATTCAGAAAAAGGAACACAGCAGTTAAATGGAGTTTACTAAAATGCGATGCTTTTAAAAATTGCTTGAATATGGCAGGAGCTTTCCTAAATTTACAGAAGTGTCACAGTTAATTTGCTTGTGGAATTCATATTGAGTTTTTTTAGTCAGTCCTCAGCATAAGCTAACAAGCTTTAGTCCTTCTCTCTGCATCTCATATTTTTTAAGGACATGTGAGTTTATTGCATTGGCGAGCAAAATCTAAATAGTTACCAAAAAAAAAAAAAAAAGCCAAAAATAAGACCTGGGAAGGAAAGAAGTTGTGGATCATCAGAGTTGTTTAGTCATTATTCACTTCTAATTTACTTGATAGCAAGTGAAGGATGCTGCACTGGAAGGCGTGTTCACATGCACGCAAGGGTTCTCCATCCTTCCATGGTGCAGGAGACCATGGGCACACCTAAGGGTGCATACTGCTCAGTGCCCCATGCTCAGGCAGCTCAGGATCAGTCAGGGAAGACTGGAGGAGCATTGGAGAAGGGCTACAAAAGCATCTGAAGCTATGGAGATGTGCCAGACTGAATTTCCACAGTTTATGTCCATACATAGATCCGCCCTATTTCTCTGCCCTCTCCGCAACACTTGCGCCCATGAAAGCCCAGACAAGCACAGACTGGGACCATTCATTTTCACAATGTTTTAATTTTATAAGTAAGGAACCAAACTTCAAAACCTGGTTCAAACTAAATACCTTGAAAATCAGCTTATTCTAACCTATCCTCGGCAGCTTTGTGAGAAATTAAGGGCAGTTGTGGCCAGCCCTTCATCCAGCACAGTTCAGTTGGCCTTTTGATGGTTTCCACAAACTGGACATGCAAAGCAGAGGCTGCCTTCTCACAACATTTGCAATTAATTTTCAACCCATTTTTACAGAGACACAGTAAAACATCTGTTTTACTGATTCTTTCTTATTAAAAAAAATACCAAAACAAAACACAGGCCAAATTCCAACAGGTGTCCAACTTCTGCAAATCTTGAAGTCCAATATTATAATATTATCAAAAGTATTGCTGGTTGGAATCATTTTTTTTTAATTCAGTATTTTCAAAGAGGAAAGACATTACAGCTCAGGAAAAAATAAAATGTATTTTCCAGTCTTTTGCTGGCTTTATTCAATTTCAAGTCAATGCTTATTGCAGGTGCTCATCATTTCCTTTAGATATTTTCTCTAGATCATGTTTTTTTGTTTGGGCTTTGTTTTTTACTCCCTATTCCTTTCCCTTTCTATGTGACCAATCTATGTTTTTTAATTATTTATAAACAGATATTTGGGGTTAAGAGTGTAAACTGAAGTTCTACTTAAAAGAGGCAGAGCTTAGATTAAATATAATAACTATTTGCCATCAGGTGTGTTTCCTGCTTTTAGAAAAAGGACATTAAAAGAACACCATATTGCCAAACAGTACAAAAATAAGAGCACACTGGCCAAAGCAAGCATGTGTATATAGATGGAGAGAGCAAAACCAAAACTATCCAGAGACACTGCTCTCCAGTAGTCACCCTGATCCAAAAAGTTTGGCTTCTACTACCCAGAAGAATGTTTAAGGGAGACACAGAGATTTCATTTTAGATAGGAATTCAGCCCATGAGCTTCTACAGCAACCTGAGCTAGAGTTTCCTCCTCTCCTGGAAAAGTTATTGAACACAACTTGGGCTTCCCATCTATGTGGAAGACAAAGCGTTCAGATCAGTGTTCAGTGACACAAAACCAGCAAGATGTCAGACCAGAAAAACCCTGCAGATTACAGCAGAACTACAGCAAGCAAAAGTGTGTGATGAAAGGATAAAACACCATAATAATTCCTCTCTTTCTGCGAAAAAACAGGCAGAGAAGACATTTCGCTTTGCTCCGAAAGCTAAGTATAATACAAATAAAGTGATGATAGACATGCTCCTTGGGTATCTGACAATCACTTCATTCTCCGCTTACAAATGTATCTGCAAGAAACAGAGCGCATGAAAATCCCATTTTTATGGAGCTTGGTTCTCTTCACTGATACATATTGCACCATTTTAGAAAGAAAGGGACTTTATCTCTGTCAAAAGAAATTTCCAATAGTTTTCAGTAACGATATCAAAGGCTCATCCTGCAGTTGAAAAATCATTCAGAAACAAGAGTAACACAGACCAAAGGAAGCACAAGATATAGATGGAGAGAGCAAACCCCAAAAGTCTGAATTTTTTCATTTCATAACAATATAGCCAACTGAGAATATGCTTTTCTTGAAATCTTTCTTTTGCTTTCTTTAAAGCAACACCCTATTGTTAACAAGATAAAGTATTTTTTCCTATTCTTTCCTGACTGATGCTTCCATCCTGGTCTTGTCTTGTTCAGCACAATACATTTGTGTGCCATCACCTTACCCTCTTAAAAGGAACTTAAAAATAACATACTTACACATTATTTATTTTACAAAACTTATTCTGACCTAATTTCATCTCTGGTTTCATCTCTTTGCTGTGAAATGAGCCTGAAACAGTTTCTCTAAGTCTTTATTTAGGCCAATGACTGAGAAACATTGTTTTAACTTACCTCAAATGCAGAAAAAAAAAAAAAACCCACTGAAAAAATGTACATTTATGAACAGTGCTTGTAGCAAGAGTCTCTCTGACCCACCTCTCGGTCCTTATCATTCCATGAGCAGTGCAGCACTCAGGCTGCAAATACCAGGTCCTGGCACAGGCAAAATGTTAGGCAAAACATTAGGCAGTGTAATCAGTGCTGTTAGAACTGGTCAAAAATTGGATACTATTCTGCATGCTATGCAGAAGCACTTAAACCAAGATTACATGCAATTCAAACCACTGCAACCTTTACCCCAAGCAGCACTAGATGTAGGTTTCGCTTATCATCAGGGCAAAGAAAAATAACACAATTTGGAGAAATAATTGAAGGGTTAAACAGGTTTGATTTTTGCATTGAAAATGTATTTGATTCCCCCTTTGTCTTCTCTTTAACCTTTAAAATTTTTCTTATTTTAAACACATTGCTGGATGTCATCTACTGCAGTTTTGTTCAAAACCCTGGTCCAGCTTTTTTGGTGAGTCTTCAATTTACTACTGATTTTGGGGAAGAAAGCTGAATTTGGCGTCAGCAGAATGTGCTGGTTCCTTTAGGCACTACGATGGGAGCATTTGTGAACCCATGGGCACACAAAAACTGTCAAAACAATAGCTACTTAATGACAGGTTTCTAACATAACATTTAGGCACGTAATTAAGACTCATTAGTTACAAAAGCACTCAGCAGCCAGCAGCCCCCAAGTTGTCTGAAGTTCAACTTTATCCTCCTATTTTTCATATGAATTCAGCCACACACGATCTGATTGTGCTGACAGGTACATTTTTATTTTATTTTTTTTTTTAATGAGAGGGCTGGAAGGATGCTGTAATTAATCACAAATACTTGGGAAAAGGTGCTACTGTGAAGTCCCTGGAGGCAGAGGGTCGGCCAGGGAACTACTGAACTAAGTACAGAAACAAAACAATGCAGGGAGTTAAGTATCTGAAAGTCATCTCACAACTATTGGAATTTATTTCAGATCTCCTTCATAACTAGGACATGAATCCATTTTCTTTTTAAAAATTCCTCCGCTGATAATAGCATATAATTTTTTCCTTTTAAAGATACAAACAAAACCCAACCCAAACAAAACCCCACAATGTACTACTTAACGTCATGTGACAAGAAGAGCCTTAAGACCACAGGACCTTTTTCCTCCCCGTCGGGAATTTGTGGGCACTATCTGTCCTGCTCGATTTGACTGATCATTACACAATTCCAACCACTGGTTTTTTTGGATCACTTAATGGATTACAATCTCTTAGCCTTTAGCCAAAAAAAAAAAAAAAAAAAAGGAAAAAAAAGAAAAATAAAAGAAAGGGAAAAAGTGCCAAGTAACACATTAGAAGCACTATATTGTTGTTAAGTACTTACAGCAGGTTCACCTTGACAGTCTGTCACAACATAATGGGATGTTCTGTCACAGATGAATCACCTAACACCCTTCTTACAAAGAAGGAGCACTGAATTTGAAGTAACATGACAAGCCATGATTTGCCTCAATCCTCCAAAACATGTTAAGGTGGAATGCAGAAGAGAAAGCCAAGAAGGAAGAGATGAAAGTTTAAGGCAACAACGCAGTGTTTCAAGACAGCACGTGTTTTTCTCTGCTGTGCTTGATGGACATGGCATGACTAAATGGCTAAATATGAGGTTAATTAAAAACAAACAGTTCATTTTTAAAAAGTGTATTATTGACCAAAAATATTATTTTCTCAGGAGCTTGTTACATGAGCATTATTGACTTGATTGAGCATTATTAGCATGTCAATCACTTCCAGGCTATTTTTATAACCTTGTGCATGTTGTTTTATTGCAACATATACAGATAGAAAAGTAGATACCCACAGTAAAGAGCACTGGAATTTATAATCTCTACCAACAATATCTGTTTTGTAGTGATGGGGGCCATGAGGAGGCTATAGGGGAGCCTTTTACACTGCAGCAAACATGGGAATTGGATAATCATCTCTTCTAACATTGTTGGTTTGTTCCCCTGACCTTCTACAGCCAGGACTATCCAGTCCCCAAGACCAAAGATGTTCTTTCAAGACACATTCATTGCCACAGCTGGGTGGCCCAATATTAAATTTAGACAGATCATGCAGCGACTGTTTATTACGTAGAAGCATATACAGAGAGGGAAAGGGTTTGCTTAGCCAACTCCGTAAGTACACAGTGTTTAGACTCAATGTAGGAGAAATAATTATGTTTATAATTCAATTTAGCTTTTCAAAGGGAGTCAGCGGTGATGCTGATGCCTATCCATGGAACCACAACAACAAAAACACCAGCAGTTACAAAGCAAGTTTCTTCATCCGGGTGCCGCAGAGGCAATGCACTGAGGAACTCCTGCCCCATTTGGTGTCAGCCACCAAAAGGTAAAGGGGCTGACTGCTGCCAAGAGCAAGGCTGAAACAATACAGTAAAAGAAATCTCATTAGGGAACACAGCTATTCCTATTACCTGGCTATTCCTGTTACCTGGCTATTACCTGGCTAGGTCAAATACAATGAGTATACATCCCTCAAAATAGCCTGTTTTCTGTGTTTGATACACATTAAGGCCAATAACGTCGATGCCGTACAAAACATAAACTTTAATTATTTGTTATCTGAAAGCCAAGAAGGTAGCAAATGTCTGCATCATGGGACAAGCCCTGGTTCAGTTTCCAGGGTTGCCTGAACCTTTCTCCCATGCAAAGGACGTTAGCAGAGTTCTTCCGTTTCATTTTTACTGAAGGAAATGAACTGTATTTTGTGTTCTGTACTTGGGGCAGTCAGAAAATCACTGCAAAGTCCTGCGGAAAGCTAAAACATTTAAAAGCATAAGCCAACATAGGACTTTTTTGTAAAGTGACACCCATCCATTATAATGCCCGTTGGGCATTCTCTGGCTCCAGAAAGAAAAAAAAAAAAAAAAAAGAGATGCAAGCAACATGAATGTTTTCAATTTCAACATTTCTTTTTCTTTTGTCTGTCATGAAGAGGAATAAACCACAGCAAGCTGACAGTTCATTGAAACTCAGCATCACATGGGATAGTAAATAAAGAAATAGGACAAATCATTTCCTTTTATGAAAATGTCTAACCAAGAGACTCTGTCAAGCCACCACCACGGTCGTGAGGATCTGCTTTCCTTTTGGCCCTGGATGAAATGCAACTGGGCTGGGCAGTTCCGGTATTTACTTGTGTCGTGATGCAAAACTCAAACATTGCTTTTATTTTAACTCTTTTCAGAGCTTGGTACAATCAAGGTTAGATCTGCACTTGAAAACAAAGCTGAAGAAGAAATGGTAAGAGGCTCCTGAAAAAAATACTAAAAAGTAGCACTCTACAAGAAAAAGTAAAATAAAATTGTTATTTGAAACCTTTACTTCAACAGGTTTATAGCAATAAATCCCCGCAAAACCTCTCAACTAAATCGGGTGGATTAGTCAAAATAGACCTGTAATCTGATTAACTTTCCTATTTGTACTTTTTGAAAACTTGAGGAACTTTCTACAGACAGGTTCTTAGGCCAGTAGACTGCTGGATGCTACTTCCATCATAAAACTCAGTGAGTCTCATGCTATAAACATGCCTGAACTAAGGATTTGGTGATTACTCTTAGACAAAAACAGTGAGGAAGCCTGAAAATGGAAGCCAAATGGAAGCTGTATAGCAAATATAATTTTTACTGAAATAAAATTTTAAAAATGGTTTCTTGTGTTAATCCACAGCTTGTAACATCATCACATGAGCTCAGTTCAACAGTTACTAGGACAGCTGGTTGTTACGACAACTATCAGTTCAACAGCTACTACAGAGCAGAAGACCAAAATGAAAAAAAAAAATAAATACAAAAGTTACATTTTCCTGCACACATTTTAGAAAAAGAACAGCATTCAGAGCGAATTAGAAGGTCTCCCAGGATTACAGATACTTGAGCAAACTCAGATCTAAATGTAGATTTGCAGCATACAGGGGTTAATGGAAAGATGTAGGTCCCCTGCTGCACCCTATATGGCCTCACTAGTGTGCACTAACCATGTTATGGGTGAAGGCTGCTCCTTCCTTTTGCCAGCTGAGGACAACCAATCCTCCAGCCTCACCAGTGCCCATGCCTCTCAGTCACACTCTATTCTGCAAACAAACAGGAGGAGCAGGATAGGTCAGCACAACAAATACAAGAATGCCATTACCCTTCTGCAGTCCCTCAATTAACCAGGAGAAAAAGCCATCCTTCACACAGAATCACCCTCCCATAGTCAGCCGTTCCCTGTCAGGAGAGGGATCCTTAGGCAGCGCCTGGTGCTTCTTGCTCTGTCAATGCTGGAAAGCACCTTCAGCAGACAAGGAACAGTTGTCCATCACTTTGTTACAAAGCAGAGTGAGCTTGGATCCCTAGAAGAGATCTAACGTTGGCTCTCTGAGTGGGTCCCAGCAGGGCTGTGTCAGCAAAGGCAGGCACAGAAACCCACAGGTGGGAAGAAAAGCACGGAGAAAGCTG
>JAOTQQ010000003.1:22819110-22848534 GCA_026546715.1 Gallinago undulata | reverse complement strand
TTGCTCCAAGCCCCCTCCAGCCTGGCCTTGAACCCCTCCAGGGATGGGGCAGCCACAGCTTCTCTGGGCAACCTGTTTCAGAGCCTCAGCCTAACCTAATCCGATGTGAGATATAGAGGGAGAGCTGCAAAGGATAAAGTTGGAAACATTGACCTTCTCATATAAAATCCCTCACCGATGCCCTACACAAGTGCTCCACAATGGTGCTGGAAAGGAAGTTGCCACAGTTGCTCACATCAACCCAATTTTGCATGGGACAGCCTTAAGGTTTCTGCACAAGTCCTAGTCAACCTTGACCACTGCCATTCTGTCGATTCTTGTTAAGTTTAATTCGCCCACACAGGCACGTCCCATAAGAGCAGATGGCTTTCCAGTGGAATGACAAATGTCTTACACAGCACAAGAACAAGCAAATTTAGAAAAGTCAGAAACTATTTTCAGAAAGCAGAATTGAACTAAATACAGGGTAGCGGCACTGAACCGCAGCTTGAAATCCAAACCCCCAGAGGTTGGAGTGTGTAAAATTCAGTGTACCATTGTTCTGAAAAGTATGGCACAGTTACTTGCTTACTGGTGTATTCAGAGGTTTTAGAGTGGGTGGGATTAACCTCTAACTGGGAGAAGAAAAAAATAGTTATTGTTCATATAGCCAATATAAATGAAAACATCAACAGATGACTAGGGTAACCCAATGTGAGACAAAGCAACGGCCACGTGCCGAGGGAAATCATGAGATATTTTTTTTAAAACCTCATTACTTTCACTCAAAACAAAGTACATTGGTGATTTTATATGAGAAGGTCAATATTTCCAACTTTATCCTTTGCAGCTCTCCCTCTGTATCTCACCTCAGATTAGGTTAGGCTGAGGCTCTGAAACAGGTTGCCCAGGGAAGCTGTGGCTGCCCCATCCCTGGAGGGGTTCAAGGCCAGGCTGGAGGGGGCTTGGAGCAACCTGGTGTGGTGGGAGGTGTCCCTGCCCAGGGCAGGGGGTTGGAACTAGATGATCTTTAAGGTCCCTTCCATCCCAAATGATTTTATGATTCTATGATTCTGAGATGATAAAATACTGTACATTGATAAAAACTGTCCTGTCGTCACAACCAGTTGCTGGTTATGGAGGCTACAAAGGCCACAACACACTATGGCTCAAGATTTTTTGCCATCTCCAGCATCACTATAGAGTCCTGCCACCTTTACCCCATTAAGCCCCAGCTTTCTCCGTGCTTTTCTTCCCACCTGTGGGTTTCTGTGCCTGCCTTTGCTGACACAGCCCTGCTGGGACCCACCTCAGAGAGCCAATGTTAGTGTCTATGCAAGAGGAAAGGTGGGGGCTTGTATCTTGGGGTAACGGAAGAAGAGGAAAAGCTCTTTCACTTATTTCAGGCTGCAATCCCACAATTACTTTCTACAAAGAAACCACAGGGCTGAGCCAGGCCACATTTTGGAGAAGTGGAGTTGCAGGAACCCCTCTTTGAAACAGCAAAGAGTAGGAGAACTCTACTCCTTACAACACTGGAGAGAATTCAGAAAAGCCTTGACAAGCTTTTCCCGTATTTTTGAAGAACATAACTAACATTATATGCACACGATTGAATTTGCAAAATTACATATGGGATCTTTTTTTTTTTTTTTTCTCTATCGAAGCCTTTTTTTTTTTGGTTTTCAAACAAACTATGGAGTTCTTGGAAGCATGTCTGTCCTTAGCACTGGCCTTGAGGGTACTCGGGTGCTTTCAGACATATGGATGTTTCAGCATAGAAGCATCAGACACGAATTCACTTCCCAGTGCTCAGTTTCTCACAGATGTCTTACGCAGGCACGAGAAAACTCTCTACACTACTACTTTGCTTAGAGTTCCTATCAAGAAAAGTGAGTAAGAACAGCAAGGCTTTTATGCTTTCCTGGATTGTTGTGAAGATAATTGTATCGAAGTATGTGGAGTATCTGAATATGACATAAATGAGCATCACAGAAATACCAGCAATATGAAGGCATAAAGGGAAGTCCAGGGCATATTTGGATGGACTGACAGGCCCCAAAATTTAAACAGTTTCAAGAATACAAGGAGCTCCCATTGCTCTTCAGAAGAAAATCCTTAGACCTCAAAAATTCAGTATTTCTTTACATCGCTATAAGAACTATTAATTGTCACCACATTGTCCAGCTGGCAATATTTGACTTTCATGGCTGGGATGAAAATCTTTTATCTATGTGATAAATTAAGCTTAAACTGTTTTTACTGATTCTTGCTGAAGGTGTTGTGAATGTACAGAATTCAAGTGTTCTTAACGTAACGAAGCATTATTTCCTTAAAGGTTAAGCAGAGAATTTCTAACACGTACAAACAGCCTACTTCAAATAAGCAAACAAACAAACAACAGAGTATTGGCAAATTTTCAGAGTTTCTGAGATTGGTATTTAAACTGGATTTCTGCATTGAAGAGTAAATACGGGAAAGAGGAAAAAAAAAATCTCACTCCATTTAAGAGAAAATACCTTAGAAATGGCATTTGTAATACTCATCAGTGTAAGTACATATGTAAAAAGGACACAAATAGTATTGGCATATATCCATTTATGCAGGTATTTTCCTGCTGGATTTATACAATTGCTGCAACTGAGTGAATGAAATTAATTTGAGGATAAAAAATCTGCCATATTTAAAAAACAATAATAATAAATTGAAGCTCATAATTCTGCAGCCATTTCTAAGGTATCATTTTTGCATCACAAGCTTTTCAACAGCTGTGACTCATAAACCTTAAACACTTAGTACCAAGAAATTGCAAACGACATATGACCTATGGTGTGTTTGTATCTCTCTCTATAAAAATGCTCTTTTTTTACGTAGAGGTTCAATGTGCTGGACACAGCAAGCATGATTCTTATACAAAAGGAAATCACTGCAATGCAACTAAGACACCTGGCCATGAACTTCACTTGACTCTGGCAGGTTCTCTTTAGTGTAGTAATTTCTTTGATACTGAATTTGAATGATAATGAACTGCCCCCGCTGTCTCAAGGACAAAGGCCTTAATTTAAACAGTACACACCTGCTTTTCTCTTATAATGAGCCACAACATTCTAAGTTTGTGGTGTCTGATCACATTACATTACAGAATTGTTTTCTTATTGGAACCATTCTAAACTAAAGCATATATTTCCTGTCAACAGTATTCCACATTTCCCAAAAAGCCAAAACCAGAGCAAACCAGTTTATCAGCTTACATCAAAGTTCCTTGGATAGCTTCAGATTATTGCTTTGTGTCATCACTGCATGATAGGAGTAAATCCATAATGTTTTACAGACTAGACTGTGATTTCCTGGTTAAAAAAAAAAAAAAAAAAAAGAAGAAAAGACTCCTTAACCACGCCTCCCATGGAAGGTGTAGAAACATCATCACATACAACACAGATAATCTTGCAGGCATGCTTTAGGTAACCCTTAGCTGTATAAAAGTACACCCTCTCCAGGAGCATAAAATCTGCATGACAAGGCATCCAAAGGTAACCAAAATGACAACAATTCAAAGGACAATCCCATTCATCACATCCAGAAGATTAAACACCAGTTAGGTTCTGGTTTGGTTCAGCTCTGGCTGTTTTTCATAGAATCATAGAATGGTTTTGCTGCTGTTGTGTTTTCTCTCGTTGTGACAAGTTCCCCTCCACCATTCACATCTCCTGAAGGAGTAAAATTTTTTCTCATTCTTTCCCCAAGCAACACGAGGCTGGTAGTTTGGGCCATCCACACGGATCACTTTGCTGTAATATAAACAAGCACTAAATGTAATGTGTATTTCACAGGCAAATGACCACGTGGGAGTGAATTTTTTTTTTTTTTAAGGAAAGACTTTTATGTATTGAATAATTTGCTGTAGTTGAAGCATGCACAAGGAAATGATGCATCACATACCTTCATATGAAATTTTAAAAATCAGATTCTATTGGGTACATAAATGTTCTCCTAAAACACCTGCAACACAAGTGCCTCTGAAAGTCTCCAATTCCAACAGGGGGAATTCTACCTTATTTCCAATAGGAAAATCTCAGATTTTTAAGTGCGATTTATTATATATTGCAACATTCTTCTGAAATAAAAGGAAATTTTAAAAAACACCAACAAAACAATCTCCTCCTGACATGTCTTATTTTCTGAGTTACAATAAGATAGTCCTTTTTTCCCATTTCAAGGGTAAATCTAGCCAAAAAAGGGGAAGTTACTAACTATACTCACAAAATGAAAACTTGGCCATCTGTTCAACAGTCAAGTGCACACTTAGATAAGCTGAAAATTCCACTCAATCTATAGGTTTTAATTAATGCAAAAATTTTCATTTTTAGTATCCACAAGAACCAGTTAAGGCAGATATGTTGTTTTTATGTTGCTCTCCAGTAGTTGCTCTCTAGCTGTTATTGCTCTAACAACAGGAACTCTTCACTAACACTGCCTGATTGTGAGAATAAAGCCTGAAGGAGCAAATCCTTGACTTCATCCTTGTGATTTACACATCAAAATATGAGATAATTTTATTTTTCTTTTTTCGGCTTATTGAAAGGAAAATCATTGCTACAGTACAGAACAACATTTTAAACAAGCACAAAAATCCACACATTGAGGAAGGAGAAAACGTCATGGAGAATACTAAAAACCCCTGTAACCTTATTATTCTGAATGGCTTTTCAATTTCCCAAACCATACTAGAAACCATTGCTGATTTCGATTTGTGACAGAGAGTCCAGTTAATTAACTGGTGGAACTCAAAATCCTGGTGAATGTAATAGAAGCAGACAACATATGGAGGACAACTAAAGATGTGTCCTGGCTGCAGAGACAGCTTGGAACTTCTCCCAGCTCAGATGTGCTTAACGAGGAAGAACTTGCAGAACATGAAAAGATCATAGAATCATAGAATTGCCTAGGCTGGAACGGACCTTTAAGATCATCTAGTCCAACCATCAACCTAACTCTGATAAAAACCATCAGTAAACGATAAAGCCTTAAACTAAACCAAAACATAAACCCAGATAAAACCTTATAGAGAAAATTTCTGTTTGAGGAGATAAAGACTCACTGCAAAAGGTTCCTTCAGGTAAGCAAAGAAAATAAAATGTAATAGAGAAATGAGTGACCAAAGAATATTATGACATAAGATATCCAGCAGTGTAGGAAGGCGCTGAGATTTGCCGGAAGGGGAGCATGAGCCTGCAAATGATATTAAGGCAAAGGACTTCAGCTTCTGTTGTAAGTGAAAGAAGTTCTGCAAGACAAAGCAAAGCCACAATGGAATGGGCAGGGGGCAAGTACCATGGGCAATCTGGGAAAACACAGTCAGTGTAGGAAAGTTTATCTCTGCTATCAATCAGGACAATGAACATGAAGCAAGATGCTTAATGGGCATCATGCTATGGAAAAAGAGAACTCCATCAAATGGGGGATAAGCCCATTTCAGAAGCCTGAAGAAACCCTTCAAGCTGAGGAGAAACAAACATTCCCAGCCCAGACTGAAGGAACACTAACAGTAGTGTTTTTGAGTTGGTTTGGTTTTTTTTCCATTGCAAGTGATAACAGATATATTCAGTGAGTAGCAACTTGCTACTGGCTTCAACAGTATTCCTGATTCTAGGGCAAGTTGTGAAAGTAAATGTAAAGGAGAACAAAATGCAACATAAAGGTTTAAGACAAAAGAATACAACAGATCTCCATGTTTTATAGTAACTGTAAGAAAGCTAAGAAAACTGCAAGAGTGAATTGAAAGGGGAGAAATTTAACAAATTCTGATACAGAGTAGTAAACCATTTTCCTTATCTTGTATAACAGGAAAAAATGTGGAGCATCAGATGAAATTACTAAGAAGCAGGTTCAAAACAAAGAGAAGGCACCAGGTCTTTATGCAATTCATACGAAACTGCAGAAGAGCTGATGCTGTGATGTTGAGTGCTAAAAGCTTACCTGGATTCAAATTCTTGGATCAAATATTCATCAAGGGCTGTGAAGCAACCAGAAACCACCTTTGACTCAGAAAGTCCCCAGCTTGCAGACTGCTGCAGCCCAAGAACGTAATTTCATGCCTGACAAGTTCCTGTGCCTCCCTTAAGCATCTGCTATTGACCATTTAAAAAGCAAAACACTGGGTTAAATGTATCATCCTAGTAGAGAAGTTCTGTTGTACCTGCACCCCAGGAGAGCTTCCCATGGTCAGGGGAGGGACTGGGGGACTTGGGAATCCTTATCCGTTCCTTTACCTTGTTAAATTACTAGGTCTAGTCCCTCCAGTTCGATTCCAGAGCATTTACACCTAAAATACATGCCAAGGAAAAAAAAGCGTAAGCATAAGCTAGAATGATGAACAAGAATATGTGGATTAAAAATGGTGACAATATATTTAGCTTAAAATTTAGAAAAATATTTCCAAAACCCTGGAGCAGTGACTAGAATAAGCTTTCAGAAGAAACAGTAGAACAAACAGCTATTTTTTAAGATTCAAGGTCATCAGAAAAGAGATTGTATGCCACAGTTTCCTGTAAAAGCAACATATTGGACACACCAAGGGAAAAGATCCTTCCAGGTCTTACACTGCAAAACTGGCCTATGTTCTGGAGGTCTATGTTCTTCCACCTCCTCTGATTTAGGAAGAGTACAAATATCCCTTTATGCTCCATGATGGTGTATAGACCGAGGGCCAAGGAAAAGTAACTGCTATGGCACAGAAATTAAAGCAGAGACATTGTGGGTTCCAATTTTGAACAATTTACTTGTTGTAAAATGCTTAAAAAAGGCACAACCATCACACTAGTTTTCTGTGCTTTTGTATCCCTCTTGCATTTTGAATGTACATACAACTGCACAAGTGTGATTCTAGCTTGCAAACAACAAACCATGTAGATCAGAGCATTAGATATAAATAAGTATATCTTTCTTTGGTCTTAAAACCTGAATTCTTTCCAGGGGAAGACTGTAATTAGTATGACATGGGGGCTTTTAGCAGATGTGAAACCGGATAGATTGAGCTCTCCTATGAATAGCCTGAAATGAGGTCTGCCTTGCATGGTTTGTAGTAATGGAGAGGAAATTGAGCATTAAATACAAATCAACAATCATTCATTTCACTGCAGCAGTGGAGCAGCAGAGCTGGTGAAGTCACTCTTTTCAGCACCTTGCATCCTGCTGGACTTTATTTACAGCACCGGAGCTCCCATCTTTGGAAATGGCCACCTACAGGGTAACTCAAACAAAGAATGATTAAGAGAGAAAGAAATTTAAGTTCAGTTTTTATACACAAACAGCAGAGAAGTGACGTTTTCTTTACTTGCAATTTGTGATGGGTCTTCAGATATATTCATTAAGCTATCATTCTGACAGCCTGAAGTGAGGTCAACGTGACACAGGACTGCAAGCCACGATAACGGCAGATATTAGCTGGATACTTGTACAATAAGTGAAGTCAGAAGATTTATTGGTTTTCTAATCCAAAGACTGACCTGACTCTCCATTTAAAAGTTGAATAGGAAGTTGAAAATCCCTCCTAATGTTTCTGAGAGGTGTGAGGAGACGAGGAAAGCACCTGCAATGCATCACTCTGTTTAGACTGTGGCATGAGGCACTGGATTTGTTGGCTGCAATGATCTCTCCGTGGAGGGAACAGACAACAACAATCAAGGAGTTCACTGCTCATTATGTGTGAAGAGAAAAATGGAATGCTATCCCCCAAAACACCAAAAAGCTCTTGAGGTCAACAGCACAAAAAAGCTGCCATTAAAAAAAAACAAAACAACACCAACAAAACCCCTGATCTAAGCTCTGAACAGTTCAAGTTCATGCTAACGTTTGGATACAATTTTTTGCATCATTTTAAAAAAGAAGTTAATATTTGGCTATTTGTCTGGCATCTGTGATGTACAAAAAGGAAGTGCAAGCTCCAGAAAAAAAGCAATGTTTTCACTGTGCATGCTAAAATTGTTCTTCACAGTGTTTTCTGGAGAGAGGACAGTGCCAAAATATGGTTAGTTTCTTAATAAACTTCATTCCGCCTGCCAGAAGTTGCACCATTATCAAGGCCACCATAAGAATGACATCAATATTCAATCAGTTTGACTCAGAAGCTGTCAGATGAATTTACAACAACCCCACTGTCTCCTGTGAACTAACACCAGGTCTCAGCCCCCCCTCCTCCCTGAGCTCTTTCTTATGGACATTCTCCACCCTGACGCACAGAAACAACAGTAGAGGGGCTTTCAAACAAAACCATGGCCTAAAATTCATCCTGGGAAGAGCATGACCCAACTCACTGCCTATTTATCTACACAATTTGGGGAGGGAAAAGAATGTCATTGTTCTTCTGATTTGGTTACGAGTGAATGCAGAGCTAACAAGTGCCATGAAACCCAAACTGTGTCACCTGAGCCATGCCACGGTATACAGTGACCTAGAAATTGGAAGATAGTGAACTTAAAAAAAAACACTTCTCTAAATACTCTAGCTACCTTAGAAAATAAATACATAATGAGTATGAAAGCAAACACACTTATTTCTGATGAAAGTTGAAATAACAATTTGATAACTCCAAATGAGATGATTTAAAAGCAAAAACGATATGTAAATCTGAGAAGTAATAATCATTACTTATAATGTAATGATTATTACTAATAATCGTTAGAAGTAATAGTGTTTTCTGAGTTAAAATGGTACCTATGTTTATTTTACAACTTGTTCATTTCATTTATGAATCACAGAACAGGAAATCTAATGACTATTTTTGCTTTGTATCCATAAAATATTTCTTTTTAAAATAATAAAAATAATGTTATTTTATGAATTCACAATCAAAAGATTTGCCTTAGAGTCAACAGATCCTAAAAGCTTTTTATATATAATTAAAATGCAAGAGTCAGAGGTACCTTAAAGAAATCTGTCTTCAAGTGATAACTGAAAATGCAAAATAGTTGCAGAATTTCTGACATTGTTTGTGAGCAATGTCTATGGATTTTCATCGGATTCAGTATTGAGTACATTGATCTGGTTTTAGCCTAAACTGAGAAAAATCTATGTAATTATCAGCTGAATAATGAGACACATAATTGCACGTTCACTTAAAATCCTCATTGTATATTAATTTTCTACAAATAAAAGCTTAACCTGAGAAGTGTAATTCTAACCCGCGCATTCAAATATCTTTCAAAAAATTCATGTTGGAAATTGATGTGATTCAAGAGGGGACAAGAGGAAATTAAAGACATCTTGCAACTTTTGGCTGAGATTTGACAAAAGTTCTTAAATCCAAGTTTCCTTCTTGATCATTTAAACAGAGCTTTATAATATGTAGGACTGCACAAAAATAGGCTTTTTAATTCACATATTGATTGCAGTTATTGAAAATAAACATCATTAGTCTGCCAGGCATTTAGAATATGTGAATCACAGGGCTGTAAGAAAGAATTCTCAGTTATCCCCCAACGAAAAGTGGTAAATAAAGCAAATCAGCCTCCATATGAACTGATTTTTATTAGAATGAAATATTTTAACATTTGTCTTCCCAAGAACAACTAGAATAAGAACTTTTTCAAGCAGACACTTTTATATCTATATCTATCCACAACTTTCCTCCTGACTTATTTTTATTTGGTGCTTTATTTCAGCCTTTAAAAGGTGATGCAAGTCCAAAAGAAGGAAAACTGGTGAGCAATGGCTAGAACATCCCCAATTGGTGAACAATAATTAACCTCAATCATTACATTCCTAAGTTTGTTTACTAATAGTGTACAAGAAACTTTGTCACCTCAGGGCCTCCAGCTCTGTTGTGGGTGCTGAAGGGGACCAAGATCATCTCTTCATCCCTGGTTCAGGGAGGGTGTTCTCAAAAAAGGACAAGAGTATGACAGCCCTCTCCCCATTCCTCTGCCTGTCCTTGAATTACCGCATGCAAACAACACCTACACACAAATATGTGTTCAGGATGCCTAAAAGAAAGTTCTGGCATTGCTTTTGGTTCACTGTGAAACCAAAAAAATCACAGCCAAAAGAAAATTTTTTTTTTTTTCAAAAACACTCAAAATGTCGGGGCTTTTGTCCCAACACAGTGATACTGGGCTGGATGGAGGAAGTTCAGAGCATTTTCACTGGAAAAAAAAAATCACAACCAAACCTGAAGACCTGAAAGGCACATCGTTATTAATACTTTTTCATAAACTTCCTCATAAGTACAAAGTTCCCTAATTGTTGAAATGAACGTCATACTCCACAGACCAAGTCAAAATGCCTAATGGGAATAAAAAACATCACAACAACAAACAACACTAAAAGGAACCAACTGACAAGCACAATAATGGTCCACCACAAAGTAGATTTCTCAGCAAGAAGAAATAAACAGGAAAATGGACGTTTAAACAGAATCTCATCTTCAGCTTTCTTGATACTCTGCCTCAATACTGAGACCTGCTTCTGACAGACTGAGCAGACAGCTCATGATGTGGAGAAGTTGTGTAGGGTATGGTTATTCATCAATTCTCATAACAGAAGAAACATGGGGAATCCCATTTTTTGGCTAAAAAGGAGATTCTTTTTCACCTTTTAATTACACATTGATTACACATGAACTCATTGCTATGGAATGGGCTTCACCTTTCCATAACAGTCCACTAAGATCATGGTTGTTGTTATGGATATGAAGATTGTTCCAAAACACACACAAATACGTAAAATTCTGCACAAGCTCCAAAGGTGACTGAAAATAACCAAGAAACTAAACATTTAATCATATCATCCAGAAAGGATGAGAATCTATGTGCAGTTACAGATGATACACTGGATGAAATCTGTATTGTCTCCCACAGTTAAGAAAGACTCTTGTCTATTGTTTCAACACTATAGACACTTGAAACTTGGTCTTATCACACATTTTCAAACCACTAAAAGAGCCATACTTTACTGGAGTAGGAAACTGAATAAGTAAATAATCACAAAACATGATTAATAGGTCTTAACTTACAAATTCACTGAGCCTTCACAAGTACAGCAAGTCTACAAAGACGTTTCTCATCATCAAACCCAAAGGCAATGATCCTTTTCTACGAAAACATTATTTGGGAGCCAAGAATCGCTTGCACTTCTTCAATCTTGGGGCTGACGAGTTCTGATGATAATTGAATTAATGACTGCCAGGCATTACTGGGGTCCATGAGCGGCCTTTGCCATACCCTTCCCACAGCACAGGCCATAACCGTGGTTATGCTGGGAGGGAAGGCCGGACAACGCGGGCGGGTGAAGTGTTGACAGGAGGATCCCCATCAGCCACATGTCAGCAAAGGATCACACTGCATGGGGGTAGAAGCCAAATGCTTCAGTCTTAATGCAGCTTTGACCTCACAGAAGGAACACACGGGGATGAGGATTTGTACCGAGACAGCTGCAAGATACAACCGCGGCCTGACTTCTGCACCAACAAACATACGTGTTCCTGACACTGAGGACTCAGGATATGCTGTGCAAATACTGCCAACATCAAAGGCAGACTTACATGAGCACTGATAAAAGATTGCCAAAACAACATCCAGCTCCCCTGCCCTCCTGTTCGGAATGACAGACTTTTTGATTTTGGCAATTGCACCTCCTAGCAAAGCAGCGCGAGGAGGAGCTCTCGTGCTTTCGGACTTGACCGTGACAAGCATTATACAAGCTGAACCAAAATTATGGATGCGTGAAAGCTGTTGGGGGTTCAGGATGATAATACTTAACAGGATCTCTAATCTGAAAAGTTTCACACTCTGAAAACGATCGGATTTAATAAAATCAGATGCTCTCAAGAAAAAAACTGCAGCCAATTCTTCGAATGTCTTGCTGCAAAGTACTCATGTTTTCTTCTTGCAGTCCTGGTGTGTTTCTGTTAAGGCAGTACTGATGAATCCCAGTCCTAGATCAGGCATCAGAAGTACAACTCTCTCTATTAGCATTTATTTAAGAGACAACCCCAGCCCCCAAGGCCTACTTTCAGCAATAAAAAAATGAAACAAGACAAAAAGTTTCTAACTTCTGTAAAATCATCAAGACCACACAGTTCCTTGTAATCATCAGAACAAATTAACAGGACAAACCCTCAGCTAGTTCTGTATACCACTCCTCACCACAGTATGACCTCACCTAATGAAATTAAAATCAGGAACATGAAATGGAAGCAACCGGGTTTTCAGAGACATGAAAGTCAACGGGAACTGTGTCTGCTTATGCTTAGACTGTCTTTGGTCCATTAGGTGTGCTCCACCACAACGGAATAAGAATCCCACTCATCCAGCAGGAGCTGTCGCCAGAAGCACAAACATTCCAGCACCTCAGGATGGGGTCGGGCTCTCGACAGCAACTCGTGGGCACCGGTTGCTCAGCAGAGCCTAATGATTATGAACAACCCCCGAAAACACTGACCTGGTGGCTTCTCTGTGAGACTTTTATGTCTAGTACTTGCTAGCACACAAATGCAACTAGGGGAAAAATGTTTAGGATTCTTCTTTTTTCCTAAACAGATTTAGGAAAAAAGAAAAAAAGAAAAAAGCAGTGCTCGTTTTGGAATGCGGGCAATAAAGAGCATTACCCTCAGCACTGACACCTTGTATAATTTGAAAAATGATGTGACTTTTGGGTAAACACGAACATGCCATAAAGAAGGTGTTCTTACATTAATTAAAAAAAATCAAGTCTACAGGCTGGGTAATGAGCCAGAAAAAGGCCTGATTTTTAAAACACACATTACAAGGCATGAATTATGTCCTTAGCTGTTTGAAGGCATTTATTGCCTATATTTTTTTAAACCTATAGAATCAGAGACTATCTTCGGAAAGCAAGAAAACATGGAATAGATATACTTTACTATATATTGTAAAACGCCATTCATAAGTTGGTAAATCAATTTGAGCCACAATAATGCGTTCAGATTGCCCTGTTTATACAGTCAGTAAGAACTGCTGAGCATGTAGGAGTCTTAACAATCATGGGAACCTTTCTGTGGGCTTTAATGAGCAGAGTTGGTGGGAGTTTTGCTGAGTAAGAACTGAGTGGTAACCTCAGGGTTTGTCTATGATACAGGTGCCGAGTATGGCTGAGGAATGGTTTTCAAGGAAGGCCTCAACGAAGGCCTCGGAAGTTGGCCAAATAAGCGGAAATAACATCATTTTTAAAATCCACTAGAAATACCATGAAACTGGATACCACACATTACCATACTCAAAAGGTTGAGAGTCTATTTGTTTAATTTGGATGAGTTTTCAAATAACTCGGAACTAAAGTAATCTATAGTGGGCACAACAAGACGAAGGAAATACTGAAGCTGCTGTGTCATACGCCCTTCACCGAAACTGTTGAAACAGGACTCATAAATGCATTCGAGGGGCCTGTGCTAGACGTGCCAAGGCACATTTTCTCAGTGAGTGTTTTTCAAAGCTTATGCAAAACCAATAAAAATGAAAGTGACAATTTAAAAAATAATTTAGGCTCAAAATGAATTTATTTTACTGTACAGGGATAAGACAAAGAAAAATAGAATGGATATAATGAAGTTCGATGGTTATTTATTAATAGTATATGACTAGAGGCACTCTTGAGCTCAAGGGAAGGACAGATTGACTACCTAAACATAACCAATATCTTGACTTCAATTTAACAATCACAGATTATTTATACTTTTCACAGTCATCACTTTCTAACACAATTCTTAGCCCTTAATACATCAAACAGATCCTCAGGACCACTGGGTTTCATCAGTACCTTCTGCCCCAGTGGCATCAGTGGAGCCAAGACAATTTACACCATCTGAGAATCTGGATCAAGCTCTGAATTACCTTATTTCCTTGGTTACTGAAACTATACAAACTGTACATTATAATTAGACTTGATAAAAAGTTCTTTCCCTCTCCATGAGCATGAGGAAGCCTGTGGAAATACAAGATGAGGGAAGATGAGCACTGCTGGACTCCAGAAACTCCAGTGTAGGGCAACACTGAGTCGGCAGTGGGATCAGTGGCCTCACCGGGACATCTCTAAAAACCTAGCAGAGCACACTTATTTTGAAAACATCAATAGCTCTTCAACAAGACTCTAGAGGCACTGGCTTATCTGACGGATTTTTTTTTTCAGTTTCACTGTGAACATCTTCACAAAGGCTGTGACAGTAAGGTGTTTGGGTTTTTTTAAATAAATGAAATAATCAACACACGCCCACGTGTAGGCTGTTTGACAATCACTCTCAAAGTACAAATCTCCCTCACGTTCATAGTCATCAGCATTCCTGTACTCATTTTTTAATCAGAAACAGGTATATCGCTATCTTCACTTACTTACACTTCATTCAGTTGTGTTTTTTCCTGTAGGATATACCACCTTACTGATTTTTGGACTTCATTTTATCCCCCTTTATGGTCTCTGTTTTCCCTCCTCTGGAAAACAGAGTCCCTGCTGGTTCTCCATGAACTTCTAATTGGTCAAGGAGCTCCACCTAAGTGCAATTCTATAGACAAATCAATCTAGAAAATGTTAGGACTGCATATATTTTTTAAAACTCAGCAAACAGGTATGTATTTAGCATAAACATGTTTCTCTATTGTACAACAGATCCTGTACCCAACTCTGCATGCAGCAGGCAGCCTCTGGTGGTCTGCAGTATCAGTGTACACCAGCAAAAGCCTCTGAATACCCAAATCTCCTCATTCTCAAACCTCCGAGACAAAATACACGTGATTACCATGTACAACACGCAACTTCAGAGATACAGGTACAGCCACCTGTAATATGCTGTTCCCTGGTGGTCCATAAGTGTACATCCTAAGTGAGAATGAACTTGGATGGAGAACAGCAATGTGACAGCACCAGGCAGTAGGTACCTGTACAACCCTTTCTTCCTTATGTCCACTTTGTGGGAGGGGACAGTCCTACGGCAGGCACAGCAAACCAACGGTGCCCACCACAGTAGGGGTTCACACTGGTGGTCCTTCACTTGCAAAGAACCTCTCAGTCTGGAGCAGCCCAGTTTCTGCCTAAATCATCTCAACTAATAGTTGACATGAAGCATAAAGAGAAAAAAAAGGAACAAACCATAACAATGGAAGGCCACCATGTTAAGTAAGAGCCAACTTGCCCCATTCTTTGAGAGGCTCCTTTAAAACACATGATCTGCAAATTTTCCATTTCATCAAATCCTGCTAATAGAATTCTACAATCTGGTAGTTTAAGCTGCACGTTAGAAAAAAACAGGGAAACATTTGCTTTGGCACTGGCAGGTTCTCAGATTTTTCCAGTTGGAACAATGATAAATGACTTAACCCTGATCATTTTTCTGAAACCTGATTTTTTTTGTTTGACATTTATTTACAGTTTCTATAAACACTAACACCTATAAAACATGGTTTACTGTTTGATTGCTTGGCGGACAAGCAAGCCTTAAATACATAAATTATGAGCACCTAGTTAATGAGTGACATGACGGACATGAAGTTTTATTTACCATTGGCATGAGACTTCATATAAAATTAGTGGCATAAGAAAGCCAGGTTTTGTGAATGCACATAGTCATACCTATTCATGGCCTGACTTTTTTTTTTTTTACTTTTTTTTTTTTTTTAAAAGACTTGACATAAGACTGTGGCCTATGTGTAATTTCATTGCCTGGAGCAAGGTTAGGGGAAAGCCGCTCCATCTGGCAATTTCCCTTTGACTGGCACATAGTTAAACAATGATGCAGTTTGACAAATTTCAAACCCTGCTTATGAAAAAATAACATAAACACAATAGTCACTCTGAGTAGATTGTCCACCTGTGCAAGCGGGCATGAAGTGTTAAGTAAAGGCTGCTGGTAATGAATAAAGATGCAGTGCATAGTTGGATTAGGTCGTTCCAAATGTAAATCACTGTCAGATAAAGCACTTGTGTTTACATGTAGCATTAATATTTTGATCAGTATGTTTAAGAGAATTAGCTTCTTAATGCAGATGTTCTCATTTGGACCTTCACACCCGTAGCTTCAGCCAACTCCTTTACCATCGGTTATGTCAACATATCATAAATCTTAGACGCTTTAACTTCTATTTTAAACAAAGCTTTGTTGTAAAATTTGGAGGCGTGTTTCCTTCGGGTTTTATTTTTGGCAAATTTCTTGTTATTTTGTTGAAAATCTGACACATTAATGTCCAATTAACCATCTTTGAGTATTTTACTGACAAGGATCCCAGCAGCAATCAAATGTCTTTTTATTGGAAGAACCTCCCTGCCCCCCACCCAACCAGCTGTATCCATTATGCGAACAAGAAGTCTTTATATCTTGACACATGAACAATAAAGGCATTACACTCAGCGGAAACAGGACATGTGTCTCAACAGCTACACACTCTGTACCATTTTGGACTACATACCGTCAAGGTAAATGCTCCCAAAGCGCTCAGCAAATGCTCCCAAAATGCGATACGGTGAAATTCCAATACAAAAGTCATCTACAGTTGGTATTTTCTTTTTTTAAACAAGGAAAATCGTTTAACCTGTCCAAGTCATTTTAACATTTTAACATCGATGCGGGGCTTGCTGGGAAATGCAGCACCTTTGATAAAACACGGCCCATACACAAAACAGTGCAAATTCTCTCTTAGGTCACTATGACTGCAGCGATCATGTCGCTTTGTAAGCTTCACAGGTTTACCTGTCATCAATTACCTTTCTAATTAGTAATTTTACATTCGCTCAAATTTCCAAGTGCTTTTAAATTTTGACAGAGAAATTATAATTTAAAGTGCTCATTATTAAAAGGAAAATTAATTCATTTTTGCTAAAAGACATGCAAAAAGCAAACAAGATATCCCACAAAATAAGATTTTTTTTCTGAAATATCAAATAAAAAGCATGAGAAAGAGAAATAATTGCATTCTAGAGGTTTTGTGTTTCATCAAAAAGTATTTTGCATACCTCTGATTAAACATGGACATCTAAACTTCCATTAATAGTTACTACACAACATAGCTTTTTAACTGCAATTTGTAAACCCTTGACAGTCTCCTATCAGTCTCCTATCAATCATCACAGTCATTGTCCAAAATTAACAGACATGTGGGCAGGCATGGGGCTGTCTGGAAAGGCCACCTTGCCTTCCTAGAACTTCTGTTTCATTATTGCAACCAAGGCATTGGGTTAAGTTTTTGAACAATTTCCTCTTTTTGATTAATTTATTGTGGCAGTTTTGCTAGTTTTCCATATGATGGTAAGTGAAAGAACTAACATTCACAGGAGCAAAGTTTGGCAACAGGGATCTTTATGTCATACACTGGTCATCACGGAGATCATCTGAGCATCGTGGAATACAGATCCATCGCAAAGAAACAAATTGGCTTTGAAATTCATTTCAGTGTCTGGAAAACTATCATAGTTTGTGGGCTGTGACAGTCTTCTGGGTAAAAAGAGGGTGAACAAAAAACAAGTACCATGTCAAAGATACCATAAATAAAATGATATGGTGGAAAAAAAAGTGCCGTTTGACCAAGAAGGGAGGAACTTGCTATTGAAAGAAATTCATAGAATACACTTTGGTACCACAGTGATGTAACTGTTCTTACAAGTATTTAAGATTTACAGTAAGCATACCTAAAGCATTACAAGAAAACCTAATGTGGATTAGTTCCCCGGAAGAAAGGCTGACGCATTTTGCAGATCATTGCTTTTCTGTTTGTCTCATTAAGTGAAAACCCAGAAATAATAAAAAGCAAAGGCTGAAAATTCTGTCATAAGACTAGAGTCTATCATTCCGGTTGAAAGCTTGCAAGACATCATGCAAATACTTAAGTGGGTTCCTGAGCAATTCCACCATCACCTCTGCATCAGCATTGTTGCTGATGCCTTGCAGATGGTGCTTCAAAGGTGTGAAGGAATAGGAACAATTAGGTGCAGAACTTTTCCTCCCTCTTTGCACTTTGAATATTTATTTGCCAAACAACTTTATTTGTCTGCATCTTTGGGCCCACAGATATCCTGGAGCTGCTTCAGGGGGAATGATCTCCATTTCTGAGTTTAGCAGCTATTTTTAATATACTAATTCTTAATAAACAGAATGATATGGGGTTGGAAGGGACCTCTGGAGATCATCCAGTCCAACCCCCTGCCAAAGCAGGTCCCCCCCGAGCAGGTTGCACAGGAACTTGTCCAGGTGAGTTTTGAATGTCTCCAGAGAAGGAGACTCCACCACCTCCCTGGGCAGCCTGTTCCAGGGCTCTGCCACCCTCACAGGAAAGTTCCTCCTCATGTTTAGGTGGAAATTCTTACATTCAAGTTTGTGCCCATTTCCTCTTGTCCTGTCACTGGGCACCACTGAAAAGGATCGGTCCTGACACTCTCCATTTAAGTATTTATAAGCATTGATCAGATTCCCTCTCAGTCTTGTCCTCTCCAGACTAAACAGACCAAAGTCCCTCAGCCTCTCCTTATAAGGGAGATGCTCCAGGCTCCTCATCACCTTTGTAGCCCTCTGCTGTAACCTACAGCTGGAGTGAGAATATTCTTTTAAACATCTGAAGCTGTGGAAAAGACACCATCTTTGTCTAGTTGAACTGGGCAAAACTCATTTTCCCAGTGATAAAACTGAAGGATGGGAAACAATTTCTGCTTCCACCAAGTTTCTGTACATGATGGCTGTACCATCATCCCTCAGCTGCATTGTGACTGTGGGGAGAAGTTTCTTGTACTTAAGGAAAATAGTTTAATATAAGGATTAAATTTGGGCCACCAAGCCATCAAATGATGCCACCGCCTGTTTGCAGAATGAAGTTGTCAAACCTACTGAATTCAGAACTGGAGTCATGGAAAACACACCTAGTCAAAAGTCTGGCTGCAGGAAGGTCCCTGCTGAAAAGTCAAAGAAAGGAAAAGCAGGAGTATGTTTTGATGAGTGGAATATCTTCTCATGTTTGACTTCAGAGAGTCATTAACAATGAAGGAAGAGGTGGCTGCTCTACTCAGAGACCCTAACAATTAAGCAAGCATCAACATTCAACTCCTGAAACACTTCAGGAAAGACAATCAAATCACAAAACAGTGGCAAACAGTACTCCTCATTCTCTTATTTAGATTCCAGTGATTTATTGATGAAAAAACCTTATGAACATCACAATCTGTCTGTTGCTTTGCAGTTTTACACACTGTAACCTGCAAGAATTGCATGAAGTGTCCTCACTTCAGTGAGAAATCAAACTCAGGTGTGTCAAAGCCCTAAATATCATTTTGATTTTCAAAATTATCCTAGAAAACAACAAGACTAAGCTGAACAAAGTCTCACTCCTCCTTCCAGCCCTCCATATGCGTCTTCCTTCAGATGACCCCGCAGCACCAGACTCCTCCATTTGTCTCAGCTTTAGGGCATCCATGGAAAGACCTGAGGAAAAGGCTGGTCCCCTGCTCCAGCTGCACTGCTGGAAAGCTCTAGAAGGAGCATCCCCCCTCTGAAAGCCTGCGCTGACACTCTTGTGAGTCTGATATCAAATATGGTATATTTGATATTCAGGCTTTAATTTTCTGACCTTCCAACTGCTCCGTGGTCTCTCTCTCTCTCTCATTTTAGGAATGACACCACCACAAAACTTTCTGGTTTCATGCATCTGCTTTCTTAAGCTTTGCTACTCTGACAGCTTTGTCGAGATCTTAAGTATATATACAAATGATTGGATCCATTTTTACTCCTTGCCTGATCTTGATGCTTCCTAATGCAGCTAACTGCTCCTCCTCCATGTCTATCCTAAGTTAACAATGATACACCAATGAAAACTGGAAATCTTAAAAACACCAGGATACAATCTTTTAACAATGGCATACAAACCATGCCTCATGAACTCATACTCCAAAGGATTCCAAATTAAATATCAAATTGATATAAAAGTAATAAATATACCTATATGTAGAAAATATTATAAAAAAAGATATTTGGAAAAAAATAAATCCTTCTGCTGTATAATGCTCAAAAGGCTGGTTCCTAAATATTCTTATTGCCTGGAATGAAATCAAGTCATTCAACACTTGTTGTCGGTTATGCTAATCCTTTAATATTACTATTTATTCCAGCTGAGAAAAAAAGGGCTAAGCCAGCTGTTCAAAACGTCAGCATTTTAATGTTCTCAGTGTTGGCATAGTATTTTATCACCTGTTCTTTATGTTCTGTGTCTCGATTCATACATTAAATTATACATCAGAATTACTTATGGCTATAGCAATTAGTTTATGTTGATTTAAGACTGCAATAAAAATTGCACAACAGTCCAAAAAGATGTAAAATGCTAGTGACATAGTTGCACTCTCTTACTCTTTCACATGGCCCTAAGAAAATCTGCAGAATCCAATCCCCCCAGGTTTCCAGGATCTAACCTGAGCCCTGGAAGCCTGTAATGTTGTATGAGAAGTTCCGCTTTAAGCATCATTTGCCCACCTTAAAATTGTAAACTATATTCTTACGGGAAGTTATTTTACAGCAAAAACTGGAATGGGTAACTCTTCAGAGAAGGAAGTAGGACAGTGTTACTGAAGATAAATAAGATTATTTTTGTGGTATTTACTTATTTGGAAAAAAAAATAAGAAAAAAGATCAAACTTATTCTGCTATTGAGCTTTCAATTTCTTCTTTAATCACACAATAAAGGTACAGTACATCTGAATTCATTGCTTTTCTTGCAGTTCATTTTTGCTTGAGTATTATGTCAAGCCATAAATTAATAATATTAGATGCACACAAGAAAAAGAGTGGAAGATATTATCTAGTCCTCCGAAGAAAATGGAGAAACTGAGTTTCTAAGGAAATACATGATCCTGGTTAAGCTCCTACCCAGCCTATTTATTCTCATATAACATAGAATACATCAAAGTTGACTAATTCCTCTGCTGTTTTAAGCCAGTATGAATAGACTTTGCTTTTTTTTAGTAGAATTTGCAAAGATTTTTAATAAATATTATGTTTTGGTGATGTGTTGGATCCTTTTGCCTGACTACATAAACACAAGGAACCAACTAACACTAGCAAGTTTTCAAAATCTCCAACTATTGTGCAAATCTGTGGTTGTGGCAAAATGGCTTCAGCATTCCACAAACTCTGTTCTTCACCTTCTTCTGCCCATGACAAGGATTTGTTATCTATATTACTACTTAGTTACAGCCAACATGTACTGTAGTCTCCAGTCCTGATCCTTAGACCCTCTACAAATACACAAGAAAAGACCAGATTCTATTAATCTTATTCCTTTGCATGAGCACCAATTGCTGGGCAACCGCGTGAGAGTGAGAAAGGACAAGCCTTTTGGTGCTCTGACAGGTAGAGGGAGTCTGGATAGGCTGGGGAGCTTGCATGCACTGTAAAAATGAATCCTTGAGCTTCAAGTGATGAATTTCTAGGATTCCTCTCATCTTCGTCTCTAGTAACTTCCCGGGGAAATGTCTGAAGGCTTCTAAAGTCCCTGATGTGAAAGCAGAACTTCTGCTACAGATCCACTGAATTCCTTCTCGTTTTAATAGAGAGCTGCACCTCGTTTTTCCCTACAGAGCCTTGCAAAGTCCCTTCTGGTTACACTTGCTCTACCACTTTCTTCTCAATTATTTACCCATTTGCAAATGCATTTCCACAAATATTTTGAGAGCTGTGTTTACTTGATGCTGCATGCAAATGAAGACAAATACATTAGGCTGCCCTGACACAAATCAGGCTTTGTCACAACTTGTGAGATCTTGAATTATTTCCATATTATCTAAATCCACTCTGTAAATCCTGATTATAAGTTTCTAATAATCAATATTAACAGGTTCCGAGTCAGATAAAAGTAATCTGGAGCCCTAGGAAATACTTCCTACAAACTTTTGTAACAGAAAGGTTATTAAGATTTGAAGATTTACCAGTTACAGAGTTCATGACCCTGGCAATTTATATAATGGTAACAAGAGCAATATGGACATTTTGCTAAACCAGGGACATGGATAAACACTTTGATTACACCTTCAATAAAGACATCAGATATCTTTATGAAACTGTAATTGTCTTCCAAAATACATGGTCTTTCATTTTTCTGACTAAACTCACCCATCAAAAGGTTTGTACAAAACGTACAAACCTACGTTTTCAAAAAGTCAGGCCTTGTCCTCCATGGCCCAGCTACATGGCAAGGAAGAACAGCACCTTGGTCTTCCTCACTGCTCAGCAGTACAGGCAGGACAACAATATCCGTATTAGCCAACTGAAAAGCAGATGACATCCTAGAGGAGCATGGTGATACACTCTGGCAATTAAATATAGATAATTACAATCCAGCCCTGTGGAAGGCAACTTTTTGTGGACAGTGCGGGATGTTTCTTCAGATGACCAGTCCCCAAAAAAGTCTCCATTCAAAGCTTTTCTGGAATGATCTGAGAACCTTGGTCTCCTTAAATGCACAGAATTAAAGAAAATTGATTACAAAAAGCTATTGCTTAGTAGGAAGCCAAATTTAACGTAGGACTTAACTGATCTATAGTCCTTGCATAGGCAAACTTGTGATTGAAGTCAAGAGAAGATTTGACTAAGTAAATCAGGATTTCAGTCAAACTGTGCTCAAATGGAGGGCACAGGAGTGATCTTCAGTAAGTCTGAATAAATGAAAGGCACATGGAGTCCTCCAACCGCTGCTGAGGTGGAGTTTTCTATTACGTCATATGTTTTGTTAGCTGCTAATGAAGGTTTTGGTGGTGATGGGAGGCAAAAATTCTTCATGAAGAACATTTTTCCATTGTTTTAATAGAATTAAGTAGTATGAACAGTTTCGACACCCTCATTTTTCTCAGCCCATCGCTGAGAATACTACAACAGTAAAGCTCACAATAAACTTAAATACACTACCAATTTAAAATATATTTGCTAAACTTGAGAGGGCCGTGGCACAGTGAAAATTCCTGAAGTCGTACCCAAATGGTATACTGCTTCAGCTGAAAAACCCAGCATTTTTGAACAACCATCTTATGGGTTCTTCATAGTCAGACAGCAAGCTCAGGATCAGCTGGGGAAATAGCAGTCTAACTAAATACTATGATGAAGCAATCCAAGAAAGCATTTTCTTTCTTGAAAAGCAGGCACACAAAGCCACACAAAGTATACATTTTAGCATTTTCTGTAATGCTAAAATACTTCCCAGTAGTGACAAATGACAGCTGTTTAGTACTTAAAATCATTTCAGTCAATTTTATGTTTGACCTTCCATTCTGAACTTTTTGATGATTATAGACTCCCAATTATTTTGAAGAATAGACTACAATGTTTTATCACCTGTAACAGTCAGCCTTTCCCACATTTGCCCTGTGAAGAGTAACCAGCAGTTATCATGAGTCACATCAAAACCATTACCATATTTTCTACTCTGACAAAATACTCACCAGCCAACATCCTCTTCTTAGTCCAAATTTATTGCTATTGGTCTTCTGAGAGATCAAGGTCTCATGCCTCAGTTTCAGTAAGTTCTCAACAAATCTAAAACAGGGGTACCTCTGGCCTGTCCTTGCACTTTTCATAGCCCAACCGTAGCCTTAACTATGGCTGCTTGCTATATGCATGACACCCTAATAGCGGTTAGTCGATTTTACATTCACACCTCCTCCTCTTGATGTAGAGGCCTACAAACTTGACCAAGAATGTGTTTTATTCTTGTAGAAGGAAGGTACAGACCAGTGGCACGTAAGTAATTTCAAACAACAGTTTAGTAATACCTCTTTACGAGTTTCAGTGTAATAACAGGCAGAACTTATTGAGGGAGACAAGGATTGTCTTGCAGGATGTAGATAATTATTGGTTTGCTGGAATGAGGGAGATGGGGCTGCTACCCAAAGCTTCCCAATGTGCTGCAAGGCAGGCAGCTAGCCTGCTGCAGAACCAAGGGAAAAAAAAAAACACTTAAGAGGCATTAAAATGCAGGATGTCTTTACTGGGGAGACTTCTTCTGTGATTTGAGCACTTCAGTGGTGCTCCACATGGATAATCAAATAGTTTCTTCACACAGATGTACTGGGAAGGACTCTAGTTTCACTGACTATTGCTCTAAACATCTAAACACCCGTCCTCTGCAAGCATTCGGTAGCATGGCAAGGCGCTATCGATGCTTAGTTATATTAGATTGTTTTAGCTTTCACAGATTTCTCAGATCAAGGGTATGAAATACAACATCAAATGATCATTAGGAAACATACACCCCACTTCTAAGCATGTGTGATTTTTTTCTGGATGCTTCATAAGTTATTGGCACTTTCATTTCTAGTGTAAAGTATGCGTAATCATTTACACTTTTTAAAAATATTCCATTGAGGCAGCAAAAAAGTGGAAGTAACTTCTCCAGAGAAGCAAATTCCAATATTTAAGACAAAGAATATTAAAAGATGGTTTAGAAACTCTGCAGCTGGTATTTAGTCATCCTTCTGTGCATCAGATGTCTGCTCTTGCTAGTTCAATTATGAATTTCTTAGGGTGTGGATTGTCTCTCACTCTCTGTCTGTAGAAAGTCTAGGGCTGTAAGGCTTCATCCCAACTGGGACCTCAAGGCACTAATGCAATAAAAGAATTAGTAACAACAGTAAAGCAGTTCTTTGATTGCACTGAATTTTGAGAACTTCGTGGAGCAATGGTTCACAAATGAGTAGAGACCTGCCAGAACCTTATTTATCACAGCGCAGCCAAAATCTGCCAAAGCAATGCAAAGCATTAAATTCCTCTCTGATTAAACACTACCTGTTTAAATGGGGTTACTGGAAGAATGAATACAGCACCACGCATACAAAGATACTCAGAATTAATTTGTAAGCATATAAAGAAAAAAAAAAAGGGAAAAAATATTCTCATATTCTCATTTAGATATAAATAAGTAGTTAGCCCTTTAAATGTTTAACGATAAATTGATTGTACATGTAGAATATAGACTGGCTTCTTTCCAGTTCTACAGAGTCCTAATTAGCAGTGCTGAAGCTGTGTATTTGTGTAAGTGATTAGACTGTTAGAGTGATCCATGCAGAGTTAAGAAACAGTGCAGATGATTACTGAGTACGGAAATGTTTACGGGCTCTAAATGAAGTGACCCACTTGGTATCCTCTTACCCCAGAGCATGGCAAAACGTATTTTTTAAAAGTCGCAACATAAGCTTTGCAGCGTGTGAATGGGGCTGTTCAGGATCATGACAACACACTTTGTGGCAGAAAGATGTTCAGCTACTGAGGGTTCCTTGGCAATTGTACCTACACATTGTTTTCTGTTTTAAAGAAAGCATACTATGATAGTTGCTACTGATTTATGACACCTTTTTTTGTAGTGTCAAAAAATCCAGCAAGACCCACTCTAGCTTGGAAAACCTTGCTAACAGGTCTTGAGTAGCAACTGCCACGTATTACATTGATGCATCCCACTATAAAAAACCTAGACTGAAAAGGAATTTGGAGTCTGACTCAAACCACCACCTAAATGTAGCCTCCATCAAAGTTTTGGGTGAAGGGAGACTCAGTTCCTGAGTTTTTGTTCCGCCCCATCTCCAGCATGACCATAGATCTAAGATTTTTCAGAACTAGTATAGCCAGGAACGCAGTTATTAGTCCTTCAAACTATTGACTAACACCCAACCCCTCCAAAAAGACCGTGTGGGAAAAACAAATAAAAGCATCACATAGTGTTATTTCCAAATAAACTGATCTTCTTCAAGAGTATGGTCATAACATCTGCAAAATACACGTTCCTCAAAATAAAATAATTTCCTTCAGATCTAGGTGCTAACTGTGAAAACAAACAGTCCACTTGGGCTTTTTCCCTTTCTGCCTTTAAAGATGGATACAACTAATTGTATTGCCTTGTTTGGCTACAACTAATTTATCCAAAAGCCTAATTAATTAAAGTTAAATCAATACATCTAATTTTAGCAAGGAAAAGAACTGCCAACTGGTGTGCTGCAGTACAACAGCGGCTCTGGAAGCGGGCCAACATCTCACAGCTACAGAAACTCAGCTGACAACCAGGGAATTCAACACGAGCACTTCCATTGCCTACTGCCCTGGGACCAGCTCCCATGGTAAAATCACATTACTAGAAATTGTCTATTTCACAGAGCGGTTAAAAAAATTGAGAGCACACAAGCATAATTTTTAGGGCTCACTTAAGCAGACTGAGAACATAGAGGGCTTTCCCTCCGCCTCCCTCCAGTAATTGCTATTTAAAGATCATTTGAATGACCTTCTAGTACATCTTAGCCATCTTTTTATTTACTTGTCTGGTAAAACCCAATCCTTCATCAGGCCAAATAGTCAAAGAGATGGAAAATTTAAACCTTTCCAGCTCCTGAAGGAAAGTTTCTCCCAACAGCTGTCTTGCTTTATGAAAGCATGAAGTCAGTACATCCAATCTCATGCTATCCATCACACCGGCTGACATTTCCTGCAAACTGTGTCCACAAGACAAACGGGGAAAGAGAACCTAAAAGGAACAACAAATTGCCAAAAAGCAGATGGAATTATGCGCTCTTGTTTATATTTGGCTGTTCAAATGAGCCTGGTCTAAATGCCTTCCCCTTCAGAATTATAGCACTAAGCAGTCATTTGCATCACTGCCGAAAACACCTGACACTTGTATTAAGAAATATTGGGTTTAATTGCAGTCCATTAAAATGTGGAAATGTCTTCAATGTAGGATTAATGATTTAAGTGAACCGTCGGCTTTTAGAGTATTTTTAGGCTCTCCTCCTGCAGATGCAAACATCCTCTTGCTCCCCCCCCACCCTGAACTTTTGCAAAAAAGGTCTGCCACATGTTTCTCATCTCCTGGCTTTAGGTAAGTAGCATTTAAAATGACTCTGAACCCCAAGCATCTATGATTTGTGACTTTCAGAAGAGTGTTTGTGTACACAAAGGGATGTTAAATTGTTGTTTTGACTTTAATCTAAATAATTTTCATTTCCTCTTACAGCGAACATTTTCTACACATACCAAACCCAGGATTTTGTTTTTGTCAGTTCTTATGCATGCACAAGTATGAAGTTACATGCTGGGTGGGACACACTGACTGCTGGTACTCTGTTTATGACTTTCCTTTACTGACACAGTTAGCTTTTGCCCCAGACAAAGCTTGCAGTTGGATTTCAGCTACGCTGGCATTGCGATCTACACACGTCCACGCAGAGCAGACCAAGGGTAAGAGCTGGTGTTGCTGACAAATGTCACGTCACAGGAAAAAAACATTGCATTGAACACTGTAAATATAAATGCTTCGATTACCTGGGGAAAAAAAAATCATCTGCTTCTTGGGTGAAACCAGAAGGACTCAAGTTGCTAAACAACTGTTTGACATTCTAGGATATTAATTGCAGAGTTGTCAATACCTTGGTGGGGAGTGGATTAAAACTAACAGTGTTCTATCTGAAAATAATTTCTGGTATTTACCCCAGCAAAACTCACCAGCCCACTACACCTCTGAAGTGTTAGGTTCTGGCCCAGCACTGACCACCAAACTCGTAGATCCTGGTGGATCCAGCCATCATGGAATAATGCCAGTCCCTCTCTCCCACCCCAGGGTCACCCAACAAAGCTTTTAAGACCAGTGTGAACTGGCTCCCACATTACTGACTTCCTAATGGTTTACCACAAAAAATTGTGGAAGGGGAAGGTGACCCAACAATCCAAGAAGTAGGAAACCCAACACTCTCATCAGCGCATCCTCTGTCCGTGACCTTGAAAACACTACTTTCTGCTATACCCCTTTTCCTGGTTTCTGAATCCTGTATTTATATATCGCCACCCTCGCTCTCCTTTCATATACTAAGAATCAGGAAATTCAGAATCATTCAGACATATAAATCTTCCTGGATCAGCTCTGACGCTTGTAGATGTGAGTGTGGACAGTGTGTAAATACAGGTGCCATGGAAGCAGCCTTCCAGATTGGTCAGTCAAAACCAAAACAAAATCCACCTTAAAAGCTGAAACTATATTTACCAAAGAAATGAATGGAAAATGAGACGTAATGTTCAAGTACAGAAAAGGATTTCAAACCCTTCAGTTTCACTATTTAGAAAACTGGTCATGATTCTCACACCATGTGTATCTCGAAGGGAAATTGCAAGAAAGTCAGATGGTGTCTGCAATCTCAAAGGCCAAAAAGTCCAAAAATTGTACATGGAGCTTGGGGTTATGAGAGGTTAAAGTTGTGCCTTAAAAAATGCAGATAACACCTGGCCACTTCCTGTATATTTGTCATTTAACTCTTACAGAAAGTGGTATTTTACATTTTAAGAAAAGTATTAAAATCTCTTCTATATGTCAAAAAAATGCCCCATCATTTTCAGACGATTTATTTTCTTATGTTCTTTTCCCACAGCTTATTAAAACAGCTTAATTCTCAAATATATGTTATTTGAAAATGGACCTGGACTATTCTCAATTTGGACATGCACGCCTTATTCAGAGCATTAACGTCCAATTATTAAAAATGCAGTTCACAGATTAGGTTTAGCTCTACCCGTAGCACGTCTAGCTCTTTACAACATTTTCGACACAGTTATATATATGCAGAGCCTAATGTTTAGCAGCCTTTACAACATTTTCAAAAATATTGGATTTAAACATTTAAAACATTAAGCTTTTTGGCACGCCTGTGCTGGTAAACAGCTCGTGCTCAAGTGCATGCAGGAAAGTACATTGCATCTGAACTGAAACTTGGTTTGAAGCATGACTGTCCTTTTGGAAAACATGACTGTTCAACCGTTTTTAATATCATTAAGCCTTTTCTTTCAAGTAGGTGGCTGTGTCACAATTTGCTTCCACACCATTAAGGAAAGCAGAAGAATTTCTGAAGACATCTGGTTGCATTTCTCTCCCATGCTGCTGAACGCACTCAAGATCAAGAGCATCAAGAGCTTCTCAGCAACCATTGTAGTATTACCTAGACATGACTGACTCCAGCTTCAGGTTTCTACAGACAAAGAAACACCTCAAGATAGATTGCACTCCTCAGGTCCCCAACAGGACTTGACTTGGGTAGAGATGTCCTGCAGACACTAAGTAGTTCTTTAGGAAAGTACTTTAGCTGCTTTAAACTCAAGTATCTGGGATGTTACACACTGTCCTGCACAACTTGACACTGTCCCACATGACATCCTGGTCTCAAAATTGCAAAGTCATGGATTCGATGGATGGACCACTTGGTGGATAAGGAACTGGCTGTATGACCACACTCAAAGGGTTGCAGTCAACAGCTCTATGTCCAAGTGGCGGCCAGTAGCGTGGTGTTCCTCAGGGGTCTGTACTGGGACCAGCACTATTTAACATCTTTGTTGGTGACATGGACAGTGGGATAGAGTGCATCCTCAGCAAGTTTTCTGACAACACCAAGCTCAGTGGTGCAGTTGACACGCTGGAGGGAAGGGATGCCATCCAGAGGGACCTGGACAGGCTGGAGAGG
>JAOTQQ010000003.1:22805505-22819010 GCA_026546715.1 Gallinago undulata | reverse complement strand
GGCAACAGGTTTAAATTGGAAGAGGGGAGATTTAGATTAGATATTAGGAAGAAATTCTTTACAGTGAGGGTGGTGAGACACGGGAACAGGTTGCCCAGGGAAATTGTGGCTGCCCCATCCCTGGAGGTGTTTAAGGACAGGCTGGATGGGGCTTTGAGCAACCTGCTCTAGTGGGAGGTGTCCCTGCCCAGGGCAGGGGGGTTGGAACACCATGACCTTTAAGGTCCTTCCAACCCAAATGGTTATATGATTCTATGATTCTATGATTCTATATAAATCAAATCCTAAAGGAAGACTTTTCCTATACCATTATCATTCTTACTGTAAGATCCATGCCATCCCAAGGCTAATAAAGCCCTCTATTTTATTAAAATTCTATATGGAGGTACTGAAATGCTCAGGTTTTTTGGTTCTTGCTAGATAGCAGTATCCACATGCCTCTTGGAGGACACCTCTTGAGGTGGACACTGGCTCTTCCCCTTTCTCTGCTTCTTCCTTGCTTCTGTTGTTAAAGTTTTCAGTCCAAATCTAGACAAGGATTAGAGGCCTCCAGATGTCCACAGACTTCAAAGATACTGGGCCATGGAAATTTCACTGAAATCCACTGGACACCAATTATTATGTGTTAACCGCTAACTATGCCTGCAAAACAGGGTCTCATGATCTGGGTCTCCATCTGCTGGTGAAGAGAACGACAATCCAAGACCAAGGGCTATTATCAATCAACTCCACAGTTAATAGGCAGTACATTTGTGGTTGAACTCACTAAGCGTAACACAGTCCACAAAAACACAGTGGAGTTTTCTACTAAATTTCTACTAAATGTGATTTGGCCCAAGATATACAGCCTGGACAACGGGTGAAACCTCACCACCATGAAAACTGACCCAAAAAAATACAGGCCGCAGTAGGCACAGACTTTTTTTCATCAAAGCATCCTACCTCTAGCAGAAAGCTTATAAAATTAGGAAATGTTTTGACCAGATGTTTGATTGCCATGCTGCTCATTTCTGCTCTTTCTTCTGATCTGCCGTGCCATACATGCACCTTTCTAGATGAAGCTGTCCTGGCAGGTTATCCAACAGGATGGAAAGAGGATAAACTGTGGAAGTTGGAGAAGTCCATACACAGACAACAGACAAAAATGACAGGAATTTTTTAGAACTGTTCATTAAATCTATCATATCCAACAATATATTCACAGAAAAAAAAAAAAAAAAGAGTTAACTGAAATAAAGAGATTGTTAGACACGCCTGAATAAATTGATTTTTGGATCCCAGGTCTTATGAGTTGATATCAAAATAATGACAGGTAAATTGTTGCACCATATTTGTTATTGTTTTATAAAGCCTAAAAACACTGATTGCTCTCTGCTGATGTCAACTCTTTTACCTTACATGTACCCTCTAAAACTGTCCCCTCACTCCATAAGTCACTAAAACAAGTGGAATCAGAAAGCATGAGAATCCAACAGCAATAAGGCATACTAAGTGATAAATAAGTACATGATATTATGAGAAGGAATACAGGAGAAAGGCAGAAGCAACCTTCAAACAGAATTGAAGAGGTAGTAGATGGGGGAGAAGAAGCAACCATAGAGAAATTTCAAAACCTGGAGTGGATGGCGCTGCCAGATCAACAGCCAGTTAAGGCACAGGGAAAGAGCAATGAAAAGGAAGAACAAACCCCAGTGAGTTAAGTTTTTCTGCTTACTACAAAATAGAAAATACTCCCTTAAAAAGGGAGTATTTTTGACAGGAGGATTGGGGTTAATTAATGACATACTGTAATTAAACACCTTCTACATTCTGTAGACTTAATTCAGCAAGACTGAGCTTCTCTGACCAAAGCTATTCGCATAAAACTGATTTAAACTTTGTTAGTCTCTGAAGCCCAGGGCTTTACACAGACCACTCAGTGCACAGACTGGAAACAAAAAAATCACGCAGATCATGAAGAAATAAAGGAGTTCACAAGCGCCTGCTGCAGACTTTTACATAAGGGTGGGAAAAGTGGGCTCAAAAGAATAAACTGTTCCTACTAGAAAAAATAATGGATATTCAGAAATCTTCCTTTTCAGGAAGCTCACTCATATCTCTATAGTCCAGGTTTCAATACAAGGTAGCTTTAACTTCTTTATTAATCATTTTTGTAAGAACCTACAAACTAGGCTATACCATGAAGAAGGCTAGTCCCTTATGCAATAAAACGTATTGAAGCCAAAGCATGCATACAGTATTACATATAAAACTCTGCCTTACATGAAATAGAGAAAAATCTATCTTGCAATTCCACTTGAACCTTATAAGTCACAGGACAGTGTTGCTACCCCGGTTATTGTGTCCTCACCATTCATTCCAGCTTCCACTGCTGTTATGTGCATACGGATTTGCAACAGGCATCTAAAACTCAGTTCTGCAAAACTTCTATCACTTTTTTTCCCCGAGGACTTGAAGGAAGAAGTCAAAAGCAAAAATACGGCAGCTTCCATGGGAGAGTGCCCATAAGAAATGGCAACGGAGTCCTCAGCTGCAAGAGGACACTGGAAAACCACACACAACACTCTGCACGTATGCAACCGCATCAATAGGGAAGTATTTAAATGGCCTGCTAAGGGGTTATGGATTTTACCCACAAAAAAAGCTCTTCAAATTTACCTTGTGTATGCTTATGAACACTTCTTTTTTCTTTTTTTTTTTCCCTTAAGAGCAAAATTAATTATAAATCCACTTGGTCTCACTGACGTGTAAACACATTTCATCCAAAATGTGCTCCGGATTACAGCCCTGATATCCAAGTTACAGAAGTTTTAGAGCCCCCGTGCTCTTTGTGGATTAACAAACTATCAGAATTACTAGGCAGCATTAAAGGGGAATTTCCTGCATTTTGTAGAGTACAATTATTCAAGCAATTATACAAGCATAGGAAGCAATTGCTGATAACTTATTTTTTCAGAAGTAAGAGCCCAGGTTTTCAGAAATAGCTTCCAAAGTAATCGCTGTGAAACCTGAAGAGCAAAACCAGCCACTCTGTAAATACACAGATTTTACAATTTAAATAAATGGTTATTTTTTCCTTGTAAAATAAAGTGTTACCTGATGCCTGAAAGTTTCAGATGGCATGAAAATTAGGCTTCAATTGCACAGAGAAAGTAACTACTTTGTACTGGTAATGGCTAAACACTGTAATGATTTGTAAATTAAACTGTGCTGTAATTGCTGCTCAGAGTTCTACAGTGAGAGAATGGCAGTATCAGCCTTATAAAATAAGGTGACACATTTGGGCTACTTTAGAAATTGCAGCTGCTACAGAACGAAGTCTGCTTTAACAGCACTAACGATTACTGCAGCTCTCCTAAGCGGCACACATCCCCAGGCAATTACCTCTCATCTACACCAACATAAAGAAATTCAGAAACCATTAGCCAGGTTTCTGGCAATGAATTTGAGCTCCATGGTGATAGTCCCAGCTACTCCCACTCGTCTGTCCCACCTCTTCTGTCCCACCTCCTCCACCCCTATATGATAGGTGAGGTTCAAGCTCTCAGGCACTTCCCTCTGTTGGGCAAGTCTGAAGGCTCATAGGAGAACTTTTTGTCATCTTGAACTGCCCAAGAAGGCCACTGAGTCACCAGAAACATTCACATGCCACATACACATTGATCTAATGATTTTGTTGTGACACTATAAACTCTTTATGGAAGAGTTCTTCCATACACAAATAGAAGTTGGAGCTGACCTGAAGTCATAGATGTAAGCTTCCAGTCTCCTAGGGGCTGACCCTGCAGGATTTAGTTTGCCAAATGAAGCCCTGACCTCACTGTTGCCTATAAAATTAGACTTGCTCAAATATTATTATCAAAGAAACATAAGGGTGTGGACATGGCTAAAGTGAACACAGGAAAACGACCCCTTCTGTGCAAACACTTCTAAAAGTCACCCAACTGCATGGAGTGGCTGTTGTCATCCATCCCACTTGATCTCCTCTGTTTTCATTGGATACAACATCGAGTAAACCCTCCTCTCGGCCAACTGCTGCTCTGGCTGCCTCTGTCTTTTCTTAACCTGAAGTTTAGCACTGACATGTTCCACTGGCTGGCAGTATCTCCTTCCTAGGCATGCACAATCCAGTTCCAACCCACGTCCCACTGGAAGCTCCACAGCCATGCATGTGGCCATGTCAAAGCTCTCTTCCTCAAGCTCCACTCTTCAGACTGTCCATTGTGATTGACCATCAGCATCTTCCCACTCCTCAGTTCTTTCTTCCTTGGAAATCCATATTTGATAATATTCTGATCCACTTAAGCTCTCATTCCAGGTCTTCTTCGTAGCAACATACCAACACCACTTCTCATTCAATGATCTCTCAATCGTCAGCATTTTTCTGAAAAGAACATATGCCCTTTCCCATATCTTAATCTTCCGCTGCTCCCAGTTCACCACCAGCGACGGGATGACTGAACTGGTAATTTTTCACACTCTTCATCTGCTTACTCCTCCCCAGCTGAGATGATATCCTCAATGCCTTTTCTGCCTTTCTTTATTCTGTCTATCATAGCAGCCAGCTCTTCTTCAGCACCTCCAAAACGCAATTTCTCTTCCTTGTCATCATTATGATCTTAGCATTCTGGCTGCCCCCACATCACCGCAGCTCCCTCATTTCCCACCTCTCAGACGTTTTCCTCCCCTCCTCAGCTAAAGACCCCTTGTTTTGACTCTCTCCATTTGTAACTACAGGCTGCTGGTTTCTCCACCTGCCTCTTCAATCTTTTGATTATTTTGTTTTGCCTTTGAAGTTTTTCCTGGTCGAGCTTATCGTGCGTGCATGTCCAGCTTCTCCACGCATCTTCCCTGCACAAATCCCTTACCTAGACCCTATGTTTTCTCTTTATTTTCACAATTCTGTGCCTAATACAATCATCCTCTATGTCTGAACCACCTTTCCTCCTCTCTTTCTGAAGTCTCCCTTGTTCCAATTGTGACATCACCAACACTGAAAAACTGTACGTTTAAAGGTTCTTACAACTTTGCTTTCTCTACTCTGGTTCTTGCTCCACACTCCCCCAACTTAATTTGATAATTGTTTCTTCCTCATTTGTGCTAACTTTACAAAATTGAGTACAGAGCAAAACTTTGCTTTATTTCTAAAGAAAACCAAGCACTGGTATTATAAACTCAGTAATGTTGACTATATTCATTTGTATTCTGAGCATGCTCAATAATTGGAAGCAAAGAATAAAGACAGGATATTAAAAATTAAATTACATAAGGAATCAAGCATTTTAAGAAAAAACAGCTATCCAGAAAACAATTTAGCTGGAGGTGGTCTAGAAAACACTGCTACTATTTTGCAAAATTACAGAGTCAGAAGTTCTAATTTACTTAATGGAATACTTTTATTTAGCTTCATTTTATTAGAATAAGAACCTCGTAGTTGCCTGGTTTTATTCATGAAGATATTTGAGCAGAGCTTAAGCACTGTTTAGATTGTCTGGCCTAATCAATGATAAAGTCTATAATTAAATCAGAATGCTGTCATTCAAACATACTTAATTTGGAATATATTATAGATTTAAAAGCGTAAACAATGACAAGGAAATAGCAAGCTTAATACAGCAATTAGAGAAAGGGTTTCATTAAGGGTCACCCCAGCATATGGATTCCATTTCACAGAAAATATCTGCCAAAGCCACGCAGAAGCCACTAGGGTTATTCTGTTACCAAGGAATATGAGCGCATCTGATCTTGCAGTTCTACAGGAGAAGGAGCATGGAGAAGAATACTTGCTCTCTGATGTCAATGGAAAGCTGTCCACTGAAGCCACTGCACATCAGAGTAAGGAAAGAAGGCATTTCAAGAGGTAACATCATTCCAGAAGTGGCCACTGATTCCTCCTGGTTATGGGAAGCAGAATTGTGCATCATCTGTTGCCTGGCTCTACCGCAGTGTTGTCAAGAAGAGGGGTCAGTGTCATGTTTATATGCTTAAAACATAGTTTTCCTTCACCTACATTACTGAGAAAGAACACATCCTGTTCTTGAGCCACATGCCATGTGTAATGGCAAAATATTGGTTTGCCTTTCGTTAGAAGGGATCTCATGATCATATCTGTCTCTAATTTCAACAGATCTCTTTAAATGTAAAAATGCATCAAGAAAATGAAAACTAGAGTCAGATGACACTCAACTGCGATGGTCCTTTGGGACCTCAAAGAATACATGAACCTATGAAATTTTCAAAATTCTGTTTTTGAAAAATTGCCAAAGTGTCTGCAGGCACAAATTTTGGCTTTTTCATTATTTAAACAAAATAGAGAAACTATGAAATGCTGAAACGTGTGGCTTCTTTCTGTATCAACTAATACATCTTTAAAAAAGGATGCAGACTCACAAAAATCAACTTTTCAATGCTGAAGGTACAACCTCTTCCAGACTTTGAAGCTAGAATCTCTTCAGAATTTGCCTTGCTAGAGTTACAAACATCACTTTCTCCTGTTTTAACACAGAAGAATCAGTTAAAAAAATAGATAAAAAAATAATAATAATGATGTTATAGAATCATTATGGTTGGAAGAGACCTTTCATATCATCGAGTCCAACCATCAACCCAACACTGACAAGTTACCACTAATCCATGTCCCTCAGCACCATGTCTGCCCAGCTTTTAAATACCTCCAGGGATGATGACTCCGCCGCTGCCCTGGGCAGCCTCTTCCAAGACTTGACAACCCTTTCAGTGAAGAAATTTTTCCTGATATCGATCCTAAACCTCCCCTGGCACAACTTGAGGCCATTTCCTCTTGTCCCATCACCTGTTCCTTGGGAGAAGAGACCGACTCCCCCTGGCTACACCCTCCTTTCAGGGAGTTGGAGAGAACCAGAAGGTCTCCCCTCAGCCTCCTTTTCTCCAGGCTGAACACCCCCAGCTCCCTCAGCCTCGCCTCACAAGTCTTGCTCTCCAGACCCCTCACCAGCTCCATTACACTTCTCTGGAGATGCTCCAGCCCCTCCATGTCTTTCCTGTCGTTAGTGTTGAGATGTATGTTTCCCTGGCATCTCCATGCAAAGCAATTCCAATCATGTTATTTCATGACTTGCAAAGCTCTCAACAGCTGCCCTCTGTGACCACTCTCCAGTGGTGGGAACAACATGGGGAGCTGCAGGGAAGCAGGAGTTTGGTGAGGACCACTACTTCTGTGTCTAAACCCAGTCCTAGATGGGGCAAGCAGAGGGTCACCCCTCAGAGAGACTCAGATACATTAAGCAAAATCTGATTTGACATTTGACATGCTATGATTTCATATCCCTTCCCCTTGAAAAGGACCCTTTTCTCAAGACTTCTAGACCAAAGTTTAGCGTTTTGTTTGAAAAAAGGCCCTGGGGCCACTTCACACCAGACTGCAGCCCCATTTCTGGATTTGGCCCCACTCCTGAGAAACACTCCATGCAGGCACGGAGATCTCCCGGCATCCCGCACCTCTGGAGCACGCAGCAAACCAGGATGGCATGTCCCACTGCACAGGGCACCTCTCCAAATCCTCTGTGCATAGATTCCCTTGGGCCCAGGACCCCTCCTTTCCCAAACACGAGGAGCCCAACTGCTGAATTCCCTCTAAGTAGGACTAATATTGGTTTGGAAGAGCACTTAAAATGCGATGATACTGGCTCATTAGAGCTTGTGTTTCCAGGATGTTTTGGGATTAGCGGTAAAAAAAACCAAACAAAAAAAAGTCCCAGAAACAAGCTAGAGCAACTGCTGTGTATTAAAACAGGATGGAAAAAGTTATTCTATTGATGCCAGCTATGTTAGTCCACTAGCTAAATGATTAATGTTGATAATTCCTCTCCAGCAGACTCATTAAACCTGAACTTATTTTTCTTACAGGCCTTTGACATTTCCTACTTTCTTAATATCAGAGGTAATGACAGTGGCGTGATTATATACTTATTCCTTTCCACCTTCGAGCAGTTTTCTTTGGCAGGAGTTACTTTTTAAGCAGAAAACCTGCACACGAGTATTCATTCTTTCCCAAAAACTGTTACAGCTCCATTAGCAACACTAAATGGCAGTGCCTTAGAGGAATGCACAACAACTCTTCTAAAAATTAAATAGTCAAGATATTCAGAGCAGTACCACGAGAAAGATATTTTCTACAGAACTGCAATTTATAATGGGGGGGGGGGGGGGGGGGGGGGGTGTGTGCCCCCCCCCCCGACATTTCTTTTAGATCCTGTTGTCAAAAAATGTCCAAGTTAAACAAAGAAGAAATTACAGAATGAATCTGGAGCTTAGCCTTGAAGAATTAGGTTTCACTCTAATTGAGATCATACGCTTCATGTGCAGTTTTGGCACATAAGCCATATTAATCAGAAACTCTTTAATCGTGGATAATTTCTCCTGTGTGTGCCAGATTGGGCATTCTGCTGCTGGCCCAGCTTCTAAGTCTGTTTAAGAGTCCACCTTTGACTTCATAAACACCCGCTTACAAAATTGGGGTCAACTTCCTCCTATGAAGGTATGCTACACTGGCGCTAAAAAAAATTCCCTTAATGATTAAATTGCATCTCATATGGAAATAAAAATGTGCAGATTCCAAAGGAGTGACTATTTTGAGTGATTACAATTTGCGTTGGAAGTGGCCCTCACTCGAGCCCGTCTCTCTGTGCAGTACACAACAGATGAAAACCAGGGAAGATGATCCAATAGCCACAGTATGAAATTTGATGACTGCACTGAGCATCATTTAATCTACTGTTATTATACTACTGCCGGCATCCAAGTCCAGAAAGAGTAAACAAGACACAGAAGTTTCTTGCATTCAATTCAAGAGTGAGTGGGGAGGGTGAGTAACTAATGACACACCACTCTCAACTGGACTTTCAGCCCTTTGCAGGATGGGTGACGATGGAGCTGCAGGAGCAGACAGTGAAGTGCTCCACATACACGGCAGAAACCCTGCTCTTGCCAAACTAGAGTGGGAATTCTGAGCCACTGTGACTTCAGTGGAATCCACAAAGTCATTCCAAAAGTTGGGCTACCTTTGCAGGAGATTAAAAACAACTGCACTGCTCCTACTGAAAAATATTGTCACTCACATCACTCGTGCCTTTATTAGATTATTCATAGACTTAAAACTTTAATATTAGATTAACAGATTCATAAAACCTAGCTCAGATTTGTCATAATGCACAAGCAGCCTTTTGTAATAAATGGATCTTTCTGTAAGTTTCTGCACCTGTAGATTCAAAATGAGCTTTTGTCCCCAGTGTTCCATTTGCTATTTAAGCTATTCAACAGTATGACACCCGTGAAAGATAAAATTACTACTACAGAATTACCCCTGTGTGAATTTTAAAGTAATAAAGCAAAACCAACTGCAGCATAATATATAAGCCTTTTAAAAAAAAAAAAAAAAAAAAGAAAAGAAAAAAATTAAGGGAACCCTCTTTACTCAAGCATACCACTTCCATGAAACATCACACACACTGCACTCATGTCCATAATTTATTTCTGTGGTGACTGCGAGACTTTCCATTATAAAATTTCCAGCTTCAGACACCCCTCCTCGTTTCCACAACTTTGTATTAATGAGCTCCAGCCTGCCTTATGCACCTTGTGTCTCTCCACTCCCCCACTTCTCTAAAGTAAGGGGTTTGCCGCATCTTTCTCTCTTTACACATTATTATCCACTTTCCTCTCAGCATTTCATGCAGAGGGCTATTCTAAATATTATCTCTTCACCTAAGTAACTCAAGGAATTTTTCTTACCTACCCGACTTTATACTTTCCTCCTTTGCCTATAGAAATTGTAATTGCCCCCTTTCCCCTCTCAAACTGGCTTTATTACAGATGGGGTTACAGAAGGAAGAATTGAAGTTTTGCATGTTCTCCATTGAAAAACCAGGAGCTGCAAGCTACTCGCACTCGGGCAGAACAACTGAGAAAACCAAGCTCCAATAAAGTCTGTTTGGATGTTTTGGATGCTTTTCAGGAAAGGAAGGGTTCTCTGACTCTTCTGATTTGTTTTATTTCAATAATAAAATAGTTTTCAGGTGACTTCCCCAAGAATTTAACACTGGCACAATGCTGCTCCTTGCCAGGTTTACCATGCCTTTCTATAGGAGACACAGAGCAGTGGTATGCGTTTATAAAAAACTCTTCAGAGTAAACAATCAAACTTTTTGGCATGACAACTCATGAAAACTCCAAGCAGAATGTATTTTATCTTAAAAACATTTCCAATGATCACATCTCTGTTCCAACAAATCATATTGCATTGCTTTAGAAGAAATGCAGCAAAACTAAACCTTCATGAGCACCATGAGCTGCAAGGAGAATTAGAAGAGATCCTACCTACGAATGAGGCTACTGTAAAATAATAAAAAATAATTAAAAAAAAGGTCTTAAACATCTGGAAGTGTCACCATCTTTCAGTGGAAGACAGGCTGGGAAGCAGCTACCAAAGGCTTTTGTGGTCCTTGCTGGGAATGCAAGAAATTCTAAGGAAAGAACGCAGGGTTTCCGGCTCTCCCAACGCTTTTCCTGGTGGCAGGAACCTCCAACTGGCAATAACACACACGTCTGTTCTTCCAGACAGTTCAAATGTTTCCACAAGGAAACGTGACAGGAATGAGAATGTGAAAAAGGCCCCTAAAGATGGCAGAGGAGAGAACTGCAATAGGCACTGCTCACCCAGGTGGCTTGGAAGGAACACCCTCATCTCCTGTGTCCTCAGACCCTACTCTATGGGCCAACAGCAAAGAGATGTCCCACGGGTAACTGACACCTGATAACACCATGGCAAATAGAGCGGAGGTGATCGATTAACATATACATTCATTTACTCTTAGAAGGTAAGTCAGGACCCAAAATCCAAATTATCTCATCTTGGTAAGTTCTGGCTTGTCAGCCAAGTCATTGTATCTGTCCATACGTCCTCTTGGCTTGCAGAAAAGGTGAGATAGTGCAACTAAATGCAAAATCTAAATTAAAGAGTTTTGTCTGAACTGCATCATGTTTTGTTATGGGCCAAGAATATGCAAACTGATGGTTAAGAAAATTAATAAATAGTAATAAAAATAAAATAATTGTGGTTTACTTTTTTTTTTTTTTCTAAAGCCGGTAAAGGAGATCCTCTTCACCTCTGACAGATGCTGAATTCAATTTTGAAGTCAGGCCATGGATCAGGTAGGGCTTTAACCAGTATCATTAATGAAATAGTCTCAAGCCTCCTCTCAAGCTTAGTTCAACTTAATGCTTTAATGAATCTCAGTCTTCATTAAAATGCTCATGAAGGGGTTAGAGAGATACCTGGTTATGAATGGACAACTCTTCTAACTGTTCAGAACTGTTTAAGGTCCAAGCTGACATTATGATTGTTGACATCTATTTTGCGTATTTAGAAACTCAGCTTTTCTGTATTTTTTTCTTCACTTACAAGCTTTATAACTCATTTATTCCACAGAATAGCTGAAGCAAGACATTGCCGCTTATTGAAATCTGGTGTAAACATTAGACTTTTTCCAAACTTTAAGAGATTCGCTTTGTAAACAACAACAAAACTCAGTCCATAAACTATTTCTCATCTAGAGGAAAAAAAAAAAAAGTCTTCAGCTAATGAAGAAGGGTAAAATACACTACTTCTTTGGTTTTGAGCTGGGGACATGGGAACAGAGCAGGAAACTAAGGGCCACCTTCCCAGATACAGCCCATGGAAAATATGTTCTTCATGTCCTCCTTCCCAACTAACATTGCTTTTCCTTATCTGAGTACCTAAGTTGAATAGGAAAAGTGTATAACACCACTGATTTATGGTAAAATTGATTGTGTGTCAGCACGAGTTATCTTATTCTTTCTTTTAGTAACACTTAGCAAAAATGATAATGTAAACCTCCACAGCAGAACAGCGTGCCAGTTGTTGGCCATCAAACCTCAGCGTCGTGTTTCAAAGCCCATCGCTCAGGCTCAAAGGGAACCCGCCTGCAGACAGCTGGCCTCATTAGGGATTTCTCAATATTTAATACACCGAGAAGAAAAAGGGTGAAATCTCTGGCTCATGGCAGCCAATTGAAGTTCCACCACCTCCACCGCCCCCGGCCCTGATTTCAGCAGGGCCAAGGTATCGCTGGTGGAATTAGGGAAGCCTTTGTCAATAGATGTAAACTAGTAAAAATGTCTCCTCTGAAAGAATGTTGGCTTCCAAGGTGGATAATGGCACCATTCACCAGCGAGAACGACGTGTTTAATCTGATGGACAGAGCATCCTTTAATCCTTCCAGCTATCCATTAAGCTGTTTATTCTCAATGTAAATTGTTCCAGCCATAAATTTACACCGGCTAAAGTGCCTATCATTCTGGTTTGTGCTCAGTCACAACCACAACCACAATTTTTGTATTTTCTGACATGCATGTACAGATTCTCAAAGCTTATACTGTATAAACTTAACATCCTAAGGCAGGCCAAATTAAAGCTGAATTTTCCAATAAGAGTATTCCAACATTTAGGAAATACAATCTGTATTTTAAAGGCATGCTTCTTAGATTGCAACTCAAATGCTTGTGTTCTATAGCTTCCAAATTGAAGGAACTTAGCCAAAAGTCTTTTTATAAATGTTTTGTATCACTCTGGGCCCAAACTAGTGCTCACTAGAGTTAGCATGATCCTTGACCAAATTATCTGGAGAGGATTTACAAGGTGCTCACCTTAATACTAGCATCTATTATAAGGTATGAGAAAAAGCAAATGTGTTTCCTTAGCACAAACTACTGGACAGTTTTTTTGGCTTCCTCCGTCCAACCTTCTTTAGGCCACAGTTAACCTTTTCCTTTCCAGTGTATAGGGGTATTTGTAGCCCCTGCCCGTATGCATTTTGCATGGGTGTGTGGATACACAGGGCAAAGATGAGCTACACACAAACCTTTGCAGTCTCCCAGCCTGGTGTCACCGCAGAGAAAGCAAGGAGCAGATATCTACCAGGGCTTACCTCAGCCAAGTTCAACACCACCACAGTCGACGGAAGGGGAAACAGGGATACCTTCGCGACTTTTAGTGAAGTATGGATTCATTAGTAATTTGCTTCCCAATTAGGGAACAACTATATCCTAAATTATCAATTCTGATTCATGTATATCAGACGAGGATATGATTATTCACAGAAGTAGCACAAAGAAATTGAGACTTAAATTTATTTAAAAACATATGCTTTCCCTTTTTCTCCTTAAATTCTCATCAGCAACTGTCTTCCAAACAAGTAATTTATTATGACATATTTGACAGGTTATCTAAAGGGATGTGGCAGTAAAGAGGCCACACTTGCTGTGGTTCTACAGATGCAGACTTTGTGTGAAGTTGCCAGGAGCTGCAGTTGAACACAAAATTCTCAAGACAAGTTAGAAATTGGAAAGTAAGTTTAAGTGTACCCATAATGTAAATCTCTTAAACCTCAGGTAAACTAACAGTGAGAATTTGCATACAGTAAGGGGGGGGGGGGGGGGGGGGGGAAATT
>JAOTQQ010000003.1:22786308-22799110 GCA_026546715.1 Gallinago undulata | reverse complement strand
AGACCAGCACCAACCTCTCTACAGTGTCCTTTCAAGTAGTTGTAGAGAGTGATGAGGTCTCCCCTCAGCCTCCTCTTACTCAAACTGAACAGGCCCAGCTCCTTCAACTGCTCTTCATAAGATTTATGCTCCAGACCCTTCACCAGCTTTGTTGCCCAAGAGAACAAGAACCTCTGTAGAAGATTTCAAGCTACAAATTCAAAACATTTTGTGGTGCTTTGGTGACACAGCTCTCCCTCACGTTTTTCTGGGTGCATGATACCCCCTGCCTAGTGCTGGTCCTGCTGAACTCCCACCCACCTCTCCTCTGGGAGCACAGAAGAAACAGAGCAGCTCATCATGGGTTAAAACACAGTGTGGAAGGAGTTTAATGGCACAGTATGTCCCAAGGGGGGACTGTAGCACACGATTAACTGTTGAGAACACCACAATATTTACTACTGCAGCGAAGATCACATCCAAAAGGTGAACAAACATTTCCCCTAAACAGTCCAGTAGATGGTCCTGCAACCCCCCCAGAAAGTCCTGCAAACAGATCCTTTTTATGAGTTTGTTTGCTCTTTCCTGTGCATAACACCTCAGATAAGTCTGCTTACCGAGCCAAAGCAGAGATGGACTTAGAATAAATCTATTTGCTGTCAATGCTGGAAACAACCAGCTCCTGGCAAGGACTCCCAAAGCATTCAAGAGCTCCACTAAGTAGTCCTACCCTTTCATAGAAATGTTACCAGCCTTTCACAGAAACAAATTTGAGGCATCCAGGTCTCTCTCTGCCTAGCTCAATTTAGCTAAATTAAGAGTTATGCAATTTTGCTGGTACACTGCATTTCCTGAAATGGGACATGCTGACATACCCATTAACCAAATTAAATTCTAAAGCAACACAGGCTCCTTTGAGCGAAATGATTTGTGTTTCCAAATTTCAAGAAAACCATGTCACACAGCAAAAATAATACTTCATCATGAGCACAGGAATTGGGTAGAGAGTACTGTTGCACATTAAGTAATGCTACCCAAAAAAATATTGTGAATATTTCATCAACCGGTGATCCTACCAGTTCGGTGTTAAATACCATATTGATACAAAAACTTAACTGTCCCTGATTTTCATAGGGGTTTTTTGCTTTGGATTTGTATGTGTGTAAACTTACGTTCACTCGGGCCCAGAATCCGGACTAGTTCTTCTGCTGTCTATGGTCATATCCACTGAAATTTTTTTGTTCCTGCTGAGGATTCTGTCATCCCGACACAAAGAATAAAATTAAAAATTATTGGATGAACCGTACATTTTGTGCTCTGCTTTCTCTGAGTAGAACCGCAGTTGTCCTCTACGTAGGATCTTCTCTGGAACCTTTACTTTCAACGGGAGACAAATTGTCATACTTCATCTCATATTTGATTAGATTAGTCTTCTTAAAATAAGTCTGAATAATGTTCATAATTGCCTGTTAAGTTACTCCCTTCTCCCAAGAAACAAGTTTCTCCAGCATCTTAAAAATAAGATCTCCTTCTGCCGCGGGAGAAGGTTACGGCTCCCGGTCCCTTGGCTGGAACACAAACAACCCAAGTGAATGAAAGACTTTGTGTAATGTGTGGGGAACATAAATGTGATATTAATTATTAATTTTGACAAGTCTGAATACCTTAATAATGTATTATTTTAAGCTGTGAGCTTTTTAAAAAGCCGTTGAGGCTAAAATGAGCCGACTCTGCGGCTTGGACTTTCATTCCTCAGCGTATCGCAAAACGCACTGTGACAACAAAATGGGCTGTGACAGACCTTGGCGAGTGTGGTCTTGTTTTGTATATTTAATAAAGGGCAGATAAATATGATGTTTAAAGTGTAAGGGTTGGAACAGAAAAGACTGTGCTAACCGATCTGTCGAGGCAGAAAAGACACTTTCAATGAATACTTGCACAAACTGACCCATAAACTGATTCCCTCCTACTTCAGTACTCTTTATTAGCATCACACAGGTGAAGGCGATGTTATTTCTTTAACAAAAATGATTTGAGCAGCAAAAGGTCCTGTGAACTAATCCCACTCTATTCTGCAAACTTATGGAGGTGGGAATAATGTCAGGTTTCTACCATGCATGTAAGAGTAACTTACCAGGCAATTTATGAAAAGAATTTCGGGAGTGCTCCAGGAAGTTTTACTTTTGACACCTCCTGCAACACCAATTCCAAACACCACTTTAAAACCCACGATAAACCTTTAAGGCGCTTTCTACCTATGAGTCCCAGAGCATTTTACACCCATTAATCGCAGAAAACCTCGTAACATTCCCAGAAGTTACGTACTATTATCTTTATTAAGTAGATACCAGAAAATAATGATTCATGAACTTGGACACAAAAGCATTCTGAAATGCTCCCTCCTGGCACAGATAAAAGTGTAGGCTTTATCTGAAACTGGCGGGGAGCTGAAAGTCAAAAATGAAATATAGCACCAGAGTAATGCTGGACATATTTTAAAACGGAATCCAAGTTGTTTTTTTTTTTCTATCATCCTATACAACTACAGAAGGCTTTGCAAATCTGATTAAATGCACCTTTTCATATTATAATGTCTAATATGATCACAGATGTACTAGTCCAAAGACTGTCACAATATTTCCTGTTATCTTTTACCTTGAGTCTCATGGTAATTAGGTTGGAGGTTTTTTTCTTAGTTATGTATAAAACGAAGTTGAGGCTTTAAATGTCTACACCTCAGGGGTACAGAGCAAATAGTAAGAGTATAGAGAAGCTTTAAAATACACAGCCCAAATCACAAGAAAAACAATTACTGTTTCATTAAGCATTTAAGTGATTCCTTTCAAGCCAGTCTCATAGTTCCTGGAGGCTTGACTCCTGATTTTGGGGTGGGATTGACAGTTTTACAGCCAACAGGAAACACAATCAGGCACCATATACCAAGTCCTGGCATTCAGAAATTCAACCCCTCACACATAAAGATGTTTTCTTGACTGTGAAGTCCAACTAGAAATGGAGAGATATATTTTGGGTTTGAGAAAACAGGAGGCAAAACAAATTATCTTCCTTTTAATTCTACCATACGCACACACACACAGAGAAACCCCTGAGATGGTCAACAACCTAATGAAATCTGGTTTTGTGTAGGTCTTGTTTCCTCAGAAACTGTGTTGAAAGATCAGAAATCACCAATTTTCGTTGTAGCAAACAGGGATTTTTTAAGAAACTCCAGCTTTTTGTGGACGTATCCCAAAACCAGCCCTGCCTGCAAACTAAATAACATCCTCAAAGCCCCAGACTTCCACTTCCTAATTCTTTGTTTTCAGAGTGCTTGCCCTTAAAATATTAACAGCGACATAAGACTTTATCAAGAAGATAAAAGTCCATTTCTTCTGGATAAACAAGGAGTTTGAAGGTAAAGAGGCATCCAGATTCAGCATCCTTTTTGTTCCAGTTGGAAAACTCCGTTAGGTCCATGCAGCTCCTTGGCTTTTATCTGTGGCTCCCTGTTTCCCTGGTTCATTTCAGAAAATTTTAACTTGAGAATGAAAAGAATTCGGAAATGGTCCAACATTTCAGTAAGTCTCTGAAACACTCAGAAGCACCATTTACGCAACCATCTCTACCTACCTTCCTCACCCATCGGTACGGAAGACAGCAGGGTTCCTTCACTAGAAGCAACATATCCACGGAAGCAGAGTTCTGCCCCACTTAGTATTTAATCCTTTAATTTTTTAAACTAGTCCACTCTGGTAGCTAGACAAGACCTTGTTTATCTCCCACAACTCCACATTACACTTCGGTCTACATTCTACACTGCCGATTAATCTTAAATCTAGTTGAAACTCAGTGAAGCTATATTGAGATGTAAGCACACTTGACAACTAATGCTGAGGCTGCTCTTTTCCTGCTACATAAAACCTAAGAATTCTTCTCAGAAAAAAAATACCCCTTTATTCGCTGGGAGCCGAGGTCAACAAGTACCAACCTCTGCTTTATAGACTTGAAGGACAAAGGCAAAAAAAACCCCAAACTTAGCAGCATCAGAAGATCAACATATTTATGCCCCCAAAATCCTACTTACATTCCCCAGATTTAAGTATCAGACAGACCCATCATTTTTAAATTATGCAAATTATTCACCATTCTCTCCAACTTTGCAAATAGTTTGTTTTAAGGGAAATATATGGGATTCTGACAATCTAATTCCCAGAAGCTGGTAATAATAACACACCAGTGAACTGCTGTGCACATGTACATCTCATTTTCTGTGCCTGTTTTACTGAATAAAGATAGTAGGAAATGAAAAGAACAGTTAAAACTCAAGCTGTTAAGATATCCAGATACCATTTCTTCAAGAAAATAAATGGAACTTTCACAGGAGTTATGAGGAACGTTACCCCTCCAATTATCTGAAACAGTAAGAAGGGCATTCAGTCAGGTATAATTATCAGAATCTCCTATATAGCAGTTTTCATTAAACCTAAGTCACACATTACCCAATGGCTCTTTAATAAAGCAGAGCTAGCTCTAAATCTCATCCTAAATCCTGTAAAGGCAAAAATCTCAATCGTCTTCTACCAGCCACTGATGGCCCCAGTTCTGTAAAAAATTGTTCTTAAAATGTATTCAGCCAAGCCGTTGAGCACATGCATAATCCTGAGCCCTGCTAAAGTCCCAGAACTTTAGAGTGTGCTTTTAAAATGGGATTTTTGCCAAAGTAAAGACTGAGATTTAAAAGGAACAAAGCAACCTAAAATTTAAGCAAATGCCTAAAAATAGCTGTTTCTTCTGTGAGGAACAGAATTGTCGGCTTCTTCCTGTGTGTTCAATTAATCAAAAGGATCCTTTTAAGCAAGGATTAAGTTGCAGTTACTACTAAGAAACCCTAGCAACATACACTATTTAAATGGATTTTTTTGACTGACCAAACTCTTTCCTCTGTTTTTATACCCAATTACAAACAGAAGAATGTATTTCCCAGTCACATCTGAAAGATGCATTGTAAGTGAAATAAATGTATGTTCTTCTCTCCCTCTATGATACAGCATTCTTCTGATGTTTTAATCATGCTTCGAACGCTGGGGGGAACTGCTCACTCCATAAAATAAGTGTCCTGCTAAAAAAAGAGGGAGGGCTTTTTATCCTTTAAATATACCACTGAAAAAAAATAAAACCAAAATCACAAAAGTTGGTGGTAGATATTGAATGCCTCATGTATTAGATTGAGTTATGTTCCATACACCAGGCAAAGTTACCCCAACTCACTCATAGCTCTCAAGACTCTAAGTATTTGCTCAGATGGCAAGCAAATGTGTTACCGTTATTATAATGTACGTGGATGTACACGTGGATGTAAAATGGAGCCACAGAGGCAAAACAGGTGCAACCCCCTGCTGAACACCAGAGATGCTATCCCACATCCCAGCCTTCAACTGGATGGTCTTCATCACCACCCCTTGCAAGATAATTCTAGATATCACCAGCCAGCTCCCTTGGACTCCGTGATATAAGCATGGGAAAAAGGAATCATAGAATCATAGAATCATCTGGGCCAGAAGGGACCTTCAAAGGCCATCTAGCCCGACCCCCCCACAGTCAGCAGGGGCACCCCCAACTAGACCAGGTTGCCCAGGGCCTCGTCGAGCCTCACCTTGAATGTCTCCAGGGAAGGGGCCTCAACCACCTCCCTGGGCAACCTGTTCCAGTGCTCCACCACCCTCATTGGAAAGAACTTACTCCTAATGTCTAATCTAATTCTGCTCTTCTCCAATTTAAAGCCATTACCCCTCGTCCTGTCCCTGCAGGCCTTTGTAAACAGGCTCTCCCCAGTCTTCCTGTAGCCCCCTCAGGTACTGGAAGGCTAATAGAGAAGGAAGCTTCCCTATTTACAGTGAAATATATCCAGACCAGTCAAAGCCAGTAACTGCTTTTGGGATAATTACAATTTGATTCAATTACAATCTGTAGTTTGGTCTTCAACTCCCTCCCTGATGGCAATCAGCTCGCTCTAAGATGTTGTATTCCCAAACTCATCCCAAATAAAGCAATTAACAGGTGGGATGCAGATGGTCCAGTGGCAGCACTCACACAGCAAGCAGCACATCTCTCCCACACAGGTGTTTCATTTTCCCTTTGTCAGCTGGCCAGCACAAAATCCTCGTCTCCTGGGAGCTGAGGTCTGCATTCATTTTTGAAGGGCAAGAGGAGTTTGTTAATCCCCTCCATTTCTCTCTCGTTAGTAGGAAAATCTACAGCTTGCTTTTTTTTTTTTTTTTAAAAAAAGGGCAAAATTAAACAGTGAAATGTAATACAGAGCAGATAGATAGTCGAGTGAAGATCTATGCCCTTGAATGGAGGAGTCAACCCTGCACCAAATGCTGTGACAGACCGTAGAAGATGCTGTAGAAGATAAGAAAGGACTGATGTTCTCTACTCACCAATGAAATGCAGCAGCAACACAACTTTCCTGGCACCTCTCAGCTGATAGAGCAGCTTCCACCCTCATCCTTTCCAAGAGAGATGCTAACAGGTCTCCAGCTAGGCCCACATGGATGTCCATTAGATGTGTGAATTAGGACACTTATGCAGAGAAGCAGCAACATTTTGCAGCAGTTCTGGGGCAGTCACTCATAATCCATGCAATAACAACACCGGTGTTCTAAAGCATATCTTTACCAAACTCTTACACCATCTCCTCTCTGATTTTCTACTGATACATTTTAAATTTTAAAGAACACTACTTTGTTGTTGACATACAACAAAGGCCAAACTTCACTGTGAAGCAACTACCTCGTCCTTGAAAATCCTGGGTTTTACTACTGTTCCTGCTCCCCATAATAGAAGATGGTCTCGGAAGTAGGGGGTGAATGTGTTAGGAATATTCAAGAAAACAAAACTCCTGAAGTATTGTCAGAAGTCAAATCCCTACTGCATTTCCTGTGTCTAGATGGGTTGAGGACCCATCAAACTACCTAATTGATATTTATTTATTCCCCTTTTTCTAAAGCACTTTATTAAGGTATTTAAAAACAAGACCATTTAAAAAATTAACTTCTGGGAGTTGTCAATCTTTTTGCAAACAGAAAAATCTGAGAAGCTAAATTAATAAAGACAACATTCTTAGCAAATAACTTCTTCCTAAGTTCAGAAGACAGACACCCTATTATTACCACCTGAAAAGTTACTTGCTTAACAGAGACATTGGAATGAGCAAATGAATGGAATGAGTGGAAAACTCCATCAAAATAGACGAGAAGCCAATAAAACACTGAAGCTAATGACTGTCAACAGAAATCCCTTAAGAAATTACATTTATATGTCAGATATATATAGACACACACTTAACGTTTATAGCCCTTGAAATATTTGAAACCCTTTCAATAAATATTCAATAAAGCCTGGTACTGTTTACACAAATAATAACGCAAAATTAAAATGAGCAACTGGCAAACAGACAATTATCATCCAGCTTAGGTAAAAAAATACCACTTTAAAGATGGCAAGTGCTCAGTACTAAGGATACAAATAATAAAGCTTAGTCTCAGATTTAGCGTTTTCCTTGGGAATAAGGATAGCAGCAACAGACCTGGTAAGGAATAACTAATTCTTCAACTGGAACAAGTCTCTGCTCTATTTCCAAGGGACAGATGCAGCTTTATGAATCATAGAATTCTATGGCTCTGTGATTCTGAAACCATCCTTAAAAGTGCCATTTCGGGTGGGCAGTCAGAAGAGTCGGTGGGTAACAAGCAGATGGGAACGACAAGGTCAGCGGTGAAGGACATTGGCTGTGGCCCGTGAGAAAGTTCAAACCACCATGGCCTTGATGTTCTTGTTCCACAGCCAAGCAGACAACCTCTGCCTCCCTCCAAGCCGGCAAATCCCCTATTTTTCACAAGCGCCGGATTCAATTAAAAAAGATAAAACTTAACTATTAAAAAACAGGTTTCAGCTAAATGCTAACTAATTGCATCGCTAGTACTCAAAGCTCACTGTGGCTCCCACTGCCAGAACTTCTAAATAAACTAAGCAAACTTGCTTATAATAGCAGGAAGAAATCGGATCTTTCCAAACGCTGAGGCTCAGCCAAATGCATCCCAGAGTCCCGTGTTGCCATGAACCAGCCAACCGCCATCTGAACTGGGGCTGGAGCTGGTTTCCACATTGCTTTGTTTATATTGACTGCATTTATGATGCCTCAGAAGTTGCCAGTAAAATATTTATTTAGCAGTTAAAACGTTCTGCAAATGATTTTGCTGTCCCAAAAGATAAATATTTCTCAGCATGCTGAAATGATACATTGATGTTTTTGTTAAGGAAATTGCATGTTGATAAAATTTTCTCAGATTACACTTTGTCGTTCCTTTGTATTTGAAGTGGCCACATTAATTTTTTTGTGATATTTATTGTAATTGTAAATTGCACTGAGATTAGAAACATTAAACTTACCATAAAGTGAAACACATTTCAAGTATTTCCGAGTCATATATTTAAGGGCTTGAGGACACTTTTGATCCTTCAGGTGGATCAGCACACTCTAAGCTTAGAGGACAAGGATCCAACTAAAACCAGAATCCCACTTTAAACTCTCAGGAAGCCATTTTCTTCCCTTCCCTTCCTTTATTTTTTTTTCCCCTTCTCTTTCCTTCTTTTTTAATACACTAATATTCATCACCACTTTGATGTGTCCCTGCACTGCAAAATTTCAACCTGAATGTGAGGGTCATGATTTGGGCCGGATTGGCCACTGAGATGAATGACAGATGCTCTCCCCCACCTCTCTCTCCAAGGAGAGGACAGAAAGAAAGAGATTTATGAGTTTAGAAGCTACTAATTTACAGAAGATTAGAAATTTATGCAGGTCATTAAGTAAACATAGGCACTACACTGCCATCTTCACACCTTCCTTTAACCTCCAAACAACAATCACTTCCATGGTTTTGGTTGAGCTTACCAGCTTGAGGCAACAGTAATATTTCTCTGGATGAGGCCAGACACTTGCAAATAAGTGAAGGCTGTTGGTGCCTGAGATCATCAAAATAAGACACTGTGGTCTTTGTGCCTGCTCCCAGGCACGCAGAGGTACGGTACTGCTGTGAAAAAATTCACTACAGGACACAAACATCACCTCAGTACAACAGCACTGCTCCAAAATACAGCTTCTGCCATTGCTTCACTGTTTATCAGCCTCAGTCTTGTTGGCCAACATCCCAAACCCAGCCCTACCTGTGGGATACCTCTGCACGGTTGGATGCCAGTCTGTTTTCTGACACACGTGGCTGCAAACCCTCTGCAGGTGAAGTCTTCATGTAGAGGCTGCAAAACAAGCCCATGTTTCTGCCACCTTCTGTACTGGGATTACTTGACTGTCATACATTTCAGACCATTCCACGTCAGCTTGTGCTATCTAAAATTCTCCCTGCAATTATAGTATACGTGGCATCCCCTTCAGCCTACACAAGGTGCTGTGGGATTCTATTGCGTGTGGTCAAAAATCAGTTGTAGTTCCACCCAGAGGTGACCTCAGACTGAAATCTTCAGGTGCAATGCAGGAACAATTCTGGGTTTAGCATCTGCATTAATCAAGTAAACTTTGATTTTTGGCCACTCCTGTACTAGGCATTAATAAAAGGAGACATGTGAAGAGTAATAGAAAACCAGATGTCTTTCCTCTTTCTAATATGAAGGAAGCCAGCTTTGGCTCTTCCAAGTATCTGCAGAGGTAGTGTGGCTTACCAAGGACAGGAGGTGTGCTTGTTTGAACAGGCTTGGTGCCTCATCTGCTACAGAAATAGTCTCCAAGCAGCTTCATATAGGGCAAGTAAAGTTTTGCCAGGAGAATAAGACGTCTCCAGTAATGTATAAATATGCAGACACCCTTAGATGTAATTCTGAAAAAAGTCTCACACCCCACGTAAGCAGGCAAAAACGTGTTCTTATCAAGTACAAATAAATATCCACATATTGCTAAATAAAACATTTATAGACTGCCTCTCACATTGCTGGGACAATTCCACTGTTTCTGCCTTGATTTTATCTTTCAATAGACAGCCATAAAAAAAAAATCAGGAATTAAATTAGTTTTCAGTATACTCAGTTGTTACATTACCCCTGCTGCTGCAAGAAAAACATTTTATGTGTGTGTAGATGGAGGGTGTAGGGAAATTTATAGGAAAAGCATGCATAATATACAAGTAAAGAAAAGTAAAACCATCCTCATATACTATTTCTTCACTTCTTGTTCCAAAGAATTTTGTTTGTCTTTCTACTTTGAAAAGAAACTACATTTATTTTGGAGAAGGGCTAAGATTTTTGTGTTAAAATCTGGTAGGTAAAATCTTAGCCCCATTAAACCCCATGTCAAAACTGGAATTAACTTCAAGGATATTAGTACACTACCTGATAAAAACTTCAATGTTATCGGCCTTCAAGGGTAGTTTTTATTGAAAAAAAAAAAAAACGGACTTGAGTTTCTTAAACACGTGACAGCAAACTCCATCTTCTTAATTCTGTAGACTTAAAAATTAGCTTAAGTTTTTGCTACTATTTGGGAATTCTTCCTTATTTTCTTTTACGTAGGCGGACTTTCTTTTTAGTTATTTTCAAACATTCATCTGTATCATCTGTATTCCTGGCACAAACCAGCAAGTAACCTCTCTAACCAAATCATCATATTATATAAAGTTTCAGTGTCAACGGGAACTAATCCTCAGCTACATCTTCTGAGAAAAATCAACCCAAACATATTACCTAAATGCAGTCAGAATATATTTGTGGAGAGCACAGGATGCTGCCATGTGCCAAAAGTCCATTTCCACTCAAAACTGTGCCAGCCTAAAGAGACAACAAGAAAAATATTCTACTTTGCTAAAAACTCCCATCTTTCTCACCAGTCTTCTAATCAATCATATTACCTAGGTTTAAAATAAAAACATTTTTCCAACATTTGGAGGGAGAGTTTTTCATATTTGCCTATGCAAGAAGCTTCCCCCCTCTCTTTTCTTCCTTTTGGCTGATTTTGTTGGAAATTTTTTGTGCCATTTGACTTTATAGAGTATCTCTGAATTCACTGGGATTCCTACAGGGACAGGAAGAAACATTAAACACTTTGGGAAAAGTTATCATTCTAGCTTTTAAAGAGCCAACATGAATTTTCAATAACTAACCTTGACACCAGTGAATTCCAACTGTTAAAAGGTACTGTTAATTAAAAGAAATCAGAAACATCTTTATAAATGAACAGCCACAACCTCTGAAGAGGTTTCCAGCCTTTCCTCTGCGAGGCACAGCTCCCTCGTCCAGCCAGCACGTGAACCAGAGTCTTGCAGAATAAAACATTTAGGCCTCTTCCACAGGAATTAAGGGAAAAATTCCTCTGGTCATCAGCAAGCCTGAGCACGCTCTGAATCAAAGCTAACCATTAGAGGGCAACCTGATTACACAAGCAGGGATTATTCTAGCTCAAGGACTGGGGTTTGCTCCACAAACACTGATACGGTTTAAGATACCACGGATGGACGTGGATTTACAGCCAGAACTCTGAAAAAGCTCTCGATCAAATACAAGGATGAACACAAGTCAGAACAGTCCACACCGGCAGTTGTTGCTTTAAGAAGTTACTGTACGTGCCTACGAAGCCACTGATGCTCTTTGATTAAAGAGGGTCCTACCACTTGCACCAAAGAACGTGATGAACCTCAGCACAGCCCAACGGGTATGACTGAGGTGCAGGGAAGGCAGAAAAAAAGCTGAGGGCAACCATGACAGAGCTTCATAAAGCAGAGAGTTGCACGGGGAAAAATAAAAGAGGCTGTTATCTTGGTGAAAACACACCAATGAAGTATATAAAGGGAAATTATCAGGTGCCCAGTTAAAAAAGCAAACAACAGGAAGCAACTCTTCACATATTGCACAGGTAACACAACTTGTTGCCAGACAATCTAGCATCTCCCTGATGAGGAAAGACTGAGAGAGTTGGGGCTCTTCAGCCTGGAGAAGAGAAGGCTGAGGGGAGACCTTATTAATGCTGACAAGAATCTAAAGGGTGGGTTGAGGGAGGCTGGAGACAGACTCTTTCCAGTGGTTCCCAGTGACAGGATGAGGGGCAACGGGCACAAGCTGGAACATGGGAAGTTCCATTCAAATATGAGAAAAAACTTCTTTGGGGCGAGGGTGGCAGAGCCCTGGCACAGGCTGCCCAGGGAGGGTGTGGAGTCCCCTTCTCTGGAGATCTTCAAGACCCACCTGGATGTCCTGAGTGATGTGCTCTGGCAGGGGAGTTGGACCAGATGATCTCTAGACATCCCTTCCAACTCCAACAACTCCATGACTTCCACGACATACCAAAGCCTACTTGGCTAAAAATGACAAATACATATAAGGAATACCTACTAGAGGTTAGTAAATACATTCACTCTCACCTCGGGAAATCCTTGAGCAACAAATGACTGTGAAGTGCAACTGCAAGACAGAGGAGCACCACTATCTGCTTACCACTTTTGATACCTTTCTCTCTGCATAATGCTGACCGCTGTCACAAGCAGGGCATGCTAAAGCTGAACCAGCACTGTGACCCTTGTAGGCTTAAGAAATTTGGCTTTCTCATTGTCACCCTTCTCTCTCGAGTAAATATAGCTCTTGACGGAGATGTGGGGAATCACAGAATCTTCATGGTTGGAAGGGATCTTTGAGATCAAGTCCAACCACAAAACAAACAAACAAACAAACAAACAAAAAGAAAAAAAAAAAAGAAAAAAAAAAGAAAAAAAAAAAAAGAAAAAAAGAAAAATAACCACAAACAGACACAACCCAAAAATCACGG
>JAOTQQ010000003.1:22751423-22768677 GCA_026546715.1 Gallinago undulata | reverse complement strand
GTCCTGTCCCTGGGCACCACTGAGAAAAGACCAGCCCTGTCCTCCTGACACCCTCCCTTTAAGTATTTATAAGCATTGATCAGATCCCCCCTAAGTCTTCTCAAGACTAAAAAGACCCAGGTCCCTCAGCCTTTCCTTGTATGAGAGATGCTCCAGGCCTTTAATCACCTTTGCAGCCCTTTGCTGTACCCTTTCTAGCAGTTCCCTATCCTTCCTGAACTGGGGAGCCCAGAACTGGACACAGTGCTCCAGATGGAGCCTCACCAAGGCAGAGTAGAGAGACAGGATGACCTCCCTCGACCTGCTGGCCACACTGGTAGTCGTGGTGGCAGACAAGACCACAGCCCAAACAAATTTTGTTTTAAAATCTGAATAGCCCGCTTTTGCAATATATACCCATTTCTGATAAATGCACTTATTTTCCCCTCAAACGGTGAAGATGTATTTCAAATAAACCTTTCTGAATGTCCCGCATTCACACACGACCCGATGCTCTGGTAATGAGGTTCTCCAACAATGTATGCTCTGAGTCTTTGTTCTCTGATGGTCCACAAAGTCTCCCACAGCACCCTGCAGATACTGTGAGCCTGAAGCAAACGGACCCCTTACTGAAAGGTTTTGGGATCTTTTGGAGTGACACAGAGCTCACAAAATCCCTCTGTGAATACCATGCTGAGAAAGGCAGAATTACGGTATGTACATTTGGCTGATATTTGTAAACCAGCCGTCTGGAAACCAGCACAGCTTTAAGATAGGATGACAGCACTGATGGCACTGAGCTAGAGCATCTCCTGTTTTACTCCTGTTGCTGCACGGTGAACAATGTAAGAGGGATGAAGCCTCTGGCTCACTACCCCCTCTACAAACATTCCATCCTGGACTTGGATGGGACTTAACGACAATCCTAACTGAACACATCATGCAAATAACCATGCAGCTGTAGCTGGAAGGACACTGTTTCTTAGATAATCTGTGATACAGCTCTAGCAAGAATAATTCCATACGTACTGAGAGCTTCCATACGTACTGAGAGCTTCCCTCTGGCCACCCAGCCGCAGGCATATCAACAAATTCCTATGAATTCTTGCAATTCTCCTTGCAAAGTCTGACCCATCCAGAGGTCTCTCTAGGTTTTGTTCAGTGCCTTCATGGTCAGAAACCAAATGACTTTTCTGCAGCTTGGTCTTCCTGATCTATACTTTTTGCCTCCTTCCTACAGAAATCTTGTTTTCAGCTGATTCACTGTTGATTCACACTGACTCATTGCCCGACTCTGCTCGTTGGCCATTCCAGATGTTAAAAAAATTTTCTTTCTTAACCAAAAAAACCCCACCCTAAACCCCAACTCGCCACTTCCATCCCTCCTCTTCCAGCATCTCCTTCAGGAAGCAGCTGTTGCATTCTTGTTTCATGTTCTTGTTTGATGGAAAGAAAAGCATTATTGATTTAATAGTTGTTTCTAATCTGAGACACAGATAATACTGGCAGCAAATTAGCTGCTTCAATGCATACAGTGGCCCTTGGCAGCTGTTGAGTTTAAGAAACCAATCAAATTTTGTACGTCTATGATTCTGAATTTTCACTGAACACAACAGGGGATGTGGCAGTTACTACCTGTAGGTCAGAAACATCAATCCAACCTAATGCAGAAGTCACTGAAAATCCCCTTCAGTTGAAGACTTATGATGTGAATAGAAAAAGCTGTAGACTGATAAGCTTTAACTACCAAAAAAAATACCACTAGAATTACGACCAGAATGAACTACATCCCACTTAAGATCTCCTTGAGATCTACTACTTCACTGATGCTCGAGGCAGACTGATAAGAGTGTATGGTTTAAATTAGCTCCCTTCAAACCTATCCTATTAACATTTATTTTCCTCCATTGTGGTTCTCATTATTCAGTGGTTCTCAATTTCAGCCATTACAGGCTTATAAAATGAAAAATACATAAGCATTTGTTTTAGAAAGTTAAAGGGTCACAAATCAATGAATAACAAAAGCATATTACTGAAATAAATGCAGCAGGTTACACCTTCACCTACTGCAAAGTTATTTCTTTAACATGTCTCTGGAAGGAGAACACACACCACACGAGGGAGGAGAAGAGGGTCTCAGTGTCCCTGTTCCCTACCCTGATCTGAGACAGAATTCACCATAGTCAAAGCTGTAGACTTTGGCTATCAAATTTCTTAATAATTATTTTAAAGTATACCACTGGAAGCCCAAGACACTCAGACCTCTCCCTTTACCTGTGCTGTTGTAAAATGGGGGGCGATTATTAGCTCTCAGCTTCTGTATAGCTATTATAAAAAAAAAATTCCTTTAATGAAAAGCGTGTGTAAGGTAAGTGCAGAAACATCTACCTTTCTGTGACAACAAACTTACTTTGAATAACTTTTCACTTGACTCACCAGGCTACCACGACTGTAAAGGCCAAAGAACAGATTTAAGGTCTTGAAGCTAACAAGTGGAAAGCACATAAAAATTAAATGACAAGTTGAAGGAAACTCAGTACAAAGTCCCCCCAAAAAAAAGCCAATTACAAAAAAACAATCAGTGAGAGTAAGAACAGGGAGAAGACTGGTTACCATGGCAGAGAAAATAAAAGGTGGAAAGTTAAAAAGGTGAATGAGTTCCCCCAAAATACTCAGACAGTATCTAGAAGATCCTCTAGCTCCAGTGCATCTGCATATACCACATTCTAGTGAGGACTCTTCTCACTCCAGTAGCAGACTCTCCAGCTCTTTTCTCTTGCCATTGGCATCGTTCCATTACATCTGCTAATTAACCCTCCTAGTCTTTTGTTCTCTTCCCATTGTGCTGATGCTCCTGGCCAACTGGACAGATACTGTACAACACGTGATGTGCCTGCACAAGCAGCGCAAATGAAAGGCTCGGAGCAAAAACCAAAATAATTTTTGTAAACGCTGTATTTACTCTGGAAAAGAAACCCCCAGTGAGCAAAGGGAATGTCAGAAAACAAAAAGAGGAGTAAAGCATTTAAATCCAGTGATTGTGCAAGAGGGGTACGCACCACGGACAATTTTTGGATGGAGAAACGAAGGTGAAAGGTTAAAGGTAAACATTCCATATTCTTTATAATACCTTACTTTATGGGTTGTCCCCATATTTCTTCAGACAGCTGCTCACAGGGAATCAAAAAGTGCTGAGAACGCCTCGCTGAAAAGCACGCTTTATGTTGGCCTAATATCCAGGTGTGAAATACCAACACGTTGGATGGCGTGGGGTTCCAGCTACACAAGAACTACAGAGATGGAGCCAACCCATCTTGACAGTATAAAAGAGGGCAGAACCTTAATAAAGAAAAAAAGTGTTTTACAAAGAGTTGGGAAAAGAAGAACTGCACCATGTTAATTTGCCACAAGGTGGCATGCGCTGATCTAAAATAAATTCCAGTCAGGTAAGTTCTGTAAAGTCTAGCCAGCACAACTCAGATGTGGGGTAGGCAGGTTCAGCTTCACCAGAGTTATTCCATTTGCACCAGGTTTGAACTCAGCCCTAAAGTATTAGAGAATCTCATTACGTCCCTGGGATTATCACCAAACTTGAATTCACGCTTCGTCCTGGAAAAGAAAAAAGTTTCCTTTTCTCCGTTTCACCCCTTATATTGAGTTGCTCTAAGCAAAAATAAGTTTTTCCTGGCTCTGTCTGGGCACCTGTATCTCATGTTCAACCTCAGTGAGTTTTCTGCTGGTTATGGTTCATTCTCTGAACCAATAAACCCCATGTCTTTCAAAATGCGACATTTCTGAGCATTCCTGCAGCACAGATTTTTGCCTTATTTCAGACAGAAAGGAGCAATGCCAGCATTTATTTTCAAAACTCAAGGTATGCCTCTGTGGTTGTATCTTTACACCAAAACAAAGAAAACTTTATGCTTTCCTCTATGAATTTTATGAGCTTTATAAATTCTTCCCGAAGCACAGAGGAAGTCTGTTCACTCACGTAACTACGTAATGATAAACAAAAATTTTTGGGAACAGGTATCACCCGGCGTGCTCATGGCTGTGCTCAGCTCTCCGGCCCTAAGCCAGCAAAGCCCTGAACACGAGAGCGAGAACCGATGGCAAAGGCACAAACCCCACTCACCAGGACTGAACACTAAACGTGTATCCTGTAGGCAATTTAAAAATGAAACTTGTAAACTTTAGCAATAGTTTCTGACAGGTAAACACAGGAGGGCAAAGCGGATTCAAACCTTTTGGAGGGAGACAGAGGTAGGACTCATACAGCCAATTTTTCACTTGTTTAGAAATCAGTGTTATCGTAGGAAATGCAGCATTGCTAATGCTGTCAAAAACCAGGACATGTTTAAGACACTTCGGTATGAACAGGACTGACAGATTTTAAGAACCAAGCCCTGTCTTTCCTATGCTGACAGCTCCTTTATCTTAAGAGAAGGAAAAGGAGCAACAGAGATCTCTTTGGCATTCCCACTAAGTTCCCAAATCAGTTTCTATCTTTAAAAAACGTAAGTTAAAAATATATAAACACTTCTAGTGTTTATGTAATTTATATGATGTACTAGAGGCACTAATTCTACAAGCTAACATACTAATGTGGCTAATGAGGCAGACACATAATACTGTCAAAAATCTGCCAGTATTTGGAAAACCACAACTGAACTTCACAAGAGTGTTACAAGGACACTCACTCCAAAAATATCCTTATTACCAGGCAGACAGATGTTTCAGCCTAGCACCACACAGGTTTACAGCTCCTATTACTCCTTTAATCAGGAACTGTGTACTCAACTCCGGTATTAAAATAAACCATTACAAAGCTATTCTACTCTTGTGTCCAAGACACAACTACCTCTTCTGTCTGTTAAAAGTGCTAAATAAAACTTTAACTAAGCCTCTCAAAACTCTAACCCACGTCTGTTTGGCACCTCTTCACCCACACTAGAACCTTTAATGAGTAAAATGTAACACAACCAACAGGGCAATCAGCTGGAGCAGAGGCCTTTTGGGGTGTAAAGGTGGATACCCCCTCCCATCAGCTGCAGGCACCACTTACCTCAATGGAAAGCAACTTTTGAAAAATTTCAATTAAGCCCCCAAACTTTAACTGCTATGAAGAATCAATGACTCACGACGATGCTAAAAAAAAGATTAAACAGTGTCAGTGAATTTATTCACTCGTGTTTTGTGTACTTCTCGGTGTGGGGCTGCTACCGGCGGCCCGAGGCCCAGCTGCCGGGACGGGCCGCAAGCAGCGGCGGCCGAGGGGGACACCGGCCCCTTGTCACCCCCGGCCCGTGAGGAAACGAACAAGGAGACATCTCTGACACCGTGGGCGCCACAGTGCGGCTTTCGGGGGGCGGCAAGTTCTCCCTCTGGTATTTCTCCTCCCTCTGGCCGGAGGAGGCCTGTGCTCACCCCGCCCGGCTTTGTGCCGCCCGGCTTTGTGCCGCCCCGCAGCGCCTCTGAGGCCGCCATGAGGAGGCGGCTGCTCGGGCAAGGGCAAGGGCAAGGACGGCCGGGGAAGCCCCCGCCGAGCCGCCCCTCAGCCCACCGCCGCCATGGCCCTCCCCTCCGCCCGCTCCCCCTCAGCGGCGCATGCGCTCTCCCCCACGTCGGGCGGCGGAGCGGCGGCCTCAGGCGCCGGGAGCCAGGTGGGTCCGGCGCCCTCCCCGCATCCCCTGCTCGCAGCGGCGGTGACCGCCGGCGGGGAGCACCGCTCTGCTCACACCCCTACGCCCCCCCCGGCTTCTCCCCCGGCCCCGCAGGGTCGCCCCCTCTGCCCGCCATCCCGCGGGGCCCGCCCCCGTCGCCATGGCAGCGCGGCACGCCCGGCGGGGCGGCGGCCATTTCCCTGCCCCGAGGGTCGCGGGGGGGGGGGGGGGGGGGGGGGGGGGGGCGGCTGCTCGGGTGCTCTTTTTCTGCAGGCTTAACGCCCCCGCCTGAGGTAAGCAACCGCAGTGTGCTCAGCACCGACAGAAAAGCCTTAAAATACACTTCCTAATCTCTCTAGCAGCTCGGTTCGCTGCTCGGTGGTACCCAGAGTAGAAGCCGGCCGCTAAGGAGCCGAGGCCCACAGGCAGCCCTTGCAGCCCCCCCGGGGGGGTGGGAGCTCCGGCCTGTAACCCCCAGGGGTAGGACGATAAAGTCATCCAGCCCTTCAGCATTCTGCTGGATTTAACTTCTGCTCAGGGGTACCTGTGTCAGGGACTGAGAGGAGTGCGGATGAGGGTGGGGGAGCGTGGCCTCTGCAGGTGATGCCTGCGATGGAAGAGACTTCACAGCAGCGTTTCCATGTTTTGTAGCAGTTATACCCTACTGCTCATCATTGCTTACTCAGTCACCCTCAGCCAGTCCCCTTTGGAGCTGAAAAGGCAGACACGCGTATGGCATAGTCTTCAAACACAAGGTAGTGATTTTTAGATGTAGCTGTTACTGCCTTTGCCAGAAGACTGTAACTATTCTCCTCAATAGATTAATAAACTGAGAAAAAAATTGCCTGCTATGTTAGTAATCTGGACTTAAGTATTTTCTCTTTGTGCAGCTCCCTTGCAGTTCTTAGAAAGGGCGAGCCGTGTTTTCAGGAGGCCTGCACCTCAATTAGTAAAACTGAGCCCCGTGTCTATGGAGTAATTAATCCCAAAAGAGTATGTGCAAAATAAGTTTTTGCAATTATGTATTGCTTGGAAGCATTTTTCCATTTCTTGTTTTTTCTTCAGTAGTTCATTTAACACATATGTGTAAGACGAGAAAGATGAATTAAGTAAGTCTTCAGGGCCAGATACTGTAAGAATACAACCTGTGAGGTATAATTAGCCATATAATCCTCTCTCATTATGTGATTGCTTAGGTGGCAGCGTAAACCGGTCTGAACAGTGTTTCTTCCATGTGTTTGACTAAATATTTTATTAATTGTAAATTCAGTGGTACCATTCAGTGGTATTTTTTGCAATAGCAAAATTACAAATGAGAGTCATGAGTAGAAATTGTGAAATCTGACATATTAAGTTAGTTGCTGAGAAGGAATGTGTTAGTATAAAAAAACCCACAAACAAACGGATTGCGAGTGTTTCAATTTCTGGCAATTCATTCCCACTTCTCTGAATGGAGAATACAGATTGCTGGTTTACTTCTAATTTTTTTTTCCTGCTAGTATATAATTCAGAATTAAAGACATACTTGTTTAAAGAGGCTCAGTTCAACCAGGCAAGGTGAGTTTCTCATTTCTTTCACTGGGTGACTCAGAAGAGTCCCTGTTTAGGTATTTTTCTGCCTTGCTGCAGGGGCTGCTCAGCTACTGCCTACCTAGAGCTGTTGCTGAGCACTTTGAGGGTGGCACTCAGCTCAACTCATAACTCCTTAAAATAAGTACATTTCAAAATGAACTTGGACCTTTTTGTGCCATGTACGGGGAAAGACCACCTGCCCAGGCTCAAGCAGTTCGTTGAAGGTCCTTTCCCTACACCTGAGGAGACTGTGGGAATCCTGAGCAGCTCCAAGCTGCAGAGACCCTCTGCTGTCTGCAGTGACTCCATACTCCTTTTGCCAACAAGTTTCCTAGGCATAGATTTTCTGTTTCTTCACGAAACAAGGTTCAAACTCCAGATTTGCTTGAGCAAATGTCCCAACAAAAAACAAATTACATCTAAGCTTGTATTTTGTGGTTGTTTTTTCAAGAAAATATAGAAATCTGTAAACATTTTTTCCTCCTGATCTTGGGTAGCTTGTTATTGTTGAAAATGGTAAGAACACATAAAAACGTACCCATTTCCTTAATTTTCTCTCAACTCGACTTTTTCCTGGATTTAACCCTGTCACGGGGACATGAGGGAGATACAGACTCTTGATCTCTTGATCTGCAACTCTTGATCTCTGGCCACTTGTATTGTCCTTGGACATCTTTGGTTCTTCAGCTCAAACAGTTCCCTGTGTTACAGAGCTTGACCACTTTGTTCCTTAGCAAAAAGCACATAATAAAATACCTGAAAGGATTGGCTACTTCGTGCTGCTTATTTTTCGTAACATTTCCTTGTTTTTTTTTACCTTGTCTGCCATTTTTGAACAGTTCAGTTTTATCATGCATAAAGTCAACTGTTCTGCATACCCATAGCAAGTCCAATGTTTCTTAGAGATTATGTGTACGTTAAACAGTGCTTTTGCAAAGGTCATCACACATTGGCTTAATATATGGGAGCTCTTCAGAAGTTCTAAAATTTAGGGAAGGATTTCTTCCTTCTGTTTCCCAACAGCCTGACATGCCCCAGCTATTTCAAAGATAGCTACCAACCCCAAGTAGACTGTCACTTGGAGGTACCGCTGTGTCATATATTGAGAAAATCTCACAAAGCAGAGCTAGATGGGGTTGCTATAGTTCTCCTTCTTTTTTTATAGCTTATAGTTTAAATTGTGATTTTAATTCAATTTAAAGCTCTTGGCTAAAAAGAGATTCTATGTAGTCATTTTTTGCAGTGCAAGTCCACTGAATGACCTGCAACTAATACTTGATATAATCCTTCAGTTTTAGAACTGTCTTTTTCATGGTAATCTTCATATTACTATTGCTGCCTTTACCTAACATTTCATTACATTTCCATTTTATCATTTATTGGCAATTTCAGCTAACAGTGGACCAAACAGGAGAAGAGAGGCCGTCGGAAGTACAGATGATGAAAGAGGACGGGGATCACAGGTGGGCTGCTGCTCTGGGATCTCAGTAAGCAGCTAAATATTTATCTCACAACTGTATATTTATCCCACAACTGTAACACTTCCGGTGTAATCCAGGTCTATCAAAGATAGGCTTTCACTCTGCTTTTATGATTGATTTGCAATGGTACTGCATTATGCTTAAGGGACAGAAATATATATTAAAAAAAAAATTAAAAGCAGAACTCATAAAAAGTCTTCAATAACACTTCATACAGTTTTAAAGTTGCACAAAACTAAAGCATCCCTTGCGGTATTTCAATACGAGCTGAAAATAAAGCAAGATGAAGTGATTTTTATCATCCAAACCATGAAAATCAGAGCAAAAAGCAAAAGCTGAAGTTGAAAATGTCCAAAGCCAGCTAGGAATCTAAATACATAGTTTATACTAAATTAAAAATAGCCCTAAAGTAAATTAGGCTGTAGTAAACTTTTAGAATCATTTGGTGTTTTGATTCTGTCTATGTACCAGTGAAAACAGTGCAGTCTGAGCAATGGAGACATTTTAATTGCATCCAGCTCCTTATGAGACAGTTTATAGGGAGTTTTCTTCCTGCCTAATCTGATCAATTAATATGTGAGGTCGTGGGACCGGTGGATTTACTCAGTCTGCTGTAAAGCGGCCATGAGACAGCCCATGCAGTGCAGGAGGAATAAGCTGCTAGAAGCCTAGTGATCTTGTTCTACTTGCCTAAAAAGCTTGTTAGTATCTTTAACTGGCAGTTAGAGTTCAACAGAATTTTCCAGAGGACTTGGAATTCTTCATTTTGTTTAAAGAGGAAAATGCCAAGCCTAGAGAGAGATGAAGATTATTAGTTTAGTCACTACCATCCCACCTACTCTGTACATTCTTTCCTTGGAAATGGCAAATTGTTTCAGCCTAATGGTTAACTCCCCCAAAAAGTCGTCCTCAGCACAAAGCCTTGTCTTGAGAAAGATATGACAGAGCCTGTTTGAACAAACGTGTTTGGCACCGATTCCTGGAACTAGCTAAACTTTGCAGATCACTAGAAAAAATTAGTTTTTCAGCTGAATAAACTGCTATTACTACCAAAGAGTACAAATGTAGGAACAGATAGAAGGGGCAACTCCACAAAGCTCTAACAGCTGCTAATTAATACAGCAAATGGCACTGAGAACCCAAGCCATCCAATAATTACCGTCTGGAATCAAATAGGTGAATAGTGTTGTTATATTATCCATATGAAAATAAACACTAAGTATGTCAGTGACAGCTTCTCCAATGCAAGCATTTAGAACTTTTCCCCAGAAGAGTATGCTTATATTAAGAATTTAATTAATATTTTTTAATTATCCGAAGCTTCTCTTTGTTCTTTAGTCAACTAAAAAAATGCTAACTTCCTCCATTTCCTCCTACAAAACATTTTACCAGATGCTCCATTTGTTTTAATGCATTTTTTGTGTGCTGACAGTTGAAAAATAGATGTGTCCCTGTCCTCATAATTCTTAGCTTCCCATTCCTAGAGCCACTTCCATAATGACTCCAACTGATGTGTGATGAAGCTAGGCAGTGACGCTGCTCTCGGGGAGATCTTCAGAGGGAAAATGTGCTGGTGCTTGATCTGAGCTGGGAGCCAGCCCTGCCCTGCACAGGATGTGGGACCAACTGACCTGCAGTGCTTTCCACCCTGCATTCTGCTGGACCTCCAAAGAGTGACTTTGGTTACTGTTTGGGGTCCACCCTCACATATACCTAAGTGAGGGCATAATTCTGTGTGCTTACAGCCTGGCGTGGGGCAGGGCTGCTGGAGGCAGGAGGGCTCTTCCCCAGTTCTTGTCACGCAGGGACCCACAGGTACCAGTTTGGGGAGGTTTTGGGCCCTCCAGTTCTACCTGTGGGTACTTTTGGAACCAAAACTTCTACCAACATCCTAAAGAAAGATGTGCAACTGAGGATTTAGGCCCCACAATGTGTTCAGGTTTTTAAGTATCTGAGGTACCTAAACACCTAAAGTATTTTCCAAAATTGTAGCCTTTGAAGCCCCATTTTTATTTAAGGTTGTTTTCTTTTTGCACAAATGTCCATACATGTATATAAAAATGATGTTTCCTGCTGACTAAAATGGGTGGATGCAGTTCATGCATGTGATTTTTTTTGTGTGTCCCTAAAATACTAGTAAGAAACTAGATGTGTAATTTTAAGGATTACTTTGTGAATTTGTCTCTGATCTCAGGAAATTAACTTTTCTGTAGAAAAGTAGTTGGATTCTTCTTCCTTCCGATTTTTATTAGCAGCATACAGCAAAAATCTGACTATGGAATTATTTCTGAAAATTAACAAAACAATTTAGTCCCTTTTTATGCTCCATCTCTGTATTGGCCAAAATTATGGCAAGTGTTTAGCTGAGATGATGTTTTGGGAATTAATAAGGTTGTCTCCTGCAGCTTGCTTTCCTTGCTTGTTTAACTTGCTTGTTGAAACTCATGGCCATAGAAGCTTGCACAACTATTTTGTTTCTAAATAATTGGGAGGCATTTTTAATGATGAGCAGGGAGTAGTGGCTAATTAATGCTAGGGATTTTTTAATAAGACATGCAGGGAAAGTGATGGAAATAGATGTAAGCCTTTTTTTTTCAGCTAATATTTAGTGGTTGAAAATTATTTAGTAAGATAGAATAAGATATTGCATCCTATTTTATTTACTTTGTTTTATTATTTATCTAGTGTTTAGCTAAGTCAACAAAGTCTTTGCTTTGGTTTTTGATAAATTACATCCTTGACATTCAGATGAACTTTTTTTTGTTATGGTTTTGCGATATTACTTTTACTGCAGTTAATTTATGCTCAATGGAAGTAGTTTGCTGATATTCTGTGCTTTATTGGGTGAGGAAAAAATAATGTTTTGTCCAGGGTCTAACCACAGATACCAATGAAACATTTATCTCTTATTTTCTTTTCATGGCATTTTGAAATGGATCAGTTTAACTGTGATTAATGTGCCTTCACAAAATTATCTCTGTAGCTATGTGCTTAGTTGTCTGATATATGTAGACACACACATATATATATTTACTTGTCGTTGATAGTAGGAAAATGAGGTGAACAGGAAAAAAAAGAGGTGGAAGATTCAGTTATTAAAACACCAGGTTGGCGTGGCCTGTTTGCCTCAATCCCTTTAAAATCTGGGCACACACAGAAAGCAGTTTACGGGACGATTATCTGCATAGTCCGTAAGGCACTCCTCATACAGTCTTAAGAAAAGATAGTTACTGGCTCCTCCCAGATTATCAGCACAAATCCAATTAACTACAGGAAATACCGTGGCAGCATCATTCACCTTCTCTACTGTAAAATGTGAATTCCCTACAACTTACTTCTTGTGGTTGATACTGCAACAATGAAGGGATCAACAATCACTTATTCTTTTTGCAGGATAACAGGTAATGTATTAAATGGAAATTATTGAAACTCTTATTAAAACTCATGTAAATTTACTGTGGCTTTGACTATATAAGATTTTAAAATAATTCCTCTAACTTGCAGATTCTTTTTTGAACTTTTCCACTTCTGAAAGCTGTTAAAATGCATTACTGACAATATTTCATTCTTCTGTATATAGTCAGTGTTAGGAGTCTGATAGTCTCTTAGTAAACATGATATTCATGATTGAGTGTCTGAGTCACCAGTTTTGTTTGTAGAAGAGTTAATATACTCATTTTACACCATCTCCTTTATAATTGTCAGTAGTAATTACTGGCTGTCAGCCTGTTCAAGGTAGTTTAAAATAACTTCTGTTACTATTGGGTTAACACTTCCACAGAAAGCTGATGTGACTCAAATAACATGAATCGAGTCAATTGGTAGAGCTGCCCATCAATTCAGCTTGCTGTTTCTTGCTATTTATGTCAAAAAAAAATCTATGAATAGCAAATACTGAATCACCTAACCGATTCCTAACTGACACCTACATTACCTTCTAATGGATTATATTCTTTTGTCTCTTTAGTGTGTGAAAGAACTTAGAATCCTTCATAAATACCAAACTTCATGATTTAGTGACATTCACCTTGTACTAAAACAGATGGGGAATATTTTTTTTTCCCCAAAGGGGAAAAAACACATACAAAAATAACAAATCAATTCTGGTTGTGGTTCCAGGGAAATCACTGGAGTTTTACAACAGCTGTAGTGTTGTTCTGCTCTGTAAATTGCATTTAACTAAATTATACCAAAATTTGTTTAAATTGTTAACTTGTGTTCTCCCTGTCTTATATCTAGGTATTTATTTTCTTTTTCCTATTTTTTGGTGTTTGCTTCTAGGTAGTAAACACTTTAAATTTCCAATAAGCCTAGGGAATTGAGGTGTTTGCCTGCTGAAATACGTGTGCTCAATGCTAAAACTACCTGAACTGTAGCTTAAGTATTTGTGAAATACCTACTGTCAGTGAGCTTCTTACTTACTTACATATGTTAGAACAACAACCTTTGCATTTTTTTTCATTATTCCTAATAATCTTAGCAAAAACCAGTTCTCTAGAAATTTTACAGAAATTTAGAAATGAGTACTTTGTTATCCCTGGCAATGTTAAAATTAGATAGTCTGTTGTAATTTAAAACACGATTTCATTTACCAGTGCTTCCTGTAGAAGTGACTAAGTGTGTCTCAGCAAATTTAGATTTTTCTTTTAAAACCTCTTGTGATCTGCCAATCTTAAACTATCAGATTTAAAGCCTGAATTTAGAGGCTTAAGTTACAATTTAGTAGCTTTTAACCACTTCTTTAAATATAAATAGTCCTTCTTACACTATTATATATTTGCTTAGTTATCTAAGATATTTTTAGTTACCTCTGTAAAACATTGTAATTAGTGCAATTTACAGAACTTTGCATTTTGGCCATGAAACTTTATCCCATGTATTATCTTATATTTAGCCAAATACCCTGCTGACTTCTGTGGGGCTGCTCCCAAAAGTAAAGCTTCTCAGGGAGATAAGTACCTGTAGAATCAGGCCACGGAGTGAATTCTAGAGGTGTTACCCGAGCACTTTGGTGCTAAGCTAACATAGTCCCTGTCTGCCTCTGTTGTCTACTGCCTTCCTTTAAAAATTTGGCTACTGGGTCATTACTTGACTGCAACAGGGAGGGAACAAATTCACTTTAGAAGACAAGAAAATAGTAAAAATTACATCAAAATTTTCTGTGATCATAAGCATCAGCATTTGCCTATTGTATGAATATATATGAGGTTTAAAATAGCTTCTCATATTCAATTGAAAGCTTATCCAAGATTTTTTCATGATAAAATGTAAAACTAATCTTTTGAAGTGTGTGGTCTCCCGTCATACTCTTGTTTACCAAATCCACAGGAATCTGGAGAGCTGGGACCTCACAATTGGTAGATGATTCCCCAGAAATGTGTCAGGAAGCTTCACAAGGGGGTTACTGTTCGTGCTGGGAGCTGAACTGCCCTAGCTGGGATCCTTCCAGTCTGGCACGCAAGCTCTTCCTTCTGTTTTGAAAAGTAAAAGATAGTAATTGCATCTATTAAATAACCATCTTAATCGCTAAGGTAGAGTGAGACCAGCATCTTCCTGTCTCATCACTTTTGGCTCTATACTTTTTGACATTAGATGTTGCTCTTTTATCTCATTTCATCGTGGAGTGACCTGTGGTTTTACAAAGAGAAGTGTTTTTATTCTCTATCAACCTGGCACTTACAAAGAGAAGTGCTTTTATTCCAGAGGAAATAAATGTAGAGAAGAGGCTCTTCCCTTCTTAAAAGAAGGCGGGTGAGGGAGTGATGTCCTTGTGACAGTGCCTGTACTGTTTGTGAGGAAGTCACCTCTCTGCCGCGATTGAGAGACGGGACACAGCTTGATGCAAGCAAAACGTCCCTTTATTGCACATACTTTCAGCTAATTATACCTGCTCATAGACAGCATGTTTTAAGAAGATTGGTTCTTATGATCACACAGTTTACATTGAGCAAATACTGATTGGCTAACAACAAGCAATACAATTTATACTTAGCTAAGCATTTGCTAGGCCTAACAACAAAACCTTTTTCTTTTATAACATATTTGTTTCTTTTTTACAGGATTGACCCCTTTCTTCCTTTGCGACTTTCTTTTGCAACCTTGTCAACTCCTAGCACACTGGTCAGCACTTTGTCAGTATTTTCCCACTCTTATCTAGGCCTCCCAGGGTTTGTGGGTTACAAATTCCAGCATGTCTGGTTCTAACCATTGAGCAGCACTGGGAATTTTGCCTGAATCCTTCAGATGCTGCCCTCCACCTCTCTGTGTGTCTGACACAGTGGGTAGGATTTGACAAATACAACTGAATCAATGGTGCAATCAACAGAACAGAAAAAAAAATAAATGTTACATCCTTTCTGTTAAGAACTGGTGGAGAAAGGGTTAATTTCTTCCCGGGACCTAGCAGGGACCCAGGTATTGCTTCCCATGGGAGCCATGCTCAGGGGGGTGGCCGAAGCTAGCCGGGGAAAGGGGAGGGACTGGAAGTGGGGGGGGACTGGAAGAGGAAGTTCCCCTGGGAGAAGGAGCAGGGAGCGGGGCGGTCGGGTGCTATCGTAATCGTGGTTGGATATAGAATCATAGAATCATCTGGGCCAGAAGGGACCTTCAAAGGTCATCTAGTCCGACCCCCCTGCAGTCACAGGGACACCTCCAACTAGACCAGGTTGCCCAGGGCCTATATTTTTCTGTCAGTGTTGTTGTTGTTTCTTGCGCCCTTTGCCGTTTCGTTAAAGTGCCTTTGTCTCAACCCGCGAGTTTTGCCTTTTTCTTTCGATTTTTCCCTTCCCGACCGCAGCGGCGGTGGGGGCTCTGGTCTGTGCGACCGGCGGCCACGTGGTCCTTGGTTGCCATCTGAGCCCAAACCACAACAACTGGTCTGCTCAAAAGTGGGAAAAAAAAAACTCTCACAAAAAAACCCAACCCAAATGTAATCAAGTATAAAATCCACACCTGGAGGGGACCTCCTGAAATGTCCCTCTTGGTACTTCATGTCTGGTGGTATATCATGATCTCAAGAGACCCTTGTTTGCTTGGGAATGTGGTAGAGCTGTTTACTTCAGTCAGCCAACACCATAGACCTTGTTTTTACGATGTTTTAGTTTGGTTGGCAGTGGGGTTTATGCCCAGTTCGCTTCCTGTGATAAACCATAAAGAGATGCACCATCACCTGAGACACCGTTCCACTTCCTGAACCGGGAAGCAGGGATTAAAAGAGCAGCTTCTTTGCTGTCATGGCAATAGAAATGCAGGCCAGAGATAACGAAGAGGATCTCATTAAGAGGGTATCATGGTGGCCACACAGCACGTGACTCCATCCCTCATCCAGCTAATGAGAACCATGACCTCGAATAACGTGGCAGCCTTGGCTTTTCTCCCAGCATCTATTGGGTGTTCATGTGACGAACAAAATGCTGAAGAGGACCTTTTAAAAACTTAAGAATATCTCGTCCATAGAAGAGTTGTTTCTTTTAGCCAAGCACTATTTGAACACTCTTTTTGTCTGCACAGGAATGTAGAACCCCCTCCCTAGTAACACTGAAATGATCCCAAATTGCAACACTTTACATCTGTTTGAAGGAGCGCAATGTAACTCTGTAAAGTGCTTTATCACAATCTTACTTAACTTTTTTTTTTTTTTCAGAAATAAATATAAGGGAATTGCTCACGTTGATGACTCTGTGCAATTTAAAACACCTGTCAGGAAGTAAATGTGGCAAACTGAAAGGCACAAAGACAAAATATTGAAGTCAGTTGGAACTGCCTGGTTATACAGAACAGGAAATGCAGATTTGGTGTATTTTCTGAAATAAAACGGAGGGAGGTCTAGTTTGTTACACAGCAAATAAAAATGTTCTTTACTTTGGCCGTTTAGAACAATCTTGCTAGTATTGTGTAATGCTGTAGGTATATCATCCTCTGCATTAATCTCCATCTCTTCCCTTTTCAGTTAGGAGGACTTCTTAGCCTGAGTTCTGATTTTTAGGAAAATATTTTTAGATGGTGAAAATACTTAACCTCATTTTTTTCTAACTGTTGAGTACAAGGAAATAAGAAAACTAAGTAGTCCTGACTTTTAAAAATGCAGAGTCAGGGGGTCAAGTAGCTGAGCAGAAAGTGCTCCAGATACTCTTTTAATTATTAAGATTCATCTTAATTCATCTTCCTTTTAATATATTTATATTAGAAATGCATCAGTGGAGTTTCAAAAGGCCTTTGGGCTTTCACAAATGGATGTAATTCTCATCTCTCTGAGGTGACTGATAGAGCAGCATTAAAAGGTTATTAATGTGATGTGTCCTCAATTCCCACTTTTACACAGCTTGAAAAGGACAGAGCTGCACAGGGTGACGTTGTGGAATACAGTCCACTGGCATTATTAGAAGAATAATTTATTGAAGTACATGATAGATAATATAATATCTGAACAAATTTAATTCTATTTGAATCTTTTAAATATTTACTTTAAAAACAATTATGCAGTTATAGATAAAAGGTAGACAATGAGGAGCATTGGTGGTGGTTTTTTGTTGTTGTTGTTGTTTGTTTGTTTTTTTTTGT
>JAOTQQ010000003.1:22732398-22751323 GCA_026546715.1 Gallinago undulata | reverse complement strand
TTTGGGTTTTGTTTGTTTGTTGGTTTGGTTTTTCTCATTGGTTGGACTAGATGATCTTAAAAGGTCCCTTCCAGCCTCGGTGATTCTGTGATTCTGTGAGCAAGCAGTTAACATTGCACTTAACCTCAGCATGGGACTGTTACACCACCTAATCCCCATAATACTATTTATTTTTTTTTTTAGCAAATCAGTCTTTTAAAACACTGTTTATGCTGCCAAATCCTGATAGTGGTTTTGCAGAATTTGGAACCTATGGTTTGCCTATTTAGTAAAGTTTCTGTAGTTACACATACAGCGGTGGTGTACTTAGTGTGGTATAAAAAACGCTTTTTTGTTATGCTTGCAACTATTTTCCTGTAGAGATAAGAGAAAGAGAATGGTAATCTTATACTGGATAAGAATTTCCACTCAAGATCCATGTAAATGGTTTATTTAAGTATCACAGTGACTAATTAATATGTTCTCATTTACATCTTTCCTTTAGCTTTGTTTTTGCCAGGTACATCTTCAGAGCATACCTTGTATTAGAAATTATACTAAAGTGTGAGGAAAAAAACCCACGTTTTCTGCTCAGGTGGACTTGTTTTCGGTTTTCTTGTTAGAGGAGAATCATTATATATTTGACTGCAAGCTTGTCAACAGACTGAAAATGAGGAGAGGAAGGAAGAGAGCAGAGAAGGCATATAGCTTGGGGACAGCCTGCTTGGCAAGTAGCAATTAAAATTACACATGGTGGGATCTGGAAATCATGCTCCCATTATAGTATTAGCTTTGCTGAAACTGGCCCTTGCAAGATTTGACTTCGAGATCTCTGGTTGTAGGTTTACTTGAGAAAATCAAGATGGCTTTATATTAAATGCTTTTAATTGAGCTATTCCTGTCCATATAAAACACACAGTTGTGAAGTACGTAATTAGCCAAACTCTAGAGCTTGGAACGAACAATCGACTAAACTTCTAATTGCTAGGACAGTCAATGAAGCTGTTGAATTTGAAGATGATGCACACCAAAAAGAAGGTACAGTCCATGTTGTAGAATCACAGAATCCCAGGTTTGAGGGGACCTCGAGGATCATCTGGTCCCACCTTTCTTGGCAAAAGCCTGGTCTGGACAGGGTGACCCAGCACCCCCTCCAGCTGAGTCTTAAAAGTGTCCAATGATGGGGAATCCATCTCTTCCTTGGGGACATTATTCCAGTGGCTGATTCTTCTCATTTTGAAAAATTTTCCTCTTGTGTCCAATGGGAATCTCACGTGGAGAAAGTTGTACCCATCACCCCTTGTCTTTTCTGTGTAACTCCCTGTAAAAAGGGAGTCTCCATCTTTATCTGACCAAATCTTAAGCCTTGGACAACTCTGTAACCAAGTACTCAGCTTTATTTTGCATTTTTGAGCTTCTGTTACAGATTTTCAGTGAACATATTGCTGTTTCAACAGGTACTGCGATGGCTGCAGGAGTTCTGCTGCAAAATGAACTACCCTACTCTTCGTTGCTAGAGAGCAGTCTGTATCTTGCAAATATGAATTCAGGTAACAATTCTTCTCTGATATGCCATTCATAAAATGTGCTTAAAGAAATCTGGAAAAAAAATAGTTCATAAACGTAAAATGTCTCTAACAAAACCAAACTGCATTACTTTATCATCGCCATGGTGTGTTAATATGTTGAGCTTTTCTCTGACTTTCATATTGTCAGATCTCTTAATTGAAGAAATAATGTGATTTTTGTGCAGAGAAGCTGCCTAGCTCTGAAAATACAAACAGGCTTTCAATGAAACTCCCCTTTCTAGTAAAGCATTTAAATTCTTATAGGATGTAATTCTTTCTTAGTGTTTTGGGTGCAAATCCTGCTAGATTCAGTAGGAAAACAATGATGCTCAGCATTTTATTTTGCTCATTTCTGGCTGTACTATCATCTGATGTATACTGAAGACAAGTTTCTGGGAAGAAAAAGAGAAAATTAAATAAATACAAGAAAGCAATGAAATTAATTAGAAAATATTTTTCCTGTTTCTTGGCTATAGGTAGCACTTGAAATAGCCTTTTCCATCCCCTTTCTCCTCCACTCAGCAACCAAAACAGAAGCATATTTAAATATTTCCTCACCTCTTGCTGTCAGCTTTAGTGTTGAATTAGAGTAGTCAGAGCTTTGAGACAACAGCCAAAAGAGGCAGCTTTAACATTTTCCTTTTCTCCTACAACATCACCGCTGACGTTTCAGGCCTGGTATCTACAGCAAACCTTACCCTGTCTCCTTAGGAGCTGCAGTATTGAAAATTCAGCCACTCAGTTCCTGTTCAGTACTTAGAAAAAACCAGGAGATTTTTGCCTGATGAATTTTGATCAGAAGAGAGCTTTCTCTTATGCAAATTCCCCTGTAAGAGTTACTGGTTTTGTAGTACAAAATGAAACACAGGCTGAAGATAGTATATATATCTTTAGGAAAATGCACCGGGATAAATATGCTTATTGAACAGAGTTTGGTGGGTTTTCTTGATGTCGCCAGTATTTAAGGTGCAGTCTAATGCACGAGACAGTGGGGTGACGAAGGTTTTTTAGCATTGCTGTAGTCTGTTCTCCGCATGGTTGCCTGAGAATTTTGTGCTTCTGAGAGTGTTGCAGTCTTTCTGGCCAGCTCATTCTCCTCCTCAGCACACTGGAAGCCAAGTGGGAGGCAATTTGCCACCTAATGTCTACCTTCAGAAGCCTAAAGCACTCAACTGATACATCTCCTCCTCCCTGTAATCTGCTTTATCTCAGTCTGTAGGGCTAACAGCTTTGACTAATAAAAAGTCTGTGCCCTGACAAAAAAATAAGCCTTTTGTTTTGAATAACAAACTGTGTTTTGTTAGAAGATATGAATGGTCCAGAGCGAACAGTCTACAATTCATCATGTACTGAACCATTTCAGTAGGAACACACTAATCCCAATCATTACAGAGCTAATGATGCATTTTGGAGCAAGTGAGTGGAGGAGGAGAGGTGGTTGTGGAATGTTAAACCAAGAGGTGGGGGTGTATAATGTACTTACAGATTTCTCAGGAAGCAGAGCCTCCAGCCACGTTTTGATTGTTCTTTTGAATCCCGTATTTTGTATCTTAGCGAGTTCTGAATGCCTGTTATTGGCAACGAGCTAAAAACTCACATTGTTTATGGAAAATGTTTTGGTTGTTCCCGGCCCGTTTTCAACATCATCTGCTTGAGATGCAACTATTTCCATCAAGCAGCGGTACAGCGTGTCCCAAGCAGGCTCAGCTCTTATAGAATGGAGCGGTCCCAAGCTGGCAGCAGCGCTTTCATTGTCAGTTGCCATGGAGACAGCTCAGCCCGTGCTGACGAGCTACTGCCGGAGCGAAGGAAGGATGCTCAGCTCTCCCCAACTTCAGCACCGAGCAACTTGAATTCCCCAGCAGTGCGTCCCCAGCAGCCTCCCTAGGCGGTAGCCAGGGCTGCCCAGTCATGCAGGGCTCACCCCGAAGGCGGTCGGCAGTGAGTATTTTTAGCAATTTTTTCCAAGGTCGGAGGCATTCTTCCTCCGATCCCCTTCTTCGTGTGATCCAGAGGCGCCGGAGCTCAGTTGTAGAGCTACTCTCCTCATCAACTCACCGGGTTATGGTGGCAGTATCGTCTCTGAGCCCCGAGGAGCTGGATGCAACTTTCCCTGAAAAAAAAAGTAAAGTACTTTTCATTAAGGCTGTTGGTAATTCTGGGTATTTTCTTGGTATTAAATTAATATACTTTTGTTCTGTTAACTGTGTTTTATATATACGCATAAAATACTGGGTTTAAAATTTTTTTTCCTGTTTTTTGTATTTTCTTAACTGATTGCTTAGTTGAGGATTAATATATGCTTTTCACTCTACCAGCTCAGTTATAAAGAACAGATTAAACAGAAGCACGCGTTTGCACATACACCAGGTATATGGCTAAGTATTTTCGCTTTCCGGTGAAGGAGGACTATGTCATTTTTTTTTCTGTTGCAAAGGGTATTGTACACCTCGAACTTCATCAGAAAAAACAAACTTACTGTGAGAGAATATAACTTCTGCAGTAATGCAAGCAATGGTTTCCCCTCAGAATCTTTAAGTCTGTGTTGAAAAATGAGCTTTAAATGCATATTCCATATATTTATGCTTTTTGCAACTTCATCAATTTAAGGTTGAACCGATACTTTGAAGGTGGAGATGAATTTCTATACTTCCTGTACTAAGTCTTGTTTATTCCTGTGTTCTAGGAAGTTTGAGGCGTCCGACAGCAAAATACACCAAAGTCGGGGAGCGCCTTCGTCATGTCATTCCTGGTCACATGCAGTGCTCGATGGCATGTGGCGGACGTGCCTGCAAGTATGAAAACCCAGCTCGATGGAGCGACCAGGAGCAAGCCATTAAAGGGCTCTACTCTTCTTGGTAATCAGCAGCATTTACTCTTGCTATACGTAACCGCATCGATTGTGTTTGTTAAAAGAGAGAATTCAAAGGAAAATAAGGAGTTATTTTTAACTCTAAGTTTAACTCTAAACTCTAACGCTAAGTATAAAACATAATGATTGCTTGATTTAGAATTACAACTTGACAGTAAACCATAATGGCCATTGTACAAAGCCCAGTAAAGATGATGAAAGATTCCTGTTGACTTACAATAAGTCTGGCTCAGATCCAAAAGGATAAATACCTCTCTGTCATGAATTATAAAAAAAACCTATTCTGGGTTATAGACAGTTCTTGCTAAGGTTTAAAATGCAAATTAATTAAAATGTGTTCATCATAGGATTTAAAAGTAAAAACATCTACTGAAGATGAAATAATGTAAGATATGTGCTCAAAAGCATATTCCTATGCAGTAATATTCACATGAAATGTACCTTTATATCTTACTGATTTTTATTTTTTTTTGGTCACAACAAATGCTATTCAGAAGCACCTTAAAGGGCCAAACAGAGATCTGAGTCTACATTTTTCTTCAAAGGAACTTTTTAACAATTCCATTGGCCTGGCATTTAAACCTTTCCAGTCATGGTCTTTTGGTATGTCGTATCTGTATCAGCTTAAGAAGATTTATCACTAACACTAATGAGAGTAGAATTTTTTGAAAAATCATTTCTAGTTAATTAGCAAGGTATTTGTGTCTTATTGTATTCTTATTTTGGTAGATTCATACCCAGGACATTATTAATGACCACATTATTATCTACCTAATCTATCCAATTTCCCAGGATAACAGATAACATACTGGCTATGGCTCGACCCTCAACAGAATTAATTGAAAAGTACAACATTATTGAACAGTTTGAAAGGTAACAAATTTATTCATTATTTATTTTGGATATTGCAGTGTAATTCCTGATCCGTTTTGTCTTTCAACATAAATTTTTAACAACACATAGGTAAAGATTTATCCTCCACTAAGAATAAATGCATGTTTCAGAAAATAAGGGATAATGAGATTTTGGCTGTATATAATGCTTTGACTCATCTATTCCTTTCCTAAGATGTGGCATAAAAACCATAATTAACCTTCAGCGTCCTGGGGAGCACGCGAGCTGTGGGAATCCACTGGAACAAGAAAGCGGCTTCACCTACCTTCCTGAAGCTTTTATGGAGGCTGGAAGTAAGATCACTCCTGCTGCTCTTCCTCATTAATTATTGATTTTGGCACTTAAAGATATTTTTACTTGAATTCCTGTGTGTTGAAAGCGGCCATGTAAGAAACGCTGCACAAAGTGGGATGTAAACATGAAACTAGGCAAATATAATCGAGAGCGTGTAGCATATTATTGGAAATCATATCTATGTAGAGTGAGCTGGAGGGTGTATGTTCAGGTGTTTAGAATAAAGAAAGGACAACAACTAGTTAAATCTTTCTTCTGAGTTCACAAATATATAAAACACTAATGGTATTTCAAATTCTGGTACAATTCATGTTTTCTTATCTAGACTATAAAATGTTATTTCATTTGAGGACATTTGTATTGACAGTATCTTTGTATTTTAATGTTACGGTGAGATGAGAAAAAGTGCCTCTCTGTAAGAAACAGCTTTTGACTGAAGAAGTGCTTTTATTTCTAAAGGGAAAAAATTATCCTCTACCTATATATAGCTCAGTAATTTCTGTATGAATCACTTGGGTTTGTTGCACCTTTTACATTCTATCTGAACTTCAGTTTGACAAATCTTTGCTACCTTCAGGTATTTATCAAATTTCAATAGCAAGTGTACACTGAAATGGGAAAATAATCTCCCAAGCAATACATAGTCACATTCTAATATCCATTATTCAATTTTACACTGTTGTTTATTATTAGTCATCTCGCCTCTGCAGATAGTACTGAAAGGTACATTCAGCGTGGCAGAAGATAACTCTCTCTTTTTATTGTAGTTTATTTTTATAATTTTGGATGGAAGGATTATGGAGTGGCGTCTCTCACTACTATACTTGATATGGTGAAAGTGATGGCCTTCGCCTTGCAGGAAGGGAGGGTGGCTGTTCATTGTCACGCAGGGCTCGGTCGGACGGGTACGTGCTCTGCTACATTTTGTTTGCTAAAAATGCAAAACAGTCTCTGCTAGTACATTATTAATAATTGGCTTAGGTTCTGTATCATTGTGTGGTGGTTTTGGCCAACCCAGGACTCCTTGCAAGATGTACTCCTATAAATGGTTAAAAATGCTAAACAATTTTGTGAAAATGATCTGAATGGCTAGAGGAGATCAGTTTTAGTGTATTAAACCCAGAAACCTGTAAGGTTTGAAAATTTTTGAATCTGTATGATAATCTGTTACATTCCAATGGGACAGCTGCTTTTTGATGGGAATAATTCCCCTAGTACACTTTGATTGTTCAGTATTTATTACATTTTACAGGTTTACAAACCTGCCACTTGTTAGTAGATTCGGGGGAGCAGCTAAAATTTTATTTTCTTTCAAGATCCTTTTGCTTTGCTGTAGAAGCCACCATGGCTGCTGTGTTCACACGTGGTGGAGCTCCTAGAGGTGCTGTGGTGAGAAACCAGCTCCCACTGAAAGTGTATTCAGAAAGGGTTTGCTGTCCTGTAGTCCAACAAATGCAGCTGTACTTGGGTAACAGCAACATGTAATAAGAGGGTAAAAAGCCTGTATCTTCAGCTATATTACGTTTTATCTTCTAGTTCTTCAACTAATGCTTGTCTTTCTATTTTCCAGGTGTTCTAATAGCTTGCTACTTGGTTTTTGCGACAAGAATGAGTGCTGACCAAGCCATTCTTTTTGTCAGAGCGAAACGGCCTAATTCTATTCAGACCAGAGGGCAGTTGTTATGCATCAGAGAGTTCACTCAGTTCTTGGTTCCTCTGAGAAACGTGTTTGCGTGCTGCGAGCCCAAGGCACACGCAGTGACGCTGTCCCAGTACCTGACCCGCCAGAGGCATTTGCTCCACGGATATGAGAGCAGGCATCTCAAACACGTGCCAAAGCTCATTCACCTGGTTTGCAAACTGTTGCTCGACTTGGCTGAAAACAGACAAGTGATCGAGGCGGAACTGTTAGATGTACCAGATCTCTCAGCTGAAATCGAAAAGACTGTTTCTCAGCTGGTGTCCACCCAGCTGGACAGGGAACTGGCCAGGCAGGACAGTGATACCTCCGACTCCTCCCATACCCACTCCTCCGCTTTTGAGACCCAGGATTCTCTTTTCTCCCTGGGACACGAATGCGATGCTCTCTGGAAAAGAAGGAACGTCGAATGTCTTCAGCCTCTTACTCATCTGAAAAGGCGTCTAAGCTACAGTGATTCAGATTTAAGGAGAACTGAATTTCTTCTAGAACAAGGAGAAACCGCATGGACGGTACCTGCTCAGATATTACTGTGCAGCAGCCTCAAGCAGAACAGTGGTGAGGAAAGTTCTGCCACACGTGACCAAAGGCCCCAGTTGGATTTAAACAAAGAAGCATTAGTGCGTAATACGTGTATGTTCTGGAGTCAAGGTAAATTTAATTTGGATGGACAGAAAGACGGATCCTCACTTTATCACAGAAGGAACTCTACCAAAGAAGTCCAACGCAGCAGAACCTTTTCTTCAGGTCTAGCATCTATCCAGAATACCAGGGAGCCTGGAACGCTAAGGCATAATTTTACCAATGAGGTTGGTCACAGAAAAGACCGCAAGACTAGTGTGTATAGCAGAAGAGTCTACATGTCTGAGGACTCCGATTCTTCATCCTCTTCTAAAGTGAACTTTTCTATTGGATACGAAAGCCAAGGTAGCAAAGAAGTGTCAGAGGTGATTCCACACATTGTTCTGCAGTCAGAACTAAGCCTGGAAGCCCGAAGAATTTTGGCAGCGAAAGCACTTGCAGATATAAATGAATTTCTGGGCGAGGATGAAGTGAAGCAGAAGGTGGAAATGTGGCAGGTAACTTTTACCTTGCTTAAATATAAAGGGCTCTGCGTATTTCACCTGGGCTAATTCCTAGAAGGGCAAAAGTGCCACCACAGGCTGTGAAGTGGAACCTTGGGACACCAGTTTATACTCTGGCTCAGTAATTGATTGTATTTGTCAGTTATGGGCCAATTCTTTCAAAAGAGAGCAAAATACACCTACAATCTTTAGCGGGAGATTAGGACATTGTTTCTGGTCGTATTCATTCATTTTACTGACTAATGAAAACTAAGGTAATTACCTGTGGTTGTAACTTGGCCGCTGGTCGCATGAAAGTACTGCAGATTTTAAGGTAGAGCTGGGTTGGTTTTAATCACTGCTTTCTCAGAACCAATCAGAGGATTATGTCTGTAAAGATACTGAACTGCTTATCCTCAAAACTAGATCCCCTGAGCAATGTTTGCTTTGAAATTGGAATCCAAAGCGGGTTTGTGTATTCTAGTAGATAACTGGGAGGTTCTAAGCTGCACTTGTGTTATTGCTGATTAATGTTGATGCTTGGGAAAAAAAAAAAAATATTTTTTTTTGTAACTCTTAAGTCTTTTTTTCTGTTGGAAAGTAAACTGCTACAATCGAAGAGAATGTTGGAAAAAGTAAATAGATGATGCATTTTTTTATTTTTTTATTTTTTTTTAAGAAAGAACTGAATTCTCGAGATGGAGCTTGGGATAAAATCTGCACCGAGAGAGATCCTTTTATCCTCTGTAGCTTGATGTGGTCCTGGATAGAGCAGCTGAAAGAACCTGTTATATCCAAAGATGACATTGACATGCTGGCAATAAATGGCACAGAATCACAGGATGCACTTTATTTACTGAGAAAGGTAGATTTCTATATGTCAATTCATTCTTTAACTGCCAAGTACATTTTGTTAATATGTGTTAAACTATTCATTTGTGGCCTTTAGGCAAGGGATTTGCACTTTCAAAAGGCAACTTTAGTCTTTTTAAAAATCAGAATGGGGATTACTTTGGTATTGAATAGTATGAATTGTAATCAGTACTATGATGATGAATATTTTAAGAAAACCACCAGATACTGTCTTTGAACACCATTCAGTAGAAACCCAACTTCAGCATATTTCCCTGGAAGTCCTCCAGTTTGAGATGCAGAGGCAAAGATGAGAAACTTTTTTTCTGTGACTCCATCTGTGGCTTTCATTAACGTCCCATCTGGCAGCTGTACTGAATGGTTGGTTGTCATATTTGCTGTGCAAACATCTTAATCCATCAGCTGTGGAAGAGCTGGGGCAAGGAATAGGAAGAATTTGCCGATTCAACGAATCAGAAGCCAGGCCAAATTCTTCCACATAATTCAGAACTGTGGCCATCTGTATTCTGGAATTCCTATGAGAAACAGGTACTTCTGATCCAAACTGTTAACTGTGTTTTCCCCAAATGGCTACATGCGGGGTAAATTAAAAAAATATAAAAATATCTTTTTTTGATCTCTTAATTACACAAATTTATTTCCTAATTCTTCAGGAATTCTTTGTTTCCAAAGTGTTTATGAAGAAAATAGGGCCCCTTTTAACAGCCTCCAGATATCCAAGCATACAGCTTTAGAACTTTATCTGCAGTCACTATCTTCGCGACATGACATTCAGAATTCCCAAGTTCATCTAAAAACATCATGTTTCTTCCACTCTATCAGATTTTTAACTTTCCTTTTGTATTAAATAAAAAAATAACTGCTTGCCACCTGTTAGAAATGAATGGAAAAGGAATAATAATTATGGAGTTTTTAAAAATTAAAATATTCATTTTACGTTACTTAATCTTAGCCTGTATTATTGCAGAACCAGAGAACAGTTGAGTTGGTAGGGACCTCTGGATGTCTTCTAGTCCTACCACCCTGCTCCAAACAGAGCCAACTAGAGCAGGTCACTCATGTGACAGATGCTCCAGTCCCTTTGTAGTCATCTCTGTGGCCCCTCCATGGCCTTCTGGTACCAACGAGCCCAGAGCTGGGTGCTCCTCTAATGCAGCTCAGGATGCTCTTAAGCTGCTTCTATCACTGTTGCTGGCTCATGTTCAGCTTTGTGTGGGTTGGGACACCCAGGTTCTTTCCTGCTAATCTTCCCCCTGTACATACTGATGCGTATTTAGCTGCCCTTCCTAGAAATCCCTGAAGTTTTAATTTAATTTTCACTGTTAAGTGAACTGTGAGTACAGAGATCTGTCTCCCTTGGAGCAGCCCCAGAGATAGTGTTGCTCCCTTTCTGCATTCTTGCTGGCACTGCCCAGGTGTCTTTCTGCCAGCTTCCTAAAGGAGGAAAAATGGTGAAGGAGGTGTGGGAGGACAGAGAGATGCAAATCATCCTGTGTTCATTGGGGAAAGAGTCCTAAACGTAGCATTTGGGACTGAAAAGATCAAATCTCACTTTTTTCTCTGCCAATTTACAGGAATGCTACTTGAAAAGTCTCTGAATGCACACCTGACCTCCTTGAAATTTCCAGAGCAGTTTGTGGTACACTAACTGGGAAGGGTAGTTACACTAAGGGAAGAGTTTATTGTGTCATGACTGAAATAATTATGTAGAGGCTCTTTAGGCTTGTGAAAATTCCCTCCCCGATTCCCGCACCTGAAGGTTTCACTACAGGCAGGCACAGTCTGATATTTAAACAGCAATTAACAAAAACTGGGAGTGAAATGTTGTGTTTTTTTCAGGAAAATATTCCTTCTAATGAGCTGCTGTTCCTTTTACCCACCAGGAGCAGTGTCAGACCATCCTTTGTATTTTACACTGTGTGGTGAACTTGCACGTGCTGCCCGCTGATGTGGAGGAGGCCTTACTCGCTCGTGCTATTAAAGCTTTCACTAAGGCAAGTAACCATTTATCCCAGAGATCACATTTCATTGATTTAACCCGCGAGGGGTGAATCAACATAGCAGGGCTCTGTGCAGAAAGTGACAGTAATTCCCTCACACTGAGCATTTTTGCATTTGATAATAATCAGCCTACATAAAGGATGGGAAGTATTCTCAACGTAATTAAATTCTGCCACTACAGCCTTAATCTTTTGGTATAATTTTTTTTCTGTTTCTAGTTGACTGCCAATTCATGGGCTTCTTCAAATTAGGGAAAAGATCATTTTTAAGCAGTGAGAGTAATTAGTCACTGGGAGTAGTTTACCAAAGGCTTTGGTAGACTCTGTACTACTTGGAGTCTTTCCATCAGATGAAATAATTTTCTGAAGTTACAATCCAATTCAGTTATGCTTTGGGCCCTTACTATAGGATGTGTATAAATAACTTCTGCTTTTGGAACCATTTAATAGCAGTGAGAGGTTAATTGTCCTATCGCTCAGCTCTGAGCTGCTTTCACCTGGAGTTCCGCAGGTGAAATGATTTGAACAGAACGCTCCTAATCTCTGGTACATCTACAGACATGTCACCTCTTAAAACAATCATGACAATCCTCCTTCTGTTAGTTTGTTTGAACGTCTAGCCATCATAAACTGGAAATACTTAGCACTAAGTGCTCCATCATGACACTCATACTTTCTTTGATAAATCTTAAAAACATTTTTTTTTTTGAAATGTTGGTTATCTACTTTTGCATTTTGCTTTGCGACATCTATTTAACAGCTGAACTTCATTTTCTCCCTCTTACTAGACAAGCTTCGATTCTGAAAACGGACAGTATGTCTACAATACCTTGAAAAAAGTATTTAAACAAACACTAGAAGAAAAAAGAAAAAAGCTTAAGGAAGGAACAGAGACCTCCTCTTGATGCCTGCACAGATACACCGAAGAATTAGATGGGCCTACCAAATTATTTTGCATTTCCCAGCTACCGTATTTTGTGCTGTCTGGCATGATTTACCTAACTTTGGGTAATACTAGTTATTAACAAAGCATTTTATTTTTTTTAGAGGGAGTTTTAGTGACGATTGTTTTATCTACACAGTTCTAAAGAACAGCCCCTGCATGACCGCAGTGTAGATTTGGGTTCAGGTACGATGCTTTTATATTGTGAACTGCTTTTTTCTTTTCAAACATATTTATTGATTTAGAAACCTCTGACATTGGCAAAGCAACGGTATTTTCAAGTTATAAAACTGCCATTAAGTTCAGTGCCATGATACACAAAGGTTTAGTAGATTGAGTTGATATTTATGTATTAAGTACATTTACATTCATGTTATTTGATTTTACTTTGCAGAAAATAAACATTGACTGAACTTATTAAATGCCTTTTCCTTTTAGAAATTTTAAAGTAAGACTAAGAGTAATAATAAACAGATTTTGAGGTCTACTATTGATGGCAAATAATTTTTCTTTTAGATCTCTTAAATAAGTGTTGCCAATGTATTTCTAAAAGGTGTTTTGGTAGAGAAACACATTAAGTGTATTGAGGCCATAATTTAGACTTTTTTGGCTAAGAAAGCTGTAACGTGTTTTTAACAGAAAATTGGTTGTGGCATTTTATGTGCTTTGAGTGAGTGAAATTTTACCTTATTAGCTAAACTTCTAGAGATCTTATTTTAAGGGAGAAAACACTTAATTACCAAACCTTAATACAGTTATAATTCTGTCTGTACTTAAGTTCAGCAAACACCTGCGTAAGTGTAACGTAATAACACTAAAAAATAGTCAATGAAAAACTTATTATCTGCAAAATACTTTAGAGAGGTATTTTTATCTACAAAGACAGAAACGACTGGGATATTACCGTAACAGCAGTTTTGATTATGGCCGTAGGATTTGGACTGGAATGCCAGTTTGCAGGAGTAACAGTTTGTCCAGTTTGATATATATGAGTAGTTAAACAAGAATCTGTCCTTTCCCAAAATATTTTTATTCAGTACTGTAAATGACTAATATTTGGAGTTGAAAATAGACCAGTTTAAAATATATATAAATTTCACATGTTTCAACTACTAGCCGATTATGTATCAAAGATCCAAACAAGAACTTTGGCAGAATCATCCTGAAATGAGCGCATTTGAAATTAAAATATTGCGTAGGAATCGCACACAAAAGAGCAGCTTCATAAAGAGAGAGGGCAACATAAGCATTTCAACGTCAGCCAGCAAACCCTAGCAGACACCTGAGGAAGTCCAACATGCATTTGAAGGAAGAAGTGATTACAGTTTACTCCAGTTAAGGGCTCCAAATAGTAAAGCACCAATTGCTGGTATTACACACGGGCTGTAGAAACCAGCTGGGTATTGTTTACATTGATATAAGTAACAAGGGCTTTCACATATCGCAGCATCACACAATCCCAGAATGATATGGGGTGTGAAAGGACCTCTGGAGATCATCTAGTCCAACCCCCCTGCCAAAGCAGGTCCACCCAGAGCAGGTTGCACAGGAACGTGTCCAGGTGGTTTTGACTGTCTCCAGAGAAGGAGACTCCACCACCTCTCTGGGCAGCCTCTGCCAGGGCTCTGCCACCCTCACAGGAAAGCAGTTCCTCCTCATATTTAGGTGGAAATTCTTATGTTCCAGTTTGTGCCTGTTACCTCTTGTCCTGTCACTGGGCACCACAGAAAACAGACTGGCCCCATCCTCCTGACACCCACCCTTTAAGTCTTTATAAGCGTTGATCAGATTCCCCCCTCAGCCTTCTCTTCTCCAGACGAAAAAGACCCAAGACCCTCAGCTTTTCCTCATCAGAGAGATGCTCCAGGCCCCTCATTGTCTTTGTAGCCCTCTGCTGTCCCCTCTCCAGCAGTTCCCTGTCCTTCTTGAACTGGGGAGCCCAGAACTGGAAACAGTTCTCCAGATGGGGCCTCACCAGGACAGAGTAGAGGGGGAGGAGAACCTCCCTCAACTGCTGCTCACTCTTCCCAAGGCACCCCAGGATGCCACTGGCCTTCTTGGCCACAAAGGCACATTGTTGACTCATGGTCATCTTATGGTCCACCAGGACTCCCAGGTCTTTCTCCTCAGAGCTGCTCTCCAGCAGGTCAGCCCCAACCTGTCCTGGTGCAGGGGGTTATTCCTCCCCCGGTGCAGCACCCTGCACTTGCCCTTGTTGAAGTTCATCAGGTTCCTCTCTGCCCAACTCTCCACATATCATTAGATCCAGCTAGAATAATCTTTCTGAAGTCAACTTCAGGTGTTGCCATTTGAAAAATGACCTGCGCCCAGTCTGTGTAAAGGGATATTGTAGAACTGGGTGCTTTTTTATTTAGTAAATTTTTTTGTTCGCTGCCAAATGCAGTTGAAATTGTGGCCACACTACCCACCGCATCTGACTGAACAAAACCAGCACATCTAAATGAATAATCAAACCTACAAACTTTAGCAGTGACTGATTGATTAATTAATTACTGACCTGGGTGATGTAACAGCTTAAACAGCAAATACACCTTGTCCTTATCGCTTCTTTCTGCTCTGAACCTGACTCACAGCCCTGTGCGAGAGCCCTGCAGCTGGGGGGACTGTAGGGGCACGTTTCTCCTGCTGCTCCTCCAGAAGTGCTGCCTCATCACACTGACCTTCCATCACCTCATCCTGCTGCAGCAAAACAGCCAGGAGGTGGTTGCAGGTTGGGACATGAAGACCCTAGCTGGCACCTACTGCCTTCTCTGGTCTTCCAGGAAATTCCTCTCCCATCACAAGGTCACCTCTCCCATTAGAAGGTTACAGCAACAGCTACTGCAGTAAAACACGGAAACCACACAAATCTTACCACAAAGTCATGTCAGAAGTTCAGAATCCACACACCCCAACCATACAGGAGAAGTTCCTCCACTGCTGCAGGGCCATCCATCTCCCCAACATCAGGACTCCTCTTCCTTGGTCCTCTCTTACTCCTGAGCTGTAAGATATGGTAACTACCAAAATAGCACTAGAAGAATCCTGAGTAGAAAACCATGCAAATTATGCCCTATGTAGCCAAATGGCTCCTTCTCCTTCTGTCATGCTCTGCCACCCCACACAGCGCTGGGGGAGGCTGTGTCCGGAGACACCAGTGTGTCCAGAGAAGGGCAACAGAGCTGGTGAGGGGTCTGGAGAGCAAGTCTTGTGAGGAGCGGCTGAGGGAGCTGGGGGTGTTCAGCCTGGGGAAAAGGAGGCTGAGGGGAGACCTTCTGGCTCTCTCCAACTCCCTGAAAGGAGGGTGTAGCCAGGGGGGGGTCGGTCTCTTCTCCCAAGGAACAGGCGATGGGACAAGAGGAAGTTGCACCAGGGGAGGTTTAGGATGGATATCAGGAAAAATTTCTTCACAGAAAGGGTTGTGAAGCCTTGGAAGAGGGCAGTGGTGGAGTCCCTGGAGGGATTTAAAAGTTGGGCAGACATGGTGCTGAAGGACACGGGCTAGTGGTGGGTTTGTCAGTGTTGGGTTGATGGTTGGACTCAATGATCTGAAAGGTCCCTTCCAACCTGGACAATTCTATGATCTGGTGTGTGGTACTGACTGATGCTACAAGGGATTCAGGTACTGCAGCATCTGCCCAAAGAGCAAACTGACCCTCAGCCACTTGAGTTAGAAAAGCTGGGTTTTCCCAACCCACTGTCCAGGCCTAGATGAGTTCTAAGGTGGGTTTCCAAGGTTGTCCAAGGGTGTTGAGAATTTTCATTGGGTGAGAAGAGATGGGGGAAGGAGCTTTTTAGATCCAGTCAGTGACTACAAGACAGTCCCTTTGCATGTGGCCAAGGAAAGGCAGCTTTTTGTTGTTCCAGCTTTCACCCAGGGCAGTCTTGGAGGTACCACCTCCTCCCTTCTCTGGGATTTTGGCTCTTCAAATGCCAAGAATGCCTCATGAAGCACGGCTGAAAAGCACAGACTGTAGTCTGGCAGTAGTCTGGGAGAGAAGGAGGATAGGTAAGGGATGCAGGACTTTGAAGCCTGGAAGAGGAGACTGGAAGAACGTGGATGTGCTCCCATAGCAGCAGCCCCTCCTGGCTGTGCTGTGACTGTGCAAATACAAGCAAGCTCTGCCGTCTCCACACTCCAGTGGACACAGTTAAGAGGATGGCCTTGAAAATGCCACCTTTCCCACGTGTGATCATGGCCAGGTGTTAATGGCAGATAGAGAGAGGCCAACTCGATTGGTGTTTGGAGCTGCCAAATAAAGGGACACAGGGAGTAGGTGTGTGCAGAACTGGATAACGCTGTGGTGCAGAAAGGGGACTTTGGTGGACCTGTTGGAGCCGATCCAGAGGAGGCCAGGAAAAGGATCCAAGGGCTGGAGCCCAAGACTGGCTGAGAGAGTTGGGGGTGTTCAGCCTGGAGAAGGGAATGGTGCAGGGGACCTTAGAGCCCCTTCCAGTCCCTAAAGGTGCTCCAGGAAAGCTGGGGGCAGAGCACGTGGTGCTCCTACTTCCCACTTCCCCATGAGTCCACCCATGGCTGACCCTTCAACACATCCAAACTCAATGATGGGCTGTGGCACTTGAGGCACGGACTCCGCTAAGTGGTGAAGCGAAGACGTTTATTGTTTCATTTTTCCAGCATGTATAGTTTGTCTTTGATCGCGCGTTGTGCTCTTTACAGAGATAGGTTACAAGTGGATGACCATACACCCCTGTGAGCAATACAATGGGCTACATTTAAATGTTTTATCCCGCCTGGCTGACAAAACATTACTGTTTCGGTGCACTGCTGTTTCACACCACACACACATCAACATCTAAGGACATTGTTTTATTGGTCTCAAGGCCTCCTTCCCATCAACACAAGAACACCTGCCCAGCTCTCGCTCAGCACCGCGTCTCCAACTTTCTTACGTCCTTTGTTACGTGTCCTTATCTGCCGTTGATATTTGGGCTCCTGTATCAATGGGAAATGTTGGGGAATGTTGGGGAACTTGAAGTAGCAATCAGTAGTTGCCACCATCAGCTCAGGACTGGGAGCCTGAGGACTGCAGGCAGCAGCCCCAAATGCTTGACCCCAGTTTCCTGCGTATTGGCAGTCTGGGTTCAGTGCTGGTGGATTCAGTGGATGTCATAAGGTGTCATGCCATCTCCCAGCACAGGCCCCGGAGGACTATCATGAGGAATTCATGATGGATTGCAGTAACATGGGAGTTGGAAGCCCATTTAATGCACTGGGAGAGAGCCCTTTATCTAGCAACATCTTCAATCACTTTGTGTGATCATTGGTGGCCAAGAGGACTCCTGATTCCCCCTTTCTACTTTGGCTTTTCAGAAAGAGATATACTGGGTCTTTTCTATTACATGGACTTCAGTTGAGGGTCTCCCCTGGCTTGTATCCTGTGAGGTGCACAGTGGTAAATAGGACAAGGAAGACATGGACCTGATTGAACAGGTCTAGAGATGATGGCACGGGGAGATGTTTTGGTTGGCTCTGTAGCTGGAGGTTTCTGAGCTGGTTTTGGGCTGGGACACAGACAGCAGGCTGCAGTGCTCAGATCACAAGGTGAGAGCCATGGGAGGAGACGGTAGAAGATGTGGAGAGTTCTGATGCCCTCTTGGCTGGCTCCTGGCAGATCCCAAAGACTCTTTCCAGGCCATGTGCAACAGCCCCCAAATCTGCTTCCGACCTCTGTGCAAACAGCTCCTGAGTCCTCATGGGCAAAGGGGGGCAGTGGCTGCCCCTGCCACCCGCCTGGAGCCACCACTGGCCGCAGAGGCCCTGGACCATCCCTGGGGCTCGGCAGCGCCCGCAAGGGCTGAAACCCAGCGTGGCTGCCACAAGGCTCTGATGGATGCCTTCCTGCTCTGCAGGCTCCAGCCCGTCGACACCTGGAGCATAAAGCCTCTGGTGTCTGAGTCCCATGGCTACTGCAGAGTGAAATACACCCATCCAGCTCCTTCAGAATGTCCCTGAATTCTTCACATGGCTCCAGGGACTTCTTCCCTCCTTCAGCTGGGTACTTTGCTCTTGAAGGACTTGAACACAAAGCAGTCATTTTGATTACACAGTAATCAAATAAAGAAAACCAGTGCAAAGCCTGTGGGATCACAGAAGCCCAGACTGGCAGGAGTTTGCAGGCACCTCTGGAGATCATCCAGTCCAACTCCCTGGCAGAGCAGGGTCACCCAGAGCAGGTTGCAAAGGAATGGGTCCAGCTGGGGTTTGACTGTCTCCAGAGAAGGAGACTCCACACCTGCTCTGGGCAGACTGTTCCAGGGCTCTGCCACCCTCACAGGAAAGAAGTTCCTCCTCATGTTGAGAAGGAATATCCCCTGCTCCAGATTATGCCTGTTGCCCCTTTTCCGTATCCCCACGCGCCGCTGAGAAGCGTCAGACCCCATCCTCCTGAAACCCAACTTTTAGCTAGCGCTCAGCGTTCATGAGGTCATCATCTCATGCTCCAGAACCTCATCATCTTCAGAGCCCTAAATGGTAAGTGAGGAATAATACTGAGGGGTGGCTGAAGCTCTCCCCCGGGAGAAGCTGTTGGAACCAGAAGTGGTTGTAAGAGTAGATAGAACGGTGGGGAAACAGTTGAGATGGCGACGATGCAGAAGACGAACTCGAACTCCTGCTCGCCCAAGGAGACGGAGCCCCGGGTATTGTCCAAATCCCAGCACTGACTGTGGGCGCCGGGGATGGGGACTTCGGGGAGACCCGACCCTGGTGACAAGA
>JAOTQQ010000003.1:22708112-22718628 GCA_026546715.1 Gallinago undulata | reverse complement strand
AGCCCAGGCCACCCTGGTGTGCAGGGCCACCAGGAGGAAGAGGATGAGGACGAAGCGTTGTGTAGGGGCCATGGACCCCTGCGCTCGCATCGTGTCGCTGCTGCTGCAACTGCTGCTGCTGCTGCTGCTGCTGCACTGGGGAGCACGGGCTGAGCCGTCAGTCCTTATGGTGTCTTGGTGACCTCACAATCCATCCATGATTTCACAGAGGAGCTGTGATGTCACAAACGGGCCCTGGCTGCTTGGGAACTGCTCTTAGTGGGCTGGTGGAGAGCTGCTGGAGCATAGCCCAGGGAGCTGCCCTCCCGGAGAGAGCGGTGCTTCCCCTCTGGCAGCTCAGTCCAAGGGCTGGATGGAGCCCCCACCCCTGGCTTAGCCCACAGCTCTGCCCTGTTTTTCCAGTCATCAATATGGGGACAGCAAGAAGCTCACTCACAGTGTCCCAGAAGAACAGGAGACCACAGCCCAGGGGTTTCTGACTTTCTCAGGTGCTGTGGTCATGAACTTGAAGAGCGATTTCAGCCTTGAGATCAGTGCAAGGTCCCCTTCTGTAACAGCTTCCAGGCTGGAGCACTGTTCCTTGGAGGACATCCAGGACTAATCAGTCACTTTGGTTTGATGGGAAAGACAAAGCCTTTTGTCCTTTTCATTTCTTCTTCATGTGAAATGTAAGGGACTGCTTTCTGTCAGGGTTTTTAGAAAGCAAAGTCAATCAATAACCATTCTCTTCAATTATTGGACATGTAAAAGGAAACACTGAGAGAGCACACATCGGGTATATGCTGCCTGACCAAACCTAGTGGCCTCATATAATGGAGTGACTACATCAGGGGACAAGGGAAGAGCTATGGATGTCATCTATCTGGACTTCTGTAAGGCTTTTAACACGGTCTCCTCAACATCCTTCTCGATAAATTGAAGAAATATGGATTTGATGGGTGCGCTGTTTGTTGGATGAGGAATTGGTTGGATGGTTGCATCTAGAGGGTAGTGGTCAACGGCCTGATGTCCGCATGGAGATCAGTGATGAGTGGTGTCCCTTAGGGGTCTGTATTGGGACAGCGGGAATGAGGGCACCCTCAGCAATTTTGTGCATGACACCCAGCTTTGAGTTGTGGTTAGACACAGCTGAGGGAGGGGATGCCATCCAGAGGGATCTGGAGAAGCTTGAGAAGTGGGTCTGTGTGTGAACCTCATGAGGCTCAACAAAGCCAAGTGCAAGGTCCTCCTGCACCTGCGTCAGGGCAATCCATAGTATCAGCACAGGGGGGAGAGATGGAGAGCAGCCCTGCCAAGAAGGACTTAGGGATACTGGTGGGTGAAAAACTGGACGTGAGCCAGGAACATGTGCTGGCAGCCCAGAAACCTCCCACACACCCAGCAGCATGGCCAGCAGGGGCAGGGGGGAATTCTGCCCCTCAGCTCCATGCTGGTGAGACTCCCCACCAAGTGCTGCCTCCAGCTCTGGGGCCACCAACAGCAGAAGGACATGGACCTGTTGGAGCACGGCCAGAGGAAGCCATGGAGATGCTGCAAGGGCTGGATCCCCTCTGCTGTGAGGACAGGCTGAGAGAGTTGTGGGGTTCAGCTTGGAGAAGAGAGATCTGGGAGATCTCATAGCTGCCTTCCAGTACTTGAAGGGGGCTTATAAGAAAGTTAGGGACAGACTTTTTAGCAGGGTCTTTTGCAATAGAACAGGGATAATGCCCTTAAATTGTAAGAGGGGAGATTCCAACTAGATATAAAGAAGTAATTTTTTATTCTTAGGGTGGTGAGACCCTGGTCTATATTGCCCAGAGAGGTGGTAGATTTCCCATTCGTGGACACATTGCAGATCAGGTTGGATGGGGCTTTGAGCAACATCGTCTAGTTGGGAGATGTCTCTGCTCATTTCAGGGGGGCTGGACTAGGTGGCCTTTAAATGTCCCCTCCAACCCAAACTATTCTGTGATTCAGGGTGCTGGAAGCATTGACTGCAAATTGCAAAGACAATCTGAACGTGAAATATGTGTTAGGATATTCCCTGAGAGCACGTGGCAGAGGAAGAAGTTACTGGTCTGAGTAGTTTGTCATGGACTGGAGCAGAAATTACATTAACTGTAGTGCCTGAGAACACCGGGTCCCTCCGTAACAATAAATGGAATTAAAATGAAGGACTTTCCTGGTTATGCCCAAGTCATTGTGCTCTCCTGGCAGGAAGCTGGCTGACTGCTGGTGCCACCTGCTCCACACACTTTGGTGGTGTCCTACCTTTCTGGGAAGTGTTTTTCCCTCTGTTCTTCAGCCCTCCAGAGGGAAAATGGAAATAACATGGAAACCAGCATGCCAGCTGCCAACAGGGCTGGAGTGTCCCTCCCCAAGTAAGTAACCCTGCAAAGTCATCAAGAGGTCCTGAACAGACACTGGCATCCTTTTAACTACAGATTGGGGTAAAGTGTTTAGTTTTAAGGCTATATTTAACACACAAAATGAAGTTTTATTTTTAGCTATGAATTTTCCATACAGAGACAGCACTCGTTTACTTTGGATAAGATGTAAATTTCAGAAAGCATTTTGATTTATAAATTTTCACGCTATTTATAAATATTCACGCTACATCTTGGTCTGAAGACTCAATAGTCTGCTCCTGTGAGAATCACAGAGGGATCTTTCCTTCATTTTGACTCCTGGATGAAGAAAAAAAAAAAGTCATTAACCAGCAGACAAACTCTTCTTGCCACTTCTTTTTCTTGGCCCCGCTTGTCCCTGGAGAACAGTGATGCTCTGTGGCAAATGCTTGAGTTTTTCCCACTCTCCATCCACACAGAATAGCACAGGAACAAAGAGCTGAGATTTTCCTATGCCTCTTGGATACAAAACCTAGTTATTCTAGGCCTGGGTCTGCCAGCGTCTCATCTGCACACAGGTGATTCTGCTGGTAAAGAATTCTCCTCTATTACTCCGTATCTTTTGAGACACACATCTAGTTACCTTATGAAGCATTCTGAGAAGAGAACGTGATCTTAATTTTTTGATGGCAAATGGGTTTGTGGGGCAGTATTTGCTTCATTCTTCTGCTTTAGGGCTACTGGTCAATCAGTAAAAGCCCACCTTGAAAGAATAAACTGAGATTTATTGCTGTGTCAGAGGTTCAGTGGTGTCCCCTGCTCTACCCTGCATATCTGTTTTCCACAGACAATTGTGCAGTCAATTTATTGTGGAGTTTTGTCATCTGGTGGGGTAGCAGGACGCTAAAAATTTGACAGAAGGTGTTGTCAGAGGAATAAACTAACAGGAGGTGTTTCCCACGGTTGCTGGATGAAAAGTTGCTCCCCAGAGAGAGGACTGGAGATCTGATGTCCTGCAGGACCAGTCCTGAGACACCTGTTTTCAGTCTGATGAATATTCCCATCTAAGCAAAAGCAGAATTTCAGAAAGCAAACAAAGATCCCTGGTTTGTCCTGCTCTTCCAGTGACTGCCTGGAAAGGGCCATTCTCTCAGCCAGAAAAAGAGATGTTAAACCATTAAAGTATAAAAAAACTCCAAACCTGTTATTTTGAAGAAGACACAGGAAACATTAGTTGGGTATTTGAAGCTGAAAGCTTAGGTAGAAGACAGGACCCAGTGGTAGGGCATGGGCTGAGAGGGAACTTCATGAAACAGGTATTTCTTTACCTGTGAACCAGTAAAAAATCATCCAGTTTTCCTTAGTCACTGCATCTACCAGTGAGGAAATTCACCATGATAGCAGTTTAGCACCTCAGAAAGCAGAAGAAAGATGGGATATTACAGATGTTTCTTTCTGTACAGCTGTAACTCAGAAACGTGAGGACATGTCAATACCAGCCTTGGTGGCAGCCGTCCTCACTGCCCGATGGGACAACCCCGCTGGAGATACCACACCAGCACACGGCAAACTCCCAGCATCATCTGGAGGAGAATAAACTGGGACTGACCTACTGCAGACAGCAGTAGGAACAGATTTCCTCATGGGAGGCAATAAAACAACCTATTTGTTTCATTTGTCTTGTCTTAAGCCCACAGTTTCTGCCTGCTGGAGACACGTGCCAGCTGCAGCACCCCCCTGAATTACAGACACCAATTTCCGAAGCAGCCTCAGGCTCTGGACTAATCCTTGAAAGAGTCTACACCAATATAGCTATTTTACAAGTACACTTTCAGTAATAAAGGTATTTCGTGTTGAACCAAAGCTGAGAAATCAAATGCCTGTACCTGACTTGCAGGAGACCTGGTTAGTTCCAGTAGGTCAGGCTGTGGACATTGTCCATTTATCCTTTAAAGTGGCTCAAAAATGGCACTCAATCTAAAATCAAACAAGCCACCACCAAAAAACCAACAAACACAAAAATGAGAAAAAATATAAACATCACCAGCAAAACCCCATCCTGTACCTCCTGCCTTGCTTTACCTTTCTGGGCAATTATACGGTCACATTCCTCAGCAAAATAACCATTTTTTCCTCCCCCATCTCAATATACTGTCTTTTAAGAAGAACATTTACCAGGAGAGCAGAGATCCTGCGTTTCTCTACATCCTCATATTAGTTAACTGTTAACAGACCTCAAAATGGCAAATGCTCTGGATTAAAAAATTCCATTGCAAGAAGGGTTTCACATCTCAGAAATTAATGGGTGGCAAGCTTTTAAAAAGGAGTGGATGTTAAAATAATACAGTTGACTGATATATATATTTTTATACACATATATACGTCTTGAAAGTCAAAGTCTCAGTTTAAATATATTTCAATGAATATTTTGTCATTGCAGATAAAGAACTTTTGCAGGGTCATAATTAATTTGTGAAAAAAAAAAATTACCTTTTATACATCCCTTAAAGAGAATTTGAGCCATGTTACTCAAAATCTACTTTTTTCATAAGAATTGATTTGTATTATATTGAACAAGGGAAAAATCATAGGGTTCTGCTGCAATATTGATGTCAAGTCTGGAATTGAGCTCGTGCTCGCGATTCCCACCATCGTAGGCAGCATCAGCTGGCTCTTCCCCTGCCATGCTGGCACCACGGGTGTAATTAAACAGTGAGAAGGTCCTGATGTGACACGGTGATTTCTCACGTGCTGGGTGGGATCAGAGATGCAGGAGATGACACTACAGCTGTTGTCATCTGGGAGCAGAGACCTGCCGTTGCCATGGAGGTGTCATAACAAGAGAGCGGGGTTAGCTCTAGAAGCCCAGGGCCAGGGGTGGCTCTAGCAGAAAGGGCCTTTCTGCTGGAGAATGGAGAACCACTACCACCACTGACCTAGCAGAGATGTTTCAGCCTGAATGTCCTGCCTTCGAGCTTTCTGATGAGGGTCCCGACCACCCCTTCCACAAGAAGGTGCTGCAGCAATCCGAGAAGTCAAACCACATCAAGCAAGAGCATTCTGAAAGCGCAGCCCCCTCCTGAGCTGCACTGAGTCGTGCTAAAGTGAACGTTCCCCGTGGTGAAGATGCAGTGTTCACAGGTCTCTGACAGCATAAATGAAAGCGCTCTCTCCTCCTGCGTGTGCTGTGAACCCTCCCCACGGCCCCAGCAGCTTCCAGCACCTCAGGGGTATTCCCTCCCAGAAACGCAACTCACATCCCAAGCACTACATTTGAGCCTTAAACCACCACACCGTTAATTCCATAAAAACCTCTGTACTGAGGGAAGGTTAGGTTAGTGACTTAATTAAGGTCAGATTAATAACTTAAGGGGATTACAAAATAATTTACATTTATTTTAGAATAATAAATGCCAAGCTACAACACTTCATATATTTGCTATGATAATTTTCCAGAGTGGTCAAAAATATATCCATACAAGAGAATCTTACATTTTTGCCAGAGCCTACCTACCCCTTTTTTCCCTACATCATTTCTCTACATTTCTTCACTAATGAATACAGAAGCATTCCTGCTTTTCAGGGTAACATCTGTTCAATCTCCGCACGTTTTAACTTCGGAAAACTTCAAAAGTTAACAGCTGGGATTGTGGTTTGTTTTTTTTTTTTTTTGTTCTTCTGGTAGTATTCAGAACTATGTTTTTTGAAATCTAACAAACTGGGGACACATCAAATAGCACTCCTATGGGAGAGGAGACCCCATAGGATTCTGGGGGGTTATTTTGTTCCAGGTGTAGGAGGTTTCTGTTTAAAATACGGTGTCAGCTCAGGCCATGGGGTGGCAGGGATCAGTCCCAGGCCCCCTCCTGCAAACACCGACCTTTGATGCTTTTAGTCTGGCTCCCAAGGTATGTGCATGGGTCCTTCCTCCCTCCTCTCATCCCTTGTGAACCCACCCACCACCTTCAAGTCCATTTAACCAAAATAAGCGCAAAGAGAGTAAGTTCCCACAAGCTTCAGGATGGTTTTCCATCAGCAGTCTCTGTGAAAAGAGGGCACAACATTAAGTTGAAACTTTTTTCTTTTTTGAGATGACAGGATTCACATGGGAATGGTGGAGAAATAGGAACGTCCTGATTGTGAGAAAAGCTTCAGCTGTCACTTTTACGTTACTAGATAATGGAAAATCCAGCAGAAAACCAGTTCCAGTGCTACAGGACCAGAGTTTCACGTTCACCAGCCTGAGATACTCAGTCCAGTCCCAGTGCTGCCAGCCCTTTTCGCGCTTTAATCCTCTTTACTATTTTGACCACCATCAAATGTTGTATAATTTATAAGGGCACAAGTAGGGACATGTTCACTGCGACGCAGAATGGACAGAACTGGGGACCAGCCACAAATTTTATCCCTCATATCTCTTGCTTCTCACTCAGAGGCTGCCGAGGTGCTGTTTACTGGTCATGGCCAGTGTGTTTGGAGATAACCAGAGCTCCATAAGGTCAAGGTGATGGTCAAGACTGGTCATCACCTGTTGCTCTGCCAAGAGGTCCCTTCTACCTCCCAACCATCCTGTGATTTAGTGAGACCTGCAGCATCCACCAGCCACCTTTTCACTGCAGCTAACAGAGCCTGGGCTTTCAACAACAGCCCATTTTCAATGAACTGGATTGGACAGATTTATCAGAACAAGTGGCTTATACATCTAAATTATTTTCTTCTTTACTGATACCAATGGAATTTGCCAAGTCTTTGCTTTCAACATTTTCTATGCTGTGATTGCTCTTAGATGGATCACACTTCCAGTGTCTGAAGGGGGCTACAAGAAAGCTGGAGAGGGACTTTTGACAATGACATGTAGCAATAGAAGGAGGGGGAATAGTTTTGAACTGAAAGAGGGGAGATTTAGATGAGATACCTGAAGGAAATTCTGTGCTGTGAGGGTGGTGAGAGCCTGGCCCAAGTTGCCCAGAGAAGCTGTGGCTGCCCCATCCCTGGAGGGGTTCAAGGCCAGGTTGGAGGGGGCTTGGAGCAACCTCGTTTAGTGGGAGATGTCCCTGCCCAGGGCATGGGGTGGGACTGGATGGTCTTTAAAGGTGCCTTTGAACCCAAACCATTCTGTGATTCTGTGACTGACTCCCTCCCACAACCCTCAATGTTAGGCACATCCTCAAAATTGCTAAAAATGTGTACTTTCATTTTCGTGTACCTCCTACAGCCCTGCCGAATATGGCTCCTGGAAGACAACACTTAATAACTACTACTTTTAGTAAATGCTGTCTGTGCAGAAGCAGAAATTACTAGTGTCTAAGCAAAATCCAAGGGCAGGATGGCATTTCACTGCTGAATGTTGCTCGGAGTCATCTTTCTCGGTGCTCACACCCCATCTTGTGACGCTTGCTGGAAGTGCAGGACCTCCCAAAGGCCCTCCCGGTTGTACCCGACAAGTTTCTCACTCCAACGCGGGCAGTAACTCCTGCATTCATCAGAAAATGCATCAAATTGCACCTGGAAGTAAAGATTAAAAAGTTATTCAGCAGCCAGCCAAAGTTATTTGTCAAAGTTTTGCCGGCACAAGGATGAAAACTGCATTTGAGTTCACCTTGTAGCTGTTGAGGCGCTGCAGTTTAATTTGTTTGACACACAAAACCGTCTGCGTTACCCAGACACGTCACTGTTTAATCTGCTCATTGGTCTCATCGAGGCTCCACATTCCCTTCTTACATTTGTGATAAAAATCCTCATTTGTGAAGTAAGACAGGACACCGTACACACAAGAATGTCATCAAACTCTAGAAACTTTCACAAAATTGTTAAGAACTCGCAAAAGTTTCATTATTTCTAGCATTTCTCAAAAGAACAAAATAAAAGCTTATTCACAGAGAAAGACTGGCAAGCATACTCTGTGCATTCACGTGTTTTTTAAGCTCTCTCTATGCCAAAGATCTTGTGAAAATTGAGAGAGACAGAAAACAGATCTCTGTTTGAAGTTTGTTTTTAAAGATAGCATTTTCCTCCCCGGCCCTGATGAGTCTGATGTTGCAGACACGCTGAGAAGCTGAAGGACCATCTCCCCTCCCCTAAAGGGCTGTGATGTGCCTTGTAGCATCCTCAAAAAGTTAAAATTCAATAAGGAATATAAGCAGGAAAGGTATTTTGATCAAGTAACAACACATTAACATAACACTTCTAAGTCAGATTGCTTCTGAAGTAGAACAGGATAAAACCCAAATACAGGCAGAGAGAAAAATACAGACAAGCTTTGCCAAAAATACACAAATTGCAGTAAACAGTGGGCTAGAGGTTTATCTCCCCAACTGCAGAGGTCTGTAACTTGTAAACAGGGATCACAAGGGTGACTGCTGGATAAATTACTCTTCTTCCCAGCAAGGAACAGCACAAACTCATTACAAACTGCGGAGAAGGATGAAGGCAGAGAAGGCACTTCACTGGTCACTCCCCCATTAAACAAAGTTATAATCCCTCAAAGAATGCTATCAGCAAAGCAATGAAAGTTCAAGTTGCGCTGCTCATTTAGATATCTACTTTATAAACTACAAAAACAGGATAAAACCAAAAGCTGTCAATGCCAAGGGGGAGAGCCACTTAGGCAATGCTCAGAGGCCAGCAAGAGCTCTGGGTTGAAACGGCATGTACATAGAGTGCATTTATGAGGAACTGTTACTCCTCACCCCTCAGGAGAGCTCCCGAAGGCACTATAGTTGTCCACACCAGTCAATGCCTCCTGGCTGCAGTTGGTGTTTGGGATTTACCCAGTGCATAACTACTTAGCACCATAGAATACTTCAGATAGCCACTATTTGACAAGACAGATGCTCCATCACTCGTCTCAAATCTTTTGACCAATTTCCAGCCGAGGCAGCTTACAAGAAACAACCTGGAAGGGGGCCAGAGGGGCAATGGCAATGAGCTAGAGGGATCCAAAGCCAGGTAACAGATGCCAACAAGAGCCACGACTAATAGCTGTCCTGGGAGCCCAAGCTGCCGCTGGCCCTAACACAACAAACTGTGTGGGGACACACAAGGAAAGGCCAGGGAAGGGCCAGGCCGCACAGCCCCTTCCTGAAGGGAGAGACCTGGCCGCAGGCCTGCGGGCAGGCTACAGCACTACCGAGAGATCCGCCCTCAAGGCGGTGGAAAGTGAAGAACGGCCCCAGGGAGGGCGGGAGGGTCCGCGGCCCCCTCAACCCCAGCGGGCACTGCACCAGCGCTGTGGCCGCCGGGGGCGCCATTTCAGGGCTGCCCCCCAAAGACGCCTGACATAAATGGCGGAGGGGGCGGAGACGTTTCCCCGCTATCCAATGAGAGGAAAGAGTCCCGGATGGAGGCGGTGCCGCACGGCGCCGAGACCAATGTACGTGAGAGTCGGCGGATGATAGACAGGTGGCGCCCTCCGCCCGACAGCTCCGGGAGGCGGGGCTTGGCGCCCGCCAGCCAATAGGGCGGGCGGTGCGGGGCGCGTCGCGCTGTCCCGTGGTACCTCGCGGCGAGCGGCGGCAGGAGCGGCCGCGACTCCATCCGGGTCCCGTGCGCGGCTCCGGGTCACCCTGCGGCAGGTAGCGGGGCGGCGGTAGCAGCGGGCGCGGTCCCTGTGGGGTGCCGCCATCGGCGAGCTGAGGAGGGAGGGGTGACCGGCGGGTAAACGAGCACGGTAGGGCTAGGGTGTGCGCGGCGGGCAGGACGGGTTGCCCTCTCTCTCCCGGGCGCGGAGGCCTTGGCGCGGCCCCTCTGCTGAGCGCCAGGCTGAGGGCTACCGCCGGCGGGGGGGGGAGGAGGGGAGGGGCGGCGGGTGTCTGTAGTCTCCTGCTGCGGCTAGAGCGCGGCCTCCGGGTTCCCCGCCCGCGGGGCTCTGCGTTTATCGTCGTTATTTTTCTCATGGAGGGGCTTTTTTTTATTTTTTTTTTTTTCCCTCCCCCCCCCCCCCCCAATCATCTCTCTCCTCCAGACTTAACTTGAAGGCCCGGAAGTGCCGCCCCCCCCCCGGGCGCTCTGGAGTGGTGGGTCGGCCCCCGGGGCCCGCCGGGGATAGGCCGCGGATGCCGTCAGCGCCTGGGTACGTCACTTCCGCTAGCAAGTGTGGGGGCAGGGGAGACCTTGGCCTTGTGGGGGGGACGACACCCCCCTTCTTCCCCCAGGCCCCCCCTACCCTCCTTCTCCCCGGGGTGCCCCCC
>JAOTQQ010000003.1:22697022-22708012 GCA_026546715.1 Gallinago undulata | reverse complement strand
GGTCCCCCTCGCAGCCCCAGCTAGGGGTGCGAGGGGGACCCCGGGGAGAAGGAGGGTGGGGGCACCTGGGGATGTGCCGTTTTGGGCTTGTTTCCCTTAAAATTATATGTTGAAATCCTACACAAGGATGTTAGATCTTCACGGTGGGTCAGATTTAATCCAGGGGAGAATTGGGGGGGGGAGGGAGAGGGGTGGAGAGAAATGACTTCCTTTCTTCAAAATGAATTGTATATCTTCAACTTAATTAAGCACTGCTTAAGAAACCGGGCGTCCGCTTCCTAATTCTTCAAGGAGGGGGAAGAGCATCCTCAGCTTCAGTGAAATAGTCACTGACTGGTGTGGCTCCTGTTGTCAAATTGGAAATGTTTTAACAGCAACATTTGGGTGTTAAATAGCTTGAATTTACCTAATGGGTTATTTAAAGTGGTTGTTCCAACTCATGGCAGTTTTTTCAGGGTGATAATAGATTTAGTATTATTTCTTTGGCCGTGTAATAGGGTAGCCCTTCATGAAGATGGACTTACTAAATAGCAGCATTGTGATATTTTTAATATAAAATCGTTGGTTGTAATTTTTTTTTTTTTCACTGAGCTTTTCGCCAACTTGTTCTGTGTATCTTCAACCTCAATTCATATAGGCCACACTCGGAAGTTATTTTGCATAATAAGCCTGGAGACTTGGCAAAAGGAAGCTTAGATAAAACATCAACTCGCTCACTTTGTTTGTCTACTACTACTAACAAGCTATATCCGTATCTCGTTTTCCTTTTGATAAATGCCTTCTGTATTTTCCTCTGCTGTTAGTAGTGGGAAAACATCAGTTCATTTGCAAAATAGCAAAAGGCTCCAGGGACTCATAAAGGGCAATAGATGTTTAATTATGTTGCTGATTAATAACATAAAATGGTATTCTTGAAAATGTTCTCACACACTAATTTCATTATTTGATGAATTTGTGTAATTATATTACCATGAAAACTTCATGCAGAAAAAGTTAGGCCACGTGCTGGGAGCATGTACTAAGAGACACAAATCTAGGGAATAAATAAACGTTTGTATGTTTATGCTTGAAGCAGGGACAAATATCTGAAATGATTGTTTCCTTTGAGAAATGGGCTGAGCCCTCTGTGCCCTTTGAAGCTGTAGCTCAAGTGAAGTGTGCTTATATATATATATACATTGCTCATATACATTCCTCCTGTGCACTGACAGGCAGGTATTCAAAAAGGATTTGTGAACATCTGATAACATTTTACTGTAGACTTTCTCCTTGCTACAGCATGTTACCTAATTTTACTGGTGTTTTTGCCAGCGTTGTACAGTACACATGCACTTTCTGTACACAGATATTTTAATACTAGCATTGTAGAATCAATTATGTCTACAGGAAGGTGCTAGGATTTGTACTACTCTGGTTCTTTGTATCAGGAATTATTATGATCACCTACTTCACTTTTCCCCAGGAGAAGTGCTTCGTTCAGTGCATGAGTGGGCAGTGCTGACTTCTGATTTTTTTTCAAACTGTGGTCTCTGGATATTTGTATTCCATCTGTAGCTACATGGTTAGAAAAATAAGTCAAAAATCAAACAGAATAATTGAAAATGTGGCAAAATGGTAATATTTCATGTTATAATGGTACAAAAAGTAAAACCAGAAAGCTTTGTGTTTAAGCAATTAAATGTAAATGGGATACAGATTTTGTTAAAAAAATATAAAATGTGTCATTTCCTATTGAGACACTAGATAAATACACTGTTGGTGACAATCAGCAGTATTAATCTTATTACTCTTATTAATTCTATTATTAATCTTGCATTGTTGTGTGAAAAATTCCAAGAAATACTGTAGTGGACAACTGTCCCTGTGTGTACCTGACTTTGGTACTGCTCATGCTTAGAGTTTAAGCATATGTATATGTTTCTGTAGGGTTGTAAGCTGAAACTGCCTGTGTTCCTTTTCTTCTCTTTCTTAAATCTGCCACTTCAGACAAGCATTCTGGTGTGAGTGACACTTACAGCAGTGTATTCCTGCTAAATGGAAACTGCATGGCCAAATAAAGGTTTTAAATATTAAGGTTTTGGGCATAACAAATGGGCCTGGGCTTCAGCTGGCAAGTGTTACCTGCTGCTTGAAAGAATTTTTCCTTTTTTGGTCAGTGCCTATTTTCAGTGCAGGTGAATTTACTTGGCAAAAGGGGAAAATAAAAAAAAAAGTTTTGTTTTTTTTTTAAAAAAAAACAACCCGCCCTTTAACCCATTTAGTCTTAATCTTCACACAGCCTTTTAATTTAGAGCTTTGACTTCTCTGTCATGCTTAATGTTAGGTATGGAATAGAGGAAAAATAGTCTTTTCAGATAACAAGCTGTTCACAAATTTACAATTGCCCAATGATCTTTCACAGAAGGAAAGCATTATATACCTCAAGCTGATGTATTTGTTTATCTCCACACTGCATATAGTAGGTGTCGGAAAAGCACGGTTTGTGCAGGAACTGTTCTTTCTATAAACCCACTTTCAGCTTCAGGTGGTTCCTTCTGAGCTGCAAAGTGGACAAAATAACTGAGAGAATAAAGCATTTGTCTTTTAGGATCACACTGAGAAGAAATGGGACTTGTGTTGTTTCCGCACATTTTGTTCCTCCAGCAGGGTAATAGATAAAAATCCTAACTATCAGTTGAGCTATTTTTATTCTTTCACAGGTTGAAGAATAGCTTAAGCGTGCTCATGTTCCACTATGAGGTACTATACAAGAACATGTAAATTCTTGAGGCTTTTTTTCATGCAGTTTAGGATCATTTCAGAGGTTTCAAACTGCGGGTAGCTCAGGAAAACCCTGAAAAACGTATTTCAGAGTGCTGCAGCCCAATTAGATTCTACTACTGTTGCTTCTCTTAGACACAAATTAGGAGGAAGTCTCTAGCAAGATAAGCACTTTATTAATACAAGGGGAGGTGCAACCTAAAACTGTGAATATAGAAGAGGAAAAATTATTAATTTACTAAAAACTTTCATGTCAATCTTACTGAGCTATTGACAGAAGGTGATGAGAGATTTGTGCATGTAGACAATGCACAACGGCATTGTGGTCTATGGCAGACCTCCAGGGACACCTGAGTGAAGTGAGGGGAAGCAATATGAAGGGTAATTAAGTTTGTGTTAATCATGCTGCTCCTTTTCCCCACCAGTCAAACAAAAAGTGCTCCAGTGAAGGAGCAGACCTGAGTTTATGGTCACTGGGGATGTTGGATGTGTGGGTCCGTGTCTGAAGAAGGCGGCCCCAAAAGAGCTGTGGGAGTCTGGAAGTGGCTCCATATGGGGTAAAACTGTGAGGAATTGGTGTTAGTGGTGGCATCCTAAATCCGGGAGCTCCCCCACGTGGTGAGAGCCGTGTGTGATCAGGCTGGAGCCTCAGCCCTGGACACAGCCGCTGCTGTGTTAAAGTTACATGCTTACACAATTAGTGGCATTTTCTTCACTTTCCCGGCTTTGGGGACTTTCAAATACAAGCACGTGGGGACTGGAGAAATGCCACATTGAACTCAGCTTTTAACAAGCTAATTAACCATGTGTTTCTTAAAATCTTTAAGTCTCCACAGTCAAGTTTGTTTCTGAAGGAGAGACTATGCAGGTGGATGGCCCTGAAACTCCTGTGCTCTCCTAAGGTGTGATATCATCAGCGCAGTGACCTCAGCGGCAGGGATGGGTGCGATAGCAGGTTCTCTTGCCAATGAGAACATACCACATCAGTAGAGGCTGTGCCAGGAGCATAATTTATCAAACGTGCTGTACATCAGGCCTCTCTGTGTGCCAGAAAAACCTTAATGAGATGCAAGAAGCAGCCTCCAAGGAGACCTGGCACGTCCCATTCTGTAAAAGGACATTGCAACCTAAGTGATAGGGTTTTTAAAAACCATGAGAACTAACCCGCAAGTTAGAAACGCCCAAAACTGCAGGATTCATACAAAGGAGAGCACTAATTCACTAGACCTTGCACAAATACACAGGAAAAAACAAAAAAAGCAAAAGGTAACCTGAACTTCCAAAATAAGATTTTGACTACAATTTTAATTCTTTTAATTCTATACTCCTCTAGTATTAAACTGAGTAAAAAATGATACCTGAGTGATGTAGCATCAATAAAATTGCTTTTTTTTTTTTTTGCGATAGGTAGAAGACAGCACACCTGATGAGCTTTCATAAGGTGCATTTGTTACGGAGTGAGATTTTCCTTATGTCCTGTGTGCACTTTATGATCTCAAGCCAGACCGCTGTGTATAACTGCAGGATAACAACTGGAAGTAAGTAAGAATATTTTTTAAGGACTTTCTTAACCTTGAGTAACAGCCCATTCAGATCTGTAATAGATGACAGGCTCTTTGGTTTTTTTTCCCAGGAAGCTGAAAGGAGACAGCTTCATAAGGATTGAGGAGCGGTGGCAGTAGAAAACTATTTAGAATTTCTGATAAGATAACTTGATTGGGAAGTCCTACTGTCAATGGAAATAAAAGCTGCTCGATGTGCATTCTCAAGTTGGTTAGGTTTATAAGCCTAACTTTTGCCTAAAGGTGCTGAAATGCAACAGATGGGTTTCTAGCTTTGTTTCAATCCTTATGTCCTTCAGGCTTAATTTTAAAAAGGAAAGTCAGAAGTGTTGTCTTATATATTTTAGACTTAAGCTTTTTGTTTGGTAACACCTCTTCAGTTTTTCAAAGTGCTTAAAATATTTTCAGTACATCAGGGGACCAACAGCTTCATCTTAAAATTTCCTTCTGAAACTAAACATCTGGGACTTCTGTAACTTCATGGCATCACTGAATAACAAAGTAAAGACACTGAGTTGGCTCTCTGCAGGTAGCCTCACTGGCCAGGCCTCAGCAGGCTGCCTTTTTCCATGAGAAATGGGTTTTTTACATGAATTCTGCTCAGCTGCTGGAGGTTTGGATGCAGGAACAGGGAATTGAAAGGGCTGTTGGCTCCCCTACGGAATATCTGCTTGACAGCAGGGTCTCTGCTGAGCTGATTTCAAAGGATGTGGTGCGTGCCAGAGCTTCGTAATGGTCTGACTTTGTCCCAGTGCTACTGGTCTGATTTATTTCTGGTTTGGGCATTAGGACCAACTGCTTGTGTCCATCTGTGCACACTAGAGTATGTGTTCTAGTAGGCGTGTAAGTTAGCAAAAGCAAATAAGGGGATTTATACCAGTCAGGAGCAAGATTTTAAGAGTGATTCACCAAAATTTGTCATCAATATTTGTATAAAGGGTTCTGGAGTAAAGGATTGAGGGGGTTGGAAAGAACTTTAATTTTTTTCTCTGTTCAAGGAATCACGTCATCCCTTTGTATATTAATTCATTGGATCACGCGTTGTGTTTTTTGGCAAGGACATTAACATGCATTAGAGCGCTCTCATTCTATCAAGGCTTTGTTTGAAGAGTGGTCTGAAAACCTCAGCTTAGAATTGGGACTGAGTACTAGTAAAACATGTATTTAATTGTTTAAAAACTTCGTTTCTGTAAACATTTTCCACTCTCTTCTAAATTACATTGACAAAGCAATGCGTCTTCCTCTCCAGCTCTGTTCTCCAGTTGTCCTTGCTGAGAAGGGGACTGTAAGTCATATCTGTCTGGCAAGTATTTTGATTTCAATATTCTAAGACTTTTTTATTTCAAGATCATGTTGAGCTGTATCAATGACGAAATTGGCTTTAAAGTTACATCAGGAGCAGTTACAGAAACTCACTTGTTTTTCTGATCCTGAAACCAATGTATATTTTAAGTGGCCTTCTCGTAAGGCAGTTTAACAATTAAATGTGAGGGTATAAGCTGTAATCTTAATGAGTTTCGTTTATAATAAAAGAATCCCTGTGCATGGGACTTTATATTTTTAGGACTAACAGAAAAAGTACAAAATACTATTGATGGTACGTGATTTTGAGCTATTAACTGTTATGATAGCTGAAAAAAATTGCTATATGTAATAATAATATTTAATCAGAATTATAAATATTAGGGTCTCATACTGAGCCATGTAAATTGGCTGTATAGCTATGGTCCTAGGTTTTACTATTTTTAAGTTCTAAAGAGGAAGAAATTTAGATCTCATGTTTCTGATGGAGTTTTCTTCTAATTTGAGATGAGAGTTTACATCTGTGGAACGCAGATAGTACTTTAACAGAGAAGTTTAATGAATATGACTGCTTGCTATGACTGCTACTTGCTAACTCTCTAAAGATGAAATGTAGTAAGACCCAAGCAAGTGGTAAAATTTTGAAATTAAGGAATCTTACCTTTAAAATAACTTTATTGCATGACTGGGAGGAGTAAGGGGAATGGTTTTCCTGTGATCAGTATTTTATCTGTAAACGTTGCAGCAGCAGCCTGACTTGTCTTTGCCAAGGCCACTCTTTCCCCAGCAGCCATGAAGACACCTGCGCTATGGGATGAGGTAGTAGGTTGTATAGTTTTAGGGTCATACCCACAACTGGGAGATAACTATACAATCTACTGTCTTTCCTAAAGCAGCAGAAAATCAGCAATGGAAACATCTCGCTGTTAAGCTCAACGTCAGATTCTACTGAACTTCTGTACTTGTAGTGCTTATGGAGAAAATAACATGTCTTGATGTATATATTGTGTTTAGATTTTTCCAATTCTTGGGAAAGCTAGATTATCATCCTACATTCATTTTTCTACTTTAACAAGTGAAAAATTAAGAACAGGTGGATTCCTATATGTGTATGGTGGGGTAATTAAATACAGAAGATTGCTGTTCTAATTGTTGTGGTGTTTAACATTGCTACCCTAAGTATCAAATGCTCTTTAGAATGAAACTCTGGTCAGCTCCTTAAGCTCTTTGCTGCAGTATGTGCTTCTCTGTCAGAGTGAGGTAGTAGATTGTATAGTTGTAGGGTAGTTATTTTACCCTGTTCAGGAGATAACTATACAATCTATTGCCTTCCCTGAGGAGTAAAACAAACCGCGGTCCTTTGCAGTCATTCCTGTGCCCATTGAGTAAAAACAGATCTGCCAGAGAAATTCAGGGTTGTGAAGCATCAGATTAATCAGTGACAGAATTTGCAGGGTTAAAATTGGTGTGAATGGTGCAACCCCCAAATGATATATTTGACTAATGCGACTTTTCTTTCAAGGTGAGCAGCAGAGTGCTGACGGGACAAGGAAAAGGTGTGTGTTCCTAGATTTAGTGTGGAATACCCTACGGGAAGAAAATTAATTATAAAAGAATTTCAGTTTGAATCTAAAAATACAGGTAGCTCAAACTTACACATTGTGACCTAACAATTTCTATAGTACCTTAAAATTCCGTGACTCCAACCACTTGGTAAACCACTTAGAGGAACAACTTACAATTACACTTTACTAATAAATCTGCTTATTTTTGTCCAATTCTTCTTGCAAGTGAGACTTAAATGACCTAATACAAAATTAAAGTTGAATGCCAAAACTGGCCCCTGACCTTTTGGGGGGGTCATAAAGCTATAAAGTTTGAGTGCCCAAGATCCAAAAGTATAATTTTTCCTCTGCGCTGGTTACTGTTTTTACATATAAAGACATTTTTAAGCTTAGAATCATATAATTGCCTAGGTTGGCTTATTATGTTCTTTTTCCTCCTGGCGTCCTAGGTGTACCCCATCTAACTGCTTCTGCACCAGTCTGCACTAGTGTGACCATCTTGTTGTAGTAACAAAGAAAATCATGAAAGTGCTTTATGGAAGCCAAAGTTTAGCGTAGTAGGCGAGAGTGAAAGTGGAGCTGTCAGTATTTGACCCCGGAGCATTAGAACTGGTTCCCCACTAACCAGGCAGGGGTAACAGCCTGCGCTTGCACTGGTTTCCAGGCCTAAAGAAGACCAAAAGCAGCTGATAAACTAAACTGACTTCGCAGAGCAGCTGCTGGGCAAGAAGAGCGGCGCAGAGGAAGCGTTGGGCTCCTAGGAAGAGGTAGTAGGTTGCATAGTTTTAGGGCAGGGATTTTGCTCGCAAGGAGGTAACTATACAACCTGCTGCCTTTCTTAGGGCTTTATTATAACACCGGGACCATTTGGCCTCCATCCTCTGCAGCTTTGGTACCTGAAGAGAAATGACAAGCTGTTTCTAAACGTAACTGAGGCTTAATGAAATGGGTGTATTGGGAGACGCAGTACCAAACTGGAGTGTAGCTGGAATTGAGTGTGGTGAAACACTGCGTTTGAGGAGTGCATGCCACATTGGTGAGAGGTTGTGTTTGGAAGGCAACTCCTTCGAGAGTAAGATCGAGTTCCCTGCGTTGAGGATGGAGATGGTACACACTTCTTAATGTTCACTTGGGGTACTAATACTCAAACAGGTAGCTAAAATACATTTTCCTTTAGCTTTGTGCGTTTTAAGTGGGGGGAAAAAAAGTTTTCCTTTCCCAGAAGGATCGGCTTTAGCTCACCTGGAAGTTGGTGGTTTCTCAACAGGTACAGGCACTCCCAATACACCAGGTTCTCCATCATGGATTATTCACAGTCTTGCAGGAGGGAAGTTTTCAGACAGGTAAAACAAATGATTGCACTTTTGTCTCTTGTGGAATTGTATGTTAAAGAATAGTCTGTGATTTTTTTTTATGTAATTACACTGCGCTACAGCAATAGTTGTGGTAGGTCTTCAGCTGTACACCTGACACTATGGGATATGGAGACTTTGTTTTAACTGCTGAGCATCTTTTATTTTAGCATTAACATGTTTTCCTACAGCAGCCACTATTTAAAATTTTGATACCAAGACAGAATCATAGATATGGTGAACATGTTAAGTAAGTATGCTTATATTGAACATCCAGTATGTATTTAATTGTACACGTTTGATTTAGTTAATAAAACACAGTTTTTCGCGCAGTTCTTACAGTGAATGGACTTTATTTTCTCCAAAATAAGGAAGTGAATTTTGCAGGAAAACAGTGCCCATGTTATTGAAATAAAGTCAAGACCACATCACAAAAATTACAGTATTAACTAGAATTAGTGTTAACCAATTATTCTAGTGTTAAACTAAGACTTAATCTGGCATTAACTTTGACTTTTCTTAAAGAGTTTTGGTACAAGACTTCACTGGGGGGGTGGAATCCTTATTTCCAACATTGCTGATGAATGTGCAGGAGATCTGCTTACTCCACAGCTGGTTTCTCAGCACAAGATTAAATTTCTGGGTGTAAATCTGGACTTTGGGAGGGTGGGCTCCACTGGTCATAACTGCACCTTGGGTTTTGTGTAACTGCAGCTGGTGAGGTATCAACAGATAAGACTGAGGCAGAGAAACAGATAGCAATAAATCTGATTTTAGCAGTACAAAAAAAAAACTTAAAAACTTTAATACACTTAATATTTTATAAGGAGTATGCTTATAAAAGACTTAAGTCTCTGCTAGGCACTCCACCTGTGATACTCCCACCATACCTGCCACATTTGCAAAGCCTCTTTTGTGAGAGAAGCGAATAGAACTTGGGACCTAGATGAAAATGAGTAGCTGGTTTATGTTAAATTTGGAGTAGTATGCAAGTTTTAGGCTCAATGGGCCTATTTCTGCCCTTCTGTTGCTATAACACTTGATATTGGCTCGCGGTACTGTTAGGTTTCTTTAAGAATATAATTCAGAAAACAAGTAGATGAAGTTTTTAATTTCTTAGTCTCTGAAGTTACATATATTTCAACGTTATTATCAAAGATATTTTTTTAAGCGTTAAAAACAGCACCTCTTCACAGAGCCCTGAGTTTTTCTTAGGAAAAGTACCTGAATTTAGGGATTAATGTGTCCATTTGCTTTCTGTGTGCTGCGATTAACAGATTCTGCAGAGCTGCTGCAGTGTCGGTGCTGCCGTAAGGGGCCTGATCATGGCAGGGCAGAACTGCTCAGCTAATTTTGCAGTGGTTAATTAGTTCTTGCCTTTATCTCAGGGTGCTAACCCCTTGCCCCCGCCTTTCTGCTACCGATTCAGCCTTACCTGTGAGAGCTACAGGCATTTATTGCCTTGTAATTGGAAACAGCTTGATTAAGAGATAAGGCTCAAACTAGACAGGGTGGTTTGGCAGTCTTGTCTCATCAGATTCTTTCTCACCTTGACTCATTTGGGGGCTCCACCTGGTAAATGACACCTGCTCAGCAAAGCACAGCCTTTGTTTGCTTTTTTCCACCTGTGTATTCGGAGAGGGGGTCCAAGGATGAGGTGACAACACACTGAGAATCCTTCCAAGAAAGAAAGAGCAGTTAAAGAACATGCAGCAAATAACACAGTTTAAGTAAGAGTAGAGACACGTTTACCACCCATCTCGAAGAGATTTTGTCATGGTGGTCTTGGAAACCGTCCAAATAGACTCCAGCATTGGTGCAGGGCCACATCCCAGGAGAATTATTTCTTTTCTGGAAGGTGTGCTCTGAAATCTTCCTGATGGTGTGAAACGCAGACCTGATGAGCTTCATCCAGAAGAGAAAACACTACTGGTAAATTACTACACTTACAGAGGGGAAGGCACTTGGGCCACGTTTGCTCCACGTGAACTTTATGCAATGGTAGTTCTCCCCCCTCTGCTGCCTTGTGTGGAGAGGATCGTGGCAGGCAAGGAGTACTGTGTTATTTTCTGCACCTTGTGCTATGTAGGAGATAAAAAGCTCCTGGAGCCCCACCACCCCCACAGGTATATAGAGCAGAGGTTCACCCTGCCTCGAAAGGCTGTTCCCATGGTGGGAAGGGGAGTTAAATTCTTAACCATTACTTTTAGTTTCTGCCTCTGTCCCCAGCCTCCTTCCAGCCCCTCAGGAAATTAGCCTTTAGCTATCATAGAGTCATATGGGGTTGGAAGGCACCTCTGGAGATCATCTAGTCCAACCCCCCCACTGGAGCGGGTCTACCTAGAGCACATTGCTCAGGATCTTGTCTAGGTGGGTTTGGAATGTCTCCAGAGAAGGAGACTCCACCACCTCTCTGGGCAGCCTCTTCCAGTGCTCTATCACTCTCACA
>JAOTQQ010000003.1:22673848-22690363 GCA_026546715.1 Gallinago undulata | reverse complement strand
TGCAAAGCCTCTCTACCCTCCAGCAGATCAACACTCCCACCCAATTTGGTGTCGTCTGCAAATTTGCTGAGGGTGCACTCGATCCCCTCATCCAGATCATTGATAAAGATGTTGAAGAGAACTGGCCCCAGTACCGAGCCCTGGGGGACACCACTTGTGACTGGTCGACACCACTCGTGTCTCAAAACTGGTGGCAGCACTCAAGGCAGGGCCTCACTGGTGCCCAGTACAGGGGGACAGTCACTGCCCCAGTTCTGCTGGCCACACTATTCCTGACACAGGCCAGGATGTTGTTGGCCTTCTTGGCCACCTGGGCACACTGCTGGCCCATATTCAGTTGCTGTCGACCACCATCCCCAGGTCTTTTTCCCCTGGGCAGTTCCAGCCTCTCTGACCCAGGCCTAGAGCATCCATGAGTTTGGTGTGACCCAGCGCTTGGCCTTGTTGAACCCCACACCACTGGCCTCAGCCCATTGATCCAGCCTGTCCAGATCCCTATGTAGAGCCTTCCTACCCTCCAGTAGTTCGACACTCACACCCAACTTGGTGACCTCTGCAAACCGACTGAGGGAACACTCAATCCCCTGGTCGAGGTTGTCAATGAAAGTATTAAAGAGAACCAGCCCAAATACCAAGCCCTGGGGAACTGTGCCTGCCCTGTGACTGGCCACCAACTAGGTTTAGCTCCATTCACCACCACTCAATTTGCTCACTCCCTTTGACAGTGATCCCCTCTTCTTTTGCAGCACACCATTGGGGGGCCACCGAGCAAACTGCTGAGCCCATTGCCCCAGCTCAAACCCCACAGTTGAGGGGGAGGAAGTAAAATCCAAACCAAGCTTCTGACCTGCCTTTTTGGTAGCATCGCTGGGTTTCATCCAGTGCCTGTATCCTGAGAAGGAACCTTAGACAACTACAAGTGTTGGGTAACATCTGCCTGCTACAAAATGTGATGGTTTGCACTCAAACGGGGAAGCACAGGATGTACGAACAGCCCCTGACAAGCAGGTTGGCAGGAAAAGCAGAGCCCAGTGGTAATCCTGGCCGTGGGGCATATTCCCTTCCCCATAGCCTCTGGGCCATGCAGAACTCATGTCAAAGCCTGCACAGGTTCTATTTTTCACGTTCAGTAAAATTTGACTTGATTTGTGCCAAAAAAACTTTTGGGATTCTCCCTCCCCTGTCCCCCCATGAGTTATGTTTCCTTGAAAAACCACAAACCCTCTCTAAGTATCTTAGAAATGCACCATAAGCATTAAGCCGATGCTAGACAATAATAAATGAGGCAAAACTACAGGCCAGGATGTACTGGTGATAATGTTTTCCACTGAAGACAGGAGCGGTGACATTTTTCCAGCACAACAACAGCGGCACCATCCCCTGTGTGTCCCCCCCCGCCCCACACAAAGCAGCGTGATCTCTACCTCACCACCCCACGGACTTGCAGACCTTCACCCATTGGTGAGGTCCCAACGAGCGACAGGAGGAGCTGCCTGTGTAGCACACCGAGGTTGTCCAGCCCGGCCATGGCTGACCTTTCCATCCATCCCGCCTTGTCGGCGTGCCCAAGAGGAAATCACATGTGTGGCACGAGCCTGACCCAGAAATATATGCAGGGAGTAGGATATTTTGCGCGAATAAGGAAGGGCAGGGTCTGCAAGATGAATCACCAAAAACAATAATTATCCTGAGGAAAAACCTTGGAGGGTGGATTAACCGTGATAACTGCCCTTTCAAGGTAACAACAATGCGAGCCGTCAGCTCTTCTCAGCCGCGAGGAGCAGAAAACGCTCTAGCACAAAGCATGAAAACAAAAATTAATGAAGTTCATAAGAAGGGATCAGCCAAGGAGGCATCCTTCACTTCCCAACCGCTCCAACTGCAGCCTGCGATTGTTATACAATCTGCCACAAGAATTGCTCCACAAATTATTTTTAGCACACCAGCAGCTTTCAGTGAAAATAAATAAAGGGACAGACAGTTGCCATAAAGACAGGAAATAAACTTTAGAAACTATTTAGCTTTTGGCCAAGCAGGACAACTGCATTACACAGTTCCTGAGCGTGCGTGATAGTCTCAGATAAGATGAGCTCCAAATGATAGTTCTCTTTTCTTTCCTCTGATCAGCCCAGGGGCAACTTCAGGATCGGTGCGGTGGGATTGCCCCACACCTGGGGCAAACACCAGCACCAGGATTCGCAGGGTATGCATCCCCCATGGCTCCACCAAACATGAGGGATGTGCAGACAGGGGGTTTGCAGCCAGAACTCCCACCAACAGTGGCTGCAGTGACCCTGGTGACAGCCCCTCCCGGCCGTGGCACGTCTCCAGAGCAGTGTCCCCCTCCATCCCCAGCCCCTGCTCCCCCCCAGGGAGTCAGGACACCTCTCCTTTCCTGGCACTTCAGCTGCTCCGAGGAGCTTCAGGCATCCCAAGGACAGGCAGAGCCCTGGTGGCATGGAGGGAGGCAGGACACCTCCCACCGGAGACGGGAAGGGGTGGCAGCACCTCCAGCTGCTGCAGAGCCACAGCACAGGGAGCAGGGGCAGGGAAACCATTAGGAATAATGACCTGCTGCTAATCAAACACTCACGGCGCTGAAGGAGGGCAAAATAAGGGCCAGGTCCTGCCTCCCAACTGAAAAAATATTCATTTATTTGTGAATGGGCTGACTCCGTGTCTGGCCTTGGCTACCTTCGCTAAATGCTTCTGCCGACCGTGTCATGGAGTGGAGCTGATCCCCGAGAGGAGACAATATTTTGCTGCCTTTCAGTTTTTCACCCAGTTCTCTCCGTCCAGTTTGCTTTGAATACCAGAGCTGCCGCAGCCTTACCTCCATCCCTCTCCTGGGCTGGTGACAGGGGGGCATTCCTTCTGCAGTCGCTGCCTGGTGGGTGCTTCTCGGGGCGAAACATGCATTCGGGCTCACCGAAGCTCCGAGCTGCACCTGAACAGAAAAGCTTTGCTGTGGTGACACCATTTTGGGGTAAATAAACCAGAATTTGGAAGACAAAAACATCAGGCAAGCCGTACCCTGCTCGGGAGGCAGAGGGAGCTGCATGAGGTCGCATCTGCCTGTTCCTCACCAGACAGGGATGAGGTTCTACCTTGCACCAGGAATGTGTCACCAGGCTCCTACTGAGGAAAGGCTCTGCTTGAGACCCGCTGAATGGTGGCCAGTGGCCAACACCAGGAGAGCCACAGGAAGCAAAACCACGGCAGCCAGGGGGAGGGAAATGCGGGAGATGGTGCTCCTCAGGTGTTGCTCTTTCCCCCAGGTGCTGGGGACACGAGCTCACAGTCACCAGGAAATTATCGTGCCCTTTGCAACAGAAAGCCAATTTGTGGAGTAATTTTGATAATAAACAAAAGCGTTTCCCTGTTTGGATGTTAGGCGGATGCCTTTCCATCCCACTGCTCCTGAATTATGAGAAAGAGTAAATATGATGGTTGCAACTTACGATTACTGAAGCTGTTAACAGTTTTATGTCCCTATGCCACAGCAGCCACCCAGCAGCCCCCTGCTGCTCCCCACAAGCCTCCCCTCGACGCCTGGGACGTCTGCTGGTCGGAGAGGGGTCCATCAGCACTTGAAGGGTGGTCTAGGGGGTAAGGTGAGGTCAAATCGCTTAAACATCCTACTATTTTATTTGCTTGTTTAGCTGTACGTGGAGCTCCCTTCTGGCCACAGCAACACCCCTCCCCTCTGTTTTTAATTTAAGGTTTGACAAAAGGATGTTCATATTTTTATGTCCCCAGAATGTAAAAAAAAAAAAAACAACCCACCTTCAGCCACAGCCCTTCAGCTTGGACTCAGTCCTGCCCCTCGCAGGGAGAGGACGAGAATAAAGCACATTATCAATTTGAACAGATCAGTTTCCTTTACGGTGGAGCTGTTTTCGGTGTGCCGTGATGTGTGTTGCAAAAGCCAACGATATAAATGATCAACTGGAAGCTCGAATTAATTTTTCCTTGTGTCTAAATTAGGAGAGTGAGTAATTGCCGCAATAATCGCGAGCTGAGCCTGTTTATCAATGCCAGTGAATAATTGGCTATTAAACAATGGTGCACTTCGCCTTTTGGAAATTCACAACACTCCAGCAGGAAGCACGCTGCCAGCGTTATGGGAGCTGGATGATTGATGAGAGGAGGGGCAGGATTACACCCGTGGTTTGGGGGAAAGCTGCCTGACATCTCCCCCCCCCACAAAAAAAAAAAAAAACAACCATCCCTGTGCCGGAGGAGTTCTCTCTGCGAGGAGAAGCGTGCCGTGGGCTTAGATTACAGCGTCTGAAGTCACAGGGCCAAAATAGCACAAGTCTAAGTCCATAATCAATCAGTGCTGGTGGTGGACAGCCCAACGGCGTGCCTGGAAACCTCGGGCAGGAGCTGCCTCTTGTTTTCTGTTTTCATCCACGCATCCATCTGCCACCCGGCCATGGCTCTGACCTCACCCTTTGTTCACAGCAGCGTCTGGCCCCGTTATCGTCCTTGTGCCCGCCTATTTTCCATGCCAAGCCTATCCTCTTCCCACCACGCTCCTCATCCCTTCCTTTGACAGCTCCTGTCCTTCCCGGGTACCACCCTCTCCACCCAGCTGCACCAATTCCCCCCTCCTCCACCTGCTTTTCGGTCCCACCACTGCATTTCTGTGGTTCCCTCATGGCTGTTTCCCACCTCTGCACCCTCGTCACAGGCACCCACAGCTCCTCAGGGCCTCACCTGTGCTCTCTTCTTCCTCCAGGTATCTTCCTTCCTCTGAGCTTCCTGGAGCAGGAGCAGATATGGTGCAAATGGCTGGGGGTCCCCTCCTGTTCCTGCTGCTTCCAAGCCCTTTCCCTTGCCCAGCCTCTCCCCATCCATGATCCAAAGCTCTTTCTGCTCCTCCCAGATGCCCACATCCACTCTTGGTGGTGTCGGGTTGGGCATGACAACTCAACCAATTTCTCACATTGGCATCTCCGTATCCTTGAGCCTTCAATAGATCTGCAGCTCATTTGACTCTCAGTCTCTGAAACGGTTAACCTGTTATGTTCTTCACCCATCGCTGCTCTTCCTCACCTCTCCACTGTGCAAATTCCTCCTCTGGTCACTGCTCGTCCAGACAATTCGATTAATTTTTTTTCCCCCCACCTCTGTTTGCAGACCTCTCCTCCCTGACCTTTTCTCAATTTGAAAATTGCTCATTTGCTTTCAAGCTTCATTTCAGCCCAGTCTAGACTACAGTCCCACAGTCTGGCCTACTGACTTCATTTCACTTTTTTTTTTTTTTTTTTTTTCCTCTGAAGCTATTAACACAGCAGCAAATTCATTCTCTACCTCTCCATACTGTCACCTTCCCAACTAAGCAGCTGTAAGATCCAGCTGAATCTGAAGAAGTGTCTCTGCAGCCCCGGCTGATGCAATTCCTTACTCCTCAACCACTTTCTTCTCCTTTTCTCCCAGGAAATATGAACTGGCTGGTTTTCCTCATCTTTGTGGTAGGGCACTGGTCTATTCTCCCTTCTAATGACATCTCCGTGCCATCTCAGTTTCCTTCATTTTTTTAAAATTCTCCTTAATTTATCCTTAAGCCTTCTCATTTTACCTTGAATTCTTCAACTTCTCCCCACACACACACACTAACATCCTTCAGCATCTCCTTTCTTTAAAACGTACCAAAAAGTCTTTGATTCCCCTCTTGCCCTTCCAGATACCACTCCATCCCATAGCTCATTTCTATTTACAGTATCGTGATGTTCCTCCAACAGTTTCTGCCCCTCACACCTTACTGAAATTCTCATACCTCAAGGTCTCTCATATCCTCTTCTTACCAAGATTTCAGTCAGATGCTCTTTCACTATCCCTCTTCATTTAACTTTTGCACATTGACCGTGCTCCTCCTGAGATCTTGTTCTTTGGATTCTGCACCCCTTGTCCTCTGCCTCCCACCACTCTTTCAGCAAGTCTTCTTCACCAGCCTTGAACACATCTTGGTCTCTTTTATCCTACCATCTCATTTCCAGGAAAATAAAACCACCCACCAAACAACACAAAACCTGCAACTCCTCTCCACATACAAACTCAATGACCAGCTCTGAGAAACACCTCCTGTTTTAACGCTCAACTCCATACTTGTCCCTTCTGTCCAAATAAGAAGTACAATATGAAGTACATTTCTGTAAGGTCACCTCTTATTTAGATCTGCTTTTAACTCAGGCTGTTCCTGGCTGAAGCAGAGCCCCTGACCATGCCTCCACATAATCCCCCTTTCCTTCATCACTGGCTGCGTGTGTCACTCCCCCCGCCACCCACCCTGGCCTCTGATCTCCCTCCTGATGCCCAGTTTATGAATCCTCCCCTCCAAATGAGGTTTAATTCTCTTGAAGCTTTTCTGTGTAGGGTCCTAAGGACTGACAGCCTTTCCCCAGTGGTGCCCTTGGGTGAACTCTCACCATCAAGCATAAGCCACTTGACTTTGTATTTTGGACTAGATGATCTTAAAGGTCCCTTCCAACCTAGACAATTCTATGACATACTACCACTCATTAATACAAAGCTGCCCCATAGCTGTTCCACCCAACAGTCTTTATCCCTCACTATCATATTTCTGATTAAGTGTCCATCTTCTTTCTGGGTGCTGAGTTCCCCTATGAATACCTGCAAAACCACAACAGCTGCTCACCACACTGACAAGCATGGTTTCTTCTTTTGCCTTCCATCCTCATCTTCTATTTACATACCTTTTTTTCTTTTTTGAGGATGAGACTTTTTTATTCTGCATTTGTAGATGGCACTGCAGAAAGGCAACCTGCTGAATAAATAGGTCTATATGGAATCATAGAATGCTTCAGGCTGGAAAGGACCTTAAAGTCCATCCAGCCCCACCCCCTGCCCTGGGCAGGGACACCTCCCACCACACCAGGTTGCTCCAAGCCCCCTCCAACCTGAACTTGAACCCCTCCAGGGATGGGGCAGCCACAGCTTCTCTGGGCAACCTGGGCCAGGCTCTTACCACCCTCACACCAAAGAAGTTCTTCCTAATATCGACTCTAAATCTCCCTCATCCCATTGCTCCCCTCCCTGATCAAGAGTCCCTCCCCAGCTTTCCTGGAGCTCCTTGAGGGACTGGAAGGGGCTACAAGGTCTCCCTGGAGCCTTCTCTTCTCCAGGCTGAACAACCCCAGCTCTCTCAGCCTGTCCTCACAGCAGAGGGGCTCCAGCCCTCCCAGCATCTCTGTGGCCTCCTCTGGGATATCACTATCAAGAAGCCTGGGCTTGCAAAGCACAGCAATCCATGGCAGATGGAAGTCTTAGTCTTTTCCTATCACCCATCCTTTACCAAATGCATAAACCCTCCCAGGGTTCCCCTCAGTCTGTCACCCCTGCTCAGTTTGAGCACAACACTGATGCTTTTCAAATGGTCCTTACTCTCTGATCCAGAAGAAAATAACATCACAAGAGCATATACTTCTGAGATGTCTAAAGGGTTTGTGTGTGCTCTGACCCACCCCCTGGGCACGGCTCCCAGGTGCTTCCCAGGAATAAAGTAAATAATATATTAATATATATATTATATATATATATATATAATTTATATATAATAAAGTAAAGGCTGAATTCCTTGGTGTCTTTTCAGATTTTCTCTTCCAACAAGAAGAGAACAAGAAGCAAACACCTTTTACTGACAAGAGAGCTCGCTCAGGCCAGACTGGAACATGGCTGAAAAGCTATTTTCAGCTGAATCACAAGTTAAAGGTCGTATCTGGAAGTCATTCCTAGTTCAGAAAGCAAACACCAAGCATTTTGCTTATTCGCTGTGACATGACATAAAGCTTATTAGAAAAATCAGCAGTTCCAGCAGCTGGACCCTAGAATCAGTATTTAAGCTGCTGAGTGTCCTCACCCGGCCACCAGAGAGGTGACCCCACCTCTAGCTCTGGTCTCAGTGACCCACAGAAGCTGTGGCAGGAGGGCAGGCCAGTGGTGCTAACCCAGAATAAAGAAACTTGAGTTTCCTCATCATAGAATGGTTTGGGTTGGAAGGGACCTTAAATACCATCTGGTTCCATGCTCTGCCCTGGGCAGACCAGGTCGATCAAAGCCCTGTCCAACCTGGCCTTGAACACTCTGATGCCAAGTCTGTTCATCTGGCTTAAGCCACAGAGACCAGAAAAACCCATGGCCACCAAAACCCTGGCCCAAACCACTGCCCAACCCCTACTCCTTGTGGCCTGGTACTGAGTTGCCTCTATGAACATCTTCTCAGCTGTACTAAGTACATGCCAGGACTCGATCACATTGTCTTCTATATCATTAGACCCCCCAACAGTTTATAATTATATGTTTTGACACCTTTAATTTATTTACCCCACAATTACTGTTTGGAAATGTGTAACTGGAGGGCTGCGTGATGGCTGTGAAGGCGTTACCAGGCCTGTGGTAAACAGATGTGCCTCAAGTGTCTGTACAAGAAACCTTTCCAAAAACATGAATTAGCTTAGTCAAGTGTTTTCCACGAACGCATTTTTGACAGATCAGTTAATATTGTTTACATAATTTTAAGCTAACTATTGAATGGAAGCCTATTTTGCCTTACATCTTGACATAAAATATATCTCTGCGTAGGTAGATAGGGAGAAGTTCCTGGCTTTCCAAGGAGATAGGAAATTATTGATAGGAACCCTGATATCTGCAACATAAAACCCTTTCCCAGGGTTCACAGAATTCCCCCAAAGCTCTGCTATTAGCAAGGGCTGTTTGAACAAACTTGGCTGGAAAACAAAATCTAGTTCAGTACTTTTCCTCTTTGTTTTTTCTTTTTTTTTTCTACCTGCAGTGCTATTTTAAGACCAGCTTTATGGTTACAGTTTAGGCAATGGCTATAACAGAAGGAAAAAAAAAAAAGTTACAATATTTCATAAAGTTTATGTGCCTTGCTCATAATTCTGTCTCACACCATGACATCACCATGGCCTTGTGCATTTCTAGTGACACCTTGACATCAGCCTTGTAAAAGAGCATCTCAAATCTTTGAATAGAGGGGGGAAAAAGACAGGTTTCAAGTTCTGTTGTTTTAACTATAGCTAGAATTACAGTGATATTAATCTCATCGATAGTAGTGACGGTGTCAAAGCTCCTGCTGCTGATTGCCAGAGTTGTAAGCGAGCGTCAGTCAAGGTCAACCCTCATCAGAACAAAACGTGGACCTGTGTCTTTCTGCGCCTTCCTCCCCATCATGCCGCTTTCTCCACCCTCTCCCTCCTTCCTGCCGCGGACGCGAGCTCGCTTCCCCTCCTCTCCGCATGATTTCCTCGTGCTATTTGTTACCCCTGTTCTGTGACTCTGCCCTGCCCACATTCGGGGAGCAGACACCACCCTTGTTGTCCAGGCTGCTGCCCTCCACCCAGCCACCGCCGCTATCTGCTCAGCACATCACAGCCAATTTGTCCGACAAAGAGCTCACCGTGCGTTTGCGGTGACCGGCGCCAAGCTCAGCTCTGCTCCATCCTCCTCCTTGCTCCCTGCCCCAGCAACTGCCAGGGTTCAGTGTTTTCTGGGGCAAATCATCAGGTTTTGTCACCCAAAGGAACACCAGCGGGACTCTAACGCTCAACACCAGCTGGCCATGGCTAACAAAGATGCATGTTTGACACCCAGTTTTCACAGAATCACAGAGTCTTCATGGTTGGAAGGGACCTTTGAGATCATCGAGTCCAAACATACACACACAAAAAACCCCAAAACCAAAACCAAAACAACCAAACCCAAAAAAAACCCCACCCAACCAAACAATCTCAGGCACTAGAGCATGCCCTGAAGTGCCACATCTACATCTTTCTTAAATCCCTCCAGGGATGGTGACCCCACCACCTCCCTGGGCAGGCTGTTCCAGTGCCTGACCACCCTCTCAGGAAAGTAATTATTCCTAATATCTAATCTAAATCTCTCCTGCCCCAACTTCAGGCTATTTCCTCTGGTCCTGTCATTATTCACTTGGGAGAAGAGGCCAACACCCCACTCTCTACAACCTCCTGTCAAGATATTAAACAATACTGGTCCCAGAACTGAGCCCTGAGGGACACCACTGATGAATCAGGGGGATCCAGCAGGTTTTATTACCCAAAGGAACACCAGTGGGACCTTGATGCTCAATGCTGGCAGGCGATGGCTAACAAAGATGCACGTTTGACACCCAGTTTTGCAACCCATCTCTCTCCCATCCATGTATGCTATTGCTACTCCACCTCTCTGAACTCGGGGGAGAATCCTGTAGCTTTGGAAATTCCTTCTTTTAACAGCATCTGCAGGTCCCTGGTTCTTACACTGCCTGGAAGGCTGTGTCATATTTGCTGGATCAGATCCATGGTGTTGAAGACCTTTCTTTGGCAACAAATAATCTGCTTTAACAGTTCATCTTTTCACCTCTGTGTCCATTAATATGCGTAAAGGAAATGTCAGGTCCTTTTTTCTTATTTTTTTTTTTAAAAAAGGCAAAAATAGTATTTGTCTAAGTGCTCGTTGTGATAACAGGAATATTATTTTTTGCAAATGCAACATATTCCCCAGGGTGTCTGCAATGAGTAACTTGTTATGGGTTGGGATCAGAAAAGTCTCCTAAAGAAATTGTGCAGGAAAAAAAAAAAGAAAAAAGCCTGAATGAGCAACATTTCTGTGATCAAATAACTGTGTTTATACCTGTCAGGGAACAAAAGGTAAAAAGAGAAAAAAAAAGAAAAAAAAAAAAAGAGCCACTGGAGGTCTCTATGTGATATGCAATGGGCACCAGGTGACACTTGTCCATAGTTTGAAGAAGCAGGAGATGCAGACCAGCGGAATTCACGTACTTGGCTCAAAATGACAAGAAGAGGTCTGTTTCTCCGATTCCACTATTGATGTTAAGGATTACCATTTGGGAGAGCAATTTCCTTCACGTATATTAATAATTAGCTCCTTCTCTGGCACGTGCAGCCACTGCAGGGGCCAAGCTCCAACCAGGCGAGGTGGTACCCAGGGGGGCACATGCTGCAGCCAAAGGTAGGGTTAAGGCCTGATCCCATTTTGGACTCCAGCCCCAAAACCAGGGCTGGTGTGAGCACACGTGTGCCTGCAGGAGCACAGGACATCACCCAGAGCATGGCGATGGGGAGTTGCCTCATCCTTCAGGCACACAGGAAAAAAAAAATCAAGGCATTTTCAAAACAGCACATGAACAACCTCTAAGTTATCCTTTTTTTCACAGTCAGGAGAACTGACGATCGTCTTCTCACACACGGAGAATCCCTCAACTCTGAGACCCAAAGTCTACAAGTTGACCCCAGAAACAGGGCTGGAAGGAGTTCCCCAGTTCAGGCTCAGAGCAGCTTTATCAACCGCTAATTTAGCTTTAATGTAAAGTATTCCTTCACCTGAACTTAGATTAAAAAGCCTGAGCAAACCCAAACCCAGAGAAACCCTGGAGTCACAGACCTTGTTCTCAGGAGCTCCTCAGGCCACATCCAGCTCCAAAAGCCAGGACACATTAGGGGCCATGACAGAGGAACCCCTGCCCAGGCTCCAAACTGGCATAAAAACTCTGCACCTTCCAAGTCACTGAACAGCCAGGAGATACCTAAATCATGCAAACAGCAACCCTTTCCTTACCTCAAATCTTCTACTGGTTTCCAGTCATCCACCTTTCTCCTCATCCAGCTCCTGTAACACCCTGAGCCCATCAGTTGTAAACTAGATGAAGCCACAGGTAATTAGCTCCCAGGTGTGTGTGCCTAAACTACTTCTGCCTGCTGGAGGTCACCACCTGCCTGGCTGGGATGGGACCCACCTGGAGCACACCTCAGGGGGATCTGGGGATCAGAGCTTCCTACTGAAACAGTGCAAGCCTCCTGTGGGTTTCGCAGCCCCCTGCCTGAGATTGCCAGATCGTGGAGCAGTCTAGGTTGGAAGGGACCTTTCAGATCATTGAGTCCAACCATCAACCTAACACTGACAAAACCACCACTAAACCATAGAATCATAGAATGGTTTGGGTTAGAAGGGACCTTAAAGATCATCGGGTTCCAATCCCATGCCCTGGGCAGGGACACCTCCCACCACACCAGGTTGCCCCAAGCTCCCTCCAACCTGCCCTTGAACCCCTCCAGGGATGGGGCAGCCACAGCTTCTCTGGGCAACCTGGGCCAGGCTCTCACCACCACCACCACAGCAAAGAATTTCTTCCTGAGATCTTATCTAAATTTCACCTCTTTCAGTTTAAAACCATTTACCCTTGAACCACGTCCCTCAGCACCACGTCTGCCTGGCTTTTAAATACCTCCAGGGACAGCGACTCCAACACTGCCCTGGGCAGCCTCTTCCAGTGCTTGATAACCCTTTGAGTGAAGAAATTTTTTACTGATACCCATCCTAACCTCCCCTCCCCGGCACAACTTGAGGCTGTTTTTCTCACACCGCCGTTCCCATCAGCATCGCCGAGTTCAGCACCAGGTGTCCACGTCACCAAGTGGATCGATCACAAGGCGACCGGTCCCAAGGAGGCTCGGGTCACCTTTAGATCACCACAAGCATTCAAAACCGGACAGGACTTTCTCTGGTGGTCCGGAGTGGGGAAGTCAGGCCAGGCAGGGACGGTGGCTCCCCCCCTTCCTGATCTCCGAGCTGCTGCGGCTCTTGGTGGAGGTGACCCCTCGCGGGGAGAACACCGCAGGGTGTCCATCGCTCCTTTCGCAGCCCCACAAAATGGTCTGTAAACTGAGAAGCGGCTGCGGCTGACACGACGCGGGGCAGGAGCGAGCCGAGAGGAGCCCAGGAAATAAACTGGCTTTGCCAATGTTATTTCTTTATTTTTTGTGCCGGTTTGGTGTTGTGCTTTTTTTACCCACCCTTTTAGGAGGCAGGAGATTCTTAACGCAGGGCACGTTGGTATATTAACCTCGCGTTTTTTGCCGCTGAAAGGACTCTCCAGTTTGACTTTTACAGGAGATGTTTTGACAACAAACGGGTGCAGCTATGATTAGCCTGATAAAAGGGAGCCAGGGCTGGAGTATTGACGGTGTGTGCATCATCCAGGATCTAGTTACAAAATGGGCTTTTAACCACATTCTCCCTTGTGAATTCATGTTATCAGAGGCCATCTGAAAAATAAAAAAAAAAGAAAAAGAAAACAAAAATAAAAAAGACAGACGACCTTTCTTTCCCGATGTATCTAGCTATGTTTCTTGTATTTCTTTACGTTTATGAAAAAGGAGATATTAATAATCCCGACCAGAACCACACGCCGAGCAGCCAGGTGCTGTGCAAAAGTCCCTCCGTCCCTTCAGCCACCCCTGTCAGCGCACAGAGCAGGAGCAGCCCCGAACCCCTTCAACTGGAGGCATCTCCTGGATCCCAGCCGGGGGTTTGTGAGGGAGCCCGGGAGGACTGCATCCAGACCAGCAGACTTTTCAACCTTCTTTTCTTTCCTTTTTTTTTTTTTTTTGATCTAATTTATTTTCAGAATATATTTTCGGAGCTGATTAGCTCATGTACTAAATCATTGCGCTGCCTACCACCAAAGAGCAACCCTGACAAACAATTAACAATAGGAACACCACAAGTGATGGATGGCTCAAGGGTGTAGCTTGGGCCTGGTCTTTGTTCAGAAGAAAGTTGCTGCTGCTAAATAAAGACGAGGGTAGGAAAAAGGTGAGAGCGAACGGATCGTATCCGGGATAAAACTATTCTCTCTGCTTGTGGGCAGTGAGCATCTCGGGAGAGAGGGACGAGCCCCACAGCTCGGGGTGGGCCACCAGTCAGGACCTGCCACCGGCCAGCCCTCCCTCTGGGATGAAACGCTCTCTCGAGGTTTCTCCTCTTCCACCATGGGCGAAATACAGCGTCTGCTTGGACACACACTCGAGACTTGTCTGCTGGCCCATCTGCCAGCTCGTGGCCAGCAGGAGCCACGTCCCGCTCCGGCCAGGCTGCCCGGTGCCTGCTCCAAGGGCTGGAACACACACAGGGGTGCATCCCCCAAAGCGGGGTGAGCCTGGCTCCCACCCTCTCTCTTGTGGGGTCACACAAGGGGTTTTGGGTCAGAGCTCCCACTTTCCAACGACGCTGGTGACCGCGCTTCAAGGAGGGGCAGGAGCTGCCCCCTGAGTTCCCGCGCAAGGACCGCAGCGTTCTCCCGGGCAACAGATCCAGAGAGATGGCTTTCCACCTGCAGACATCTCCTTCCGAACCAGGAGCTCGGGGATTTCTTTTTAACCCTTTCAAGAGCACAGTTTAGAGTTCATTTTGATTGCCACGGGCCATTTCCCGATTCCTGCTATTCTGACGTGAATTTCTAATGGTTGTTGCAAGTTTTGTGTTAGTTTACCAATTTGCCTATAACTTATTGCTGTACACTGTGAAGAGAAATAGAAGAATTTATCACAATGCCTCATGTTGATTTTATTATGCAGAGGTTAGAAAGCAATGAATATAAAGATATAGTGTAAAAAAAGGAAGGTGGATATACATGCACTGCCAAAGTGACGGTAGGCAAAGATCAGTTACTACAGACCACGGGAAAGACCACACGGTTGGAAGGACCATTTAAGGTCTGCAACATGTTAAACGGTGATTAAAAATATTTGAGAAACTTTGCCAAACAAGACAAGCTACCCTTCTGTAATCACAGAATCACAGAATCTTCGTGGTTGGAAGGGACCTTTGAGATCATTGACTCCAATCACATTAAAAAAAAACAAAAACAAAACACAAAAACAAACAAACAAACAAAAACCCCCACCCAAACAAACACAAAACCACACCCACAACCCAAAACAAAACAAAAAATCTGCACAGGAATGTTATTTTATGTATGCCTCCCATGCGCACGCGCACACGCTCACATATATTTAGGTCACAGGTTTTTTTAGGAACAAACAGAGTAAGAGAAAGTCATTGATTAGTCCAGTAAATTATTTATCTTCATTTTCTGAGGAGGCTTTGCCGATTTCCGCTCTTACTGAACCTGAAGACAACAATTTACTCAGCCTTGACCTATCCCATAGCCTTGACCTACCCCATAGGCTGTGTCAAACAGCCGACCTGCTGAGGTTGCATTAGACAAAACATCTCTAGCTTCAGCATCAGAAATTAAACAAAAAAAAAAAAAAAAAAGGCACAGCAGAAGCCTAAAGAGCTCCTGGGCTGTGTTTCATGTGCCAGATCGCAATAGCAGAGAATATGGGCTGAAACTTCAAAGCAAATTTAAAATGACCTCCCCGTTGTTTCAGTGTTCAGGGGTTCCCTTCAGGGGCAGATTTGTTCTCGGGAAAGCAGGTTTGGTTTCAGGATGGGACTCTGGAGACTGACTCTGCCCATTTCTGCTCAAGGACTATTGAACCAATTTTATTAAGAGGAACAAAAAAAAAAAAAAAAAAGGAAGAAACCCCACCTCCACCGCGTGTCCCCAAGTCCTCTCTAGAGGCGGCTCCATTGCTCACCTGCAGAATTTGGGTGGTTGTCTTCAACGGCCCTTGTTCCTGAGGAGCCCAAGTGGTGGATCAGGATGTCATTGTACTGAACTATATGTGGAGCAAAAAATAAACCCCTTTGTTCGCAAACCTGCAGGGGCAAAAGGCGTGCTTTGGTGACTGGCTGCAATGACAGGGCACGTTCTGATACCTGGAAACCTCTGCTTGCTCAAGTGTGAAGGGGATGTTGCGCTGAGCACACCCGTGTTTCCATACAGAACTGATAAAACTCGATGCTACACTGCTGCTTCAGGCAGGACCACCTCACCTGGCTGAGACTGCTGACCAATCCACCTCCCAAGAGCTCGGTGAACACAGAATCACAGAATCGTTATGGCTGGAAGAGACCTTTCAGATCATCCAGTTCAACCATCAACCCAACACTGCCCAAACCCCCACTAACCCGTGTCCCTCAGCACCACGGCTGCCTGGCTTTTAAATCCCTCCAGGGATGACAACTCCACCACTTTCCTGGGCAGCCTCTTCCAGGGGTTCATAACCCCTCCTGTGAAGAATTTTTTCCTAGTATCCCTCCTGAGCCTCACCTGGCGCAATTTGAGGCCTCTTCCTCTTGTCCCATCACTTGTGACATCTCAGTATGTATGCAGGCAGTAGGAGCCTGCAGGGTACTCCAGTTCCCCAGACCCCTCTGGTTGTCACACCCCTGCTCCCATCACGACCCCCCCACACGCAGCCGGCAGTGCTGCTCGGGCACAGCGCGGGTGCCTGTCCCAGCACGGTGGCTGTCACCATCACCACACTATGGTTCTGGCTGGCCTATGGAGATGAGAGATACATGCAAACTGGAATAATGCCTTTCTGCCATCTCTTAATGGCACCTTCCTTTCCTGGGAGGGTTTCCCTCCCACCCAAAGCCTTGAAGTTACTTCCCATGACCGCTTGATAGGATGAGGATGACTTCAAAGTGGAACAGAGGAGGTTTAGACTAGGTATCAGGGAGGAATTCTTTGCTGTGAGGGTGGTGAGAGCCTGGCCCAGGTTGCCCAGAGAAGCTGTGGCTGCCCCATCCCTGGAG
>JAOTQQ010000003.1:22636601-22670552 GCA_026546715.1 Gallinago undulata | reverse complement strand
CCCCGAGAAGCTGTGGCTGCCCCATCCCTGGAGGGGTTGAAGGGCAGGTTGGAGGGGGCTTGGAGCAAGGTGGTGTGATGGGAGGTGTCCCTGCCCAGGACTTTAAGGTCCCTTCCCACCCAAACCAGTCTGTGATTCTATAATTCTGTGACATTGGTGGCACTGACAGATCCCCTTCTCCAACTTACTTTGCTCCTTTTCTTCCAGTGGCGGGGGCAGAAGTGATGCTGAGTGTGATCATCCTCTCTGTCTTCATGTAGGGGCATCAGGGACCCTCTTCTTTCTCTTCCTCCACCCTCTCTTTCAGGCACAGCACAGAGCATGGACATTGGTGGCCCTGACCCCTGTGACACCCAGGGATCCTCCTCCCGGCTTGGCACCCGTGTGTGCGGGGTGGCTGGGGAGGGAGCCCCCGGTGAGGCCACGTGTGTCCCCGGGGACCCATGGGTGGGTATAGGACAACCCTGGTGTGAGCTTCCCGGCTGCTCCCCCAGACCCCTGCAGGTGGGGAAACTGAGGCAAGGGAAAGGGCAGCGGCTTTTCTGCCCAGCATGGGGTGGCCATCAAGAGTCCCCATAGTCACCTACCAAGGAGGCCCATATCCCCATGGAGCAGCAGCGGGATGGAGGGGAGACGGCGACGCTGGTGGGGGGAGCACAGGGGGAACGAAGCCCCAGCCCTCACTGGGGACCTGCTGGAGAGCTGGGGTTGGTGGGGATGGCCAGGTCCTGCCCTGCCGAGGGGGACGGACACGGCACCCACCTCCGCTCACCTCCCAGCGCGGGCAGGGCCGGGATGGAAACTTCTCACCTGCCCCTTGAAAAGCTCCGGGGCACCTCATTGGAAAAATTCAGCGGGGAAATCTTCTGGGTGAAAAAACCCTTCACTTCGTGCAAATGAAAAATGCAAACATGTTCCATCAAACGCTGCCCCGGTGCGTCAGGGATGACAAACGCCCCCACCGCCACCTCCCACCGCCACCTCCCGCCGCCGCCGTGGTGCTTCTCTCCCTGGTGACACCCAGAAGAACGTTCTCCGGCCCATCGCCCGCAGCTCATCGGGTGCTGGTGGGACCCCTGGGAAGCGTGAGGTTGGGCCATGATGCAGCCCACCCCTGTCCCACGGGGTCTCCCGGGGCTCAGGGCAAAGTGGTCTCCAAATTTTAATGTTTAGATGACTGGGTTGTAAAGAAATGCCACCCCCGGGTGCCCCAGCTCGAGGGTGCCCTTTATGCCCCCCAGCCCCTCCGCAGTGGGGTACCTGAGGATGCTCGTGTCTGCCCTGGGGGTGGGATCCTGCCGGGAGGGGGGGGAGAGGGGCTTGGGAAAACTACCTTAAAATCAGCCAAAAATGAAGTGGTGCGATGAGGGAACCCTCGGTAGGGTGTCCCCAGCCCCAGGTGGAGTCCCCCCCCCTCCCCGGCACCGCTGCAGCCCGCGGCCCAGGATAGCATCCGCCTACGAACAGGAAACCTCTGTACGTCTTCACCGGGGGCGGGGGGGCCGGAGAATCTCCTCTGAATGGAAAGAAAAGCCCCCCCCCACACCCAGAAACCGTCTCAACACCTCCTCCGAGGCGGCAGCAGCAGGGGAGGGGAACTCCAGGGGTGCCCTTGTCGGGGTGCCCCGGGGTGGGGGGGACCGTCTTCCCCCTCCAGGGGGAGGGGGGAAGGTTGCTGTGGCTGAGACAGCTCGTGGGTGGGAGAAGGTTAATGCTGGGGGGGGGAAGATGCTGCTGGGGACGGGCTGAAGGGAGCTGGGTACAGGCAGCCCCAGGCAGGGGTACAGGCTCTGGGGAAAGGGATGGAGACAGGGAGGGAGAGGAGGGAAGGAGCGGGTCGGAGAGGAAGAGAGAGATGGAGGAAAAGAAAGAGGTGTCATGGGAACCCCCAGGGGACGGGAACGGGGGCCTTGTCCATCGGTGCTTGTCGGGGTGTCCACAGCTGAAAACAGTGGGATCTGAGGACAGCTGTCAATCCTGAGGGCGATTATTCCCCACGGACAAAGAAGGTGGCAGCACCCATCGAAAGGATGCTGATTTACCCCCTGCCAGCTGGAAAAGCCCCCTCCACCCCCCAAAAAAGGGGGGAGAGAAGGGGCAGGAGGAGATGGCAGGCTTTTGCCTGGATCTGGGGGTCTGAATGCTGGTGGGATGTAACTGTGTCATTAACGGGGCGCCTTTCCAGCCTCTAAGAGCTAAACAGCTAAAGCAATACCTCCTCGCCGTGGCTGAGGCTCAGAAAGTTTTGATTTGCAAACGTGCCCCAAAGCGGAGCTGCTCTGAGCCCTGGGACAACGGGGACCCTGGTGGCCCCTGTGCCTCTGTGCATGGGAAGGAGAGGACACCAGCGGTGCCTCTTGCCGGGGGATTTCCCTTCCCTACCCAGATTTCTTCCCTTAGTGGGTTTCATGATATAACGTCAAGTTTCAGCATCATTTGAGGAGTAATAGAAACCGCCCGGGTGAGGTGAGTCCCTGCTCCAGGCTCCTTTCCCCCCCCGCAGTGGGGCACAGCCATGGGACGGGATGGCCAGATCCTGGTGACAACTCTCTGTGGGTTCAAGCCTCCTCTCCAGCAGAGTGAGGGTTTGCAGCAGGTCTCATCTCAGCCCAATTTTCCATCCTGGTGGTCCCAGCCCAGGGGGTCGTTTGGGCACCGCCTGTCCCCCCACCCCCTGCTGCCTCCCCACTGCCAGCCCCAGCCCCATTGGCACTGGGAAGATCCAGTTTGGCTCCGTCCCCCTCTACACTGCTCTGGTCCTTGACCTTGTGGCTGCACCATGGCCTCGTCCCACGGTGTGTGGCTCTGGCATGGGTGGAAGATGCTGAAAACCCCCCCAAAACTTGGGCTTGGGCACAAAGACCAACCTGCCTGTGAGCAGGCACTAAAAACCCCACCCTTTGCCCTGGAGAAACTGGTCCTGATGGACCTCAGTTTATTCAAGGGGCTGAGATCTGGGTGTGCTTCTCCTGGAAGGACACAGCAGCCCAGGTCACCCTTTCCCAGAGGGTGCTGGGGACAAGCGGCACCCCCCCCAAAACCCACCCCTGGCACCCGGGAAGGGCCGGGCACGGGGATGCCATGGCTCTGCCGGCGCTTGCCCATCCTTCGCCGTGGCTGCAGGTGTGTCCCCACCGTGTCCTCCCACCCGGCCTGGCCCGTGGCATCGCTTCTCTTTCGCTTCCCCGCGGGGGTGGGGGAGCCGACCGCGCCACCAGGGAGGTAAAATTAGACACCGGCAACCCCGGGAGCTCACGTCATTTCAGCCGAGGAAGGAGAAGCAGAAACTCCCGGGAGGGCTGAGCCGCCGGTGGGGGGTCTGGGGGGAGGACTTGGGGACGTAGCAAAGCTCAGCCAAGGGGGGCAGAGCATCCTGCCCCACAGCATGCCCTGTCCCCGCCTGTACGGCCAGGGCAGGGGCTGCTGCCGGGGAGTGTCACTGGGGGGTGTCCCCATGTGGGGAGCAGCCAGAAATCCTACAGCCCGGCCGTGGGTGCCTGTTCTGCAGCTGAAGCTGTTGGGTCCCTCCCCAGCGTTTTTTTGGGGGTGCTCCCCCTCCCTGACACCTGGAGCTTTGCAGGGTCTTTGGGGAGCAGGGGGGGACAGAGGGGAGATGGGATGAAATCTGAAGGCAGGTCAAGGGAGACTAGAAGCGGAGGAGGAGGAGGAGGAGGTTGAAGAGATGCTCAGCCCTGGGCATGTGAAAGGACAAGGCAACAAAAGCCACCTCCCCTGAGCCGTGGCCAATGCCGGGGGGGGGACAAGAGGGGACGTGGGCAACCCCGGGCTGGATTTCCAGCCATGCCCAGGAGGCAGGGGACATTTTGGACAGAGGGGCTGCTGTGGCCCTGGCCATGGGCTGGTGGGCTCCTATCAGCTCCACCAAGGGCTGGGGACACCTGATGACCCCCATTGCACCCTGGTCTCCATCCCTTGTCCCCCCTGCCACCTCCCACCCCATCAGCGGGGAGCCTGGGTGCAGCCCCGAGCTGCGGGGAGGTGGGCTCGGGGGGGGGTGGTGGGGGGGTGGGGAAGGGCGCAGGAAGCCAGATTAACGGCAGCCAGTCGTGAAATCTAGGGCAGACCCATCTGTCAGGCGTCTCCCGTTCGAATCCGGCTGCGATGCCTCCCCCCCAGCGCCGCCCCCCACCTCCCGCATCCCCTCCCCACCCCGCTCCCTGCAAAACCCGCATCCGGGGGGGGGGGGGGGGCTGGGGGGGGCCCCCGCGGGGGGGGGGGGGGGGGGGGGGCTGGTGGCAGGAGCATCCCAGCGCTGGGGACAACAGCCAGGCCAGCCCCCCCTCTGTGTGTCCCCCCCGCAGTGCCCGGCCCAGCCAGCTTTGCCCGGGGCACAGGATCCGCCCCCCCCCGCCTTGTCGTGTCCCCCCCCCGCGCCCTCCCCCGGGGTGGTTTATTGCTGTTGGCAACGGGATTTCCTGTTTTTATGGCAAAACCGGGCCGGGGCCGGGTATTAAAGCTGGTTTGTAGCTGGAAAAGCAGCGCGGGGGGGTTCGGGGGGGTTCGCGGAGGGGTGGGGGGGGGGGAGTGAGTTCGGAGAAAGGGGGCGGGGGGGAGAGGGGGGGAGAGCAGGGGGAGCAGAGACCTGGCAACTCGTTACACAGGTGGTGCGCGGGCTCCTAGGGCGGGGGTCGGGGGGGGGGGGGGGGGGGGGGGGTGCCGCGGGATGTGAGTCCCCCACCCTGAGCCACCCCCCACCCCCCCCCCCCCCCGTGTCTTGTCCTTGCAGGGGTTTTTCCTCTGTGGTGGCCCTGGGAGCCAGCATCATCTGTAACAAGATCCCGGGGCTCGCCCCCCGGCAGCGGGCCATCTGCCAGAGCAGGCCCGACGCCATCATCGTCATCGGGGAAGGGTCCCAGATGGGCATCAACGAGTGCCAGTTCCAGTTTCGCAACGGGCGCTGGAACTGCTCTGCCCTGGGAGAGAGGACCGTCTTCGGGAAGGAGCTCAAAGTGGGTACGTGTCCTCTCTTCCTCTATTGCACGTGTCCTCGCTGCTGGCCGGCTCCCACCTGCGTGTCACCAGACAGGGAGGGGGTCACACGGGGAGCTGTTGGCTTTGGGGACAGACCATCCAGCCAGGGCAGGAGCATCTCACCTCGAGCGTGGTCACCCTGACACCGTGGCTGTCCTTACCGGTGTGAGGGACATCTGTGCTGCCCCCTCGCAGGGCACTCGCCCTCGCTGTGGTTCAGAAAGCAATCCCACCACAGAGTTCCACTGTCCTGCTCTCACAAACCCCCCTCCGAAAGGTTTTCCGTTGGCACGCGCGGGACAGCAGCCTTTTTTGGGTATTTGAGGATGTGAAGGAGGCGTTTGGTTCTGGCTAAAGGTAGTGGTTGGAGATCAAATGCTGAGCGGGGTCAGAGTTGCGTTTTTGGGGTGCAGGCGCCTCACCAGTGATGTTTGCCTGATGTTTCTACCTGTCAAGGTGAAGGTCTAGGGATCAGCTTCATTAGAAGAGATTTCCAGCACCTGAAATAGTTATTCTATAGCAACTATGTTGAGTGCCCTCTCTCCCAGCAGAAAGAATGGGTGTGTTCTGGTTTGAGATTTCAGGGCATTCACAAAACCTGTTCCCATCTGCAGGCAGGCGATCCCATTGCCAGTTTCCATATTTTTTTTTTTTCAGTTATTGCAACTGTACAAAATATATTGAACTTCTTAACTAAAACAGGCATTAACAATGAAAAGCCCAAATACCTCAGGAACCAGAGCTGAGATCAAACTTCTGTACTGCAATTCCCCGTACTGCAGGACACGTAGCCGTGGAGCTTACTCAGTCTTTGGTGATTCCATAGCACTTAAAATACAGAGGAGGAGGAACAGTCTTTTCCAGACACAGGTATATCTATTTTGAGAGCCATCACTGAAAGCTAATCACTCATGGAATGGCGTTCTGCATCCGGGAGTTGAAGTTGGGTTGTGTGGTTTCCAGCCTTGAGGTCTCTCTGCCTCCTCCCCACCTGAAACGTAGCAGCAGGAAAGCAGCCGAAGGATGCTTAGGGTGGTAGAAACCAAGGTGGATGTTGAGGAAGGCGGCAGAGCCCCGAGCAGCGGCGCGGCAGCAGAACCTGGCTTCTGGCTGGTTGGGAAACCCTCCGGCCTGGCGGGGCTCCAGGGGCTGTTTGGTCACACGTGGCCAAAGAGCAGGATACGGCCCCACTTACCTCATTCCTTGCATTCTCACCGAACCCAGAGCTCCAGCGCGGCCACTCTGCTCCGCAGCTCCCGGGAACGCCTGGCATTCACCGACCCTCTCTTTTATCACGGCTGTGCACGCCAAAACGTGTGTTTTCCAAAACTTGGAGATATTTAAAGCAAGAACAGGAAGACAACAGGACGACTAAATTTGAGTTAGCGATCTTTCGACACCTTTGATAATCAAACGCAGTGAGTCAAGTGGGGAATGTGAAAACCACCCTGCACGGCGTTGTGAAACATCTGAAAACGGACCATTTATTCAGATTAGCTCATTGTTTCTGTTCCTTGAGCTGAGCTGTTCCTGTCAGTGATCCATGCGAGTGTTTGCCACTTCTGTCAGTGAAGAGCCCGTTTGGATGGCTGACAGGTTGGGGCTCATTTAGCCTCAGAGTAACATTTCCTTAAACAGAAAATGTGAGAAGGATTCCTTCTTCTCCAACAAATCATAAAACTGCAGAGTTATTGTGGTCTGTTGGATAAACACACACTCAGTTCCTCCCCCCCCCCCCCCTTCCCAAAATTGAATTATTTAGCTAGCGGGTTATATTTAGGTCCTTTTAAAGAAAGTCAATATTGAAGGAAGTAGACTTTGATCCGTCTTTGAGGTGATAACTCTTAATATGTTCTATCTATCCATTACGAGGCTAAGATGGATAGGGCAGATTCATCGTTGGTTTCGGAATACAGTCAAGTGTTGAATGGCATCCAAATTATAAAACTCATTTAGAGAATAACCAAACCCTTCAAACTTAAACAGGTTATACGTTTATGGTTGGAAATAAACTTTGCCCAGAATCACATGGCTTTGACGTCTGCAGTAGTGAATTTTACTGGCCCATGAGACATGCATGGTGTCCTGGGGATAAAAGTACTCGGGCCCTCAAACACCATGAAATATTCCAACACAACCACTCCTGTGCAGGGTGTCTCCTTGTTCTTCAGCTTCTTCCCTATCAGCACGGCTAGAGACCTCCAATATCTGGCACAGCTCATCTTTCTACGGATATATATACACATATAAGGAAAACTCATCTCTTCCCTGCATTTCTTTAAATCTTTGGGTCAGAACGGTCTCTAGGTGACAATACTTTGGTTACAAAAGGGTAAAACCTATGTGCCATAAACCAGATTTGGTAGCCACAAAGAGGAGATGAGGCCTGTGTGCCTTACCCTAGACAGGAAGGCGAGAGACACGTGTGACAGGAAGGACCATACACCCTATAGGATGTATTTAAGGTTACTGTGCACAAGGACAACCCAGGTTAACATTAGGGCAAAGATTCTGCCCCCTTGGAGCTCTTTAATTAGCAGCAACAGCTTGAGGTCCTCAGCCCTTTGACGGGTTGTGTGTTGCAAAACTCTATTCAAACAGCAACTCATACATCGGTACCTTTTATAGTGTTCAAAGACTGATCCTATCTCTTGGCCAACTGCATCTGTAGGGTTATTCCCTCGGAAGTCCGTGGGACACCTTGGTCTTGGCACTGGCAATGAAGTCAGCAGCCCACGCAGGACCTCGTTCTGCCTTCTCCATGAGGGAGCTTGGCCCTGCCTCGGGAGGGACGCTGCTCCGTGGTGCTGTGATTAGGACATGGCCTCAGAGTGACAGTGACAGGGCTCTCCTGGCCACCACTCTGCTGGTCACCTGCCGCGAGCAACCTCTAATAGCACTTTGGGAGGATGTGCTTAGGTAACTGGTGCTAATAGGGGGTGTGTGCATTAGTCCATACAACTGAGCTCCCTCGGATACCACGGATCTTGAGAACCATTTCCTGACCCATGATTTTGATGGCACACCAAGCAAAAGCTCTTCAAAACCAGTTTTCCTTACTTTCACCTTTACTGGGTAATCTGTTTTATGGGTGTTATTCATAACTTCAATTCATTAAGTCATTAATTCATTACTTAAAGTCTCCTCTTGAAGCTTCAGGGTAATTGAGGAGGCAAAAGCTCTCCTGGTGGCCCTGTGCTGGGTGGCTGAGGGACTCTGGCACGCTCCTCTGCCGTGCTTCTCTGGCAAGGATGGTATTTTTAAAATGGCAAGGAGGATACCAGCATTGGAGACACGCTTTGACATCTGTAGGAGGAAAGCATCCAGCAAAACTTTCCTGTTCTAATCTGTACCATGTGTGTGTATCTGCTTTTTAACAAATTCACAAATAATCTGTCTTCCAGCGCTAATTCAGTTGTAGAGCTTTAGTTAGCAACTATTTAAATTCATCCACGCTTCGTATTTGTGATCACAGCCTTGAGCCCCCAGCTTGTTACAGGGAGCTTCCAGCCAGCGCACAGCAAATGCTCTCCACTTCTTGCAGCATTTTATCTAGTTTTCCTTCAAAAGAGAGGTGCTTCCCTACTGACACACTGTGGATATCTTATCGTGACAGCCGGTGACAATAGTGCCAAGAACACGGGGAGAAACAAGAGAGTAAAAGTGACATCAGTTTACTCCAGCTGAGGACTCGGTCCAGTTACGGCAGGAAACGATAAAGTCGCAATCAGGATCAACACAAGGATTTTCTTTCTAGACAGTTCTGTAGACACCTTATTAATAATGTAAAGTCACAAAGAGAATTTTTAAAATAACCGTGGAGATGATGCAACGCTGCAATTATGGACACTTTTAAAACCAAACATATTTGTTACAGTGGTCAACAGTTCCGTTCCTGAAGACAACCACAATGAAAACCAAGGTTTTAAAGCAGAATAGGCCAAAAAACTCCTGCCCACCACTCTTCAGGTGAAATGTGGTTAAAGCCTAAACATCTAAGCAACCAGAGATGCCTTTGCTAGAATCTGAAAATCAGATTTGAGCTCTGATGGGCCATGGCAGGAGCAGGCGCTCTGGAGAAGGCTTTCCACCAGGTGCCCAAGTAGCCCGTTTTGCAGTGTTGCCACCTTGTGAACAGGTAGCCAACAGAAATGTGGGCTGTTTGGGATAATCACGAGCTGAGGAACAACTATCTCAAATAATTGCCATAGGGTGTGTGTGCATTTATTGGTATCTAGAGGACAGCACTGTATTGGCATCACAGGACGAAAATACAAAATTAAGTCTTTTCGTCGTAACGGAGCAGCACTGCCACTATCAAATGAGACTTCCCCAGTAAAAATAATACAAACTGTTTGACTGAATCTTCACAAAGTGACACAGCAAAGTGGAAACTCACCTCAGTGCAGATCTATGAAGAGAAAGGCACTACAGCCACGTGGAAGCTGTCAAGGACCCAGCACGGGATGGAGGGAATCAGCTGAGGGCTACAAAGACATGGAGTGGTCCCCAAAGAGCATTACAGCAAAACCAGTTTCAACCAAGTTTGCATACTGGTCTTCCACCAGTATTCCTTGGTTTCTTTTACACTGAAAAACTTTTCAGTATAATCACCTTGATACCTTCATCAATCTGAGGTTCAGGAAAGCTGAAATCAAATCAAGAATCTATATGGAGTAAGTGGCCTTAAAACTTGTGAGCAGCCCTATCTATGTACGTTGTGCACGATGCCTTGGACTCTGAGATCGTTACAGATGTACCCAGATGTGCACATTAAAACAGGAGAGGCTGCTTTATATTTCCTTTATATTGTACACCATTAGCTCTGCCCTGCTCCCTGAACTGAAATTAGCAGTGATTTATTTTCCATATATTATAATAAACTCTTCTTCTGTGGCTTCCAGCATAAAGGAAGAGGGGACATTCCCACTCATGGTTATTGAAACAAATGATAACTCTCTCAGAAGCCCAACTCTAACCCTCCTGTTCAGCAGGGAGTACACAAAAGAGAGTTCCCTTGAAGGAGTTCTACCTCTTGCTCCTATCCGGTCTGGTAGAGTTGAAAGAAAAATAATAGAGTAAAACTTCATTTCGTCACCGTGTTAAGCACTTTTGAAAACAAGCTGGTACAGGTGTGTTCAAGAAAGGAGCAATCATTTACTAGAGCTTTTTCATTTTAAACCCTGGCATAGTCTCTCGTGTCAGGTTTTAAAGTGTGATTCTTTGAATTACGAAATAACAGACCAAGTAAAGAAGCACAGGTAGATTTTATATTGCACAGAAGATTACCTGCACAAGTTTGTGGGAAACCAGGTTCTAAGTGCTGCTGTGCTCTTCAGCGTGGTCAATATTTAGAAGAATGATTGATAAATACTCTGTTTTCAGGACCAGTGGTGTTACAAATCTCCTGAGATAGAAAAAAAAAAAGAAATACTGTTGTAATTAACAGGAGTCTCACTGTCTACTCAAGCAGGGTCAAGATTTGCATTTCTGTGCTAAGTTTCCAGCCCTCACAACCAGTTTTTAATGTCAGTATCTTGCACGAGAACAGTTATTTGCAGGCAAAAGAGGGGCCAGGCTGAAATACAGCCTGAACATCCAAACCCCAGCAAGCTGCTCTACACCAAAAAGTCAATCTTTCTCAGCAGGGACTGTCACTGTAAGATAAAACATTGCCCCAAGGTCACTGCAGTTGGAATTCCCATCAGAAGGTTTTCATACCTGCCTTCAGATGTGTCTTGTGAGTACATGTTTCAGAGAAACAAAAAAGATTTACATTTCATTAGAGCAGCAGAAGAACCATCTCTGAGCGTGGGGTCAGCACAGAGGGGTTTCTCAAGGAAGGCACTGGGGTGGAGGGATCTGAGCCCTCCGAAAAGGGGCAACTCTTGCTTGGACTCCAAAATAGCAGCTGTGATTTTTTGTAATATCTTGAGCAGTAACTTTGTAAGTTTAAAGAAGGTTATTTTCCAAAATAGTCACTATACCTGGAGTGTTTCCTCTCCAAGAATCGATGAAACAAAGTTTAGCTTGTGAAAATGGGCAGTTGCTAAACCTCCCAAAGCCTCAAATGCCTCTTAGAGCAACTCTACACATTTTATTTATTGGTACTAATCTTTGCAAAGAACATGGTGCTGATTTATAGGGAACTGTCATTTTCAATTCAAGTCAGTACAGTATTTTAAGGCACCAAACCTCTCAAAACTTTAAAACTTCTGTAAAGAAGGGGGAAGAAAAATAGGAGGGGGATACTTAAATGATATTTTTTTAAGCTACCATTTGTATTAATCACACATGCTAGGTTAAAGAAAGATAAAAATAAAAAACCTGCAAGACCATCCAGAGCCTACCAAGAAAGGAGGAGGTACACCCCAAAGTAGGCATATGATGAGTTCTGCTCTGCGTTTTTCCCAGCTGTGAGTTATGACCTCTATAGAGAGGTGGGAAGCAATGCTTGCTGTAGGGCATAACTGGCAAGGTACGTTGCATTCTCCATCTTTTTATTTTCACAATCATATTTCAGCTCACGTCACTGCAGATAACTCCCTACCTGACCCTTTGGCTTTAAATAGCAGAAAATACAACCCGTGTTTTCCAGCGAGATAAATAGAAATTTGTCTTTTTTATTTCACAGCTTAGTCAATTTATGAGGGGGACTGATAGGGCTGGACAGGCTATTTAGAAACAGACCCAGCTCCTGAGAGGGGAACTGCTGAGCACCTACTGAGCCTGCACGTAAATCCACGCTGTATCTCGCAGGCTTAGGTCCTGCTGCACGTGCAACACCAAGTTCCTGTGCTTCTTTTTAAAACTCACTTGTCAAGTCCAATCAGTGCGAGCGAAGCTTTTTACAAGCTGTTCAGATTTTAAGATTAAGCTTAAAAAATGTCGTTAGCTAAATTAACACCAGGATTCAGACCGCTCATTGCAGCTGGTCCACGGGCCACTGGCTGATCACCCAAAGCCCAATCCCACAAACATTTATACATCAGAGCACAGAGTGTTTGCAGGATTGATGCTCCAAGGTACACATGGGCTGTATATAGGTATGCTCAGTGTTAGGAGAGCCACCTATGCTGGCAGTATTCATGTTTTCACTTACCTGTGGTAATCTTAGTGCTTCCCCTTATGGCATCGGACACCCCACAGTGGTGGTTGACTGTGCAGAGCTCAGAGACAAAGTTAAAGACAGCTTGGCATTGTCACACACTGCCCAGGGAAGGGTCTAAAGACAAGACTCCAGTGATTTGGAAGATGATTTGCATCAACAGAGTGGAGCTATTGGAATATTGGATACTGGAAGCCATGGACACCAAGCAATCTGCCATCAAAGCAAAGCGAATGGAGCTGCAACACGCTGCATACCTTATTTAAGTCCAGAAAAAAACAGGAAGAACAAGGAGGTATTTACATCTGACACACGAAGCGGGGAAGGCCTCTGTGTAGATGCAGCACCCGCAGTGCTTGTTTAGACTGAGGACAGCCCCAGGTGTGGATGGAGGGTGCAGAACCAGGCAGACATCAATGCCCATAACCCACTTCCAGGCCAAGTGCTAATGGTGGCACTGCTGAATGTCCCCTCCCTGCCACCCCCAGAGCATCTGCACTGAGCTTGAGCATCTCTTCTGATATGACAGCAGTTGTCCTTGAAAATGCTGCCATGGTGAGAAAGCCCTGTTGGATCTAACCGAACAGAGCAACCCATGAAAGGCTTCCAGATCCTCCTCTGAAGTTTCTGATGCTTGGAGATCCCCTAATCTTGGAGATCCCCTAATGTTGAAGACCACCTAATGCTGGAGATCCCCTAGTCTTGGAGATAACCTAATCTTAGAGATCATCCAGTGCTTGGAGACCAGCTCTGGTGTATGTTTGGCCTTTGCTTATTTGAGACTAATAAGAAGATGTCACTTGGGAGCTGAGAGGAGGGCCTATGATTCGTGTACACATACAGGTGACTCTGCCCATTTCTCTGTGACTCCTGTAGGTCTCGGGCAGATGTCCTTCTCTCTTTTCCCAGTATGCTCATCACAAGCGGTTTTATGTGCAGCCTTGCAAGTCACTGCCGGGAAAAGCCTCCACAAAAACCTCTTAAATTGACCCAGCATCTGAGATCAAGGTCTGCACCAATCCTCCCACAAAGATCAATTGATTAGTTCATTTTTAAGTTAAGTTTTTTTTTTCCCAAACATTTTTTAAAAATCATAGATTTCAGTCCTGTTGTAGTTCAAGGATGGATTTAGTGGCAACTGACTGCAAGAAAATATAATTCCTTGGTGTCCAACCAACATGTCTAGCGAATGGGTCAGAAAATTGTTTGAGAAGCTCATGCCAACAAGTACATTTTATTTAAACGCTCTCCAGAATGTCTTTTCTGATACCACTGCTGAAAACATGCTCGTTCACTCTTCCAGCTACTGCCTGATCTTTCTAGCCACCTAGAGAAGGCAATGACTGCAGATTAGGGTTTTCTGCACTCTTGCAGTTATACAGAAGAGCGGAACCCGTGATGTTACCTAACTACCTATTTTTGCTTGGAAAGAAGTGTTTTGCTTATTCTGGTCATAAGCCAAAGTGGGCTCTGTGTCCCACGTGGTGTGAGGCGTTGCTGCTAGTTCTGCTCTTTCTTTACCCTATGCTTTGTACCACACCTCCTGCTTTGCTGACTTTGTCCTCCTGAACCACCAGTGCTGTTCCCACCTATGAAGTAATTTGTGATGCTACAGTCACCATCGGCTTCAAGTAAATACAAGAGTCTCAGTATTGTGTTGATATTGAAGGCTGACTTTTTCCTAATGCTAAGATCCTGAATTTTTTACTGCTGAATTTTCAGAGGAAACGTAAGGCGCAGGTCTAAGGGGGCTGCCAGACGCACACAAAAAGTGTAGGCTGAAAAGTAAACATGAAAGAAAATAAAGGAGGATCGTATCAGGTCATTTCCCAAATTGTTTATCTTTGGGAATCCAGAAATGATGAGGCTGCACCTTTCAACCTACCCGTATTTTGAGGTCAGCCTGAATATGGAACTGTACCTCCTGGGTCGGATGCTCCGGAGCATCAGCAGACGCTCAGAGGAAACAATGGTTGCCTGCAAGGAGCAGCTGCCTGGGTGAACCTTCTTCAAGCAGTGTTTCCTCTGAGATCCTCCAGGCACTTCAACTCCCTGCTGAAATCAATAGAGGAGTAGTTTTCATTATTTAAAAGCGGCAGGAAAACACACGTAGTCACGTTATCCCATTTGGCTACAACCTCCCCTATTGCACTGTTTTGGTACCTAAAGCACTGGCCCAGAAGAGGCCCAGCCTGAACTAAGCTTCCCCCTGCCCTGTGTGCTGAGGTATCTGCCAACCAAGCTTCCAAGGGCAAGGAAGCTTAAAGAAGTGAATCATTTATGGAAAAGAGGGGGAGTTTGACGCAGACGTGACAAGCCTCTGCCACTTTATCAATCCTGCACAAGTGCCCAGGTACTTCCCACCCGGATCGATCCATTCCTTCGGACACTCGGCTCTGTTTACCTTGTAGTCTCCCTAACTTTTACTTTTAAAAAGTTGCTAAACTTTTCCCACATAGAAGACAAACTTACAAAATAATCTGGGTAACATATTTTGCGATCGAGCATGACATTGGATTCTGGTTCTGCCTGTACTAGTTTTATACTCTCTGCGAAATCTCCTACCTTCTAGTTTTAAGAAGCTGGTCAGCTTTTCTCCAAAACAAGGCAAATTTATAAAATAACTTAATTTGTGTAATATATTTAATCATCAAGCTTGATGTTGGGTTCTGGTTCTGCCTGTGCTAGTTTTACACTCTCTGCATGGCATTTTTCTCCCCTTTAAGAAGCAAAAGAGCTGCTCAGTCTTCACAATGTTGAGGATGTCCGATTGAAATGATCTCCCAGTGGTTTTTTTTACTCTAGATCTTTGAAAACAGCTTGTGCTGGATCAGAAACCATCCAACCAAAGGAAAAACAGAACCAGATGCAAATTTCAACTCCAAATATTTTTTTGGTGATGTCCCATTTGCTGCTTCACGACACAAAAATCTGGTGCAAGGCATTGCTGAGGGGGGAAACGGCGACAGGGACTTCTTATTGTCCCTTCCCCCATTCATCAGGGCATTGCTCACAGTTCTGTACTTTAAATAGTGAGGATATTGTTGAGGATAAACCGGAGGAGGAACTAGAAAGGTGCCCCAGCTGGTCCTTATGGATTTACTCTGGAGTGGACCCCACTTCACCCACCTCCTCTGGTCTCCCCATGAGGCTGCACAGAGGCTCTGAGAGCACAACTCCAGACACATCTACAGCCCGGGATTTCCATCCAACGTTCAGATTTTTGTAACAAGCCAGTAGTTGTAGAAAGCCTCATCTACAAAGTCCACAGTCATAAAAACCTCAACATTTTATGATTTTTCTTTTTTGAAATCTACAACTCCCTGAAAAGAGGGTGTGGCCGGGGGGGGTCGGTCTCTTCTCCCAAGGAACAAGCGATGGAACAAGAGCAAATGGCCTCAAGTTGCACCAGGGGAGGGTTAGGATGAATATTAGGGAATATTTTTACACTGAAAGGGTTATTATAAGCCTTGGACTGGGCTGTGCAGGGAAGGGGTTGAGGCACCATCCCTGGAGGGATTTAAAAGCCGGGCAGTCGTGGTGCTGAGGGACATGGGTCAGTGGTGGCTTTGTCAGTGTTGGGTTAATGGTTGGACTCGATGATCTGAAAGGTCCCTTCCAACCATGACAATTCTGACTGCAGGTTCCTCAATAAACACTGTGCATAGCAATATCAATGGGAATATCTTCTGTGCTAACAGAAGGGCACAAAGTCCCTTTTTAACAAATTTTGATTATGTCACCTTGTTTTCCATTTCACTTGCCATAAGGAAGTGAACATTTTTCCTTAGAAGAACCATTTATTGACAAGTACAGAAATATAGATCATATACATGAAAGGGATGTAGCCGAGAATGAAGTGCTTATAAGATTTCTTCCCCAAGTGATTTTTTTTTTGAGAAATCCAATAAACAGCAGAATGTGCGTGTTTCATGTATAATAAACTATTGCCAGCAGTTGAGGTCTGCCAGAACATAACGGAAGGGTGTTTGGAGAAGGGAAGCTGATCTTCCCATCTGCCCTCTCCTAATTAAGAACCTGATTCTGATCTGATGCAAGGGCATGTTTATCTCACTGGAGAAGGAAGAGTAGGGGGATGTCCTTGGTTTGGGAGTTCCAAGGGTTTTAAAGGGCTGTTTGAGACCCACGGGCAACCTCTGCAAACCTCCTCGTGTTTTGAAGGGGCCCTCTCTCCACAGAACTGGTTCCAAAAGCCTTGCAGATCCCATAGGATCCACGCGTGGGAATTCTGGTGGTCCATGCACCAGAATGCAAGAAAGCTCCAAGAAGATAAATTAAATCATAGACTGAAAGTGAGAACACCCCCCCCACTCACCCACCCCCCCACAACAAACAGAAGCTGTCATTATAGCCATATTACAGCAAATAATATTGGCCGAGCTACTTCCTCACAGTCCTCTGGTGGGGCTCTCCATTGCCTTGCTTTTGTCATGGTACCTGCAACAGGCCAGGAATTTTTCTTTTCCATCCTGTGAGAAATTATGAAATTAAAACCAAAACTTATTTCATTGAGTTTGCACAAATGTCCGTGTTGAAAACTTTGTGACACCTACAATCTGAAAAAAATGCTCCAGTTCAGCTAAAATATTTTCTTAGAAAAAGATTTCTATCAGAGGTTGTTTTCCTGTAAAGAATACCTTTTCATGTAGAATTAAGTTTCTAAATGAAATCCCGTTTCTGAGCTGACATATTAAAAGTTGACTTTGGATTTTTAGAATTTCATCCCCAATTGCACCCCTAATTTCTCTTTTTTTTTTTTTTTTTTTTTTTGTTCTTTCTTTCTGAGCGTTTGCCACACCACCGTTTTGCCATAAAAAAAAAAAGTTTAGTTTGACTACTTGTAATACCATCAGGAAATATGTATCTATGAAGTTGCCTAAATCATACTGTATCTCCTCCTACCTCCCGGAGAGCCACCATTTCAGAGAGTGAGCATCCACAGAAATCAATAGTTAGACGAGACCTGCTTATGCCTGCAGATTTGCGGCGCTTCTAAGAATAGCCTTCTGATGTTTGTGCTGCGGGAACTTGCCCATCTTTTCCCAACTCCCATCTCTTTCTAACCCATGTCTCCCCGCTGTGCGGTGTATTCACGGCGCCGTTTCCATTGCAGGTAGCAGAGAAGCAGCGTTCACCTACGCCATCATCGCTGCTGGAGTGGCACACGCCATCACGGCGGCCTGTACGCAGGGCAACCTGAGTGACTGTGGTTGTGACAAAGAAAAACAAGGACAGTACCACAAAGAGGAAGGGTGGAAATGGGGAGGCTGCTCCGCTGACATCAGATACGGAATAGGATTCGCCAAGGTGTTTGTGGATGCCCGGGAGATTAAGCAAAACGCAAGGACGCTCATGAACCTGCACAACAACGAGGCTGGGAGGAAGGTAAGCACCTCTGGTGTCCCCCAGATGTGGCCACCTCTGGCCCAGGCCCGGAGACAGGGGTAGGTCTTGTACAGGGTATGGAACCACACCACGCTTTTGCACTAACGTCATTTTACAGTAGACAAGTAGGCACCTTTGCAAGTTCTCCAAGCTTGTTGGACCATCCGTCTGTCAAATATTTGTCTAAATGTTACCATTTACAGTGGTAAAAATAAAAAAAAAAAAAAAGAGCAAACAAACATTTTATTTGGAAAGTCAAAGGGTACTTATGATGAAATGCTTGCCTGCTACTGTGTGGGTGAACGGGACTCTCTCCAGGTTCAGACAGGAACTTCTCACCCATTTGAAAAGGGATCAGTTTTCCACCCAACTGTTCAAACCTTGCTCTTGGTGTGAGGAGTACCTCCACGGGGAGGAAAACACCTCAGCAGCAAGACCACAGGCTGACTCACCCCTGCACCACCACAGGGCTTGGTTTGCCTTATCGTTCTGCACAGCAACGCTCCCCTCTCCGCGTTCTTTAGGTCTGAAGCAGGAGGAGTTGGACTAGATGTCTAGATGGACTAGATGACTAGAGTCAACCCTCTTGCTTTCTCCTCTCTCTCTTTTCCTATCCCCACTGGATATGCTGCCCTGCGTTAGCACTGCTTTGGGCCACAAAGATGATTAAGGGCCTGGAGCATCTCTCCTATGAGGAAAGGCTGAGGGACTTGGGTCTTTCTAGTCTTGAGAAGAGAAGACTTAGGGTGGATCTTATCAATGCTTACAAATACTTAAAGGGAGGGTGTCAGGAGGATGGAGCTGGTCTTTTCTCAGTCGTGCTCAGGGACAGGACAAGAGGACATGGGCACAAACTTGAGTATAAGAAGTTCCACCTAAACATGAGGAGGAACTTCTTTACTGTGAGAGTGATAGAGCACTGGAAGAGGCTGCCCAGAGAGGTGGTGGAGTCTCCTTCTCTGGAGACGTTCAAAACCCACCTGGACACATTCCTGTGCAACCTGCTCTAGGTAGACCCGTTCCGGTGGGGCGGTTGGAGTAGATGACCTCCAGAGGTCCCTTCCAACCCCGTATGATTCTATGATTCTGTGATTGCAGCCGTACCTTTGTGTGACGTAGAAGCAAATGGGAGAAGGAAGTTAGGAAGAGCAGTTAATTTGCAGATACTATTTTTGTCGGGGTAATTACCTGTTGGCTCAGAGACATCTCCACTTACGCTGGAGCCAAGCAGATTGTGTTGAAGAAAAGCCATTTCCAGCCCCCCAAAAAAGCCTAACCTTTCTTTTTATTTAATGCTACTGTGGTAGTTTTATAGGTGAGATTATGATTTTTACCCTGTCCAGTATCCCCAGCGCCTGTGTCTGGCTCTCTGGTGCAAACCGGGTACTTAAAAAAAAATAGCAAAATTAACACTGAGTTCTGAGAGTAACTCAAGGACTAACCATTAATATTTGCTAATCAATCGAGTCCCCATCTTTATTACTCGGTTTCTGGTAGCTCAAAGGGACAGACTGAAAAGCCTGGTAAAACACCAAGGTCCACAGCCTGCTCTGCCAGACGAGCACAAACCCACAGGAATCAAAAATAGCAGAGGAGTTTCACCTTGGAGGGAAAGCTACTTCCCTGAAAAGTCTGCTTTTATTTGATAGGTGCTGGCAGTAAAATTCCCAGAACTGGCACACCAGTCTATAGAGGACTGAAACATAGATGGAACTGGCTACTCTCTTAGAAAATTATTTCAATTACCAAGCTCAAAGATATAGACCAAAAAAAAAACTACCCCAGGAGCTGCATTTCTTGCATCTGTTATCACTCAGGTAGGGAACTAGGGTAGAGGAGGAGGGGTGCCAGTCCTGGAGCTGGCCCTTGGGGAGGTCAAGGACTCCTTGTGTTTCTCACCTACGTTGTGGACCCTTTGCTGTCCTGAGAGATAGTGCCTAGAAGATGCGTCTCTGCGCGTTGTTATCGGAGGGAACAGCGGTGTGCGCTCTCTCTGGCCATCGGCCGGGTCTCCAGCAGGCTCAGGAGCTGCTCCCACCCAGAGAAATTCCTACGCTCCTTCCTGCATCCCTCACAGAGCAAAATCACTGATCTCCCTTCGAGCAAATCCCTGTTTGAAATCTTCAGGGGAAAGAAAGAGTAACCCAACCGAGAGGAGGCATGTTCCTCTGCTGTCCTGCAGAGAGCGAGTAAATGATGTTTTCGCTAGAGAGATTCCTTTCAGGCTTTGCTCTTACGTGAAAGATCGCAGTATTTAAAGACAGTTGGCAGAGGGAGGCCATTTTGGGTATTTGGCAAGCAAGCTCTCGCACAACCTAACCCTTTCACAACAAAGACCATCTTGTTTTGAGGTGGTATTCTCCCTTTTGGAGCAATCTGAATCTTATCAGCCTCCACACAATCTATTCTTGGTGGCTTTCCTCCGGGCTACAAATTCTTGTCTAGTTTTACTCGCCCATGGCGAGCTTTTTGATGATATTTATGCACCTAGGAGACAGACTGGCACCTACCAGGACTTCCAAAAATAAACTAGGTGTTGAGTTCCGATTGATTTGTTATCTCCACCTGCAGGCACTGCTACGCTGGTCAGAAGTCAGTCCCCTCTACTTCTTTGGTCTCGCAATGCACAACTGCACTGTGTGATGAGCCCAACCCCCCAGGAGCTCATTAATGACCTGTGAAATGGTCCTTCTTTAGGATGACACCAGCTGCAGGTGATTCAGGACGCACTTTAGCAAATCATACCTGTATGATTATCTAGTTGTCTTCTTAGGAATCACTGGTAACTTCACTCGCTGGGCTTAGCAGGGAAGCCAAGCCTAGGTAGGACTACATGGTATAAACCAACAGAGAACTGCCAGGAAAAGCCTGATCCAGACTTTTTGGAGTTCTCAGTTCAAGACTTTCCACCTTCTCATGGTGTTGTTTTACCTAGGCAGAGGTCTGTGTGCCACCAACAGTCTCTCTGAATCTACTGAATACCTGACTCCATCAGAGCAATGCTACAATTACCTGTCAGCTCTTTCTAGAAGAAAATGAAAATTGACTGTGTCAAATGTGGAGGATTTTAGAGGTCATAAAATCATAGAATTTGGACAGTCGAATGGTTTGGGTTGGAAGGGACCTTAAAGCCCATCCAGCCCCAGCCCCTGCCCTGGGCAGGGACACCTCCCACCACATCAGGTTGCTCCAAGCACCTTCCAACCTGGCCTTGAGCCCCTCCAGGGATGAGGCAGCCACAGCTTCTCTGGGCAACCTGGGCCAGGCTCTCACCACCCTCAGAGTGAAAAATTTCTTCCTCATATCTCATCTACGTCTCCCCTCTTTCAGTTGAAAACCAGTCCCCCTTGTCCTATGGCTCCACTCCATCAAGAGTCCCTCCCCAGCTTTCCTTCAGGGACTGGAAGGGGCTCCAAGGTCTCCCCAGAGCCTTCTCTTCTCCAGGCTGAACCCCCCCAACTCTCTCACCCTGTCAAAAGAACATCCATGTTCCTTTTCCTCAAGAGCCTGGCTAGTGCAACGCTTGAAAAATACTCGTGTGCACACCCAGGATGGGGTGAGAAGCACTCCCACCAGAGATCAGTGTGTGTGAAACGGCTCCATTTCCAGCTGCAAACTGGAATGCCACTGGTTCCAGTAGCATGAGCCCCCACGATGCCTCTGAGCTGGGGTGGAGTTAGTAACAGTTAAAGTAAGGACAGGGCTCTAACTCTCTTGTTTCTTTGTCTCTATCTTGGTCACAAACCACCAGGGCTCCGTTTGGTAGCACTTGGGCAAAACTTAGAATTTCCCAGGCTACTTGGGGGAGGGAGATGGGGCAGAGTTCAAAACAGGGGTCGCAAACATCAGAGAAAACTGGCCCCAAGCAGCCCGAGAAGCCTCACGGCATTTGTCAAACCTACCGGAGAGTGGCTATTTCTGACCTCCAGAGACCAGAGTTTAGGGTGTCTTTCCTCTTTGAATTAGTATTTCCTGAAATGCTGATTCACTGCAGGAAGAAGCCGGCAGGACAGGGAGAACAGGAGGGGAATTCGTAACAGCTGGGTCAGAAAAGAGAGATAAAGCTTGAATTAATTTAAAGGCGTCATCCCGATTTGCCCAGCAAATCTTCCACGAGATGGGTTATGACTGCACGACTGAATTGTCTGTTAGCAAATTTGTCTTCTCAAGTAAAAAGTTAATGAAATTACTGTAAGTAACACAATAACGTATGTCAGGGACATATTTATGCTCCAGGAAATAAAAATGTTATTCTCCGAGTTATTCTGCTAAAAAAAACCAACAAAAAACAAGCAAAGTAGGTAGTGAGAGGTTCTACATATTTTGGCTGTAAACTCTTCATTCTGACAGCATGGCGAGGTACATGACCAGATTGCTCTCTCTCCTTGCTTTTTCTCTGTGACATTGAAATTCCACGAATGGCATCTTGCATCAGCGTTAAGTATATTAAGTATAATGCAATATTATGAGTCACTGGTATAAATCATGGGCACAGCCTGTGTTAGAAGGCTTTTGCAATTCAAGAGCACATCAAGGTGGATTTCTCTTCGGCGTCTCTCTCTGGGGGCGTACCTGGGTGCAAGTGGCTTTGCGGTGTCTCTTCGTCATCCCCCGAACGCGTAGCGTTCCGGTTTTCCCCCCCCAAGCTCCGGGGCTGGCCGGAGGAGAGCAGGAGGTGCCCAGCAGCAGGGGTGCCACAAACACCGAGCAAAGCCCTGAGAAACCAGGAGGTGTTTCTGAAGTGACTTGGGCAACGCTCACGACGGGCTGTGTTTTAGTATTTCATCCTTTCGGGAAAACTGGGATAGGGTTGAAGTGAGACACGGGCGTTTGGAAAAGGCGAGTTTTGGGGAGCCCTACGCTGCTGACACTCACCCTTCTGAGCTCAGGAGGAGAGGGCTCCCATACCACCTCCCTGAAGTTCTTCCAGTGCTTCCACAGTGGGCAATCCCCACGCTGCTGCAAGGATTTATCTATCCTCTAGAGGAGGCAGCTATTTCTGCTTCGCTCAAGATACCTTTTACTTAAGTAGCCCGTTGGCCTGACTGCAGGCAGCACCACACACCGCAAGGTCTCATGGAGGAACCCCCTGGAAGGTTGTAAGCATCCAGTTCGGCAAGGGGCAAGACTAAGAAAAGAGATAGCAGGTTGTTAGAAAAGAAAAAAAAAGGCTAAGAAAATAGATTGCCAAACAATTTTACATTTCTAATTCTTTTGAATAGAGGCATGGAATTCTGGAGATGATACAGTAGTTCTGCCTGAACGAAGTGTTAAAGCAGGAGTCTGAAAGAGGGAGTGCAGCTCGGGGGCTTGTGCCCGTAGCCCAGCGGCTCCTGGTAGGAGCTCTGCTCCCAGAAGACCATCAGGGCTTCATGCTGCCTGGCAAGCACAGTGCCAGCAGGGCACGGCTGACGTGCCAGCAGGACACGGGACACAGAGCAGAGCCAAAAGATTCCTTTCCACACGTACACACCAGCGCAACCGGCTGAGAGCAACCAAACCCACGGCCTTCTGTGTCCGGCTGCCTCCCAGCTCCACCAGAAGGAACGTCTCTTAATGGCACACATGCACCAGAATAAAGCTTTGCCTCTGTCTGGAGCTGCTGAAAATTACCATAGACTCCAGAGAGTCTAGGAGACCAGCTTGGAGCAGAACAGAACTGGGTGAGGCTGCCCTGATACTCCTGGCACCAGCAATCAAGTGATATTATAGTATCAGCAGTGCAGCCGCGTATTTCTGGGAGTTCAGGACTTAACAGTGCCCTCACAATTCCACTTCACATTTTCCAACTGTTTTTCTTTTTTTGTTTTTCTTTTTTTTTTTTTTCTTTTGACATGAGCCCAGAAACATTCTTGATTTTTGCATTCAGAAGCTTCTGGTTCTTAATGTTAGGGATGTTCTTTAAATACAAAGCTGATGAATGACTTTCCTCTTTACTGGTAGACACCAACTACTGCTGAAATCACAGCTGTGGCAATTCCTGATTTAGAGTGGCTTGAAGAGGGAAAGCTATTTCTCAGGAGCGACTTTCCACTTCTAGTCACAAATTCCTGTGAGGGACCCTGAAGAGAGGAACCTACCCAGGACTAGTTGTGATGCCTCCTTGGCTCAAAAGCTTGCTCATTTACACCCAGCTCCCCTAATTACCCCCTCAGTTGGATCCCTATAATTAAGAGATGCGTTGAGTGCACAAGAGCCCAACGCTTAGCTCTGTACCTGCCACAGAAAATGGACTGAACCCCTTCCCAGGTTTCTTCCTGGCTGACAAGAGACCAGGAAAAGGTCTCCTATGCGTCCATTTGTGTAGGAACGTGGGGAGCTCATTCTGCTGGCAGGTGGGTGGCCCGTGTTGACAGTGGCAGTAGCATTTTTAGCAGATGAGGTTGCCAGACGTGTCCATGTGGAGCCCGGTGGTGGAGAATGGGGCAGAGCAGGGGCACAAGGCAGGCAGTAATGGAGATAACCGTTCTGAAATCACCACGAGAATAACCTTCAGCCAAAGCCACACACAGCACTTCCACTCACAAAGCAAGAGTAATCTTAACAAAAGTGTGGCTCCGCTTCTAAAATGTCACATAATATCTAGAAAATCTGGTGTTATCTGCACCAAATGTGCCCACGTAGAATGTCCTGGTAGCTGGCTTGCTTAATTAAGCTGTACAATATTTAGCCTAGATTAAACCGAGAAGATGGAGAAATTTTAGGAGAACGTCTGTGGCTTGTGCCTCACTGTGGCACAGATGGAACCTGTAAAAAACGCTTCTGACAAGTCTCAAACTGATGTGGCCGAGCAGGCAAAGAGAAGAGGTGTCCCTGGACCTGGGTCCAGTTATAGCACCTTGTCCGAGGTGAAGCCGATCCCATCCCACCCAAGAGTTCCCTGCTTTCACAGCCCTCCTGCTGGAAGAACCTGCCTTCTCTCCTACCCTCAACATAGTCTTTCCTGGCGACTTCATCTCCGTGGGTCTGTTGGGGGCAGCAGGATTTCCAGAAAAGCCAAGCACGGAATTTGCAAGGCAGCCCAATTCACTGAGTGGGGAAACTCCCATCGAGGTTGGTGGGACCACAGGGCACAGCCAAGGGCTTCCAAAAACCCCGTCCCTGCTGAGGGTTTGCGGTGCACAACACGGCTCTGCTGGGCAAGTCCCCAGGTGTGAAAAAATATATACATCCTGTGCACTCTTACAGTATTTTTTTTGCATTTGAAAGGATCAAAGTTCTATTTTATGGCTTTCCTACTTTTTTTTTTTTTTTTTTTAGATAATAGTCTTAAAACAAGCCCAAACTTGACAGACAAGCTCTGCGTCTTCTCAACAGCCCAGAGGAAAGATAAAGGGAACATTAATGTTAGCCTAAATTATGAGAGGGAATTGGACTGCACAAGAACTGTAATCCGCAAGAATGAATTTTCATTCCTCTCGTCCTCCACTTTCAGCTAATCAGAAATTGTGATACATGGTCCTACTTATATTTTGGCTTTCAACTCCCTCCTATATCTTCTGTGGTTGAAAACTGAATTCCTGATTTACGCTGCAGATTAGGGAATGATAAATGCCATCGCTTACCTGCAGTCGCAATTTTAGAGGATTCTGGCATTATGAGCAAAACATGCATTTCATGTATATGATTACTGGAGCTGACAATCTGTCATGCTGCTGACAAAGATAGCCGGGACTGAGGGCCAGGCTCTGTTAATAAATAACAAAGATCTCAAATTCCAAATTTAATATCATCCACCTTCTATAACCGAAATAATCAGATGCCTGCTATCGTGATTAATTTGCTCAACAAAGCCACTGGCTGGGTCACACGTGGTTGGACGTTTTCTAATTTAATTCGGTGTTTGGGCAGTTAGCAGCAGTTCCCCCAGGGCACACGCTTGTCATCCAGTACTCGGAGGGGACCATCATCTAGAGGAAACCAGTTGCTGTAGAGATTATTTGGTTCTCCCAGTGTTTTCAGCACTTTTGGGTGCGACTTTTGGTGGAGTCTTTGGTGTCTCGCATGTTGCAGAGCGCAAGCCCTCATTTCTAAAAAAAAATATAACTACTGATTTGAAACAAATGCAAGAAGCGTAATCACGTGAATGCAAATACGTGCTATGTTTGGGTATTGTAATACTTAACGCTGATCGTTTAATTAAAATTTTAAGAAGGAGAAAACATTCAGGCCAATTAGCCTGAAACCTGACCTGTGAGCACGGCTGGTTTGCTTTGTCTTACAGAATCGCAGGACCATGGAATGGGTTGGGTTGGAAGGGATCTTCAAGATCATCCAGTTCCACCCCCCTGCCCTGGGCAGGGACACCTATGGTGTCCAGGTACCTATTTCTATTAGCCGCTGCTTTTCGATGTTTTATTGAGAAATAAAGTCAGAATCCAAAATTTTTGAGCTTCATACCTAAATTTAGGCCTAAGTTGCTGCAAAATTTTCCGAAGTAGCCTATGAGCACAGTTCTGCTTCTCCTGCATTCCCCAGATGACATTGGTCACACTTCAAATGTAGGTTTCCAAGCCTAAGACCAATTTCCTTGCATAAAACCAGACACTTTTGTGTCCATATTTTAGCAATTTTTAGCAAAACCAACAGAAGCGAGGTGTGGCCAAGGAATCGGTGTTGTCCAGGGAATTCAGTGCCAACATTTTTAGTACAAACACGGGCTGTGTTTATGCCCCACATCAAGCTTCCATGGAATTACGCTGGAATTATGGATCACACCTCTGACAAAGGGCACCCGTTCATTGCTTTCGGGAGGTTGACTCTCTGCTACAGCGCTGTGTCGGCGTGGACAGGTGCTGGAACCTCCTGCAGTTACAACCCAAACCCCTGGAGTCTGAGCTGACAGTGTCTCCAGGAACATTTCCAAGAGCCTTGCCATGATGAGTCAGTAACTCAGTGAACTCAGTTACCTGGGCTAAGTAGAGACGTTTGGAAGGGTTTGGTAAAGATGGAAGTTAAACCGAGGTTTGGTTCAAATGCTGTTTATTAGATACTTGGTGGCAGAAAACTCTGAAGTCATGAAGCTCTGAACGCTCCCCAAAAGCAGTAATTGCTCGCATTTGCTGTACAAATGGAACGGACTTTGGCTTTAATGGAAAGAATTTCCAGGTATTTTGAAGTAAACAATTAAAAAATCAATTAAGTGAAGAAGAACCTTTTAGTCCAAGGACACAAACAAGGCCTGTTTTGGTACTGGAAGAACATAGAACGGATCTATTAAAGGATAAGGGCTTCAGGTAATTGCAGAGAGGATGTTGGCTCTGCGTGCCCAATTAGTGCCAAAAGGCACTGGTATTAATTTGCATTAGAACTGGTTATTGAAGTGATCCTGAGTCTTCTGGTACGTAGGAGTGAGCTGCACCTGAGGGACCAGGTTTGGTTCTCTGGGACAGCCAAGGAAAGTGTCAGTATTCCCAAACTCTGAGCCAGGTCTCAGCCAACCCCTGTTGCTGGTACTCGGGCAATAGGTTCTCTTGGTGGTGTCTGCTGGTGGCCTGAGCTAAGGACACGAGCCTTGCCTTAAGCATCCTACATCTTATACTAAATATAAGACCACACACAGTTGTGTGTCCCACCATGTATTCTCCTACAGGGCTATTCCCACGGGAGACTTTAACCGAGTCATAGCACCTACTGTTATCTTTGGGTACCTAAATCCTGCAGTCATAAAACAATTAACTATTGAGATGGCACAATAGTTAGCGTGTAAATAAAGAAGTTCAATGGGGAGTCAGGAACCTGTGTCCAGAAGGCCTGGATTAAGACCTTGGTTAAAACAGAAACATAACGGGTGGAGATGCTGTCCTGTAGACGTGTCTTACAGGCGATGGCAAGCTTTTTGTGAATTGCCCAGGGATCTACCACCACTAACGCTCATGCTGCCATGTGAAGTGTTTGTAGGACCTGTATCCCCCCCGTGGTCTTTTATTTCAGAGAATTTTCTTCAAGTTGTCTCCCCTTTGGCATATTTGGTTGAAATTACTCAAAAGGTGCAGCCGTTACCAACGGGATATGAGAAGGGAGGGAGACAGACACCAAGGGAGCACTGAGACTTTGTTTTCTCAGAAAATCAACCTGAGAACTCTGCCTTGCAGAGTTGGAGCAAATTTAGGTTAAAAGGTGTGATCAAAGTCTTAAAATATTTTCCGGAACTTTTCCAGATTTGAGTAACTATGCTAAGGAATACCTTAGCATTAACATTTTTTTATAATTCTATTTAACATAATTAAACCTTATGCTAAGGTTCTTCTTAAAGAGAGATATATAAAATTAATATCTGATTAATACACTAGATGGGTTGCAGGCATGCATGGTTTCTTTTACTGATGGGTTTAAGTACTGGTGAAACTGGTGTTTAGAAGCTATGGTTATAGGCACCCTATGATCTTCTGAAGCAAAGACCTAGAGCAATTGGTTAAGCCTTTGCTAAAAACATCAGTCTTGATGTCAAGGCTCATTTCTACATGGCTTATAACGAGGAACTATGAATGGTACTGTTGGAGGTTGCTACTTAACTCATCTGTAAGTAGGTAGATCTGTTAACAAAGAGCTCCAGCTGGTCTGGAGGGTGAGCTGACCGAGGGGAATTACAGGCATCAATATGGTGCACCTTAAATAAGGCGAATTTCTGTTAATAAGTGACTGCTCAGCTGTAAGACAAAAGCTTCAACTACTGCTTAAAATAACCTGTTAGAATGAAAAGGAGAAAATCTAATAAGGCAGGTAAGCAAGCCAGAAAGCCAAAGAGGTTTGCTTAGGCTGCACTAGGCATTATGCATCAAATTAGGAAATTCCATTTTCTTCTGTGCTGGAGGAAATTTTCATTGACAAGAGGCCAGAAGATCCTTGTTAAAATTCTTGGCCTGGAGAGGGGTGTGCTGGTCTTGGCAGCTGGAAGGCTAAAGAGATAGGCTCTGCTGGTAGGATCTTATCTCTGATAAGTGGAAGCTGTTTGAAAATATGGAAGTGTGGATCTATTGTCCCAAGCGCAACTGGAGGGGGAGAATTTGGATGTATAAAAAATGTGAAAGTTATCTTTATGGAATAATTATTCTCAGAAGAATATTACCGTTAACAGCAAACTTATGTTTCTTTATGGTAATGTGAATATTTCGAATGGTAAACACTAAGTGTGTGGAAATACGTTCACAAAACACAATGTGTTATTGTGATCAAGTTTCTGCCTTATGATAACTACAGTAATTGCTTGCTGATTAGCTGGAGGAGTAATGGGAAATCTCTCATCAAATGCTGGGAATTTGATGAGAATGGTTATCATTGCTGGGAATGGTTATCACTGTCCTGAGCAGCTGCTGCCTGATGTGCCGGCGTGGGGACATCCCACCCAGGGCACAGCCACCCCTGGCAACCCTTGAAGCCTCCGCCACGGTCTGGGTCCCATTATCTCTGCAAAATAGTGTGAGTGAGGGGAATGGAAGGGAGTTTGAGCCAGCTCAGGTGTGCTTGCTTTCCCACAGAATTAACGCTCGGTAGGCAGAGCAGGCCATGGGTACGCCTTCAGAACCATTTATCACGGTGTGAAAAGCATGTTAGGTTTTGAGATTGAAGCGTAAAGATGTTCCTCTGTGATTCAAAGGAAGATACCCGATGCTCCTTTCTAGACCAAAGGAGTCAATGAAGCAGTTCAGCTAAGAAATACTGTGTTTTTATAACGGCAGTACTGAAAAAATAGTGTAGAAATACTTTGAAGTCACCCAGAAAGCTTGATAGAAAGGAAACCCACCCTTCGTTTACTAAAACTGCTGCCTTGGAGAATTAAAATTTATGTAAGTTTTTCAGCATGAGAAGTATGCCTTGCTTAGTATTATCTGCCGAGTACCCAGGGGTTAACTCTCATAGTTTGGTATGCAACTAGATGAGCCTATAATTAACTGTGTGTGGCTATTGGTTAAAAATGTTTGGAAGGAATATGAAGTTAGATTATTTTGCAACTAGTCCTCCTGCCAGTACCTGGCTTTATTAGTTTAGCACAAGAGGTGTTGTCTGATGAGTTGTCTGGAACGAGTAAGACCATTATTTTGGTTTCTATCACTCTTTGGAAAGTTTTCTCTTGACAGCTTAAGCATTTGTCAACCCCCTCCACCTGGTTGCTCCCAGTTCTTTACCCTACCATGCCAGCACCACCTCATCTGAGGGCTTCACTGCTGGTGGGGAGAGATAGACGGAAGATGTTGAGAGGGCATGAGTCAACCCTGCCCCGTTCCTCTCTCTGTGTACCTTAGCTGTGACGAGGATGAATCCCAGTTGTGTCATTTCCTGTTTTCCCTACTTTTTTTTTTCCCTACTTTTTTTTCCGTGAAGAACGACTCAGGCTCCGTGACACAGCCCAAAGTGAGGGGCAGCAATGACACCCCTGCCTGAATAACCCCCAATACTTTAACTCATTGTCTTTCGAAGCTGAGGAGCGTAAATACGCTTTATTTAATCTTATCTGGGAGTACTTCCAGTTTCTCCACAAATAGCATGCTCAAATAGAAACTATAAGCACAGTTTCTGTCTTTCTTTTTAAAAAAGAAGCCACTCCATCCTACATTTTAACAACAGCTTGATGCATTGGCGTTCAGAAGCCCAGAGCATGGAGGAAGATCACTGTCCTGAGACCAAAACTAAAGCCGGACACACTGGACATAGGATGTGAGAAGAATTATATGGACTTTGAAGCGATCCAGGTCAGCAGACATCACTTGCTTAAGATTTCATTGACTTCACCACTCTGATCCATACCCTGACTGCAGGCCCTACTCTGCACTGAAGTAGGGATTAGGGAAAATGGTGTTTTTAACAATGGACATTCCTCATCTTTTTAATACGTGGCAAAATACCGCACAGATCGCTATTTTCGAGAGGCCTGTTTTAGAAGTGTCAGTATCTTGAAATGATTTTTAATTTGTGAGCAGAATGCCAGGAAGAGAGATAAGATCTAAGGGTCAATGCTGTGTTGGTAACATCTCCAAATCCAGAAAAATTGCTGTCTCATTTTCTTTGTAAATTGTCTCATTGTCAGTGAACACCACGAATATTTCTTCATTTTCAAAACTCCTTGATCATCATCTTTTATTCACTTCTGGCATGAACGTGCTACCCCGTATCTCTTTGGAGAGGGAGAGATGTACTGGAGAAAACTCCTGTAGTGATGGGCAGGTAAAGTAGATAATGTAACCAACAACTCCGTCCGTGATTCTGTAACACCATCCCCCCTCTGTCTGCTTTACCTTCATTGTACAAAGTGCCCAGATAGTCCAGACAACAAGACTATTCAGTATTTCACAAGCTAAAATCCATCATCTCCACCGTGTCAGTTTTGCTTGGACAGCAGCAAATAACGAGCCGAGATAAATTTTCCCTTAATCTCACAATCCCATTTCAGTAAGGGGCTCAGAAATCACACTTTTACTTAAACAAATATAGAATAAAAAGTAACATGTTGAATGGCTTTAGCACGATTCAGCTATATTCCAATAACAGCGCATGAAAGCACATTCAAAGAAACCAGATTTTTTTTTCAGAACTATTTTTTCCAAGCTTTTTTTCATGACCGATCTTGAAACTTCCTATATGATGACACTTACTTGGCACCCCAGGGATCCAGTCTAATCTAGGTGATAATGGGTCTCCCAAGAGTTATTTTTTAAAAACAAGTAGTTCATCAAACACATTGACAGTTATGTTTCCAAATTATTTTCCTTTTTTTTTTTTTCTGTTAAAATATTTGCCTTACTTTTAAATAGAAAGATCCACAGTCAGACCAGTCTTGCAGACAGATGGACCAAGAAGCCACCACAGCAGTAACCCCTCAATGAGTTGAAAAAGCCAACTTTTAAATACTTTTGTCATTAGCAGCTCAGAAAACAACAAGTCCCACACCAGGACCCCCCCGTCTCACAGCCCGTTTGCCAACAGGCAGGGGGAACATCCTACTTTCAGTCTTATTTCCTGATACCAAACCTACCTAAGCATTGGTTTGGTGATTTCTAGGTGGGAAAAACTTTTCTAACAGGACTTCCTGCCAAGAGAAGTAAGGGTGGGTAAGAAAGGCTGAGTATTTGATACTACACGGAAAACTTTGTCCCCAGCCACGTCCCTTGGGAGCGTGTGAAACCCAACCTGACGCTCACAGTTCCAGCACCTCAATTAATGGTTTCGATTTACATTTTGATGACCCGGGGGAGAGAGAGAGAGAGAGAGGAGGGTGCGGGTACTTTCTCTCTGGGGAAAGCTGGAATGTGTTCAGGAGAGACGTAAGAAGGCAAGGAATCCCACAGAGGACCTCGGGGCTGTTATCAGATGTGGTGGGAAAGGGAAGGGGGCGAGGGAGAGGAGAATACCTGGCGTGAGCCCCGCTGCCAGGAGGGATGCTCGGAGGGGGCAGCACGGATTCCTGCCTGTATCATTCCTCCCCAATCCCTACCGGATTTTGCTGAGCTAATTAACACGGGGCGTTGTTGCCACGTGGTGCCCGCTATCTCCGCGAGCAGTATCTTGATGAAGATAAAAAGTTAAGAACCTTATTTGACTTTCGCGGCCCATGATGAGATCTGCAGAGCTGTCGGAGGAAAACACTGAGGAATGAGCGAGCTGGGAACAGAGGCTGAGCCACATCCAGGGAATCCACTTTTGCAGAGCTGAGAGGGTTTTGGCAGAAGTTTATCCTAAGGAGCAGCCGCGGCGGGATAGAAGGTATCCTCCTGGAAGGACCTCCTCAGCGACAGAAGGCTGAAGTATTCTGACAGATTGTTTTATTTCACAGAGCAGCTCCCTCGGCTTGAAAAAAGGCAAAGGCCGTGCCTTACGGTTTAGCCCAGGAAGCGCATTATTAGGTTGGGTGAGAATCTGTCTTGTTAAATCTCTTTTTTTAAAAAAAACCCAAAAAACAGCGATGTCCTGAGTCCAACTCTTCTTCAAAAACAGCAATTATGAAAAATGACCCCGAGACGTTTCTTTTCTCCTGCTCTTTTGGTTTTTGGTCCCAGAAGAGGTGATAAATTGATTTAATACCCAGCAAGTCCCGGGGGTTATCAGAAGTATAAGAAAAATATGTAGGAGAAAACATTTTTTTGCCGCATTCCTCTCAGCTTTTACTGGCCTTGCTCTCAGACTTCTGTGTTCATTTGCTGTTCTGCGCAGTGCCAGTGGCTGAATGAAGGGCACTGGGTCTTCTGGCCTCTAATTTAAACACTACGACTTACCCGGGGAAAGAGAAGAACAAGTCAGTCAGTTTTCTGCGCTGACATCGGAGCCCCAGTACCGTGACCACACTGAAAGACTAACTGGTATTCTTTCTTCGCTCATTTTGGTATCTTGTGGAAGTAGAAGCTGCATTTAGCAAACGATCACTGCACGTGATCAGGCTTTTTTATAAAGCTGTAACTAATATTCCAGGGCAGAAAGTGTAAAAATTAATGTAAAACTCTATAACGTGCATGGAAGAAATATAAGGAGCCTCCGGCTTTGAGGCAGCGTAGAGAAAAGTCAGAAATAGTACACAAAAGGTTAAATTTACGGAGGGCAAATTTTCTGAAGTCTTCATTTTTAAGGGTATCGTGAGGTAGAATCTGGAAGAAAGTGTTTCTCCTCTTAAGAGGAAGATATTCATTATGAAAGGTACAAGGTGGCATTGGGAAATCCCACCCATCTGGGATGTTTCCAGCATTATGGCATTTATCAGCATTCTCTTGGCTGTCTTCACAGTTAGTCCTCAGCCCAGCATGTCGCCTGATTTGCTTTAGACATCTGTTCCGAGGGAAGTACAGCGGGGATTTGATGGATGTAGGTCACACGCTGTGGTGATTTCCCAGCCATTTTTTTATTTGAAGCAAAAAAAATTCTTGTAATGGGAAAAACGGCTCAACCTGCCAAGGGGAGTGGTATTTCTGGGATAGTCATGGCTCGGTGTTCGGAGGAATGAATTTGTCGGATGCTGATTTCAGATATTATTCTTTTGCACAGATTTACTAATCAAAAACAACAGAAAAAAAAATATCTTTTGGCTGCGCTTAATAAGGTCCTCAAAATATGTTCAGCTGAAATATGAAAGACTGTCTGGAATGAGTCACTCTGAATCTAGGAGACGGTCGGTTCCAAACTCCTCCACAGTTAGTTTGCCATAGGATATCAATGCAAAATACATTATGTTTCTACAGAACAGATTTTACACCAGCTCTATTAATGCAGTTAGTGACAATCCAATGATAGGAAATAACCTTTCCTGTTTAAATATGCCTTTGCTAACCTTAGACTTGCATTTGGGTGCTTTTTTATTACGCTGTTTTCACAGTTCTTAAAGGTTTCATGGGGTTCAAACAGCAGTGTTGTGGCGTCCTGGGGGGCATCAGGAAGAGCGTGACCAGTAGGTGGAGGGAGGTCATCCTGCCCCTCTGCTCTGCCCTGGGGAGGCCCCATCTGGAGCACTGGGACCAGTTGTGGGC
>JAOTQQ010000003.1:22620052-22636501 GCA_026546715.1 Gallinago undulata | reverse complement strand
GGCAGAGGCTGCCCAGAGAGGTGGTGGAGTCTCCTTCTCTGGAGACATTCAAACCCCACCTGGACATGTTCCTGTGCCACATGCTCTGGGTGAACCTGCTTTGGCAGGGGGTTGGACTAGATGATCTCCAGAGGTCCCTTCACACCCCATATCATTCTGTGGTTCTGTGATTCTGTTTCTTTTATGCTCTCTCACACTCATTTTTGTTTTCCAACAAAAAAGCACCAATTATTATTTCCACTTTCCTCAAGTTTCAGAGCTCTGGTGTTAGTGCAGTCCTACTGCTTACTTAAACAGTAGCACCTTTTTGAGATGACTGTCTCACGTGAATAACACAAGTGGCACTCATTTCCTAGTCATTTTAATTAGACACAGTTCTTTAACTGCTTGACAAATCTTTACATACTCATCCACTGCCCTTTTCAATGCCTGGTCCCACTCTAGACCTCTCTCCCAGTGGCCCTAGATATGAGTTGGTTTTCAGATTTGTTGAAACTGTTGAAATTTGTTGGAAGTCTAAATATGACATAGTGGTATTATATTAGTTTAAAACAGTATTTTTACTCAATGAATCCTTCTTCTCCTTCAAAAGCAGAAAACATCTCTCTCACACCATTCCTGAAGTTTGTGGAGCTTTGTCTTACAGCCTCAATTGCCTCTGAGAGCAATATAAATCCTAAATCCTCAGCTGCCACAAGCTGAAAGGGGCCGGTTTGCGTCTGTCCATTGGCCTCACCAGCCCACAGAAGTGCCGTGATGGCTCTCCAGGCCCTGCCATGCTCTTCTCCAGAGTGAAAAAAATCACTCTTGTTTGGCCAATAGTTGTGTTTTCTTTGACCTACAGTCAAGGTATGTGTGCAGGCACTTGTAGGAGACAGGTATTTCCTGACCCAGATGATCTGATGTCAGACAAAATTAGGAAAGATTATGGCTTTGGTGGGGTAGAAATCCGTGTCTGTTGCCTCACTGGTTACATCTGCTTCAGGTGTAGACTGGAGATGGAGTCATTTCTGATGGTGCACTCGAGGGTCCTGGCCTCGGGCCCATGGTATCGGTGGATGGACTGGGAGGAAGGACTGGGTTTCCAGGGGAAATCCTGCTGGTGGAGAAGAATGCATGGGAGGTGCCATGGTCACTGTGTTTCACGCTGGAAATCCTTCAGGACACCTTTGGCATCGAGTGCTGTAGTGTCCTGGTGACCAAAGCCAGGGCTGGGCAGGATCTGACCACATGTAGGTGGGTTCCAGACTGCGTTTGGAAAGTCAGCTGCCTTTAGATGCTGGAAGCCCAGGGAGTAACGTGGGTAACAGACACTGAGCTGAGAAAAAACACCGTGTGAGGTGGCCGGTGTCCCTGAGCACACCAGCCACGGTACCACCTCCCCGTTTGCCCAGATCCCACCACCCGGGCTACACAGGGCGGCAGCGACAGCACCGGCAAAAAAAAAAATGCCACTCCAGTCACACCAGCCAGCATTTTCTGCTGGTTTCACAGGAAACCGGGAGCGTTAGCCCAGCCAGGGTTACCAGCCCCGGGCACCCTGCCCGCTGCAGGACCGCGGTGCCGGTACCAGCCCGTGCGGCTCCAGGGCTGCAGGGTTCTCCTGAGCTCGCGTGACGCACCCCACGCACGCCCTGCAAAACTAAAGGCGAAGAAAAAACATGTTTTAAGTTCCCTTATGGCAGTGCCCAAAGGTGCTGCATCTGAAGATAACATCAAGAGAGAGAGCCAGCGCAAGTTCTCTTCACACGAATTATTTCCCAGAGGCTAATGGCAAGGGGGAGAGGGAGAGACAAAAACAAGTACTGACAGTTTACTGTAGGAGCTCAAAGAAAAAGTGGACAAAGCTAAAAGAACTCCAGCTCTTTGTTCGCTTTTAATCCAGTTCAGAGCATTCACTGGTGCATACAGATTTACTTTCCATGACTGACGGAGCTGGATATGGTCATTTGGTAAGAAACAGGGGCCCTAGGATTTAAATTTTGTGCCCTTCAGGCTCTTACATTTTAGGAAAAGTCAGTATATAGCCTACATAAAGTTTTAATCTAATGTAAAAAGTGTGCGTTGCTGGCTAATACCTTCAGAGAAACAAATCCTGATCTTGAAAGGTGAAGAACACTTTCTGTTTTTAACACAGACCAAGTTTTTAAGGGGCAGAGGACTTCTTTCGGCTCACAGAAACCAAGGGAAAGACCGAGGACTCCAGTCCTTACCCAGAGAATCCCCTGTTTAATTTTCTTCCTTCTCTCTTCAACTCTCATCTTGGATTTATAAGGGCGCTGATTTATTGGAGGCTACTAGAATAATGTAATGGTATTTAAATACCTCTGTCCACAAATTTTAATGGAAAACAAATAGGCCAAGCCCCTGATATCACAGCACAAGGGAACTATCAAATCACCGGTGAGGGCTTTTGCTTTGCTGAGGATGGACAGGTCAAGTTACCCATAGCCTTTTTTTTTTTGTAAAAGCTCTCGAATCAGTTCATCTCTGGCTGAATTTGCAGAAGCATCAGCTGCAGAGTGTGGTGGACCCAAATTAGGCAGATGGGTTGGAACAATTTCAATGGGGCGTATCGGAAACGCACCCCCAACAAGCACGAAGAGAAAAGGGAGGGTTGGCCAGTAAATCTTAGGAAGTGCTATCTACAAAAAAAAAAAAAAAAGAGACCAATAAATTAAAAGCATTTTAATGACACCAGCACTAAAAGACAAAGTTCTCTTTCCTCCCGCCGCCTCCTCCTGTCCTCCTCCGAGCAATTTTGGTCATCTAAGAAGGACACGTAGAACTTGGGCTCAACTAGTATCGCTCAAACTTCTCATGTTCAGGCAAAACCAGACTGTTTTACACTAACCCTTGCTTGTGCCCAGCCTCAGCGGAGACCAGAGAACCAGAAGCTCGTTCTGGCTGGCACCGTGTCCCCCGGAGCAGGAGACCAGCCCTTGGCACGAGGCCACCGGCTGCTGAACCGCTCCAGTCACTCGCCCAGCTCTTCCCCTGGGGCCGCTCCATCTCCCAGAGATCGCTGGCTGCAGATGGGATGGTAATGAAATAAACCAAAAAGGCAATTTGGGCTCTTTAACTACACCCCAGGGAAAATATACCTACCTGGATAGACCACACGAAGCCGTGATGTATTTTGTGTAAACGTTTCAAGTCGGATCCCTATGGGAAAAGGCGAGTTAGAAATATTTTGTTGCAAGTTTGAACATCATCATACCAGGATCTAAGGCCAATCGCTTGAACGAGGGCAGTGATTGAATTAGGGCTGAGAAATCTATCCCTGGCTAGTTTCAAATTAAAAAAAAAGAAAAAGAGAGAGCTTTTAAAAAGGTACAAATGAGGCTAAAAGAATTTATGCTATTTTTCCGGTTCTGTGCTATAACTCCTTTTCCGTCTCCTCATCTATCTTCTAAGGGTACTACCTTATGAATGAGTGAGCAATAAAAGAAGTATGCAGTGGCTGAGAGAGAAACTCGAGATAACAAGATAATGCAAAATGTAAGCCAAAGCAGAACTGCAAGTTAAGATGTAGATCTGAATATAAACGTTCCTCACATCTGAGTTGTAGGGCTGTCAGTAGATAGTTTGGACAAAAAATCTAGTTTAAAAACAGTAGCACAAAGTGTGACCTGACATATGCCCGAGTTCACATCTGTCAAAACCTTGGACCTCTCCTTTCTAGGGGTTTTGATCCTGTTTTTAGACCACAAGTGCTGACACTTCACTCCTAGACTAAAATAAAAATAAAGATATTTTAATGCTTTTGAAACCGTTGAATGAAAAAGGGCAGAGGGAAGAACACTGAGTTAAGAAGCAGCTACAAACCATCCTGGGGTTGGGCAACAGCAATTTCTGTGCCTGGGTGACACAGGAACAGCCTCGAGACCAAAAGGTATGAGAATAATAAGCTACTACATGCAGTTTTTAAATTATGGTAAGGTTGCCAAGAACAGGAACAACTGTGTTGGTGCACTACTTATCTGCTGGCTGCACAGCTTAGGATGGGCTCTTTCTCCTTGCCACCCCCGGTTTAGGCTGAGATTTTAGACTTGAAGTCCCACCAGCCAGGTCTAGCCTTGGGGCTGGACGTGGCCCCCCCAGAGCAGGCTGCCATCGGCAACCGGTGAGGGCGTCCGCGTGGGAACTTTTCCAAACCTCCAAAACTGAAGGGGTGGGGGCTTATAGCGAAGGGTTAATTCCCATTTCCATATCGCTGACCTCCCTCCAGCCTTCCAGGTTTGGAGCTGGGGTTTCTCAGGGGAAAAATTCTGTGGCCGCTCCCTGAACCCAGATAATCCCTCTGGGCTGGGCTTTCCAGAGCCGGTACCTGCCGGGTCAGGCAGAGCTTAATCATCAACATCGCGCTGTTCTCTTTCAAGCAAAGAGCAGTGGGAAATGAGTTGCTGGAATGAGGTATGTCTTCTAGCCTTAACCCAACGTAGCTGCTAAGCGAGGTGAGTTCTGGGGCTCGGGACAGACGGCAGGGACCAAGCTGGTCCCCGGCTTTATTTGGCAAAGCCCGGGTTGGGAAACGAAGAGCGGGAGGGAGAAGGCACAGGAATAAATTCCGAGGGATGTGAAGGTTGAAGGGAAGATGAAGTATCTGGTCTGCAAAGGGGAAGTAGTGACCACGCAGGTGTAAGCCTGAGAGGCCCCTCCAAAGAAGAGAACGTGAGACAGGGTGGAGCAAGCCATGACATGGAGGTGTCTGAGATGCTTTGACGGTATGAAGGAGGTAGAAGTTTCTTAACAAGAACTGATGACAAAACATGAAACCAATTCCTCATCTTTACTCTGACCCTTTATGCTCTCGGACAGTAGCTGGGGCGTTTCGTCTGTTCCATTATCCACAGGAGAGGAGGCAAAGCACGTCAAACCCTCCAAGCAGTGCAAAGAACTCAAGACTATGGTATATCAAAATAATACTCAGATTTCCAAATCAGAGCATTAACTTGCCACATTTGTAACGTCTGAGACCAACAGGAGGATAGGCATTGATAGAGGTTACGTGCTCGCTCGCATCTTCCACCAGCTTATGCCATTTTCAGGGGCAAGAACTGAAACGCAGGTTGCTTTTGAACCTCTCTTCACAGAAATCAACTTCTCGTACCTGTTGATGAACTTTCAAAGCATTCTGCACGTGGCGTTTCAGGTAAAGGTGTGATTTTCTGCTGGCTCCCAACTTCAGTGCCAAAAACCAGAACAGACCCATCTGAAGCACTTGGTGATCGTGCTGTGGTTCAGGAGGGTCCCATTTTCCCTTCGGTCCATGGGCTGGGAAATTAGGCAAAGTTACCTTCCCCGTTTAACTGGAAGTGCCAGTGGGGGTTCAGCTTTGCAGGCAGAACTCGGTTGATGCTGGTGAGCATCTGCTACCTGGGACACCAGCCTCACCATTTGGTGGGAATGTGGCTTGCGCCTGGTGGCACCTCATGCTGGAGAGCAAACCCAACCATAACCATGCATCAAATAACCCTGTTGGTTGTTTTTTTTTTTTGTTGAAGAGACTCCAATTTGTATTAACGCATTATTCCTTTGTTCTTCCAAACACAGATTCTGGAGGAAAACATGAAGTTAGAGTGCAAGTGCCACGGGGTCTCAGGATCCTGCACCACTAAAACATGCTGGACAACCCTGCCTAAATTCCGGGAGCTGGGCTACATCCTTAAGGACAAATACAACGAAGCCGTTCAAGTGGAACCCGTGAGAGCCAGTCGGAACAAGCGCCCGACCTTCCTCAAAATCAAGAAGCCCCTTTCCTACCGCAAACCCATGGATACGGACTTAGTGTACATAGAGAAATCTCCCAACTATTGTGAAGAAGACCCGGTGACGGGCAGCGTGGGGACGCAGGGGAGGATGTGCAACAAGACGGCCCAGCAGTCCAACGGCTGCGACCTGATGTGCTGCGGCCGGGGCTACAACACCCACCAGTACTCGCGCGTGTGGCAGTGCAACTGCAAGTTCCACTGGTGCTGCTACGTGAAGTGCAACACGTGCAGCGAGAGAACAGAGGTCTACACCTGCAAGTGAGGGGGGACGGCAAGGGCAGGGCCCCCGCGCCCCCCCCCCCCGCCGGGAATACCTTTATTTGCACGGGCACCCACCGGTCCCTACACAGGAGCGTAAGGAGGAGACCTGCTCGCCCAGAAGAACCGCTGAGGAACGGAGCCCTCTCTTTTCTTCTCCCGTCTCGTGGCTTATGCGGGTAACCGGCGTGGACTTTCCTAAAAGTCAGCCAAGAAACATAAAACAAACCAACCCACCCCTCCATCCCCCCCGCCCCGGGCCGCCCGACACACAAAACAGAGGGAAAAGGATCATCTCGGCTACTCTGTGCCTCCAGAGCAAGAAGGGATGGATGACTGCCTTGTGAAGGGACCACCACCAGAGCAGAAGCTCTGAGCGTGGCCACTAACTCTTGGCTGGGAAAAAAAAAAAACCCAGATGGTCAAAAACTTCATTGTATAAGGAGAGGGGAGGGGTAGGGGAGAAACCCTCCCAAAAGGGCTTTGCACAGGAGGGGGTGGACGGTGCCCCCCGGGACTGGCCCTCAGGAGGGCACGGGTGACACCAATTCAGGCTTCTCCACCTGCGAAAAGCTTCTGCTTGGTGTGGCCCATCATCTCTCCCCTTCCCACCGTTTGCTGCGGCGACTAGAACTGCCAGAGTTTTCCGTAGACACTGCTTTATCTGCCTATTTCGTGTGTGTGTGTGCGCTGCAGATTTTAGCACAGGGATTTGGGACACTTGGGCATAATAATAGCAATATTTAACAATTTATTCAGATAAAACTAATATTAATTTATTTAATTAAAAAGAACTCTACCGACGTTTTGGGAACTATTCTGCAATTAAAGTAGATAGCTGGCTTTCTTTGTGGAATAATTTTGTAGAAACAGCAAGGAAAAACTGGAGCTGTATATATTATTCTTGACTAGGATATTTCTATTAGTTGGACTTGCAGGATACGTTCTACAGTACTAGGTGTTTAAATACAAAAGCTGGCATCTTTATATATATGTACATACACAAACACACACTGTTGGTTTTGGGGGTTTTTTTGGTTTTGTTTTGGGTTTTTTTGTGGTTTTTTTTTTCTCCTGTTTGCTGCTAGTTGTCTGGAACAAAAGTCAAGCGGTAGGGGTTGCAAATCTTTACCAGGCTGTGGTTTGTTTGTTGTTTTTTTTTTTTCTTCAATTAAAGAAAGAAGCATTAATAAAATCCTGTTTGGAATATGCCTAAAAATAAGAAAATCCAGACAAACTTCCATATTTTGGAAAAATCAACCATAGGATAAGAGAGTATATTTTGTAAGAGACTATTTTTATATAAATATTTTATTTATACTACGTCTGCTTGTTCAACCTGTACTTTTTCTCAAAACAGGCATACAATTTGTAATTCTTAGGCTATTTAAAAGAGAAAGGGTAATTAGTTTGTGGACACAGCAGCAGCAAGCTGGATACTCGGCTGCGGTTGGTGGACGTGCCAGGGAGCGGAATGAACTTTCTCTCCGGATGCGTGTACGAACCCGCGCTTTTCCTGCAGCTCAATCTGCAGAATGTGCAAAACAAGAATAGGGGATGTAGCATCAATTTGGTCACATGGCTCGGATTCACGATTGGTATTAACTGGATGCTCATTTATCCCATTCAAGGAAGGAAAAAAAAAAAGAAAAAAAAGAGAAAAAAAAATCCGAATTAGCTTCCCACATGCGTCAGTCATTAAACTGTGGCGTTATGACTAGCAAATGTGCTGTGTGTGCTGTCAGTTAAACCTCTATATTGTGTTACTGTCAAATTTGATTTTAATCAGTGGAAGACTGTAGACTATGACTGTAAAAACTATCATGACACACATCGTCTGATTCTCATAGATAGGATACAAAGCTTACTTTTTGTCCAGCTCTTTTTGGCATTTACGTTATTCTTTCCCCCACCAAAGGCCAGAGCGCTCAAATATCCAGAAAAACATCTAGGAGAATTTAAAGACCGCTCCCTTTTTTTTTTTTCAGAGCCCAGCTATGCCATTTGGCGTTCCCTTTTCGGTATTTCCTTTTTATCACTCCTAATTTCTTCGGATATTTGAGTGGTAAATATTTCTCTGGTTTAGAATCCCTCCATCCAGCATTCTGTGCCTTTCGTCGACTCCTGTTGGGAGCAGCGAGCGTCACACGCAGTAGATGATACACATATATCGTGTGTCCATTGGTCTTCCCGAGGCAAAACTCCCCCATAAGACTGCAAAAACAGAGAAAGTTTTCCAAGAAAGGAAACAGAAGTATCACAGAAGTTTTGCTCTAACAACCTAACCTTTTAGAAATTCTCCGAATATGGCACGGTTGGTTTTTTTTTTAAACTCACTTCTTGTACATAGGTTATTTCTGGAAGAACACGAGCCCATGCAGGACCTCATCCCAGCAATGTATAATTCGGATTAAATATAAAGTTTCTTTGCAGACCTGGCACTTATCACGAACTAGAATCTTTATGCATTTCAGGCACCAGCACGAGGTATCAAAGGAAACTGATGAACATAATTTACTTTTAAACTCATGACTTGTCAATATAAAAGCAATTGGGGGGGGTGTGTGTGTCATTGAGTCACTGCTTTTAGTTCTTCTAAATTCCACACATCACGAATTGATAAGGCAAGAAATGCAATGAGGTACATGCAATATGGACGTCACTTACAACACTGTATTATGATTAAATAATTCAGATCTAACATTTAATTTTGGAATCTCCTCCCCCAAGTTTGCATTGGTTTTTACTTAGTGGATACCGTACCATAGTCAAAAGTGTGTTTTCTTCACTGATTAGGGTTATTTTACAAATTACTACTTTTGCAGCATGTTTTTACCATAGAAAAGTAATCTGTAAAACTCCTGCTTCCTGTATATTTCAGTATGCAGTGATGTGCAATGTACAGCTAGCAGATTAAATATTGAAGGACAAATATCTTTAAACACTTTTACTCACAATAATAAAGAACTGGATGCGCAATGAAATGAATCTGGTACACATTTTCCCTGTATTTTACAACATGCCCGGTGATCAGTGCATTAATTAGAGAAAGGGATGCTTTCTTTGGTAACTGGAGTATCGGTTTGGGAAGTACGGATTAAAGAACGAGGAAAGCCAAATGCTGCACTCAACTAGGGAGGATTTGGAAATTTGGTTGTGTGTGTCATTTTAGAGAGGGGAGATCTGGCCCATCCGAATCTGCCATGAGTCTGGAGTTAACTGGTCATTCCCTACGTGGGCTTGAATGGCATGAAGAATAAACAGGAGAAGGAGAAAGATTTACGATTTTGTGTCTATTCCTCCCTCCCTCTCCTCCAGCCCCCTGCCAACAGTTTGTTCTTTGTCCTCGGGGATAGAAGAGCTCTGTTTTCACTTGGTGAAGACCCACACAATGGGAGGGAAATGCACACAACGGCCGGACAATGCAGCTCTCTAAAGAAAATACATCTTTTCATCTCCGCTAAGCCAGGGAAGCGCCCCATTGCTGGCCACACCAATAACCCAGCGGAGGCGCCTAAAGAAAACATACATCCAAGAAGCAGGAAGGGTAAGAGGAGTAGGACGCGTAAGAAGACAAGCGTTGTGAGTCGGGAAGCAACTTCATTGCAAAATTTATGGAATCTCTCTTCCTTATTTGATAGCGGAGCCGTCATCCATGGAAACGAAGCAGTTCTGCCTCGGGATTCCGAAGCGAGTTGTAAGGATTTTACCTCTCGACCTTTTCAAAAGGACAACCATCCTGAACACAATTGGCTTGAACGCTCGGAGTACCTACATAAACCAGGAATCAGTCAATGATTAAGTTTTCTTTACCATGTATGGACAAACCTAATGGAGATATGTCTTTCAACAGTGATAATTAAACTGAAAACACCCTTAAAGCATACTCTTAAGTGGCTCATTTGGTAAAATTATTGTAAGGGCACATAGTTACTTAGAAAAGGAAACGAATGGGCACGTACCATATTACACAAGGCTCTTGATGAATTTTCTTGCGGATTACAAAACTGGTTTTAACTGACCACACTTAAAAATCAGTTTGTTGACTACAGAAACACGTCAGACTGCAGTCAGGGCGCACGTATTCGAATTAAGATTCAGCATAAATATTTCTGACAACATTTTTACATTTATCATTATAGTAGATATGAAGAAATATGCACTGTGAAAATGTCCAAAATGAGAGTATTAATTAATATAGCCCCCTGTCCCCAACCTGTAACCCCGAGACGTCAACTGAACAAGCAGGTCTCCAGCTCTGCCTTTGGCAGAAGGACACTGCCCTGCGGATGCGGGGACTGATGTGTCTAGAACAGGGCTGGCCAGATCTGGCTGATATTGTCAATGTCACCCAACAGGGGTATGGTCCCAGCCAGGCCTGGATGTTCCAAAACTGGTCAAAATCAAACCAAGCACAGGAATTTTATCACCCGGCAGAACTTCAGATGATGAAGCCTGTCTAGATTCCAAAACATCCCCCTCAATTCATGCTTATCTCATAGACCTGTCACCGCTCAAGTGATCTAATTTGCTAACCCAATTCATGTTCTTCTGGTTAAAAATCAGTATGAAGGAATTATTGGTATAATTCCTCAAAGGTGGGATTTTTAATCTGGAACACAAATTTAGAGAATCCCTCTGAAAGCAAACAATAACATACGATGAAGTTGAAGTGATGAAGAGATGTAGGTGGATCTAAAGGACTCCAGGTGTTTGAAGAACTTTGTGATACCAGAGGTAACACTGTAAACCACTAAAGGTTTCTTTTTATGCTTTGGAGTTTTATTAAATTACTGATTTTTCCATTTTGTTGCTATTACACAATTATAGATTCATCAATAACGTTTATGGTGTAATTTGCCATTGGGAGGTCAGAAGGAAGTCCCGGAGAAATCACACTTCTAAGTGTAACACACTGAATTTGTTACTGGTGCTCTCGGGTTCATAGAATTCCTTACCCTGATCTTGTATTTTTGGTAGCAAAGTCATTGCATCACACTCTCATTAGGGAAGATGCCTGCTTTGTAAAGATATCTCTGGCAGAAGATGAGATTATATCACCTTATTATTATATCACCTTAGAGAACAGTGGCCAGGATTGTGCGTACACAAAAAAAAAAAAAAAAAAAAAAAAAACCAACAACCAAAAAATGAGGTAAAGAGGATGGTATAAAAATTGCACCACTTACCTATGTTGATTAACACATAGCCTAACTCTTTAGCACAGGAAATGCAACCCTAGTTGTTGTGTTTCCTATGCTCCTTACATCCTTTCCCTATATGCCAAAAATACATGTTTTATATAGCATCCCCGACCCACAGCTGGTTTCGTGGTGGCTGATACAAACAATTCCCCAGCAGTTCATCACAAGCCCAGTTCTCCCAGCACAGGAAACCTGCTGCAACTCTTACTTATAAGAACGCACACAAGTTTTTTCCGAGTTTTTCTTGGGAACAACACACTACGCGCAACCTTCTGTTACTGCAGTTCTTCACTTGCCCACCACCGTCTCCACCAGCATGCCTGCCTCCAGCTTGGACACGCTTCTTATTTTATTCTCTCCAAGAATTTGGAGTTTTAGCTCTCTATAGTGTTCATAAACTCCCAGCTCCATTCCCAGCCCCTGAAATGCAAGAAATATGGGATTACTCCGGTCATCTAATGCACCATGTTCTCCTAACTCACCTTTTCAATGTTATTGAGAAAGCTGCACTGATGTTTATTTAAAGCAAAGATAAAAGAGAGTGGACCAGAAGAGGTGTCCTCTAATCGGCCAAACTTGCGTAAGAAATTATAGCAAAAACTGTAAAGAGAGAGTGTAAAGAGAGAGTTTTGTTCTTCCTCAGGGAGACTCATCCATTTAAATGGGGCTTCACATGGACGCACCGCAGCCAGTGCTTAATGGTACTGGTTAATTACTTTCACTCCTTGTTCACAACCCTTTTCCAGCCACTAATTTTTCTTATTATCTCAAGGTAATTGAGCTTGCTTCTCCCACACCACGTCAGCAAACACTGCTTTAACTATTAAGATTTTGCAAATTAGTTTGACAGATTCACTCCTGGATCCCTCACACCATTTCTTCTTTTATCCTGAAATCTTTTTTATTATTTACACAGTAAAAGGCCATAAATACCATAACACTCAATGACAACAAAACCCCAAAACTTATTTTTGGCCTAACAGAACTTAGAGAATAAATCAAATAAAAATCCATAAGAGAGGTTTCTGGTATTGTCCCAAGGGTGACATGTTACTAGTACGCATTTTGACGGGATATTTTTTGGCGTATTTTTGACTTATCACGTATTTTTGGGGGGGGTTGGAACTTGATGCACTTTAAGGTCCCTTCCAACCCCAACCAATCTGTGATTCTATGGCTCATTCCAGCAGCGCAGGACGGAGATGCTTCAAGTGATGGCAACAGTATCTCTCAGAAAAGCAATTTCTCCCAAACTCCAAAGACTGCTTTTTAGTACGGGCAGAGAAAAGCAGTTTAACAGACGAGAATTGGTGTAACCAGGACACGGATAAAGAAAATAATGACCTATTACAGGTGGGGTGCAGCCCAGAAATGCTTCAGAAAACAAGAAAAGCCACATAGGAAGGAAACCCTGAAAAATTCCATTCATGGAAGTCACTCTGCTGAGTCTACCAGGGAGCAAGAATGGGTTTGGCTAAATTTGAGCCCAAGCTGAGGCTGCCCCGCTGTTACACAGCTCATAGTGCAATTTCATTTGGCTCCAGCCAAATCCAAGCATTTATTCCATTGAATCAGCAAAAAAAACCTGTTTTGCGAGTTGTTTCTCGGGCTTAATTTCTTTCCTAGCAACTTCTCTTTGCACGTGGGGCCAGGGAGAGACGCACTGTGGGCATCACATCTGTCCACAACTAGGTTATTTTGAAATTCTTGAAATCGGACCTGAACTGTTTTCAACTACAGAGGATTTTAAATACCTGGCATCTTGAGAAAGAAGTTAATGAAGGACAGAGAAGATACAGGAGGAAAGCTCTACAGGAGGAGAGCATTGGACCATAATGCCATCACACCGGAATGGAAAACAGATAATTTATCATCCCAAAAAAGAGACATTTTTCCATATATTAAGAAAAAAAAAAAAAAAGAGGATAATTCGTTTTGGCCTTTATGAATGCTGTGCTGTTAAGCTGTAGAAGTGTTCTGTGCTGAGCCTGGCCTCAGCCAGCCGCGATTCTCCCCAAAACCAGCCAGGAAATCGGGAGGCACAAAGCACAAGAGGGTTGGCCAGTGGGCACAAAGGAGCCTGGGAAAGCACCAGGACTATGGCCCAGATTTCTCAGCTGCGGCCACCGCGTATTAAGGAACTCGAGCAACGTCTCGTTTGCCTCCATTTGTAAAATACACCTCCAGATTCCAGTGTTCTGGAGATCTATTCACTGCATGGAGCAGGTTCAGCGCTGTGTTGTGTGGAGCTGAAGAGAGGAGCCTACTTCCCAGCCTCATTAAATGCTAAGCACACAGTAATTAATATAGCCTCCACATTAAGTATGAGTCATGCACCAGGGAAATCACAGAAACCTGGTCTGATGTTTTGTCTCCTTAAGTCAAGTGATGAATAAAGACGTGAGGCGAAGGCGGTAGCGGAGAGCAGGCTGTTTAAGTGGGAAGATGAGGACAGCAGTTGGGCAGGGGGGACCCCTGAGGGTCTCCGTGAGGCGGGGACAAGTTGCCACGATGCTTTGTCACTGAAAGCATATTAAAAAGTTAACAAAGATTCTGATGGGAAGCGTTTCACAGGACAGCGCTAAACCACACTGTGTTTTCCGGCACCAAAAGAGGGGGATGTGAGGTGACTCACTCGGGTCGATGAGTTGTACCAACTGAGTACAAATTGTGAGAGTCAGAATAGGAACTTTAAATAAATAAATAAATAAATAAATAAATAAATGGATTAAAGCCTTTCTGAGAAGTTAGAAAGGCAATTTATCTGCTTGTGTCTCTCCTTTTGTACTCAGCTTGGGTACCAGTCAGAATATTTTGATGCTTGCCCATCTTCAGTTACAAGCCACATGAGCTGAATTCAGATGAAACAGTAAAGAAAAAAAAAAAAAACCAACTTCCCAGAATATATATTGTGTTTATTTAGGCCAGACCAACTTGGACAAAAGTGGAAAATCAATCAAAGCCTAAAAGGAAGCTGGCAAACGGTCAGTGCCTCGGCACATCCGAGCTGCGCTTCCCCCAGGAGACAGACCACGCGAGGTGCTGAGAAATTCTTCCCCTTTATAACGTAATAACGACGGTTGATCTAACAACACGATGAGATAAGGTGATACCCGGCCCTTAATTAATGACTGCGCACCAAAGGTGTCACTTTGATGACTTGTTTGGGCAGGAGTGGTAGCGGCCGGGGTGATAGATTATTCTCTCTTTCTGCTGCCACAATGACATCTGCTTTATTCACAGATCAGCCACCAGTTGCTACAACAACGCCACTGGGCTTTAGAAAATGTTGTTGAGCTGCTGAGAGAATCTTGGCGACCCATTAGCGAAATGTTAACTATGCAAAACCAAACAGCCTTCGGTTTTGTTGCAGGAAAGAAGTCAATGCTCCGCAATAAGTAAGAATGTCAAAAAGAATTTACATTCAAAAAGTAGAGAAGGGGTTTAACCCATGATATCACCACGATTCAAAAATCCCCCTGGAATTCATTAGGGAGACATTAGGCCTGAAGAATAGAGAAAATAAATAACGAGTTTTAAAAAGGAAAGAACAAATACACTTTCCCCTGAGCAGCTTGTTGTCTGCAGCATTTTAACATGTCCGTTGCCCCTTCACTTTTCCTGCTCATTGTCTCTGATTTTTACACAGTAATCCTTTGCTAATAGGGGTTTATTTATTTTTATTAATTTCTTTTCTTCCCACTTAGCACTTGGAGGAGACACTGGGTGCAGTTAAACCGTGCTAGGAAACGGATCGGGCTGCCAGAAGAGCCCCTTGCTCCCTCTTCGAGTGGAAGGAGAGAGAGAGGACCTCAGGCTCCAACACGTTCCTTAGAAAGCCAAGGATGGGAAAGCCTTTGCAGGCACTTGGAGAAGGAAGAGCTTTGTCCTCCAGCCAAGGAAGGTGGCAGTGCATCCGAGAGCCGAAGAGGACGTGCCATGCCTGAGGAAAGAGGAGCAACATGGGGAGCAGGTGAACATCCCCCCGATAATTCAACTGGGGATGGCAGAGGGAGGAGATGGGCTCAGAAGCATCACCATCTCCAGTGGTGAAAGTAGCTGCTCCAGGGAAGAAGCATCCCAGCTGTGACATTCAGGGTGAAATTCCTCCCATTTCTAGGAAAGCACTACTTGTCACCTCCCCAGTGATTCGTGTCTATCGGGGGGGGCTATTCGGGGGGACTAATACACGCCAGACGGCATCTAACCGGGAGAGGTTTCCCCCGCTCCCTGCTTCCTTCTGAAACAGAAAGGGTCTATCTGCCTCGGTCGGAATATTTCACCCACCTCAAAGTTAAGTGAATATAATTCTTAATTTGTTTTCCCCATGACTCAAACAATTTTCTTCCCTTTGTCTCCCCAGCGAGAGCAGTTCGATTTTACAATGTGTTGTACTTCAAATTTAACTTCATTAAATGTTTATAACATTAAGAGACTAATGACTAATGACCCTGTCTACGGTATTTATAGGCTTTATGAAGAGACAGAAGACCTGAAAAGACTGAAGTTCAGGTTAATTCCTCGAGAACTAATTATTTCAACACCTATTCTTATCTGTAAAACACAAAATACTACTACTATTTCAGGGCTCTCATGTTGACTTAACTGCAAAATTTATCAACCTCATTCACAGTCGGAGTTTGAAATCTAAACCCACAATAGATCACAGGTGTATTGTTTTTCTGTCACAGTAAATAGATCCCAAATGTTAATTTAATGATCTAGTTACATAAACAAGCTCAAGAAACTTTCAGCTACTGATTACTGGACAAATAGATGTGAAAAATCTTCTGGTTTTAGCTGTTTCTTGCTATATTCTGAACACTTGTTCTAGCCCCTCCCCGCAGTGGTTTACTGGGTTTTATGTGCCCTCACTTGGATTATTTTTAATAAGCATTTTCACGTTCTGATTGCAAACTCAGATTTTGAAATGAAGACTGTGCCTATATATTGCTGCTCACCACCCAGCTCCAACATGCCTGGTTTTCCTCCTCGGGCCTGAGCTTTCTGCTTCTTCCAGAGATTCGGATCTTCTGGATCTTCTTCTGCTGACCTTCAGTCTCTGGGAATTACAGAGATGGGACGAGGAGGAACGGCTTCAAACCGAAAGAGGGAGATTGAGATGAGATCTCGGGGAGAACTTCTTTGCCATGAGGGTGGTGAGAGCCTGGCCCAGGTTGCCCAGAGAAGCTGTGGCTGCCCCATCCCTGGAG
>JAOTQQ010000003.1:22605322-22617798 GCA_026546715.1 Gallinago undulata | reverse complement strand
CCTCCACCTACTGGCCACACTCTTCCCTCTGCAGCCCAGGATTCCATTGGCCCTCTTCGCCACAAGGGCACAATCCTGGTGCATGGAGAGTGTGCTATCTACCAGGACTCCCAGATCCTTCTCCTCAGCAGTGCTTTCCAGAAGATCCACCCCTAACCTGTATTGGTGCCTGGGGTTCCTCCTCCCCAGGTGCAGGAACCTATATTTGCCCTTGTTGAACTATATATGGTTCAACATATATGCAGAGATTTCTCATGCAGTTACAGAAAGACAGCAAGAGCGATTTTGGCAGAGCACATTCTGCTCCTGAGCCCTCGTCCTTCCCTCAGACCCAGATTTTTGAACCTGTGATCCATAGTGTGAGGACAATTCCGTTAATGGGATGCAGGCCTCTATCAACTGGAACTCTCTCATCTCAAATGTTAGGAAAAAAACCCTCTGAGAGCAAATAACCTTCCTGTCACACAGTTGTTGTGTCCTGGCCTCAATCATTTGTGGTTGGACTCAATGATCATGGAGGTCCTTTCCAACCATGGTGATTCTGTGATCCTCCCCAAAGCCACTGTTGAAGAAAAACTATTAAAAAATAATCAGTCTATAAAGTATTTTTTCTTCTTTAGGAGACAATTAAGAGGCAACAAATACCAACCATTTTCCAATGTCTGGTGGAGCAGGTAGAGGCAGGAAGGAGACTCTGAACTTGAAGGAAGTTTTAGAGTTGGAGGAGCCTCACCACAAAACCCCTCACACAGACAGAGAGCACGGACCCCGGGATGCTTTGGCCATAAATAAAAACCTCCTTCAATTTAGGTTTGACCCCGGGCTGCGAAGTATGTCTGGCTTTAAGACCAGGCCGAGGAGATGGGTGCTGGGGAAGCAGGAGATCGGACCCGTCAACGTGCAGCATTTCATATTCCTGAGTCGGAATCGTTTCCGGCTAAAATTGGCAGAAGTGGTGAATATAATTCTCTAAGTATTTTATTAGTGAGATGGGAAGTTAATGGGAAAGGGCAGCTAAAAGTACTTCTGCTAAGGCTAGAAAATACATTAAAGTCAGCGCTGTCATGGATTACACCCAAGGTCACGGGATTCAGTCACAGGAATTGATTAGTGATATTTACAACTCAACAAATTGCTTTAAGCAAGTGTGACATCATGCCCCGCGCTATTTACCAGAGGAACCACGCACGGGGAAGGCTATAAACCAGCTCCTCAGTCCCCGGGCAGGTTAATGCAGTTGATGTGATCTTCAGCCAGAATAACTGTAATTCTGCCCTCCCCATCTAATCTTCTGGATGAAGCTTGGAGAACCTCGGGAAGCCAGAAGGGTGGTGTTAGTCAAGCTCCCGTATTCTCGAGCGCTCTGCTGACTGACATCTATAGCAATCCTTCTAATTCAAGTGCCAGAGGAGAGAAAGGCACTTTCTATTTAATGCATTTAGTTGCATTTTAATTGAGAATAATTTCAAAACGCAAGGTCCTACTCGCATCTGTCGCAACAGCATAAAGCAAACCCTCCCAGGACGTCGGCAGATGAAACAGGACTCTGTGGCCAAGTCAGCTCCTGCCTCTGTCCCGAGAGCATCTCACTAGCAGGCAGTGACGGACACTTGGACCCAATCTTTGGTTTTCTCTTTACCACATTATTCCCCTTTCAAGTTTTACAACACAGAAGGTTTAGTTTTATGCTGCTTCACACGAGTTGAACGTGTCGGTGCAGACAGACACCAGGGAATTCTAACCAGGAGTCATTTCATGGGTTGCCCGAGGTCTGTGAAGACCTTACACCTTGTCTTTCTAAGCCAAGCAGCTGGAGAAAACTCCCCACCCACTGTGTCAGGGGGTATGTGATGGGACGCTTCCTCCACACGTCCCCAGGAGAAATCAGGAGACAGTAGCACGCCCAAACCCTTAGACAACAAAGGGGCCAAAGGACCAACTCCTGTTGGGCTACCATGTGCTCCTTCTCCCTGGGCACCACACAGCCCCTTGGACCAACTGGTTTGTGCAATCAGATTTTTTTCTCCTCCCCGTTGGAATGTGTCATTTTCTGATGCATTACATTACACAGTAAATTGAATGTGGGTTTGTGTGTTGGGTTTGGGTTTGTTTTTTTTTCTTTACTAACCTTTATGAATCCTCTTGAGTGATCTGTGGATGGGATCAGCAAACAAATTTTGTTCTAGCTCTCCAAATCCTGACACATGAATTGATTTCAGCAGGACACATTAAGTGAATGATGGATCTCTGCCAAAAGGGCATGTAGGATTTTGCAGGGGGAGGAGAAGAAGAAGGAGACTTTGCTTTCTCCCTTTTTTTTTCTCCTTCTTAGCCAGTCTCGTTAAGAAAGGGCAAAAGCACTTAAACTCATTGCTCTCAAAGTAAATTGGTTTTCTTTTCTACATTCTCAGAAGGCCTTTTTTTTTCTTCTGGGCTTGTCCCATTGTTGCCTTCCTCATCCTTAAAGCAAAAAGAGGGGCGGTGTCTGCAGGCCCCCAGAGCCACATCCACCCCATAAGTGCCCCTAGAGCTGCTCCGCCGAGACAGGCGCTGCATAGAATCAGGGAATTGTCTGGGCTGGAAGGGACCTTTCAGATCATTGATCACCCGTTAACCTAACGCTGCCAAACCCACCACGAACCCATGTCCCTCAGCACCACGTCTGCCCGGCTTTTAGATACCTCTAGGGGTGGCGACTCCATCACTGCCCTGGGCAGCCTCTTCCAAGGCTTGACAACACTTTTAGTGTAAAAATTTTTCCTAATATCCAGCCTAAACCTCCCCTGGAGCAACTTGAGGCCATTTCCTCTTGTCCCATCGCCTGTTCCTTGGGAGAAGAGACCCGCTTCACGCCGGCTGGGGTTCCCACTGGCCGCCTTGGCATGGCCACCCCTGCCCTTGGCTTTCGAAGGCTCAGCTGACAGTTTCTCAAGCACATTAAGGCTGGCAACAAGAGCGGGGCTGTTGTAACAAATGACAGTACGATCACAAGCTTGAGGGGGCTTGTTCCTCTCTGCTCACAGCTCTCTTGAGAAGTTTTCAGAGGCTGCAGTTATCGCCTAATTCCGTATGCCAAGCCAGAGCTTTTGATGCTAATTTGTTGGCACTGGAAACTCCCCCTGCAAACCATAGATCCCATGACCTTCTTCAGTTACAGATAACACAAACGACAGTTATATTTAAGCGGCACGTTGGTTAACCTCAGTGCCTTGCAATACTTTCCTTTGACTCAATTTCTATCATTAATAAAGGGTTACGTTACAAAGGCACCTTGGAGTTTCTCGCAGGGAAACGTAGCCAACAAGCTCGCTCTTGTGAGAGGTTTTCGGCGCTGAGCTCCTGTTTTAGCCAGGCCCTGCATTACAAACTGCTCTGAAACACCAGGAGACATTAACACCGCACTAGGGACAGGTATTCCGGCAAAATGCTTTCAAAATTGGGTGCACTCTGTAGGAACTATTAGTGCTGCTATCAATTTCAAGTCCCCCAAAAGGATTTGCGAACAGAATCCCCCCATCAAATCCGGTCCGGCTCACCACATCCAGTGGGACTACTGGATAAATAAAGGCCACTAACAAAAGAATGGGATTAGGGGCACGATTTTTGTCTTCAAGAACACGAGACGCAGCAACCTCACTAAGAAAATCTATGAAAGTCAGCCCCTCTTGTATTCTGGGGGAGCTGTGTAGTGTTGCATTTGATAGTCAGAATCCTCTTTTCTCACACACAGATCAATGTTCGGTGCCTGACACCGAGAAACCTTTCCCACAACCCTTGAAGACTCGTTGCTCTCAACCATTAGCATGAACTCATTAGCTGCTCCCAGCCGCGTTAGCAGAGCACCCCTAGGAACCCCCATCATGGAGCAGGAACCAGGGACCCTCTGTCAGGATGCTCATGATACGTGTGTTCTTTCTGTGTTGGTGTGAGGGGTGAAGAACGCCCAGTGGTGAGGAAGCCTCCTTGAGACCTGTCACAAGGTGGTGGCAACATTTCAGCTCCCGGGGAAAGCTGCAGACCCACAGAAAGCTATGTCCCCTTAGTGTCTTTGAGTCATAGAATCATTATGGTTGGAAGGGACCTTTCAGATCATCGAGTCCAACCATCAGCCCAACACTGACAAATCCACCACTAACCCATCTCCTTCAGCATCACGTCTGCCCGGCTTTTAAATACCTCCAGGGACAACAACTCCACCACTGCCCTGGGCAGCCTGGTCCAAGGCTTCACAACCCCTTCCATGAAGAAATGTTTCCCAATATCCATCCTAACTCTCCCCTGGCACAATTTGAGGCCGTTTCCTCTTGTCCCATCGCCTGGGACTTGGGAGCAGAGACCGACCCCCCCTGGCTACACCCTCCTTTCAGGGAGTTGGAGAGAGCCAGAAGGTCTCCCCTCAGCCTCCTTTTCTCCAGGCTGAACACCCCCAGCTCCCTCAGCCTCTCCTCACAAGACTTGTGCTCCAGACCCCTCACCAGCTCTGTTGCCCTGCTCTGGACCCTCTCCAGCCCCTCAATGTCTTTTAATAAGCTACAGAACAAAATGTACCTCACTTTCTTCTGGATACTGGACACATGGTTGACCCAACCAAAACTTTCCACTGTAAAAGCCTAGGGCACACCATTTTTCGGTATTATCCCAAGCAGATCTACAAAATGTTGTTTTTCACAAGAAAAACAAATAATAATTTCTTCATCTCCTCTCCTTCCCAGCAACAGAGAAGTAACTTTCTCTTGCTACTGGAGCAAGGCAGCCCCCACAGGCTGTTAAACTGCTTCTGTTTCAGCCCTAGATGTGAGACTGGATGAAGGGGTTAATCCATGGGAGTTCTTGCTGCCATTGACATTTCAGTCAACTTTTTCTATGGATATTTGCTCAAAACAGTACCCTCAAGAGAAAAACAGCTATAGTCCACAAAGCGTACTTCCATCCAGAGCTGGGCTTTGCATTGTCCATTTGCAAGGGCTTTTAGTCACCTTTGACAGAGGGTTGGTTTTAACCAAAAGTCAAAATAGAGTTATACAGAATTTTCTGCTTCTCAGAAGACCATTCAATACCAGAACAAACCATTCAGTAACTCTTAAATTTTGCTTCCTATGGCTATATCAACTCTATAGCTACTTTTACTTATAACTAGTTAAAAATCTACACAAGATTTCAGTGGACAGTGAAAATTTTGTGTTACTTCTGATGTGCGTGTGCAGCTGTGGTAAATTTACCCTCGTATGTTGTACATCCTTTAGCTTGTGCGTTGATGATGGTATCGTCTTCATCACAGAAACCCTACTCCACATCAGAGTTGAGTCTATGGCCCTAGACCTCAGGAAGTTATTGTCCTCCTGGAGATAAAGCGTGGTGGGCAGTGATAAAGTTTACCCGGGACACATGCAGAGCTGTCAGGATACGGCAGCGTTTCAGGACACCATCGATCCCTGTAAGCACACACTACACAGGTGATGACAGAAGTCCAGCAATGGGAAAGTATGGAAAAACTAGTGGGCACCAAACTGAAATAATTTATATATATATTTTTTTTCACCCAGGTTGTTGTTTTACAGTTCAGACCACACGGCACGTAATATGGAGCTGCCCTTCGCTCTGGTGTGCTGCTGCCGAAGGGAAAGAAGGGGCAGACAGCTTCTCACGCCTTCTCAAGATAAACAACTTCTAGATTAAATTTACCTTGTTTAGAGACACAGCGAAGAGCCTAACAACCAAAAAAGCCACTGAAAGTAAGCTTCTCCCTCTGAACAACAAGGGACCAAATGAACGGGTCCCAAGCCCTGCAGATAGGTTTCATTTACAACTCTGATTCTTATCCATTCCCTTCTATTCCCCGTCCCAGTCCCTCCGTCTTTCATGCACCAGTTCCTCTCCCCTTACTCTTATTTCTTTGTTGTCACTAGTACCATCTCCCCATTCACTGCCTGATTATACAGAACCAGGAAAATTCAATCCAGTAATGCAAATCTGCTCCTCGTTTCCAATATATCGCATCGGAGTCAATTATGTGCCAAAACTGTCTTAGACCTTCTAAAAGCTGCTGTAGTTACATAAACAAAAAGTCATTATTGACTTGGCTACAGATCTGCTCATTCATCTAATTCCTCAATAGTTTGTTCAAGAATGTTAATTATTAGAAGCTTATCATTAACCAGCTAGCTTTTGTTACCGAGGTTTTTCTTGGGTTGGCCAGGGTCAAGACTGCTGGAATTGTGTTGTCTGACTTGTGTCCCGTTGAAGGGTACGAACTGGATTTGGACAGTATGAAATGATGAATGGGGATTGAGTAATTTCATATATTAGCATTTCACACTTGCTTACGTGAGACAATTCATTAAGATCATTTCTACAACATGTGTAATTGTTCTTATACACCTCACGTAAAGAAATACTACAACTTCATTATGTCTGAGGTCTGAGCATCCAAACACCTTTTCATCCTTTCAGTGAGGTTTACAATCATGCAAACGATACATCTCCTTGTTACTAAAATAAAGCACTAGCAGGTGATGAAGATGCCAGCTCCTGACATATCTAGAACAACATTTAAAAGCACACAGCAATGCACCCACGCTGCGGCACGTGCTCTCTTAAACAAGTGATTCTCCTGGAAGATATTTTTCTCCTTTTTGTACTTCTTGGAAATATTTATCATCAAGTCAATATAGTTAAGGAAAGCATTCTGCTTTTAAACACGTTGGGCCGGATGACGCTGCCAGTAAACAGGGTACGTGGGTGCAGTAAGACCCAAAGAGGTGACATCCACCTTTAGTCCCACGCTACAGGGCACAGAGGGGCAGAACTGTGGCAGCTGACGGATGCGGGGACCATCCACTGGGGATGAGTTGTCCGACTCACCTTCCCTTTTCCCCCAGCTGCTGAGGGTGACTGGTTGCTGGATACAGCAACCAGTAAGGCAGGGAGATGTTAAAAACTGTCAATGAATAGAAAACCAGAGGGGCTTCCTGAGTGCACAGTGCAGAGTGTCACTCCATTTCTAGACCACAGCACAGAGAGAGAAGAAGAGAGCGTGGTATCTGCTGGCTTCCACGGACTGCAGATAGTGCAAGACCCATTCTTGGCACCCCTCTCGGTTCTGTTCTGTAACATCACCAACCTTTGTATTTTATGCAACTGCACACAATATCACAAATATGTACCGTCCTGAAGCAGTCCTTGACCTCCAGGCTCCTTGTCTTGGCATTCACAATTTTTGCAGACCCCACCAGCTCCTTCTCCAATGCACTTTGCTTCCCTTCTCCACCTTCTGGAACGCCAAAGCACCTTGAACTTCTTCTAGAATAGCTCCATTCCCTTCCCATCGCAGTCTCAATATGAAAGGTACCTTCTTGGATTGATATTGGTAGCATAGTATTTTGTGGTAATTACATGAGATTGATGCCCTCCTCCTCCAGTTCTTGCTTTGGCAATTAAAAAGCATTAACTAACAAGGCAAAGATTGGTAGGTTTACTGAATGACCGAATATTTACAAGTATACTGTACTTTCAATTATTCCTCAGCTTTCATGAGTAACTATTATAATGTGCATTAATGTATTACATTGAGCACTTCCTCCTATTAGATTCTAATGTAATGAGATAATTTTCTTCCTTCAAGAGCAGCATTCATATCAACATTGGAGAGAAAACACATTTATTCCTTTCTGGTGTGGCTTATTTGGAATAACTCCGTGGCCCACTCCTATAACTGGTTATTAAAGCACGGGCAGTTCCACTCAAGTAAGTGGACTGAAATGACATACCAGTTTGAACAACGAAGGAACGCAATCAAATGACTCTCCACTACATTTAATGATGCAATAAAGGAAAAATAACCCCCCAAACCCCAGCTCCCTACAAAACACATTAAAAACTACATTACAATGTGAGACATCGGGGCGCGTATGATTCAGGACAGCTGAATTCACATAGTCAAATATCATTACATGGTAATTATACCACTTAGGTTTGCATTTTGTGGGGGGCCCATTATTTCATGATTTAGAGCACATTGTCTCATTCTCTAAGCGACAGAGCATTACAAATAGGATTTGCAGGGTAGGTGTTTCAGTTTTTAAAGGAAAACTTTGCTATAAAGGAAGGCAAATGAAGACCTGTACATCTACGGGGGGAGAATGGGGACAAGTACAACATACCCATGACCAGCAGACTCCAATCAGAACACTTATTTGGGTTCCAGAATTCTTTAGTAGAAAGACTCTCCCTGAAAACAAACAAACACACCCCCCACACCCCCCTCAGTGAAATGCACCTCTAATAAAAGACCACATGGGAAAACGATGAGTATTTTCTACAGCAGCTAAGGCCATGCCTGACCAGCACTGAAGAACCATGACTACATCAAGATCAAGTGCAGGGCTTTCATTCTGCAAGACCCTTGTGTTCACCTGAAGGTGGCTTAGTAATTGCTGGCTATAGATTTGTACTAGACCGCTTAATTTTGGTATGGCCCGCCATAAGGATGTGCCATAATCATAATTTCTCATTAAAGCCTATGCTCAGGGTGACGTAGACCCATGTATTCGATGTAGTCTCACACCGAAGCCTAAAAAACTTCCATTTAACTCTCCTTTCCTGGTTGTGACTTTGAGTAGAGCAGTCAAAATATTTGATCAGGACAAGAAGCCCTTTGAATTTTCCAACCCAATTTTTGCAGACCAAATTGGCACAGATAGCCATGTCACAGTTATCATCTGTCCCGAAACTGAGCTCTCCTAGCCGTTTCAGCACAAATTCCAAGGCTGTCCTTTGAAACACAGATAAAGTCCTTGACTAATGCTGTTGTGAACTAAAGTAAATTCAGATGCTGTCAGGGTGTTTTGAAATGCAGGATTTGGCTCAGAACAGATTATCTTCCGACATTTAAACATTTCAGTCTTTTCTTGGATTTCATTATCTTTCATTTGTTGTGATTTAATCCAGGGAATGACCGGGTCCTTTGGAGCTGCCCCTTCCGATGGCTTCTTTGCCACATCGCTCCCTATTCACTCTGTCACTTGTGAAACCATTAAAAACGCCTTTTGATCTCCCTGGCCACATGCATTTCAATAACAGGGACCTCCTTCTGCTTGTTCTCCATATTGCATCTTGCACCCGTACTTAAGCCAGTTTGCAGTTCAGAAGATTCTCAGGGAGGGGAGGAATGGACACATTCCGACTTCACGGATCACACCGACCATTTTGACTTCCAGCAGAGTCAAAAAAACATTACAGTTTGTGACAAAACAGAGTGGTCTTTCTTGAATTTCGTGGGTTGTGTTGGTTGCTACCCTTTTTTTTCAAATGCCTTAATTACCTTCAAGTTTTCCCCACAGCACATTCTTACTGGTTTCACTGAAGTCTTTAACCAGTAATGAGTGTCAAATCACAAGAGCATCTGAGAGATGTCCAAGAGGCTACTCAGTCTCCACGGAACTACTCTGTTGGTTTGTCACTTCTGTCTTGTCACTGTTTGGGACCAAATTTAAGTGTGGAGACTAAATGGGCTGGGAAACCAAAACACTCTAATCACAAATATATACAATTTTAGGAATTTTACTACCTCCCTTTCCCATGAGAGAGGTAACGTGGTTCTGGCAGGTCAGTGTGGTGGTACCAGCAGTGCTGGTGCAGGGTTGTGGGTTACCTCGAGTCCTCCCTCTTCTCTTGGTGCTGGGAAGATCGCCCCAAATCGTGATGCAGGATGTTGGGGTCCCCTAGGAGTATCTTGGGTTCTCACTCCTTTCTGGCTTCCCTCTGAACTGTCTCTCCTGGCGTCCCTGCACCCCCCAGAGTCTCCCCCAAAATCCTGTAGTTTCCCTACTTAGAGGGCTGGGCAAAGAACACCTCTTTGGCTACAGATCCGTTCAATCACACTGCTCTATCCTAACCTGCTGCTCTTGTCGTTGATGTTCACAGTCTGCTTGATCAGAAGACCTCTGGACAGGCTCGACCTTCTTCACCAGGAACAGGTTATTTTGATAATTTGCATATTTACTTCCTCGAGCACACAAACACTAATCAAGGTTCATTCTGTTTGGGACAAGGCGTTGGTCATACTTTGTGTACTTCCATTAAAACATCCATAAAAGGTGGATAAATTGATTTTGTCAACGAAGGAAATATATATATACACACATATCTAAAATCAGCGATGTACGAAGCCTTAGATTTAAATTCTATGTTTCATGAAACCTACAGACGAGTGAATTTGGTGCTCAAGGGCCCAGTGCTGATTGCTAGAAAAAGGGAAGTGCTCACACTTAGGCAAAGCAAAGAAGCCCCAGAGAAAACAGATTAATTCTGTCTGTGGAGTCCCATGGGTGAAAATTTCAGTGAAGTTAATTGCAAGTCATGACCGGAGTCAAAAATTATTCTGCTGTACTCCTTTTGACATGTATTCTGTGCACTAGTGATATCAAACTGTTCAGAGCTCTTCATGTGAGCCGCTGTTAACCGACTTGGATTTGTAAACACTTCAAGAGATTCTTGGAACTTAAGGAAATCTTATTAAGATTGGGGAAAATTCCTATCCTTTCTCCTCATATGAGGCAGCCAGAACACTAGGATGCTTTAAATTCCTTGAATTTAAAGGAGTTTGGGATGTACTTTGAAATGAGAATGCATTTCCTCTTCCTGTCTCAGTTTCCATTTACTCTGAAGGGCTGAATTACTTTAAAATGGTTTATATTTAGCAGAAAAAATTAACAGCAAACAGACCAAACACAGAGAATTTCAGAACTGGGAGTCTGTCCTTCCCTCGCAGCTGCTTCTGTGCCAGTTAAAAAAAAGGCAGCAGGGCCATCACGTTATGAAGAAAGTCCAAACCACATCAGACCTGCAGGTGTGCGCGTACGGGAACGGAGAAGGAACATACGAGAGGGAAGGAGGTTCTCATTCAAACCCAAGGATGTGGGGGGTTGACTTGGTTGTGACAGCACAGCAACTGTCCCCAAGAAAGCGAGGCACCCACCTTCACGCTGGGCTTGGAGAACAAAGCCAGGAACCTGGTCCTTCCACAGCCCCGTCTTTTGTCCCAAGCGCGAGGTTATTCGGAGTTGGGTAGAATCATAGAATGGTTTGGGTTGGACGGGACCTTAAAGACCATCCTGTTCCAGCCCCTGCCCTGGGCAGGGACACCCCCACCAGACCAGGATGCCCCCCCCCGAGCAGGGCCGTGCCCGCAGCCGAGCTGTTTGCCGAGCCCGAGCCCGCAGTCCCCGGAGGAGCTCTCATTCCTTGCATTTTTAAGGGAAGAAATTCTGACACTTAACAGGAGCAGAACCAACAGTTGGTTGTTTCTCCTCCTCCCTCCTACCAACAGGTGACTCTGAGCTGAATTAAAATGGGACCTGGAATGAAAAATAGCCACTTTTGCTCTGCAGCCTCTAATTACTCAAAGCCATTAAGAAGCTCTTGTAGGATGGAAAAGCCGCAGTGTTATTTTCACTTCTCTTTTCCCCTGTTGGTTCCCGGCGCAGCATCAGAGGCGCTCCCTGCGCACCGAGCTGCGTCCGTAAAACAAAGTCTGTACAACACACTCCATCTCACGAAGCTGTTGGAGGCAAACAGCCCCCTGACACCCTTTGAGACTTTCTCTCCTCTTGTTTCTTCTTTTTTTTTTTTTTTAAATTCCATCTCAGCAGTGGCTGGTGCTCTGGCTGAATGCAAGGCCCTTCCTCTCGAGAAGCCGATTGTGGCAGGACTTAGATGGCTGCCCCTTTCGAAGAAAAATGCCTCTTGACAGCTCTTTGGAATGAAGGGGGAGTTCCGTGGAGGGGTGACACTGGCAGAAAGAGTTTGGCTCTCACCGTTTCTTGAAACCGCATAATGAATGAAACGTTTAACAGAAGAGAGGATGTAGGGCTGGCAACACGTATTAGTTAAAGGGCTTTTTGAAGCCATCTGTCCACCAGCTTTAGCCACTGCTGAATGAGAATTGGTTTTGAAAGCGAAAGGGACAGACACTCTAATCTTCCAGCTCTTCATCCTCCGCTGCGAGCCAGCCAAAGGCACCGGCAGCGCTCGGGGCAGGAACGCCTTCCCCGGGGCTGCTTTGTCACCGTGTAAACCCGGGATGCTGACCACACTCACACCAGCTCGCCGCTCTCATTAACGCAAAGCACCACGGAGGATCGAAACGATCAAAGCCAGCTGCATAAAAATCAGCTGCCCTTTACAGAATCACAGAATCACGTAGGTTAGAAGGAAGAATCCCCTTAAAAGGGTCCTTTTAAGATCATCTAGTCCAACCAATAAAAAAAAAAACCCACAAAAAAACCCCCAAAAACAAAACAAAAAAACACCACCACCCACACCACCCAAAACCCCACCCAACACTAATGCATGTCCCCGAGCACCATGTCAACTCGTCTCTTGAACACCTCCAGGGATGGGGCCTCAACCACCTCCCTGGGCAGCCCATTCCAATGTCTGACAACCCTTTCAGTAAAGAAATATTTCCTAATATCTAA